>CAWUFW010009064.1:0-600000 GCA_963921515.1 Calotriton arnoldi | reverse complement strand
GTTTCTGAGCATGTGAGTGAACCTGCAAGTGCCTCTGTGCTGTCTAACTGGGTGAGAGGTAGGCTCTATGCTTTTGAGAACATGTATGTCACTTGGGTTATCGGTGATATACTCTATGTAGTACTTGGCAGAGGGGTCTCCAAGTGCACAAATAACTTAGTGAAACTTAAAAGGACATCTCTTACCTTGTAAACACAAAGCACAGGGCATTACGCATACCTAAAGCCTTTCTCAGAAGTGAGTTATGTGTACTAAAAGGAGGACTTAGGGCTTGGCGAAGGGCTTTTTCATGCCAACTGCAGGTGGCACTAAAGGTGCACAGACCAGCTCTGTAGTAGTAGGCCTGACCCATATTTAAACAACCACTTGTCTGGATGGGTGACTACGTTGTGTCAATACTTGGCTACATATCTGAATGAATGTACGAGTCCACCTGTAGAGCTGCCATCGGATGTTTAAGCAAGTATGCCGGTATGTGACTGTCTGTTTAGTAACTCTATGGCTCGATAAATGTGTATGTAAATGGCTGAACTAATACCTCAGTACCTTTGTTGGTGATTACATGGGTATGTAATTGTGTCTGGAACTGCCTTTGATACTGCTGGATACATAACTACTTTCTGAGTATGTGAGAGAATGTATAAGTGGCTCTGTCGCTGTGTGACTGGGTGAGAGAGAGACTGCATGCTTTTGAAAACATGTCTGTCACTTACATAAAGAAAGTATACTCTACGTAGTACTTGGTATAGGGATGTCAAAGTGCATGAGTAATTTAATGAAACTAAAAAGGACATCTCTTACCTTTTAAGCACTAAGCACTGTGCTTCATGGCCTACCTCTTGCTTATCTCAGATATCCGTTATGTGTACTAAAAGGCTGGTTTAAGACTTGCCAAAGGGCTTTTTTTTATGCCAAATCGAGCTGGTACTAGAAGTGCACAGATACCATCTGCTGTAGTAGGACTGACCTAAAAATACAGAGATACCCACTGTAGTAGTAGACCTGACCCATGTTTAAAGGACTATTTGACTGGATGGGTGACTAGGTTGTGTCAGCACTTGGCTGCATATCTGAGTGAGTGTGGGAGTCCGTCTCAAGGAATGCCATCAGATTTTAAGTAAGTATGCCAGTATATGACTGTCTGTTTTAATAACTCTATGGCTCTCTAAATATGTACATAAATAGCTGGACATATAGCTCAGTGCCTCTGTTGGTGAATACAGGGGTATGTAAGTTTGTCCTCCACTGCCTTTGATACTGCTAGATACATAACTAGTTTCTGAGTATGTGAGTGAATGTATAAGTGGCTCTGTCACTGTGTGAGAAAGACACTCTATGCTTTTGAGAGCATGTGTGTCACTTACATTACACAAGGTATACTCTATGTACTACTTGGAATAGGGATGTCCAAGTGCAAGAGTAATTTAGGGAAACTGAAAAGGACATCTCTAACCTTTTAAACACAAAGCACCATGCTTTATGGCATATCTACAGCCTTTCCCAGAGATCGGTTATGTGTACTAAACGGCAGGTTTAAGACTAGGCGAAGGGCTTTTTTATGCCAAGTCGAGCTGGTGCTAGAAGTGCACAGATACCATCTGCAGTAGAAGGCCTGACCTAAAAATGCAGAGATACCCTCTGCAGTGGTAGGCCTGACCCTTTAAAGTACTACTTGTCTAGAATGGTGACTAGTGTCACTACTTGGCTACATATCTGAGTAAGTGTAGGAGTCCACCTGTAGGAGTGCCATCAGATGTTTAAGTAAGTATGCCAGTATATGGCTGAACAAATAGCTCAGTGCATGTGTTGGTGAATACAGGGGTATGTAAGTGTGTCTGCAACTGCCTTTGATACTGCTGGATTCATAACTAGTTTCTGACTATGTGAGTGAATGTATAAGTGCCTCTGTCAATGACTAAGTGGGAGAGCGGCTCTGTGTTTTGGAAAACATGTATGTCAGTTGCATTATGGGTGGTAAACCCTATGTAATACTTGACATAATGGTCTCCAAGTTCACAAGTAATTTCGTGAAACTGAAAAGGGCATCTCTTACCTTTTGAACACAAAGCGCTGTGCTTTATGGCATACCAACGGCGTACCTCAGAGTACTAAAACGTTGGTTTAAGACTGGGTGAAGGGATTTTTAATCCCTAGTGGAGCTGGCACTAAAAGTGCACAGATACCGTTTGCAGTAGTAGGCCTGACATAAAAATGCAGAGATACCCTCTGCAGTAGTAGGCCTGACCCATGTTTGAAGGACTAATTGTATGGATGGGTGACTAGGTTGTGTCTGTACTTGGCTACATATCTGAGTGAGGGTAGGAGTCCACCTGTAGGAGTGCCATCAGATGTTTAAGTAAGTATGCTGATACATGACTGTTTTAGTAACTCTATGGCTCTCTAAATGTGTAGGTAAGTGGCTGAACAAGTAGTTCAGTGTCTCTGTTGGTGAATACAGTGGTATTTAAGTGTGTCTGCAACTGTCTTTGATAGTGATGGATACATAACTAGTTTCTGAGCATGTGAGTGAATGCATAACTGCCTCTGCACTGTCTGACTGCATGAGACAGAGACTATGCTTTTCAGAACATGTATGTCAGTTGCATTTATGGGTGGTATACTCTGCGTACTACTAGGCATAGGGGTCTGCAAATACATGAATAACTTCAGGCCTGATTGTGATGTTGGTGGGACCGCCTCCGACGCCTTCGGTGGCGGTCCCACTGACATCCAGCATAGCTGTCTGATCTCAGCATTAAGATGTGGTCAGTCGAACCGCAGCGGACGGAAGGACCAACCGACGCCTCTAACAGGCTCATGGAGCCCGTCCGAGCGTTGGTCCGACACTAATCCCTACAATGGAGTTGGTGCCTGCGGAGGCACCGCCTTAGGGATTACAATGGCCCTATCCGTTACCTTTTCATGGCAGTCCGACCACCAAGAAAAGTCAGACGGAATGGGACTTTGAGGGCCCCTAGCAGGGCCCCTGTCTCCCGCGGGCCTCCGCTATGGGCCCAGAGGGGCATATGTGGTGCCCCCCCCAACATCCATGCACCGTGTGCCACATGGTGCCTGGCACACGGTGCATGGATGGTTGCAAAATGCCTTTTACCATTGTGGCTTGTGCTGCAGCCCTTTTTACAACCGCCTACACGGCGGTCGCATTGTAATCGGGCAGGTGGAACATATAGTCGGTCAGACACCTTCCCGAAATTATGGCTGTCGTATGCTCGTCCGACCGTCAACGTAAAAAGGCCCTTTTTGAAATTGAAAAGAACATCTCTTACCGTTTAAACCCAAACCTGGATAATGGCATACCTACAGCCTATCTCGGAGGTGAGTTATGTGCACTGAAAAGTGAGTTTAACACTTGGCAAAGGGCTTTTTCATGCCAAGTTGAGCTAGAATTAAAAGAGCACAGAGACCTTTTGCAGTAGTAGGCCTGTTCTAAAAACACAGAGATATCCTCTGCAGTAGTAGGCCTGACCCATCTAGAAATCTAGAGATACCCTCTGAGTAGTACACATGAACCATGTTTAAAGGACTACTTGACTGGATGTGTGACTAGGTTGTATCAGTACTTTGCTGCATATCTAAGTAAGTGGAGGAGTACTCCAGTAGGACTTCCATCAGATTTTTAACTAAGTGTACCAGTACAAGACTGTCTGTTTAACTAACTCTATGACTCATTAAATCTGTGTGTAAGTGGCTGAACAAATAGCTCAGTGCCTCTGTTGGTGAATACAGCGGTATGAAAATGTGTCTGCAACTACCTTTGCTAGTGCTCGAAACATAACTAGTATCTGAGCATGTGAGTGAATGCATAACTGCCTCTGTGTTGTCTGACTGCATAAGAGAGAAACGAGAACATGTATGTCACTTGCATTATAAGTGGAATACTCTATGAAGTACTAAGCATAGGGGTCTTCAGATGCACAAATAACTTAGTGAAACTTACCGTTTAAACACAAACCACCATGCATTATGGTATACCTACAGCCTATCTCAGAGGTGAGTTATGCGCACTAAATGGTGGGTCTAAGACTTGGCGAAGGGCTTTTTCATGCCTCATTGAGCTGGCATTAAAACAAAACAGATACCTTTTGCAGAAGTTGTCCTTATCGAAAAATACAGAGATACCCTCTGCTATAGTAGGCCTGACCCATGTTTAAAGGACCACTTGACTGGATGTGTGACTATGTTGTATCAGGTCTTGGCTGCATATCTAAGTAAGTGGAGGAGTACTCCTGTAGAAGTGCCATCAGATGTTTAACTAAGTGCACCATACATGACTGTCTGTTTAACTAACTCGATTGCTCACTAAATCTGTATGTAAGTGACTGAACAAATAGCTCAGTGCCTGTGTTGATGAATACAGAGGTATGGAAGTGTGTCTGCAACTGCCTTTGATAGTGCTGGAAACATAACTAGTATCTGAGCATGTGAGTGAATGCATAAGTGCCTATGCACTGTCTAACTGCGTGGGACAGAGACACTATACTTTTCAGAACATGTATGTCATTTGCATTATGGGTGGTATTCTCTATGTAGTACTAGGCATAGGGGGCTCCAAGTGCACAAATAACTTTGTGAAACTGAAAACGACATCTCTTAACCTTTAAACACAAACCACAGTGCATTATGGAATACCTACAGACTATCTCAGAGTTGAATTATGTGTACTATAAGGTGGGTTTAAGCCTTGGCGAAGGGCTTTTTCATGCCAAGTCGAGCTGGCACTAAAAGTACACGGATACCCTCTGCAGTAGTAGGCATCATGTAAAATTGACTACTTGACTGGATGTGTGACTAGGTTGTATCAGTACTTGGCTGCATATCTCAGTAAGTGTAGTCATACACCTATAGGAGTGCCAGCAGATGTTTAAGTAAGTGTACAAGTACATGACTGTCTGTTTAAATAACTCTATGGCTCACTAAATCTGTATGTAAATGGCTGAACAAGTAGCACAGTGACTCTGTTGATGAATACAGGGGTATGTGAGTGTGTCTGCAACTGTCTTTGATAGTGCTGGAAACATAACTAGTATCTGAGCATGTGGGTGAAAGCATAACTGTCTCTGCACTGTCTGACTGCATAAGAGAGAGACTCTATACTTTTGAGAAAATTTATGTCGCTTGCACTACGGGTGGTATACTCTATGTAGTACTAGCCACGGGGGACTCAAGTGCACAAAACTTGGTAAAACTGAAAAGAACATCTCGAACTGTTTAAACACAAACCACTGAGACTTATTATCATCTCAGAGGTGAATTATGTGCAGTAAAAGGTGGGTTAAGACTTGGCGAAGACCTTTTTCATGTCAAGTCGAGCTGGCATTAAAAGTGCACAGATACCTAGGAGTCTCAAACTACACATGTGACTCAGTATTACTTAAAATGGCATGTCTTACCATCTAAGCACTTACAAACCTGCCTGATAACCTACCAACACCCACCCTAAAGGGTATCTAATAAATAGCTGCCAAGTTTCACAGATTCATGTGTTATGTACGGCTCCAGTTCATGCTTTTCCTTTCAATTCTGTGACTTGTAGTCCTCTTTTAAAATAGAATACATAAGAGTACAAGTCCCAGAGTTCAAAGAAAGACATTCTTTCTGAGCAGCACATCATGTACGGACCTCTAAAACTTGGTAGAGTTTCTAGTACATTGTTAAGAATAAATTTAAAGCTTAACAAACAGTTTCGTTTTTTATGCCAACTAGAGGATGCAGTAAAACAACACGTACAATATACAATTCTAGGGCAACACATTGTTAAGCAACTTCACACACACCTAGCCCCAATATCAGAGAAAAAGTCACATACACGCCCAGAAAGAAACGTACTCACCCATTAATAAATATATAAAAACACTAACACAACAACTCATTGATCGTCTAATACAGTTAGAATACTTTTCTGTATATCATACTCACTTTTATCAACCTCATATAAACATCTACCTTTTCAAACAAATATATTTTTGAAAGTTCAATCTAATTCTCATACCTGAAAATTGTGTTCATTGGTGAAATACTTATTTTTTTGCTTTTATTAGATAGATGCCATACTCTCAGAAAATGTGAAAACTAAGCATAAGAATGGCACATCGCTCTCATACAAAGCAACCAATAATGGCAACCTTTTCAACTTTGCACTGTCTGATGCTGAGGAAGGCAGCAAATACATACATGCCTTTCATATTTTAATTTTGTTACTCCACTTCTGAATGGTTAGTATGTTAACCCTTTCAAGCACTTTTATAAAGAAGCCCAATATGAAAGAGCATTTGTGCATATTTGAAAATTATTATTGATCGTCGCAATGAATTCATGAATAATTATGGGAGTCTAAACCCATATTTAGCTAGTTTATTTTAGTACTTTAAAACTACACTACACTTTATAAGAAAGCCCTCACTAGGAAAACAAACCCTTATACTTCAATAATGAGTCTGAACACATTTAATTTTTAAAAAAGACAATTCTCTCTTTAACACCCTTCCTCCAACACACTCTTAGCAGATTCAACCATAGCAACCCGCTAGAACCAGTAGGTCACAAGTTCGCAGCATATTCTACAAGGACCACATTAGTTACAAAATCAACTGCAGCAGGTGTGCTTAACTATGACCAGTTAAAAGCATATCCAAGTTTGCATTACATTTTTTTTTAATTTTTACCGGTGCCAATCACAGATCTACTTACTTATCCTTTGAAGACACTACCTAATTTATTTCACCTGAAAATTAACAGCAACCAATCAAATATCTTTTTTTTTTAACCCAGGACGGCACCTCTATTTTAACTGCCTTTCATTTTGAAAACTGTCTCATTCAGCTCCAGCCTTCTCCTCTCAGCTACTGCTGCTTGACATCAAAATGGTTAGAGTGTGGGTTGTGGGCCACAGCTATGGGGCCGATTCCGATCTTGGCCGGTAGGGCTCCGAATCGGATTCGGCTTAACCGGATCCGATTCGGAGCCCTATTTCCCGACCGATTCGTATGCGCGTCCGGGCGAGCGAGTACGATGCGAATTCGCCGACCGACTCGTCCGGGCGTCCCGACCGCTCCGACCGACTCGTTCCCGGGTTGAACCGCACCGACCGACTCGCTCGGACTCGACTCGCACCGCGCAATGGAGACGTTCCCCGGCCGGGTGAGTACGATGCGCGCCGCGAGCAGTCCGACCGAGCCGCGCACTCCAGCTCCAAAGAGCAGTAGGAGACGTACTTTGGGGGTCCGTGTCGGACCCCCCTGTACGCGTAGCCGCACGAGTCGCACACAGGGGGGACCCATGGGTCCCCCCTACCTGTGCGTGTATGGCGCGAGTTGCTTCGCCGCCTACACGCTGTAGGGGGCGCCCTTGACCGCCTCACACCCATTGAGTCAATGGGAGCCCGCGTACGCATTGTACGACCGGCTCCCATTGACTTCAATGGGAGTCCGACCGACTCGAGTCCGATGGCATACGTGCGCATCGTACTCGTTCGGTCGGGCTGCCAGAGTCCGATTCGGTCGGAAATCTCTCCGAGTCCGGCTCGGTCGGAGAGATTTCCGGCCCGAATCGGAATCGGCCCCTATGTGTTTTGGGGTATAGAGTGTGCTAGAAAGAGTGTCATTGACAGGGACTTGGGTTTGCCTAATATGGACATTACTTGGATTGGCCACAGAGGGTTAAAGTGGCATCAATTGCTGCCTTTGGTTGAAAGCATTGTGTATTGCCAACCTCCTGACCTCATGATTGTGTACTGTGGTGGCAATGACCTAGGCACACCAACTGGGGTAGGACTGGAAATCCTAATGAAGGATGCCTTTGCCCAATTGATGACTCTTTTCCCTCACACTGGTTTGGTGTACTCCAACATATGTCAAAGGCAAAAATGGATGTGGTCAAATCAATTCTGTTCACAGATTGACAAAGCCATGAACCATGTTAATAAAACTGTTTCTTCATTCCTCGGACACCATAACATGGGCTCTATCTACAACAACAACTTGCATTTTGACATGCATTGAATCTATAAAAGTGATGGAGTTCACTTCACAGATGAAGGCAACAGGGTGTTTCTCAGCAACTTGAAACTCTGCATCCTGTCTTTTGTGTAGCTGTCATATATACACAGTCAGCACAAAGGCTCGTCTCAGAGCCACCCTATTTCCCAAAATGTTGTCCATTTTCTTTAGAAATATCTTTTTTTTAAATGTTTTCAAAATTCTCAAATATGGAAAACAAGAGCAGACATTCAATGGACACCAGCATATTCAAAATGTATAACTATATCAATGATTTTGTGCATCAAACTGGGCACATTACTATCTAAATAATATAAGTGCATGTACGGGTCTCTGAGTGTGTCTGTGCGTGGGTGTATGAGTGTTTAAGTGGGTTTGCCAGTGGGTGCATAAGTATCTGAGTGGGTCAGTCAGAGGGTGTGCGAGTGTCTGAGTGGGTCTATGAGTGGGCATGTGAGTGTCTGAGTGAGTCTGTGAGTGGGTGCATGAGTGTCTGAGTGGGTCTGTGAGTGGGTGCATGAGGGTCTGAGTAGGTCTGTGAGTGGGTGCATGAGTGTCTGAGTAGGTATGTGAGTGGGTGCATGAGTGTCTGAGTGGGTCTGTGAGTGTGTAATGAGTGTCTGAGTGGGTCTGTGAGTGTGTGCAGGAGTCTGAGAGTGGGTACATGAGTGTCTGAGTGGGTCTGTGAGTGGGTGCATAAGTGTCTGAGTGCTCTATATCCCACCCATAGGGTCAGGGTACATGCAACCTGACCCATGGTTCAACGTTCTTCATTTCAATTTAGCCCCAGGGACTGTTCCGATAAACTAAAATGGTGGCCACAACTTTCTGCTCAAGTTGAAGCCAGCCAATAAACAGCATTTCTGTTGGCACATGCATTCGCGAATTGTCGCAAAATAATTGTGAATTAGTCGTGAGCCTAGATATCCAAATTTGAACTTTCACCAATATCTCGCAAACTACTGAAGGGATTTACACCAAATAACTGAAGGCGTGATCTGCGAACCTAATGCTACCTTTCTACCAAATTTGGTGTAATTCCGTCCAGCAGTTTCTGCTATAGGCGTGTCTAAAGACTCTATGGAAATTAACTTTTTTACCCCCTTTTTCTCGGCCCCCACTTGACAGATCACCCCGAAACTTTACATGCACAGCAAAACCCAACTTGCCACTTTTTTGAGGAAAATTTGGTGAAGATTACTCAAACGGTGCCAAAGTTCTAGGCAAGTCAAAAAACGTTTTTCCTAGGAAAACATGGTCCTAACTATAACTACCTACTGGCAACCACTAGTAGGTAATATATATATTTATACTTCCACTATGATCCTAGATATCCCGCAACAAATATTTCTCCAGCGCTGCCTGACTCTAAGGGGCGGAGGGCACTCCTGTTTAATATCCAAACTTTTAAGAACAGGCAGCACTACAGATACCATTTTTATTATTTTATTGCATTATAAAACAATCAAGGATTGCGAAATCCTGATGCATTTTGACCTGGATTCCATTTCTTGTGAGCAAGACTCCTGGTTAAAACATAACCAGAGGACTGTGTTGGAAATGTTTTTATAACAAAATAAGGCATAAGGGGGCAAGAAGTACCCCTGGCCAATGAGGAGGGACTTAGGGATCCCACACCATTAGAATTTACATTAAGAAAGTGGATTTTGTCATTGACTCACAGTTCCTGTGCTGGATCAAAGGTAGTTAAAATTGCCCAATAGTTTTGTAAAAGTGCCTAAGACTTTTGTCTATTTTTTTTCCAAATTCCTAATACTATTTGGGTACTTTTTATGTTAAAAATAATCACAAGTCTTGCTTTCATACTTCTGCATTGTATTTGCATATAATTGTGGATCATTCTTGCACTGTTACGCATTGTTACATTTTGCAAATGTGTATATCTTTATGTTTAGGAATCCCTGTTGGTAATGCAAGCTTACTTTAGAGTACCCACTCTGACAGTAAAAAAATATGCACCATTGAACCACATATAAAGTTTTTAATACCTTATGCATGAAGATGCATATCTTATCTTGACAGCAGACAATGTCTGAGTGTGTCTCTGAGTGGGTGCATGAGTGTCTGAGTGTGTCTCTGAGTGGGTGCATGAGTCTCTGAATGGATCTGTGAGTGGGTGAATGAGTGTCTGAGTGGATCTGTGAGTGGGCGCATGAGTGTCTGAGTGGGTCTGTCACTAGGTGCATCAGTATCTGGGTAGGTCTGTGAGTGGGTACATGAGTGTCTGACTAGGTCTCTGAGTGTGTGCATCAGTGTCTGAGTGGGTCTGTTAGTGAGTGCATGAGTGTCTCAGAGGGTCTGTGAGTGCATGCATGAGTCTCCAAGTGTGTCTGTTAGTGGGTGCAAGAGTGTCTGTATCTTTGACTGGTTGCATGAGTGTCTGAGTAGCTTTGAGAGTGGGTGCATGAGTACCTCAGTGAGTCTGTGAGTGCGTGCGTGTGTATCTGAGTGGGTCTGCAAGTGGGTGCATGAGTATCTGAGTGGGTCTGTGAGTGGGTGGATGAGTGTCTGAGTGGGTCTGTGAGTCAGTGCGTGAGTGAGTGGGTCTGTGAGTGGGTGCATGAGTGTCTGAGTGGGTGCATGAGTGTTTGAGTGGGGCTGTGAGTGGGTGCATGAGTATCTGAGTGGGTCTGTGAGTGGGTCTGCGAGTGTCTGAGTGGGTCTGTTAGTGAGTGCATGAGTGTCTGAGAGATTCTGGGAGTGCATGCCTGAGTCTCTGAGTATTTGGTAGCAGTCTTATATAATTTAGCTATGCTCAATGAACTATTGTATCATGAATTTTAAATGGATTAGTGTTTTGATAGTGTATTTTATTACACTGGGTGGTTTATAATGCAATTATTTATTATATTATGTCTTGGAAATGATCGTTTTAATCCTGTTGTCAACTTTTATTATTGACAAAATGGTGTGTATATTTTATGTACTTCATATGCTATAGAAATATAGCGAAATAAAGAATTTTGACTGATTGACTAAGTCTCTGAGTATGTCTGTAAGTGGGTGCGGGGCAAGGCTTGGGCTTGGAAGATGGCGAACACGTGAGCCTGTTGCTACGCACCGGCCTGACCTTAATCCTGCTACATCCAGATGGCAGTGGGACTGCTGGTGATCCTGGGTCCTTCATTGAACTACTGACCCCCGGCCCACCAATTATTAGTAGAGGTGGCCATCCTAGTGTGATCTGGCCCCAGGCGGGAGGTGCATGGTCGCTGTGGGTGAACACCCCATGGAAGGGAAGGGAATGTCTGGAGTCCGCGTCAGGCCTCGGCCGCCCATTGGCTTCGCTGTTGCCGGACCCGAGGGCTGACAATTGTGGTGAGGCCTGCAGCGCCAGGCCACTGAGGTGAGCCTGCCACCCACCTGGGGAACTGCCAGCGGAGGCAGAGGAGGGGGAGCCTCAAGTATATTGGCCACAGTGGGACTGCTGCTGTAAGCCCAGGGCCCCCATAACAGAGCGGGCCAAGTAGAATGCACCTGGCCCAGCAGAGAAGGTCAGGCCTGGGCCAAATGGATCCGGCGCATAAGATGGTCTGAGGCCGGGACTGGGGCCCCGGGCTGCAGCGGTACCACTGATCTCCTTGAAATCACTCTTGCAACTGATGGCCCATGCAGGAACAGGAATGTATTGGCTCTACTGAGATGGGAGCAAGACACGAGGACTAGCTTTGGACATTGTGTTGATGCTGTGGTGGACAGTCATTTTGTGACAAGGGGAGGCTACCTACTGTCTCCCGTGCTGCCATATCCCTGGTTGGAGAGGGGAGTGCATGTGCCAAACAGATTGCACCCACACCTGGCACAGTTACAGGCGAGGCGCAGATGCCGTGGCGTGGAAGGTCGGGCCTAGGCTTGGGCCCAGTGAGTCTGCTGTAGGAATTGGGAGGCACAAGGTCCTGACCTAAGAAGCAGTGCGCGACGACTAATTTAATAAGGGTGCCCCATCATTGAGCGATTCCGCTGGGTCTGGCCCCCCTCCGGGCCTTGTGGGAAGACCGTGGCCGCAATTAGTAAACTTAAAGCACAACCAGAGATGGAGTGTCCTCATTCCCCCCACCAGGGCTGAGGGTAGAGGACGGAGCCGCAGACACCTTGATACACCTTCACTTGGACAGGGTACTAGCAGCCATCGCGGACACGAAGGCCTTGCTTCAGGAAGATATCAGTACAGTGTCCGTGGGCCTGGACCTCTTGCAGGTGGAACACAATAAGCTTAGCTGACCATGTTAAAAATGTGGAATGCTCCGTGTATGAACTCCTATCTGCACACTAGATTGCAAAATAGTAGACCTTACAGCCAGGGTGATCATCCTTGAATGGCGGGCAGAGGACAGCGAGGGCCAGAACCACTGCAACAATATTAGAGTGGTTGGACTGCCTGAGGGGATGGAGGGAAAGGACATGGTGACCTTCCTGGAAAACTGGCTTCGTACTGAGGTTGCACTGCACCATCTTTCACAGTTTGTCGCTCTGGAGAGAGCACATAGGGTCTGGTCCACCCCCTGGAACCAGGAAGGCCCCCACAGCCAGTAGTGGCGCAACTACTTCACTACAGAGATCGGGACATTATTCTCCAGAAGGCTCACGCCAACAGCCCTTTTGCGATAACTGATGGCAAAGTGCTGATATTCCCTGACTTTACTGCTAAGGTACAGGCCCAACGTGCATCGTTCGTGGAGGCCAAGAGGGCTCTCCGACAGGAGGGTATACAGTACTCACTGATGTTGCCTGCCAAGCTTAGAATAATACTGGAAGGTAACACCCACTTCTGTGATACCCCAGATGCAGTTTGGTCCTGGCTGGGTGCATATAAGGCGGGAGTGCTGCCCCCGGGCTCCCGGGCTAAGCTAGAGGCCCCTGGTCAGAGATCCAGGAAGCAGTTCAAAAGACCATCTAAGATGGCTTCATTGCAGAGGCCTTCCTCATCACAGATGGAGCAAGGACGCAGGACGGTACTGTTGCCATAGCTGAAATAGTATCATCACAGGAGACAGAGGTGGGCACAGAAATTACTTCAGACAATAAGTCACTGGCTTCAGACTCTGGGGGCTCATCACTGCGTAAATCAGGCATCCCAGTTGCATTCCAGTTGCAACCCCACAAGGACATTATTTGATGGCTCAGCCAGATGCCCTTGTTGTTCTAGCCCTGCAGCTGCGAGCACTGGATTGAACTGTATATGGTTAGGCCATTGTATAGTTGGCCTACTGACAAGGACGAGGAAATCGGGGCTTACAGACAAGACATATGCTCTGACTATGGCCCTGGGGTTCGCTAGCGGCCCATGGTCCCTGGAGGATATTACCTTGCTAATGTACTGTGTCTTGGGCGAGTGGATACTCAGGCTTCCAACCGTATTTTGCCTACCCCCAACTAGATTGCCCCTACTGGGACTCAGAAGGTGGCTTTCTCTCTTTTTTAAAAAAATATTTTCAATACTTTATTGAACAGTCACCATCTCTGACAAACCCGTTTCGACCTCCCCGGCCTTTGTCAATGTCAGTTTCTTTACAAATAACCACCCATTTTAACACAACTTTAACTATTACTTACGACGCAGAGTGCCATGTAGAAGTCAAAAATGGACTGTTTCCTTCATACGATGTAATAGAGGTGGCCATTGTGAATAGTAGTTAATATTACAATTACCAATGTCTCTCATAGTACAAGAGAACATAAAATCACTAAACGTTTAACCTGCAAAACAGACCACATAATATATGTGTTACAGTGCCCATGTGGCTTACAATATATAGGGAGTGCCAAACTTCAAGCACACAAAAGGGTACTCCAACACATGCGAGCAATAACAAATCAAGATAACACATACCCAGTGGCACGCCATTTCAAAGAGCACCACAATTTCAACAGTCATGATCTCAGGTATTGCCTTATCGATGCAGTACCCCCTAGTAGAAGAGGGGGCAACAGAAAGATTAAACTAAGAAGGCTGGAGACAAGGTATATCTTAGAGATGGATTCAAAACACCCAGGGGGACTTAACACATCAGAAGATCTTTATACATGCCATAATATTTAATATTTAATATTTAATATTTTATGTTAGACATCAGTTTATCCTAAATCGAATTGTAATGTAGCAGTATACTACAGTGATGGGTCAATAGGTATTTAAACCTAATATTTGGTAAAGAAATTGGAATCAATAGCCGCAAAATTAGATTTACAAATAGATACAACTAATGAACAAAAGTAAAAAGAACAGTATCAGTCATCGCTATTGGAATATTAGTATTAACGGAAATAGAAACAAATGGGTTTTAATTAACACAGAGGCACCAAGACACTTTAAACACTGCAAGAATAGATCAAACACATTAGCACTTTAAGGCGGTCAATTTGCACACATAAACAAACCGATAAAACAATACTCCAAGATCATGTGAGCTTGAAGAGTGCAGTATTAAACACTGTAGGTAAGAATGTGTAATACAGGTATATTTAAATACAATAATGGAAGGAATCTTGACCTCCGGATTGATTCCTATGAAATAAATCAAATTGTGAATAATTATAAATTACACACAATTTTAACAAAATGTTCACAGTTTTAAAATATTTATTAAAAGTATTTTTTAACAATGTTCAAATTTACCAAATGCGTTTATAATGCATTATGTTTGTTTAATGTACCCTGGTTTTCTTTATGTCTATGACTGCATTGTTTGCACGTTGCACGTTGCATGGAGCAATTGTCACTTTAAAAGGAAAAGATTGAAGCCGCGGCGTTTCTCATGTGATCACTTGATCACATGAGGTGGCTTTCTCTCAATGATGTTTTTCTTTTACAGGTTTGGGCGGCTAGTCGTTGCTAGACTGCCCTTGGGAGTGGGAGTTTGTAGTTGGGAATTTGTTACTATGTCCTTGGAGTTGCGGAGTGATTAATTGTGAATGGGGAGCGGGTGAGGGTGGTGGATGTCCCCGGAGTGGGCAAGCTGCCTTACCCTGTATCATGGGACATCCTCATTATAACATAACATTGATGTCTTGGAATATCAGGGGGATGAGCTTGGCCTCCAAGTGCCGTAATATTCACCGATATCTATGTAGGCGGGGAGCCCAGATCGCAATATTACAAGAGACTCATCTTACTTTGGAGGAGGCAGCCCGTTTCGACGCCGTGGCGGGGCCAGCTATATGTGACCTCCTACTCAGCCTATTCTCGGGGGGGGCACTGTTGTGGATGAGAGCAGGGACCCCTTTTGAACACATGCACTCCATTATCGATCCAGCGGGCCGATATGTCCTGGTCAAATGCAGACTGTTAGGCAGGGAGGTCACATTGGGTAGTGTATATACCCCAAACCAGGACCAGGTCCCTTTTCCTCAGCTGCTGTCTGTCCCCCTGTCCTCCTTAGTGGTGGGCGATCTCATTTTGGGAGGTGATTTTAATTGTGTGACTGATGTTACTTTGGATAGGTCAACACCTCCCCTGTCAGGGGCAGTGGCGTGCAAAATTTCAGAGGGACTTCAGGGGTATGTTGGTCTTTGGAATCTGTCAGATGTCTGGAGACTACACCATGGGCTTGACAGAGATTACTCTTATTACTCCTTTCTATATAGTTTACACACAAGGCCAGACATGTTTCTTTGTTTACCCTCCCTTGGCCCTTCTATGACTCATACTGAGTACTTAGGGCGCACACTATCGGACCACAGCCCGCTACTGTTGATGTTCTGTCCCATTACCAAACACCCGGTGACACCAACTTGGCGTCTCAATACCTCCATGTTAGAGGACACCTGCTTCAGAGAATCCTTACAGATGGCATAATTGAATATTTTCAATTCAACCAGGGCACCACTACTGGTCCCCAAGTTCAATCAATCAATCAAGGTTCTTATAGAACACGACTAATCACCCGTTAGGGTCTCAAGGTGCTGGATGGGGGTTCTGCAGTTCAGTTGAAGAGCCAGGTATTGCGGTCCTTCCTGAATTGAGGCAGTAAAGGGGATTGCCTGAGGTGAAGAGGTAGACAGTTCCAGGTCTTTACAGCGAGGTAGGAGAAGGATCTTCCTCCGGCCAAGGTCTTGCAGATCCATGGGATAGTGGCCAGGGGCAGTTGGGCGGAGCAGATATGTCTGGTGGGTATGTAGAAGGGAAGGTGGTAGTTGAGGTGTACAGGTCCGGTGTTATGGGGAGCTTTGTAGGCGTGCATGAGTTGAGTAGGAAGCTTTCAAAGTGGTGGTACGGAGACACTGTTTGGGACAGACTGTTGGGGTAAGGAGAGAATTGAATGAGGAACTTACTTCCCTCGAGCATCGCCTAGATGATCTAGATAACAGATTGGGAGCAGATGATACTATCCTATTCCAGCTAACCGAGGTTAAGGGCCAATATAGCGCTACACTTGACCGCCTCCGATGTCATGACTACAGGGCTTAACTAGCTAGGATTCACGACAGTTGCTGCTCAGGCAGGCTCTTGGCCTGGTTGGTTCGCCCGGAGTTGAGGGGATTATCCATCACTCAGATCTCATCAAAAGCGGGCACGTTGCTATATTCTCCTGGGGCTATTAATGCAACATTCCACAAATATTATAAAATACTTTACCGGCAACCGGAGGCGGTTTTACCGGAGACTTTAGATAGGTTCCTGGCACCATTGCCCTTACGCACCCTTGACCCAGCTTCTTGAGGGGGCCCTGTGACAACACACGAGATCCGCACAGCCATCAAGGATATGGGCACTGGGAAAACCCCTGGCTCTGTGGGTTGCCGGTGGAATTTTATGCTGCAATTGCTTCCACCCTGGCTCCTAAACTAGAGACCTTATACACCAAGTCACTCTGACTGGGCACATTGACTGACTCGACCAGAGACGCCTTGGGAATCCCGCTCCCCAAGACAAAGGCATCGGGCGTGCGCACATCTGAATTTCGTCCCCTGTCCATGTTGAACATGGACTTTAAGATCCTTAGTAAAGTGTTAGCAATGAGGTTGCTTCGTCACATGCCTGGGCTCATTCATGATGACCAGAATGGGTTTGTTCCAAAGAGACTCACGGCCAAAAACCTACGACGGTTATATCATATCTTATATCATCAAGATATGAGCCTCTACCCAGATGCCCTTATTATGTTAGTGGACCTAGAGAAGGTCTTTGACTCAGTGCAATGGGACTTCCTCCTTGATGTTATGGTTAATATGGGACTTGGAAGTGGCTGGATAAATTGGGTTTGGCTACTTATACACTAATCCCACGGTGAGGGTTAAGACTGGAGGTGTCTCCACCCAGTACAGAATTCACAGGGGCACCAGACAGGGGTGTCCCTTGTCTCCTCTTCTGTTTGCCTTGATGGTCCTGGGTGACTTTGAGGTACTTGCTGGTCTCAGGTTTAATAGAGCTAAAAGACATTTATTCCTGAAGGCAGACACGAAGCGGCCACCTGGTGTGCCCTTGGGGCTCATTCGGTCAATGCGGTCCTTTCGCTATCTGGGAATTCAGGTGTTTCATACCCTGGATGATCTGAAAGAGGTTAATCTGGGGCCGGTAATTCATTCCCTTAAGTTTAGTGTTCAATTTTGGCGTTCCCTGAAGCTGCCAGTAATGGCTCGAATATCCATCTCTAAGACAATTATGCTGCCCAGACTGTTATACATTTTTGCTAATCTCCCCGTCAGAATACTGTGCTCATGGTTCGGCCATCTAGACACCCTGCTCTGAGAACTGATCTGGGATGGGGTACGCAATAGGGTTTCCCTAGCGATACTTCAGAGATCCCTGGAGATGGAGGCCTGGGTGCCCCTGATTTTGAATTATACTATTTGGCGGCTCAGTTTCAGTAGATGGCCCAATGGCTAGATGGTGAGGGACTCGAGACACTGGGACTCATTGGGTTGGTCGGCAATCAGGGGACCCTCTTGGCTAAACTCCTGGACCCAAAAGTGGTTATTTCATGAGCAGGAGTGTTACTGAGGGTGGCATTACCGAGCTGGCAGAGATGCCTGCGAAGAACAGCCCGGACCACCCTGTATGCACCGGTATTGCCGCTGGTAGGGTTGCCTCATGTGGACCCTCGCTCTTCCTTCACAGGAATGCAATGGTCTGCTTGGATGGCAGCTGGCATGATCATGATGGGCGATTGTTACCAGATGGGAGCACTTATTCCGCTGGATGACTTGATGACACAATGTAAGCTACCCACGGCCAGTTTTTAACCTACCATGCTCTAGTACGGACGTTTGGAGACATGTGGTCTGATGCCTAACAGGAGCCCAGGACTCAGTCGGTCCTCCAGGTGCTAGTGTCCCTGGGCTCCACCCATCAGCTGGTGAAGTGGCTCTATAGAGCAATCATGGAGATGACTATGACACCATCGGGAAGATTCAGGCGAGGTGTTTTTTAAGTAGAGACCTGCTGGATCCGAGGTGGGGTAGGATTGTGGCGAGCCCTAGACGTATTTCCAGGAATACTAGGTTCAGGTATGTCCAATTTCATTACATACACATGACTTATTTGATCCCCCATAGAATGCAGGTCATTTAAGGAGGAGGGCAGTGGGCCTTTCCCAGGTGTATGGAACCAGAAGCAGACTTTGGACATATGACATGGAGTTGCCCAGGGCTGCGAGTATTTTGGGATACAGTGGTTGCCACAATCAATGGAGTAATGGAATGTACACTCCCCTGCACAATAGAAGTATGCCTTATGAGATTGTTTCCCAGAGCCAAATAATGCAAAGTTGGTACCAGGTTTGTAGATCTGGCCTTGGTATTGGCTAGGAGGCAGATAGTAATAAGGTGGCGGGCTGGGTTAGGTCAGACGGTTGCAGTGTGGGAAAAGGACGTTGATGTATGGGCCAGGGGAGAGGAGAGAGCACTGGTTAGAGAAGACACATTAGGGGGCTTCTGACTGGAGGTGCTTGAGGCTTGGGACACCAGGGGAATAGATCGTAGAGGAGAGACTGGAGAGGGCCCCTCGCAGGATGAGAGTACAGCTGGGTCCCCACACACTTACATAAGTGACCAACAGACACCCTTGGACTGTATAGATGCAGGCATGGACGGACATGGCGACACTACCTGAGGCCCCTGTGAGAAGTGAACTACGACCCAGAAGTGAGAAGAGGTGGCTGTTCCCCTCCCGTCCCCCACCCTCCTTGATGTCGTGTTGATTTTGTTGATTGCATTGCATGGCTGCCAGATTATTTCGGCAGATGGAATCCCCCAGGGACCCCTACCCCCCATTCGACATGCTGAAGTGCGTACTCTGAGACCACAGGAGCTGTATGAGTGGTGATGAGTCTCTATGTGCTTTCCTGGCATCCCGACCTTCAGGACAGTTCTCTCTTTTCGCTCTTTTTTTACCACTTTTTTTTCTTCTCTCTTCTTTTTCTTCTCCTTATGAATTATTCTTAGTTTCATGCTGGTTAGATTTGTGGTTTTTATTAGGCAAAATGTCAGTGACGAGCTCAGCCCTACAGCTCCTGTTAGCTCACAGATAGAATTGGCGATGTATTCCTACAGACGAAAGAATAGACACATATGACAGATGCCTGACTGCCTGTTTATTATCATGGGTAACGCAAGTTCAGGCTGAGCTTACAAAGTGTGGGACATACAGAGGATGTGCAACAACAAATGTTGCTGCTTGATTATTGTTTAAAGTTAATGGAGACTCGAACACAACAATATGATGCCATGTATTTTCGGATGCCATGGAGTTGACACAGCAGTGAACTGTAATTCTCATATGTCTCACTCTTATATGAATTACTGTAACAATCTACTCAAATGCCAATAAAAATATGTTTGGAAAAATCTGTAAGTGGGTGCAATTGTCTGAGTGGGTCTGTTACTGGCTGCATGATTGCCTGAGTAGCTTTGAGAGTGAGTGCATGAGTACCTCAGCGGGTCTGTGATTGGATGCATGAGTGTCTAAGCAGATCTGTCAGTGGGTGCATGAGTCTCTCAGCGTGGTCTCTGAGTGAGTGCACCAGTGTCTGAGTGGTTCTGTGAGTGGGTGTGTGCATGAGTCTCTGAGTGGATCTGCAAATGGGTGCATGAGTGTCTGAGTGAGTCTGTGAATGGGTGCATGAGTTTGAGTGGGTTAGTGAGTTTGTGCGCGAGTCTTAGTGTGTATCTGTGAGTGGCTGCATGAGTGTCTGAATGGGTTTATGAGTGGGTGTATGAGTGTCTGAGTGGGTCTGTCAGTGGGTGTAAGAGTGAGTGGGTCTGTGAGTGAATGTGTCAGTGTCAGAATGGGTCTGGGGTGCGTGTGAGACTGAGTGGGTCTGTGAGTGGGTGCGAGTCTCTGAGTGGGTCTGTGAGTGGGTGCATGAATGTCTGAGTGGGTCTGTGAGTGGGTGCAGGGGTGTCTATTTGTATATCTTTACGTTTCAGAAGCACTGTTGGTAATGCAAGCTTACTTTTGAGTACCCACTCAGATAGTAAACAAAATGTGCACCTTTGAACCATATATAAAGTTTTGAATACCCTATGCATGTGGATGCATATCTTACCTTGACAGCAGACAACCCTCTTTTTCGCAGCTATATTGCCCACTGTTCATTGGCAGACAGAGTACGTGTGCTGCATGGTTTCGGTCTACGTGTCTAGTGCACAAAATAAACATGGAAACCTGTGTCCTTGACCTCGAATAGATATGTCCTCGGTGTCGGGCTATAGGAATTCCATACCCTAGTAAGGTGGCAAGGTCATCCTTCATTACAAAACAATGGTCTAAACCAGGGATATGTCCAAGATCATATCCACCTGTATGTAAAATAATTATAATGAGGTGGCAATAACTAGACATATCCCATAATGTGGACATTACTCATCTTATATCATGAATTCCAGATCACTTTACATTAACACCAGGGCCACACAAATCTGCTGCTTAGTTATATTTTAGAGCATACAGCTCTGCCCAGTACACCCATATGTCTCCCAGGATGCAGACTGGGAATATTGCGTGATGCTGTCCTAAGAGGTGTAATCCCAAATAGGAATAACTGTTCTGAATAGATTTAAAAAAATAATATGTTCCTGGAGGAATCGTTTCTACTCTGTTACGTTTGTTGGTTACAAGATCCAACTATGAAAAGAAAGTGAAGAACAACAGGCCTATTGCTATCACAAAACATTTTTTGTATTAAGATATACAGTAGGAAGCACATCATATACAACAGGCAAGAAAAACATATTACATAGAGCAAAAATCATCATAGCAACACTGATGTCACCCACATGATCACATCAATAATAATTGAATAAATCAAATCCAAGGATCAATGGGGAACGTGAAATCCTCTTAACCATGTAGGTTGATGAATCCTGCGTCCCATAAAGTTTTATCCTAGTTCCAACAATGATGTAGACTGATGAGTAATGTTATAACTGTAGTTATAGAGGTGGAACCTTTGACTTTTCGGTCTCTTATGGCCAAGCGGTCTGTAAGACCATCATCAGGATTCAGTGCTGTGAATGCTCAAAAAGGACAACGCCTATATGAACTTGTCGCTGTGCCCAAAACACTAGCACACCAACAAAAGATATCAGTTGGGTAAATCAATTTTTTCCACAACTCTTTGGCAACATAGTACCCGTCGGGACACTCACTGTCTAGAAGCGTAGATAACACACATTTTAAACACTCCCACATGCAACAATACAAATTTATTTGGATGAGTGGGTTTACATTTGTGAATTAGGATAAAATTACATTGAAAAGGCCCTATTTTTTTCGAATCTTACTTTTGCTGCATTCTGGTAATAACATGGCATTTGGGGCAGTTGTAATTATTATGTGAATGTGTGTTTATTAGTACAGTTGCTCTAAATTCCATATGTCATTGGGCCATTGGGGTTTTTAGACTGCACTCTGTGGAACTGCTGCCCAGTGCATGTGCTCCCACCCCTAAAACAGGTAGAAGTTGGCTAATCCATGATTGGCTCATTTAACTCTTCTGTAAGGACACAGTATGTGGTACAGAAATACACCTGTGGCATGAAAAGTTAAATGTCACATGTGGACAGCGCCATTTATTGTGCCATCTACTAGTGTGACAAGGAAAACATGGTGTCAGGCTTACCATTGTAGCCTGACTGCTGCAGTGTCAAACCTGCAGTATGAACCACACACCAAGAAGGGGGAGGAGGAGGCCTCCTCTACGTATAACTAGTCACACACTGAGAAGTAGGAGAGTATGAACCGATTTTTAAGAGAGGTAAAATTGGCAAAGTAAAAATGTTTGAAAAACTGCCCTCACCCACAACCTGCAGTATGACCTGTTAAAATAGGCCTTTTTGTAACAGGTAAGAACCTCCCTTTTAAATATAAGTAAGTTACTTCTATGTAAGACTTGTAGCACATAAGGTAGGTTGCATGCTATTTTATAGAGGGACATGTAGAAAATTAATGTTATCATGTCCCTATAGTAATAAGACCCTAAAAACAATTTTCCCTGTGACAGGCCTAGCTATCATAGGTAGAAAACCAGAGTATAGATTAAAATACTAATACTGTACCTCAGGAATGGGACCAGCTAAAAGAATAATTAAACCACTATTTTTAATATTTGTTAAAAATCGAATTCAGTGGTGAAGTTGGATTTTTAATAAATATTAATGAAAAGTACCTTCCACATAGTTACCTGAACTTTAAGAAGGCTAGTTAACATACGCCTTGGCGAGCTCCCAGCCTGTGCATAAGCCTTGGAACAGGTGTGAAAGAGTTGTGAAATGCCTCCCAGGAACAAACAATAGGCTCACCTGAATGGGCAGAGAGGGGGCTGTAGTCATCTTCATGAATCACACTGTCAAATCCTGCTTCTGAGGTTTTTTGAGTCGCATGTAACACTTGGGTAACACTTGAAAGGGAGAGAACTGAATTGCCTGGCAATTCTTGTGTATCCTCTGTCTGGTTGCTGAAGACCCTGCTTTTGTCCTACCAGACTTCTGTCTCTGGGTTTGTTGTACAGTTCCTGCTTCAAACTGGATGTTAAAGTAAGATGTGAGAGGACACTGGTGATTTCCTTATTACACTCCCACACATACAAACACCCAGCCCTCAGAGCCCAGATTTAGTGTGGCCAAAGACTTTGGTCATCCTGAAAATGACTTGGCACACACCATTTTGGGCCTGTTTACAGTAAGGCAAACAGGCAATATTGAAAAAGTGGGTAGTGTTGTCCCCGGGAACTTTTACCCCATTGGTTAGGCGTGCCCAGGAGTCATCACCATCCAATAGCTAGTGCCAACTATATATGTGGCACCCGAAGGTGCCCCATCCGAAAACCACTACACTTGCGAAAGGATACCAGGCTGACTTAACCTGCTGCTCTTGGCATCTATGACCCGTGAGAAGAACCTGATGAGGTTCGGTCCCCTACACTTGAAATCCAAGGATAGAAAGATCTCCAAGAATCATAAGGCTGATCACCTGAGTGGCACCAGGAATATAAAAAGCTGTAGAGTACATTTCTGTGAAGAATCCCATCTGACCAGTGGCAGCTGGACCTGAACCGAACTTTGTTATTGACCTCTGTCTAGCACCCTGAGAGTCTTTAAATGCTCCCTCAGAGGTCCTGGAGCGTTTGAAGTGTACTCCTGTGATTGTTTGGGTTCCAAAAGCAGTTTGGGAACATTTTGAAAACTTTTGCTCCAGAACTTCAGGGGGACTGACTGCAAAAAGTATCTGCCCGCAGTTCCCCAGCGTTGGATGGAATTTCAGGTTTGTCCTGAGTGGGGAAGAGTTTTTCTTCAGAAAAACAACAAAGTTCTTTTTCAGATGGGGACTGAATTTTTTTTTAAGTTCCCTACTTCCAGGCCCTAGCAGGCCAATCTGTTTGGTGTATTTGACTGGACTGCATTGCAGTCAGCCTCAAATCGTGCCTAGGTCCTGGTTTACCGGAGCCATTGATACCACTGGCGCTTTGCACTTTTTGGTGCTATTTGCATTTAAATCTTCCCCCTTACTGAGTTTTTGTTGTTTTGCTGTCATTTTCCTTATTGAATTTTTCTCAATTATAAATTCTTTTAATTGGGGTTTGATTCTATTTTGTTGTGTTTTCAACTTTTTAGCTGTTTCTGTACTTCCAAACTCTCTACCCATTTTCTCCAAGTTAAGCTTGTCTGCTCTTTGCCACTGCTTCCAGGGGTTGAGCTCAGGTTTAAATTACTGAAACCTTTGACTGGATCTAATAAGATAGTGACTTTATTACTTGTGTTGGACAGCAGTTCAACCTAACCAATAATTCACTTTAATTCACACACAAACACTAATACTGAGAAAGAGTAGTTGTTTTATCTCTCTGGGACAATCAGCTTTATGATATCACCTTCGTAAGAAACAAAACAAAATAGGTGACAGTCTGGCATTTTGTATTATTGCCACCATCTTGGAATTATTCATACTTTTTACAGGTTACTCGAAATCAAAATCCAAAAACAACTTCTTTTCACATGGCTTTTATGCTCGACCCACAATACTAGAGAGTGAATCTGGTCTGCACCCTCAGCTTCCTACACTTCAGTGTTTGTGCCATTACGAGAGATTTAATTTAATTGAAAACATTTCATTTATGAGCAGTAAGCTACCCAAAAATATCAAGTGTAAAAGTGTTTTTTGTGCTCCTTCGGGGCATTAAATTGGACATCCACTTTAATATCCTTACTGCTACAGTATGTATTTAAATTTGTTTGAGATTAATTTTAATTTGATGTTTAGTGGGCTACCCGCAGTTACCTTACCTGATATAACACTAGTTGGCGTGGCACAGAAATCGCGAAGTCGTCCTAACTGTAACTTTGACTATCAGCAAGAAGTATACGTAGGATTTTGGAACATAAAGGCAGGAGCTGGCATTAATAATGATAGCAATATATATTTCATTTAGTCTTGACTTATCTTTCAAAAGGGCTTTTATAATTGCAGCTTAAGCTAAGTACAAATTAAAAGTGGTGATAAACATTGACTGTTTAAAATAGCTCTTCAACAGCAAACTCATGCAGTGAACATCTCTTAACAAAGTCTTTATTTCTAAATATTTCTCTATTCACAAATGACTGTGACATAGCAAGTGTGAATTAAGTGGGTATACCGACAAAGTAGAGTTTAGGGAAACATATTATATAGATAACACTCATATCAGAAAAATCTAATCACAAAAATCCCATTGTTTCCATTTGCAAATGCTGGATATTGTGTACAGTTAGAATATGAGTCATACATCGTGTGGATTAAAATTAGGTTTAGAGAGGCGGGGGCATGGCCTAGTAGTCAATGGCGGCGGACATGCTCGGCTGAGCTCTTGCCATCCGTGGGGCTGCGGAATCATTTATCCTGTTACCAACGGAAAACAAATCGGCACCGCAGTGAGGATCTTCTATGGTGCAGTGACTTGGATCATGACTGGTCCCAGCTAAGGTCCTGGGGAGCTGCCATCACCCATATTGGAGGGCGCCCGGCCTTGGTGCGGCCGATTTCCCGCACAAGATGGTGACCAGAGGGGCGAGTGGTGGGTGACACCGCAGATGAGGAACAGAGGAGCCTACCAGTCCACTGGGGCCGCTGGGGAGTGTGGAGAAGCTGGCCCGACCTGCCCTGCCCACCATCGCAGCTGCCGTACAGGGAGACCAGCGACGTCGTGTGTGCCTACACCGAGGATCGGATGGGCTCTCCACTGGGGAGGCCCAGCGGTGCTGACTGGTTTTCGGGCCTGAGGTAACCCCGCTGTCCCCCGGGGGGAGCTGCATTAAAGGATTGAAGGCTGTGGACTGACCCCACCTCCGATTTGTGGCCTGAATATTATTTGGGCTGGGATCTTCAAAGACACCTTGCGGGCGGTGACGGGGCTACGTGGGTCTCTCTGGGCCCGCAGCAGAGTGTACCAGCGGAGGCGGTCACTAGCTCTTCAGAATGTGATTATCAGAGTCACGTGTTGGACAGGCCACTGCAGAACTTGAGGGGTGAGTGCCTGCCACACCGGACCTGTGACGGGCCATGGGGCTGGCTGAGATTCTGAACTGGGGTGCCCGGGGGCTTGGACTGAGACCGTGAATCAGCCCCTGGGGAGTGGGTAGGAGCCCCCCTTTACACCTTCAGACTTACTGCAGTAGTGCACATGGGATTTTGCTGAGGTGTGGCAGGGGATCAGTGTGGTTGGTCCATACTCTCAGGGGGTGCTGCAGAGGCGAGTAGAGGCCCCAGGAGAAAATGGATAATTCTTTGACCCACAAATAACAACCCTCCACCCCCCAGATTCCACCATACTACTGACTGTACAGCAGTGGGAAAGACTACGATGGTAAAGAATAAAACAGTGGAGGAATTGTTGGAGGAGAATGAGGGTGGTGGTCTGACTATGCATGTGGCGAAAGACCCTCTCACCGCGCATACTACGACTATACTGGAGGCCATTAAAGACACAAAGCTGACATTGGAAACGCACTAAGCGGCGGTGGTCAATGCGGTAGGCATACTCCACATAGACCACAGGAAACTGTCAGAGAGGGTCAGAGAAATGGAAATTAAGCTAGATAGAACAAATCCGGTAACAATGGATCTCAGGAAGTGCTGTGCGACCTTGGAGAAAGGCCTGGCGGTGCTTATGGACCACCTTGAACATGCAGAAGGGAGGTCTAAAAGACAACATCTGCAATATAGGAATCCCTGAGGGGGCGGAGGAGCAGAGTGTCAAACTTTTTATTGAAGGCTGGCTGGAGGAAATGGTACTACAGGGGAAGCTCTCACGTTTCTACTCGGTGGAGAGAGCACATACGATCCCGGCAAGAGCCCCGGCCCTGGGACGACCACCTCGCCCAATAATCGCAAGGTTGATGAACTACACAGACTGGGATAACATGCTTCAGATTGCCCGTAACCATGGCCAGTGGACACTAGAGGGGCAGGAAGTCAATATCTACCTGGACTACATCTCCCTGGTCCAACACCAACGAGGAGACTTTATACCGATCATGAAAATACTGTGCCAACACAACCTCAAATATGCCCTTATCTTCCCTACAAAACTCAGAGTAGTGTACTGGGAAAATACACATTTCTTATTGTCTGCGCAGGAAGCATGGTAGTGGTCTGGCCACACAGGCTCCTCTGGGAAAGACTCAGATTGGCAGCAGCGGAACTGCAGGTGGCGGAGAGAGACAGGGGGCAGGTCTTCTCCAACTAACGCACAGACTTGGCCAGATATGGCGGGCTCTTATACGGCTGTGCAGGGTGAATGGGGGGGGAGACAATTATTTTTCTGAATGTCTATGTGCCACCAGGTCTCCAAACACAGACGCTGCAGATACTGGGACAGTTATTAGCGGGGTTTCCAATGGCCTTTACAATCACAGGAGGAGACTTCAATCTAGTGCATGATACACATCTGGACAGAATGAGCACCACGTTAGAGTGAGAGGCCACAATAGGGAAATTAGAGGGCTTTATGCAGGCCTTTGGATTGACAGACGTCTTGAGGACCCTTCATGGACAGGAGTGGGTGTGGAATTCAAGAAAGGAGGTAGACTGAGATGTAGTTTTATCCAAATGGTAGATTTATTCTTTAGTTCAGTCAGGACAAGAACAATTGAGGATAAGTTGGTTGTAGAAGTATTGAAAGTAGTATCAGGAAAATCAGCCCCCACCGGGAGCAGCATCCCTGCTGCTCAGCCCACATACAGCAACTGACAATTCCACTCAAACATACACACAGGGAACATTCTGTGACATCACTTACACTGGCTGAATTGCAGAGTACAGAACACAGAGAAAGGACTAGACAGAGAAGAGAGCAGGATACCACAGTGGGCTTTCTCCTTTTACTCACACTCCCATAATATGTCCTCTAGATTAGGCTATATCCTGACACATGGAGACACCATGTGACGGTTCTCTGGTGCTAAATATTTGGTGAGGGGGTCTCGGATCATGCCCCTCTACAGGTCAGCATAGCCACTGACAGGAGTGGAGAACCCTGTGGCTGGAGGATGGCCACCTGGCGACTAGCCAACAAGCAGGTACTGAAGGCTCTTGATAAGACCACTGCGTTATATTTTTGTGAAAATGAAGGCACAGTGGATAGTGCCAGTGTAGTGTGGGAGGCATACATGGCCACACTTAGAGGGGTGTTGATTGTGGGTGAACTAAGGGACAAGAGGGAAAGAGTGCAGCGTCTACAGCATTTAGAGCAGGAGATTGAGGACCTTGAAAGTCAATGTGTCTCCCACTCGACTCCAACCCTGGTTCAGACGCTAGAATATAAGCGTACAGAATGCAAGGAAGTCACACGCTATGAAGTTCAAACGTCCTTGTTTCTAAAACAAAAGTGTATTTATGATTCCGGAGACAAAGCGGAAAAATTGTTGGCCTGGATAGGAAGCAGGGAAAGGGAGGTCATGCATGTTTGGGAACTGCAGTTGGTACCTGGAAAGGTGATAAGAGGCAGTAGACAGATTGAAGAAGTGTTTGGGAAATATATAGCAGTATTTTACACACCCAGGACTGGGGTTTCGATGGAGAAGATAAAGGGATTTGTAAGAGATTTCCCAGTTAGGACCCTGACCCTGGAACAGAGAGAGGGACTGGAAGTGAACCTCTCAGAGGCAGAAATTGCAGAGGCATTACCCCAGATGCAGGCTGGGAAGGCCCAGGTCGTAGTGGGCTACCTGTAGAATTCTTCAGTAAAATGCTGGGTAGGGTGATTAAGCCAATGCTCTTGATGTTTTACAATCCTTGCCGGCAAAGGTCCTTGCCGGAAGATTTGAGAACGACTACCATTGTGCTCATAACCAAGGCGGGGAAACCAGCACAGCTGCGTGACTCATATAGGCCAATTTTGCTGCTTAATGTGGATGCCAAAAATCTGACATTCTTCGTGCGGTAGTGACTGATCTGGTCCATTTTGACCCGACAAGATTAATGCCCAGCCGATCAACCAGACTTAACCTACGACCCCTCCATAATGTTATAACGCAAGCAGATACTGGGGGTGAACCTTAGGCAGTGTTATCTCTGGATGCCAATAAGGCATTTGATTCGGTCGAACGGACCTATCTATTTCTGCTTCTTGAAAGAATGGGATGTGGGTCCTGTTACATTAAATTGGATCAAACTGCTATACCGGACCCCTTGTGGTATAATAAAGATTAATGGCTGCATATCTGGGAGTTTCCCTATTGGTAGGGGAACAAGACAGTGATTCCCTCTTTCCCCGATGCTGTTCACCCTTGCAATAGAGCCACTGGCGAACCTCATGAGGGTGGATGCCAGAATCTGAAGCTCGACGGGATCCTCAGGATGGGAAGAACGTATATAATTATACGCGGACGACATCCTGCTTTACCTGACCCAAACAGATCAATCACTTACCCAAGGTATTGAAATATTCCAAATATTCGGGGAAATCCCATTCCTTAATCTGCAGCATAGGACTGGAAGAGAAAACGCAGGAGGAATCCCCATTGGAGAGATGGCTATTAGATAGGCACATGTGGCATAAATTATTATCATTGACATACAGCACGCCAATGCAGAATACTCAGGGACTGCTGACACACCTCAAAAATAGCTGGGAGCATGACCTTGGTGATGACTGGCAGAATGCGTTAAACTTCTCAGCAGAGGGGGGCCATCAAAGCTAACTTTAAGTTAATTCAACTCAAAGTGTTACACCGGACATATTACACCAGGACATTACTTCATAAAACTGGGAAGACCGCAAGACCCTTGTGTCTGTGTTTTGTGAAGTCTGGTGCTGAGGGTATCTTTATTCATGCTTGATGACATTGCCCTGCGGTGCGCCCATTCTGGGAACGAGTGTCCAAATCCCTGGAGGGGGCAGTTGGGGGAGGACCCTCGAGCTATCACCCCGGAGGGCTTTATTGGGCATGTGGGAGTCTTCGGATCTCACGAGGTACCAGGAGACCTTAGTGAACATAGGAATTATGGGTGTCAAGAGAGACATAGCTCAGAAATGGGAATGTGACACTGAGCTATCCTGCCGGAACTGGGAAGAGGGCATGGCACATTGTAAAATCATTGAAAAAGAGGTCTATAGGGGTTGGGGCTGCGAGAAGAAGTACAAGAGGATCTGGGGAGCCTGGGACTCAGGAGACATGGAAGACTAGATGGATAAACACTTGTTGGTTCGTTGAGAATAACACACAGGACAGGGACCGGGGGAAGGACATACCATGGGAGTACTGTAGGATAACACCTCAGAATATAGCCCCCTGCAGATAGGAACACATCACAAGAGGGGAGGGAAGAAGGTAGGGTGGGTAGAATGTGCTCTCATAACAATGTTTGGATAAGGATGTGGTGATATATATTGTCGTGGTGTATGGACAATCCTTGTTTGTTATATATTAAATCAACAAAAATAAATTCCCCCCCAAAAAATTCGGTTTAGACCTTATTATTTTTTAAGTTTGATACTTTCGATTAGCGGTATTTGGTTACTGATAGTCCGAGGCACAAAGTGATATAAATCTACGCTTATTATTCAAATTTCTTTGCCTCTTCACAGTTGTTGGAATAGTAATATGTACAACTCCTATTTAATCAATGTACTGATCTATGTGTTTGTATGTCATGAAACTCAGTTAATACACAAGAAACCATTTTACCTAATATGTTGCTCTAAAGTGTACGTTGTAATGACATGCATATATTGTATTGATGATACAGCATATGTAAGCATAATGGTTCCTATCAAAGACATCTTCATGTTAACAGCTCCTAATTAAAAATATGATAGACATGTCATGTATGTAAAAATAATGTCAACAACTCCTTTCTGTGATTTCAAAAACCCTTATGTTTATCATCAACTATGTCAGCATAGTTTCAACACGGATACCTGTACCAGTAATTGCATCAAAACACTCACTGGTTTACACTCTATTAAGTGTTGGTCACTTGTCCAAATGAAAAGGGTCACCTCGAAACTTCAATCATGACATATACACCAGGAACCGTTTATGTCTCACTGGGTGCAGCAACATCGAATGTATCTTTCCATGACACATCAGCATTACCCTAATGTATGACCTACATCGATCACTTGAAAGTGTGCATGGTGCATGTTATGATTTTATGAATTAGAATCTGAGGAAACTATGTCAATAGTTTGATATTGGTATTATAATTGAATAATTGACATTGAGTCTCCACATCCAAGCCAACCTGCCTGCAGAAAGAGGGAAAGAGTCTGCCAACCCTGCAGCAAGGAGCACAAGAAGAAGCCTGACCTTGGGGTGAGTGACCTGCCAGAAGAAGGAAGACTGGGGAGAGCAATCTGCATGCCCTGTGGAGCAAGGGTGCAGTCTTTCCAAATGATTTCGGACTGGAATCGTGAATAGCAGTTGTTGCCTCTGTGGACAAAAACTCTATGTTGCCGAAATCAAGAATCGTGCCCTAGGCAGATTGTGCTGCTATAATGCACAAGAGGAACTGTGCTGCATCTATCAAGAACTATGCCCGAGGCAGATTGTGCCACAGCCACCAAGAACTTCGCTCAAGGTGAACACTGTTGCTGTATCAAATAGCCCACTATGGCTGCCCTCATTCTGCTTTGACCCTTGGCATCCTATTTACTGCACTATACCACGCAAAGTACTCCTTAGAAGCGATGATACCCGCGTCTTAATCATAACAACCCTAAAAAGGTGTAGATGGGAAGTCCTGAGATGAAGAGACCCACTATGGAGTGGGGAAGGAAACAATTCCTTTTATTTTAAATACCCTCACACACCCTAGTGGTGTCATGCTTCATCATCGGGTCACCCTGACGCCTAAAAGTCAGGGTGGGCTTGACCGTTTTTTCAGGGAGCTCTTAGGAATAATAAGACCAGGGGGAAAAAATTTAAAAACCTCCAACAAATCCCAGTATCCCTTTAATATTGGATTCGTTAGGGTTATTAAAAATATGTAAACAGGGGTCAGAATAGGAGTATTTATGGTCCTATGACCCTTCAGCCGACATGTTTCAGTCCTACTAGGGCCCTAGTTGTTATGATTAAGACGCGGGTATCATCTTCGCTTCTAAGGAGTACTTTGCGTGGTATAGTGATTTAAACACGGGAGGGTGTACTCCCTTATGAGATTTCCTCTCGGCCCTTACGGCATTGGGAGAGGGTTCTTTCCCATTTCTGCCGGTAGTGTGATATCCTATTTACTGCACCTCATCCAAGGCCTTTCAAGTCAACAATATCATCAGAATCTTCCATGTAACATTTTTAAAGAACTTAAGTGTGTCAACCTTCCCAATTCTGGAGTCAGAGTGCATCAAACAGGTACCTGCGTGACAGTCCTTCTGGCATTGACTGGGAGCCACCTGAAGATCTTTCATAGCATGCATAGGGTGCGGAAGCAGAGGGATGAGACTGCATTTACCTGTTTCTTCTTGGATAGCTTGCTGTCCAGGATGATGCTGAGGTTCCGGACGTGGTCTGTAGGGGCTGGGGAAGGGCCTAGTTCAGCAGGCCACAATGCATCGTTCTATGGCTAGGTGTTGTTCCCAAAGATGAGTAATTCCATCTTGTCTGCGTTTAGTTTGAGACAGTTGTCCTTCATCCACTCGCGACGTTCATCATGCATCTGTGGAAGTGGTTTTCTGAAAGTGACAGGATAAAAAGGGTGTCATCAGCGTAGGAGATGATGTTCAGTCCATGTGATCTGATGGAGGTGGCCAAGGGGGTCATGTATGCATTGAAGAGGGTGGGGGTGAGGTACGATACATAATCTGGAGATTCCAGGATATCCAACACAAGTATGTATTCTGTTGTACTTAGTCTCAGGAGGATTTAGCTTAACAAAAAACTGCATAGTCAATGATTTAAATAAAATCTTCTCTAACTTAGGCACTGAGATGTCTCTGCAAGAAGCTGAAGCATTTAAGAAAGCCATATAAATATGTCACAGGTCTGGCCAAGATCTAGCCTAGTCTGGGTGCCATGTACTCATATTTGCCATGCCACTTGCATGCCCATTCGACCCAGATACATTGTTGATTAGGTTGATGGTAGTGGAAAAAATGTTCTGGAGACTGAAACGGCTGGAGTGAACTTCAAAGAGGCCTAGCAGTGACAAAAAGAAAATTGCAATCTAAAGTGCTGGAGTATTGTAGATGTCAGTGCGAAAAGGTGGGGAAATCAGTGTAAACAAGAGAAAAAACATTCCGTTAAGGAACTGAAGGCCCACGTTTACTGATGTATTTAAGCAAGGCAGTGCCACACCCAATTGTGCTGTTTTTGCACAAACGGGAAAACACAGTACAGCCCCGTATCTATTAGGAGTGGCCTGCCACTGGTGTCATCTGCTATTCTGACACACAAAAGGGTTGCCTTGTGCAATGCACTGCATCATGCCACGGCACAGAGGAGACTGTGCACTGTCTTGCATAGTATTTGTACCGGAAGCATTTACTTCCAGTAAACATTCCTATCCACAGACAACCACAAAAGGTTCCAACGCATGCAGTGATTCAATTTCTGGGGGAAATCACTGCATTCCCTCTTGTTTGAATCTTCTTCCACTGGGCGTTAATTTTTGACACAAAGTCACGCTATCATGTTGATAGGGCTATCTGCCACAAGATAAGGAGGGTGTTTGCTCTGATCTGCACCCTTTCATGCAAAGCAGTGCAAAGCGGATTTGGTGCATTTTCCCAGCGCACAACACCTTTTGCTCTGGAAAGTAAATCACAGTTGTTACTTTGCACCATACTAGCACAACACATTAGTAAGGCTGAGCAGGTTTGCTATGTAGAGACATGTCCACATACTTTTCCTTTGCATGAAAGGTTTTGCTACCTCAAATTAGCATTCTGAGTACATCCTGCAATTGAAGCAAAGGAAAATGGAATTCACCAATGATGCTCTCTTTCCTGCCACATTTCATTATGTCCCCATTGCGCAATGGGATACCTCTCTGGATTAATCAAAAGTCTCATCCATTGCCCCACATCTTTTTTTTAATATTTTATTTTATTGATCAGGTAGAAGAAGTTCATTACATAACAATTGCTATGATTTAAAATTCATAAACATTATCATAGTATGGCACGACATCTGTGCAATGCAAATAAAAGCAGTAGAAATGAGCATAATGACCATAAGTACGGGGTGGGGCGGGTACATTCCCGTGTGCGCTGACATTGAATGTAAACAGAGTGCTCTTACATAACACGAGCATAGTCCGATGTCCTAAGTGGTAATACTGCAATTAGTCTGATGCATCACACAAAATCTCCCTGAATTTTTTAAGGGCCCCAATTCTTTGAGTGCATAACTTTTCACGTTGCTTAACCTGCTTAATTTTGCCTACCCATGAATCGAAAAGGGAAACCCTGGAGGATTTCCTCTTTTGCAAAATTAAAGATTTGGCTACCAAGATGGAAATAAAGAGAAATTGCTGCTGTCTCAAGGTAACTTGACTGCATGGAGCAGACATGCCAAATAGCGCCCCAAGAGGGTCTTGGGTCATGCAAACCTGCAATTTATCGCAAATTGACAAGAATGCTTTAGTCCAGAAGCGAACTAGGGCTAGAATAGTAAAACATATATGGAGCCAGTCCCCTATGTCATGTCCACATCTGAAACATGCAGCTGAGTTGGTAGAATACATTTTCTGAATACAGCGAGCAGTGTAATACAACATCCATTTGGAATAAAAAGCCATTCTCTTGTAGTTCCCACCCAGAATGGCTTTGTGGGCCATTTGATTATACCATACCCAGGGGCGGTAATCTATTTTACCTCCAGTGGAGGTGGCAATCTTGGTCAACGCAGCGGGACAGCTGCTACACGCATTTGCTGATGAAGCAGGCGCTACCAGTTGCCTATTCCAATGAGATTGTTCACAAACTAGGCTTTGCTGATACCTTCTGCTTGTTCCGCAAGTAATGATTGATTTGTAGATAAGAGAATGCTAGTTCGGGAGGGATAGCGGAATTACTGTCAATCAGTTGTTCCCAGGATTTTACTGCCTCGGTCAGCATAAAATCACTAAGGGGCATATTCACAAGGACTTATCGCTGAGTTATCGCCACCTCAACGCATCAAAAGTGGAGATAGATTTAACGCCCCATTCACAAGTGGGTGCAAACTGCAGACATCGCCAGTATTCCCGCGATAGCTGCTGCAAATTTCAACCCCACGGGTAACACCACCAACTAACCCTAATAAGATGCAGAGTAGGCGTTCCCATGCAAAAACACACGAAAACACCACTACACCACTTTCACAACAAACTGCCAGATCTGCGATGCGAACCAAAACCACGCGATAAGCCGCGGTAGCAGCAGCTATTTAACACCTGCCTCTTGCTGCAGTAGGCAACGGAGCCCCGCACACAGCCAAAGAACAACCGACGCCATGGAGCTACTCATCATGCAGCTTGGGGCCCCAACAGGGCCACAACACCCACCGCCACCACCCCCAGGACCGGCACCACCCCCAGGACCGGGACCGGCACCCCCCCGGACCACCACAGAGGCAGCGCAGAGTAAGACAGCGGACCTACCAAAAACGCACAAGTCTCACAGACCTAACACACGAGGCGGTCATTGCCCACTACAGGCTCAAAAGGACAACCATCCTCCGCATCATGACCCACATCGGCCACAGGCTGATGGTCCCAACACAGCGGACAACCAACATCCCTCCGCAGACAAAGTTGCTGGCTGTGCTGCACACGTTGGCCTCTGGTACCTTCCAACCAACAACGGCCAGAGTTGGCGGAGTCTCACAGCCAGCCCTATCAAAGTTCCTCACACCTGTCCTGGATGCCATCATCAGCTTCATACCCCAGTACCTTCACTTCCCCCACACTGCGCAGGAACAGCTGGAGACCAAGCAAGGCTTCTACGCCATTGCTAGCTTCTCACATGTGTTGGGGGCCATTGACTGCACACATGTCCCACTTGTGCCCCCTGCGGACACTGCACACATCTACCGCAACAGAAAGCACACGCATTCCATCAATGTGCAGGCAATAGTGGACCACCGGGGAATGTTCACTAATGTCGTCGCAAACTACCCAGGCAGTGTGCACGATTCCTACATCTTCTGACAGTCCATCATCAACCAGCGCTTCCAGGATGGCATCTACGGAACTGGACTGCTCATTGGTAAGTACCAAATCAACACACCACACACCTCAAAGCCACCATCACACAACGCACAACTGTGGGAATGCACACATGACCAAACCACATACAACATGTCAATCAACATGCCCACCTACCAGACACGACAACACAACTCCATTGCGATACTGGGCTTACCATGTACACAAGCCAGCTATATCATGGCACCACAGCCACACAACAGCTGAACGTGTGGAGAGGCGGAAAGCAGGCATGTGCGAAGGACGCAAGTGACCCATGAATGGGAATGTACACAACAACAAGTGTGGCGTGAATGTACTGGACAGACCTGGGTATGCAAACCACAGATATGTCCATGCAGACATTAACTGCTGGTGTCTGGGGAGTAGTGAACAGTGGTCGCAACCATGTCACCCCAGGCTGTGGGTTAGATCGCGGAAATGTCGCTCACTGCGTCCCCCAATGTGTGCCTGAGCGTAGTGGGTTGGCCCGGCTTACGCTAGGCATGCGCAGGGGTGTGGATGAAAACACCATTGCGCTGAGCATGGTGCACTCCTGGAATGGCCAACGTCACTGCCAGGGCGGCGCCTCCCAGCCCGACACGAGGCCGACGCCCTGAGCAGTGGGGCTTGCGAGCCTGTGTGCCTGCTGCACCCCAGGCCGCTGATACCAAGACCCGGCTTGCATGCCCCAGTGCTCCAAGGCCGCACTGCTCACCTGCCAACACCGTCGTGTGTCAAAGAGGGCCCACCACATGCCGGTTCTAGCTCCAAGTCCCATGCCCGCGAGCTTGGCAGCCTCCTCAGACCATCGCTGTCCTCCGTGACACAGGCCCCCAGGAGTCCACATTCGTTGACATACCCCACCGCTGCAGCCGGCCTACACTGCAGTCCAGTATGTCCCACATCTAGAACTGAGTCTTCATTAATCAATGGCAGAGTTCATGCCAGTGAACGCAGGGAGAGGAGTGAGAGACAGATGCGTTTCAGTCCGGTGGAAACATGGATCACCGTTACGGAGGAGGTCAACCACTCGCAAGGACTGACCTGGTGCCATTAACCCTGTGCGCCGTGAGTCACCGTCAGCCTCTGGCAGAACATTGTTGGTGTCTGAGCCTGTGGCCTGGGGGTTGTCATCAGCAACTGGCAGGTACGGACTTGGTGTTTGGCATGAGTCTGTGGCATTCATATCCGCCATGTTACCGGACACAGCTGGTATGTGCCCTCTGCACCATACCCTGCGGGTACACCTCCCACTCTCCCCCGAGACACTCCGCGAAAACCACCTTTGATACAAACGTGACCCTGCTCTGCCCTCATGACCCTACCCCAGTCTCCCGCAAGTCAGCATCCCGTGGCGGTAGGCCCGTGTCGGCCGATGTGCATCCGGGGCCACTAACTGTGTGCAACTCAAGTCATGCTCCCTTGCTGTTCGTACATTGCAGTCCTGAGTGCCTGATGACTGTTGAAGTTGTTGCCAGCACCAGCTACTCCCTGAGGGCTGGCTTACACACACCCCACACACATCCAGCACAGGCGTCACTGGACTAGTGGGCCTGCCAACACATCATGCCGAACCAAGTATTGACTCTTATCTCTCTGCACTGTCACAGGTGATCAAGGATATGCACTCTGCCCTTGGATGATGACACCCCTCCGAGACCCGAACACACCCGCCCAGAGGCAGTACAATGCGGCCCACATACGCACCAGGGGCATCGTGGAACGCACATTTGGCGTGTTGAAGTCACGTTTCAGGTGCCTGGACGTCACAGGTGGAAGGCTCCTGTACAGCCCAGACATCGTGTGCAAGATGATCGTTGCATGTTGTGTGTTGCACAACATCTGTGTACGCACTAATGCCCCATGGATCCAAGTTCCAGAGGTACCGGACGATGAGGAGGATGATGGGGCAGGTGGCCCACATGCCACTGCAGCTGCGGCAGGAATAGCCCGTAGGAACACCCTCATTGCCAATTTCTTCTCATGAGCACATCACATTGTGGCCGTCCTTGGCAATCATGGGACAGTACTAAATGTCCACAAGCACGGCATGTGTGAATAATAAATATTTGCAGGTTACAGGTTGTACTTGTACATTGTCATGTCACAGTTTCCTGCTGTGCCAGATGTGATTGGCCATGTTGTGCACATATGCGGCACCAGTTGTGTCCTGTGTTCTGTTGTGGAGGTGTTGCTGTTTGTACCAGGATGTTGTCAATGTCGAGGTGCACTTATTCTTATGTGCGTATGCTGCACGGTGGGTGAGTTGCTCCTGCGGCTCTGATTTGGCTGCCACTTATCCCTTTCATGAGGTGTGCCTTTCAGTTCTGTGCTTCCACAGTGCTGAGATGTTGCAGACTTGGGTGACTTGTGCTCTTTGTCGAGTTGTGACTCTTGGGAATGGCTTGTCCGCAGATGTGTCGTTGACGTCAGGGGTTGTTTGTGCAGGTGGTTGTGCCCGAGTGTGACCTGCTCCTTTCCGGTTGTGGTCCGCACTCAGCCACCTCAGTGTCGTGCCGTGTACATTGTCATGATGATTGGACTGCAGCCATGCTACTCGTCATGTGGTGTCTCTTGCATTGTCAGTGTGGCTGACGTATATGCATGTTTGCTGTGTTTCGCACGTGTGCCTGTGTTGGTTGTTTGATTGTTGATGTGTTGGGTGGGTGCCCCTTTGGGCACATGGTGTACGTGGGACTACTTGGTGTTTGTGTGTGTGCTGAAGTGTTCCCGTGGGATCCGGGACATGATCCTGAGGCATTGTGGGTGTGCAGTGTGCTCTGCTTAATTGTGCATGTGTGCCATTGTGCCCATTTCCCCCTTCCCCCCACTCCCTGGTTGGTACGCACCCTGTTGATGTGGTGTCGGGTCATGTTGGGCAGTGTCCGGATCCCCAACTCCTGTCACCGTCACCCGACTGATGACTGTGGCCACCATCTTCTCTATGTCATTCAGCTCCTGGTGTTCTGCTGGCCCCCCTCCTCCGAAGTGCGTTGCTGTTTTCATGTTGGCAGCGTGTTTCTGCTTGGTTTTGCCATTCACATCAATCCAGCGCCTCTTGTCCTCTTCCATTGTCCGCCTCAGCGCTGCGACGGCATTCACATGGTCCGAGATGGTGTGCCATCTTTGCCTCTTTGTTGCCAATGACACGTTGGAGGTTACGTACAGTTGGTGGTGGTGTTCTATCTCATCCGTGACGATGATCGTGTTTTCCTGCAGACTGTACCCCGTCTTCCTCTTCCTCTTCTCATTGCCCTTCCACGGGCCCTGGATTCCTGGGTGTTCCTCCGTGGGGATTGTGGGGTTCATGTTGTCCTCTGCAGTCGGTCAGGGTGCATCCGTGGTACTCCGCAGTTCATTTCCCTTTTGGTGGCATTTTCCGTATGCTGTTCTTGTGCTTTTTCCCGCATTACGCGTGGGTATTGCTGTCCTCTTGCTGGTTATCACTGTTTTCTTATCGCGTTTGGGCCCATCGCGTCTTTTTACGCGTTGGGGTTTGTGTTTTTATCGCCGTTGCGGTGGTTGTATCGCGGACATTGGCCGCGGTTTTGGGAGGCTATCGCATGGTACCGCCGTGTTTTGAATTCCACGTTAGCGCTGGGTTATTTTCCCGCGATGGACTGCAATGTGTGAAGTTGCGTTAACATTTTTTGGAGATGTTTAGCGCACGTTCTTGTGACTATGCCCCTAAGTCCTAAGAAAAAAATGCCTTTTCCCAGCCCCTAATAAATCCGACCTCTAAGTGAATTCCTAAAAGACAGCATTCTCTTATGTACTTGAGAGGATGAAATTGGGGAAACTGGAATTCATCTTTCAATTTCATGTTTCAAAAATCTAAAATATGCGGAAGCTTATATCTGGTATGTTTGGGCAATTTGGGAATTTTGAGAAAAACAAGAAGTCAAAATGTCGGCCTCTAACAAAAACAGTTTGACTGGTTATTCGTGGCCCCAGCACAAATAAGCCAGTCAAAAAAGGCTGCTTGATAATAAGTTCTGATGTGTGGAAGTGCCAGCCGTCATCCTCTACATTCAGCTGTAAAGTTGTCAAGTTGGTACGGGCCTTCTTCCCCTGCCACAGGAAATGTCACAGTGCTTGATCTATCACATTTAAAAAAGATTATTGGACTTAAATCATCACGCTGGAGAAAATGAAATGAATAGCAGGAGACTAGCCATCTTGAATAGAGCTACACGTCCTATAATTATCAAAGGCAAATGTAAGAAAGTGCCCTCTTTTTGCATGGTTGCCCCCACCTTTTGCCAAACTGTTGATGTACTTTAACTGAGTGTGCCCTGTGCTCCTGCCAACCAGGTACCTAGGGCTAATGTTCTTTCCCTAAAACTGCATTGAGACAAAACCCAATTGGCATTCTTTGGCCACATGTAAGTCCCTAGTAAATGGTACCATAGTTACCAAGGGCACTGTGGCCAGGGAAGGTCTCTAAGGGCTGCAGCACTTATTGTGCCACCCTTAGAGGCCCTGTTCCTTTACACACACACACTGCCATTGCAGGCTGCATGTTTTTGTGCAGGTCAAAGTGAAGAGTCGACATGGCACACATCTCTGACTACCATGCTTACAACCCACTGCCCTGCCATAGTTAAGCCACCCCTCTAGCTGGGTGCACTATACCAGTGGTGAGGGTACAGGTGCATGAGCCCTGTACCCCTACAGTGTCTAAGTCAATTCTTAGACATTGTAAGTGCAGTAAGGCCATTAAGAGTATATGGTGCTGGGAGTTTGTCATTATGAACTTCACAGCACCATAATGGCTTTACTGAAAACTGAGAAGCTTGGTCTAAAACTTCTCAGCACATTAAACCCACACTGACACCAGTGTGGGATTTAATGAAAAATACACTCAGAGGGCATCTTAGAGATGCCCCCTGAAAAACGACCTAACTCTAGTGTCCTGGCTGAGTGGCTGGTCGCCAGCTGCCACCACCAGACATGTTTCTGGACCCCTGTGTCGAGAGCCTGCTGCTCTCGGGGGTCTGAAACAATGCACATCCTGAGACGAGGTGCCAAGCCTCCTCCCCCAGGATGGGCAGGGTCCACGAAGGGGAAGCTTCAAAGGCTTGCCACCTTTGTGAGCTACCTCAGGCCTTTGCTGCTTCCAGCAACTGGCCCCCACCGGTTCTGACCCCCACTTTGGGTGGGAGAATTGGCGGGAAAACCAAGTGAGGATGGGAGGTGTGCCCACCTTTGCCATCCCCACCCCTCAGGTGGGGGAGGCGAGGTGAAGCACAACTCTCAGTCCCCGCCATCTTGCAGATGGGGGGACCCAGCCAACCAGAGAGCGGCATATGCCCCCCTCCCACTGGAGGGTGGCATAATAGGTGGTGTACCCACCCCAAGGAAGGGACCCATTGGTCCCAACCTTTACTTACCTGTAACACCCCTAAATCTAGTATTTAGGGGCACCCCCGAACCTTGCCTCCTCAGACAAGAACCGACCAGAAGAAGAGAAGAAGAAAGACTGAAGAAGCCATGCTGAACTAAGAAGAGGAGGACGCCCACTGACTTGGCCCCAGCCCTACCGGCCTGTCCGCACCTCAAACCTGCTCTAGTGAAATCCCGGTGTATCCTGCATCCAGCAGCCCTCAAGAACCCGAAGGACCTGACCAGTCTTCTAAAACCCAGACTTTGTCTTCCGTGAGCACCGGATTTGCTCACCCACAGACTCTGGATCCAGCCAAATCCGCAAGTCTGAACCATTCTGCACCCGACGCCCACGGCCTGAGTTCGAGTTGCCCAACACCCCGAGGAGGTCTCCCCGGCGATCCTGACCTGAGATCTGGTGTTCTCTGACCTGCCTCGAATACCCAATCGATGCCTGCAGCCCCTTTCTGGAGGATCCCCCCGACCGCAACTGGAGCTGGTAAGAAAACCACGCCTAAAGACACCCCTACCCCGACGTTCCAGGGCCTTGGGTGACCCAACCGATGGTATCCCAGCATCCCCAGGCATCCCAACTTACCTCTCCAACCGGTGGTCACCTCCAGAGGGTCTTCGTCCCCGAGCCTGCAGTCTTGTTGCAACCGGAGAATCCCCATTGAAAACAACAGGGCACCCGACGCCAAAACAGCACCCTGCACCCAGCCACACCTGCGCCGCTGCAGGTGTACTTTGGGTGCTAACTCGGATCCCCCTATGCCCTGAGCCTAACACCAGGAGCTTTGCTCCCACTACCTGTGGCCTGCTCTTGAGCAGCCACCAACCGGAGGCCCCCTATCCCCCATTGGATAACATTGGGCCTCAGCACTCTGCACCCGGCCGCCCTAGTGCCGCTGAGGGTGTTTGAGAGTGCATCCTTGACCCTGGGGGAGCCCTGGTTCTAGCCCCAGAATACCAACTCCCACAAACAAGTACTTACCTGTAAACCGTTAACTTCATTTACTCCCGTAGAATTGCATTGTCTGCTTTTCCTTGAAAATTCTTCTAAGTGTGGAGTTGGCTTGTATGAAACATTGAAAAACTGCATAACTGTAAAAACTGGATTACTTACCCTTTGTCTAGGAAATGTTTCAGTGTGATATCTAGGCATTTCACACTGATTAGCAAAAGTAACTTAAAAAGTAATCCAATAAGTAACTTGTACTGTAATCTACAAAGTAACTAAAAAGTAATTTCGAACTGTTGACTTACCTGTAATTCAACCAACTGCATTTGAACCTGCATTCAACTGTAAATCACTGCATAAGATTTTTGGAAAGTATTATTTCACTTACCTGCTCCAGGCTTGGCTTGGTTCTAGAAAAAAATAACTAAATAATATTTTTGATACAAACAAATTGGTCTGAGTTCAGTCTTTGAGTGTGTGACATCATTTCTTGCCTGAGTGTGTACAACAAATGCTTAACACTACCCTCTGATAAAGCCTTACTGCTCGCCCACACTACCACAAATAGAGAGTAAGGTGCTATCTACTTTTACCTCTGCCTACCTTTGGGGTTCCACTGGACTCTGTGCACACTATACCTCATTTTGGTGTAGTATATACAGAGCCAGCTTCCTAAAGCAATGATTTCCACTGAATTAGTAGACCACACACCCTATTGAGGGTGGCAGTGTAGTTGAGTTTAAATAAATCCGCAAAGTTGTGTGAAACACTAATACCCAGATTTCTAATAGGGCGAGTAGTGGAATAGAGTGGCCTCATTTCAACTGGTAAAATTGAGGGGGTACTGTTAAACAATAGGGCTTCAGATTCAGGTTTATTTTATAGCCCCGATGTTCGTAAATGTCTGGATTTTGCCAAATGCATTGAGGATATTTTGCTCCTCTGCGGGCAGATAGAGGATCATATCATCTGCAAAGAACTTGATCTTATACGCTCTTTGGAGGAAAGCCCTAATCTGTGGATCTTGCCTTAATGCGGCTGACAAAGGCTCTATAAAGAGGGCAAAGAGAACCGGAGACATAGGGCACCCTTGCCTTGTACCTCTTCTGATGGAAACACGCCTTACCGCTTGCTAGTTGATTACAATTGATGCCTCAGCTTTTTTATATAGAGTTTCCCATAATTGGACCAGTTTCGAGGGAAATCCAAAGCAGAGCATTATGGCAAACAGCACCTCTCACTGCACTAGATCGAATGCCTTTTCGGCATCAAACATAATGATTGCTGCTTTTAATTTATTATTTGAGTAGTAGTCAATTGCCTGCAACAAGAAATTAGTGTTTGCTGAAATCAATCTTGAAGGTAGAAATCCGCTTTGTTCGCAGTGGACCACAGTTTGAGCTAAGGAGGCAAACCTAGCCGCTTTGACCTTTGTAAACAGCTTGTAGTCACTATTTAATAAGCTGATAGGATGATACAAGCCAGGTTCTTGGGTGGTTTTTCCTTTTTAAGAAAGCTAATAATCACGGCCTCTGTGAAGGAGCTAGGTACCTCGCATCCATCCAAATTTCGTTGAATAGGGTAACTACAAATTTTGCTATTTGTGCCTCAAATAACTTATACATTTTGGCAAGCAGGCTATCACTCCCATATGCTTTAGCATTGGGCACTGACTTAATAGCATCTTTCACTTCGGCCAGTGTGATGGGAGCTATGGCTGTGGCTTGGAGATCCTTATCTAGCGCAGTTAGCCTAATTGAATGCAAGAACTTCTCGATCTGTTCAGATGCAGTGATGTTAGTGGACTCATACAGCCCTGTGTAGTGATCAAGAAATATTTTGCCAATTTGGTCAGGTTGAACGATCGTTTGGTTCTTCACCTCATTGAAAATTGATTTAATGGTCTCACAGTTCAGTTTTTTCTTCACAGACCAGGCCAAAAACCGCCCACGTGCTCACGTTCCTCATAATACTGCTGAAAGCATGTATTCTGATTAAATAACTCACTAGACATATAATGATCTTTTAAGTTTTGGCATTCTGCAAGAACTTGCGCACTTGGCAAAACTGCAAGGGGCGCCAAGCATTGCATCCATACACCATCCATCTTGTTGCAGGGGGCTAGGACCTTGGAGGAGGTGCAGCAGATAATTTCCCCAGATCAACTGTCCCAGAAGATGAATATTCAAGAGCTAGTGGTACCGAAATATCTGACAGCCCTTGGGGAGGGATAAATAAAGCTGAGCTTTTCTGCCCCTCAATGCCAGAACTATCTCCTGATATATCTGACATAGGAGGAGGAGGGCAAGAAAAGGCCCTGGATAACAATTCTGAGGTGCATCCCAATTTGGAAAGTGCTTTTCGTGAATCCTCGTCCAGTGATACAGTGATACCAAAAAAACTGCTTCGTATCCTGTGTTTTTGACTGCAGCTCCAAGATGCTGCAAAGGGAGGCACCGCATCCAGCAACCAAACAAAGCAAGTTGCGCAATGTAAGCAACACTACGAAGGGCCCAGAAGGGCCACATCATATTTCAGCAGCACTATCAAGCTCTACAGAAGGCATCCGAAAAAACCCTCAAGAGTGAGCAGAAATCTTGTTGAAGATCCTATTTCCAATCAAGCACAATCGTAAGTAACAACTCAAATGTCTGTGATGTCCTCGGCCAAGGCACCTCTGTTCGAGGAAATTCTACAACAGATACTTGGCGAACTTAGGAAGATAAAGGTCTCTCAGGAGGAAGCCCATAAAAAGACCAACGATCAATTGGGCCAGATCAATGCCAATATCTAGCTGTTTATCTCTCGGGTTACTCAAGTGGAGCAAAGAGTCTCTGACCTAGAGGACTTTAAGCACAAAAAAGACTCCATAACACTAAAAATTCAATCAGAATTGACAGAGTTACAATTGAAACTCAACGCAGCCGAAAATAGATCTCGCTAATCAATCTGCAGTTTGTTGGGATTCCTGAGGGCCGGGAAAATGCCCAGACAGTCATCAGACTAATTACGGATCTCATCAACAAGCATGTGTGCCCAGAGACATCAGCCAAGGAGATGGATCTTATATTCTGCCAGGCGTGTCCCAGCATTACAGCCCCCAACTCTAAATACCCACAAACAATTTTGGTGAATTTCAGTGACTTCGGTGTGAAAGAGCAAATTTTGTCCAATGTCATTAGAGACAAAGTGTACCACACTCCAGAAAACTACCCCTTCAAGATTTAACAAATATGTAATTATCCGCTGCACAGTGGCATAAGGAGTTCAAAGGCTTGATCGACAACTTCAAGAGTCAAGGGGCTCCAGCAGGGATGGTCCAACAATCCAAGTTGAAGGCTTTTTAATAAAGGACAATCACGAATCTTTCACACAGTGGAACAGGCCAAGGACTTTTTACACTTGATCCAAAAGCCTGATACGGGAGGGGGTGGCGGGAATAGGTAAGCCATGAAGAAATGCTCCTAAAGTTACTATGGTGTTGAACTCTATATATTTTCTGGCTTGTCTGTGACTGAGTATACATTATGTTGTCCTATTTAACAAGTCCCATAAGGCTACGTAGCAGACTGAGACGTCTGCAATCATCCCCGCTCACAATCTCATGAGTGCTATGTCAGGGCACTCATTTAGGGGGAGGGGGCAGGAGATTAGGAGGAGTGGGGGTGCACTGGACGGGTGGGGCTCCAGGGGCTGAGGGAGTGGGGTGGGGGATAGGGTCACTTCAGGTCACAAAAATTCAGGTAGAGAAGTCTGGAAGCTTTTTATGTTACAATATAGAGTTATTAGTGAATGGTCCCAGCAAGATATTAATAGTCCAGGATCGCAAGAGGTTTGGCAGAAATGTATCCAAGCCTTTATGGTCTATATTGGTGAGTTCAGCAGGTTTTTAGCAGGTCTGGGCTTCATGAGGGTCAGGAAACACCTGCTCAAGTCAGTATGAGCTCTTTAACCATGAATTCTAGGTGGTTTAGGGTAGTATCTTGCATAACCAATGGCATTAACAACCATGCAAGTTTAGCTCCATTTTGGCGTGGCTTAAGATTTCCAAAGCTCAGATCATATTTCTCCAGGAGACCCACCTCAAGGCTTCGGCCAAGCAGCCAAAAACTCCAAGTTTTATTTCAAATGCATTCTATGCGTCAGCTAACGTGGCAGTTAGGGGGGTGGCAATCTCGATCTCGCAGGATTTTCCAGGCGAATTGCAACAGGTATTAAGAGTAAACATCGTTTACCACGAAACCTTTTCCCCACAGGCTATTACAACGCGGTCGTTACAATTACCGCGTTGTAACAACGCATACCATTACCCCGCAGGTCATAACAACGACTTGCGGAGGGGTCAGAAGGTGTTGGATTTAAAATCCAACACCTTCCCTACTGTTGCACAGACTGGAGTTGGAATAGTAAATTATACTATTCCAACATCCAGCGTGATCCCCTAGAGCAAGTCGTTGTTATGACTTGCGGGGTAATGGTATGCGTTGTTACAACGCGATCGTTGTAACGACCGCGTTGTAATAGTCTGCGGGGAAAAGGCATGCGTTGTAAGGAGGCATATTCGGTATTAAGAGATCCTAATGCCAGGTGGATTCTGGCTAGCCTTGTGGTCCACCTGATCAGTTTCCATGGCCCAGTCGAGGATGATGTTTCCCCCCCTCAATAAAGTTTATAATATTCTACTCCCATTAAATGGATTTTTGATAATAGGGGAGACTTCAATATTATACAGGATATTAGAATAGATTGCTCCTGCAGTAATAAACAGCAAAATAAGCTGAGGGCAGCACACTTTTTAACAAAACTGAGCAGCGATCTCTCTTTAGTTGACCCCTGGCGGATTGATCACCCTCAAGGGAGAGAATATACCTGTTTTAGTAAACGCTTTAACTCTGCCTCGAGAATTGATTTCTGCACTAATCCAGACAACCCTTATGGTGATTTTAGTGATGTTAGACAACCTTAGAAATCTCTCTAAGTGGTAGCTGTGGGGAACAGCCTTCAGGCTTAGTCTAGAAGGAGTGTTAAGCAGCTTGTTTTACCAGGACTAATCATATAGTGTAGGTGAAACGAACCACACAGTGTAGTTATAAAAATAGAAATATTTATTATGCACACTCACTAACACATTGGTATATCTCCTACCCGGAGATATAAACACAATACTCACAATATTTCAAAAGGAGAACAGGTAAGTAGCACAAATATACAGTGGTCTCCTGGGGGAGACCAAACCACATACTAATAAAGTGGAATGCGAACTGCGACCAAAGTTTGACCCAGAAGACTTAGAAGAGCTGGGGACCCAAAGAATCACCCAAGGAAAGTACCCAGGAACCCCACAGAGGCCGTGTGCAGAGTGGAAACACCGCCACGTACTCAATGCAAGTCAATGGGGAAGTCGCGGTTGCAGTTTTGCAAAAGAAGTCCCTTCCCAGAGGACCGTGAAGAAACCCCTTGGAAGATGATAGGTTGGAGAGTCACCCCATCCGTGGATACCCCAGGAACCAGGATATCCACACCAGGGAAGCCGGGTGCATAGGTGCGAAGTGACGTTGCAAACCGCCGTAGACCACAATGGAGGACTTCAGTGAAGATGCCGCTAGCGAAGAAGGTGAAAGAGTACGGTGAAATCCAAGGGTGGATTCTTGAAGAGGAGTACCTGCAAGCAGAGGGGACAGAGTCTATGCCACTCGGAAGTGACCAGGAAGCACGGAAGACCAGTGACCACCGATGATGGAAGAGGCAGGAGGGTTGATGGTGACCTTATTGCTGCAGCTGTGAGGACCAGGCGACACTGTGGAAGACCAGGAGCCATTCACAAGCTATCCCACGTCGTAAGTCGAGAACCAGGGGGTCGGTGTCCGGCGGGAGCACCAACAACCCTTGGCAGCAGCAACAGACGTGGAAAACAAAGAAGGTGCAGGGTCCAAGGAACTCACCAAGTGCAGAAGAGTCAGAGCAGGCCCCGAGCAAGCAGGGGAGCCCACTGGAGCCAAAGAAGACCCTCAAGAGGACCTACAGGCCGAAGGCACAGGAGTCGCAAGAGGACCTCGAGCAGCTCACCAATGATGCAGGCCCACGGTGCAGAGGATGTGGTGAGGACAAAGATCTTGGTAGCAAGAGTAGCTGGAGGCTGGAGCTTCTTCGAGCCCGAAGAGCTCTGGAGAAAAGAGTCAACAAGCCTTGGCAGTGGCAAGTCAACGCAGTGCAGTGGGGTTCCGATGAGGGATATTGGCCTCAAACTTGGTGAGAAGACAGTGCAGGCCTCAAGGGAGTTGCAGAACCATCACTTGTGCTGCTGGGCCTTGCGAGATCCAGAGGACGTCAGGAGCAGCAGACCGGTCAGCTTCGTTGCAGTGCCTGCAGATGCAGGGGAGTGACTTCCTCACTCCAAGGGAGATTCCTTCAGGTGTCTTTGATGCCCACAGGCCTAGAGAAGAACCTGGATGGAGCACAGCCAAAGACGATGCAGAAGACTAGCAGGATGATGAGACCAGGAGCAGCAGGAGTCTTCCAGGTGCAATGAAGTCCAAAGTGCCCAGACGGTTGAAGTAGAAGTGGTTTCGGATCTAAATCTTGTCCCAAAACGAATCTGAAGAGCCACCCACAGGTAAGTCCTTAAGTACCCAAAGGAAAGGGTTGGGACGATTCAGGGGTCCCTACCAGTGGAGGGGCTGGACAGAGGGGAGGATACTCCCATGTCCTTTGTCCAGTTTCCAGCCAGAGCAGGAGCCAATGGCTCCCTAAACTGGTTCCAACTGGAGTATGCAAGGAGGGCACCAAATGTGCCCTTAAAAGCAGTCAGGTGGCGTTGGCAAGCACCCTCACCCCAGCCCAATACACTAAGTCCTATCTGGGAGGTGATCACACCTCCGTGTGACAGGAAACTTATTGTTCTACCTTCCCCTGCTAGAGCCTGACTCAGTAGCAGGAGGGCAGAATCGTGCCTGTGGTCGGCAGCAGCACTAGCTTGCTGTTAGACCCTGAAAGGATGGTACCAGGAATACAGGGGGGCTCCCTAGGGGGGCCCCAGTACATGAGATCCTACATCCAACACTGGAATTGGTGTTGGGGTAGGATTCTAACATGTTTGATACCAAACATGACCGGTTTCAGTGAAACCAATATATAGTTAGACATCTTGTAATTGACATGATGTCCACTATATGTATAAAATGACTGAACGCACTTATAAAGCCTGGAGAATCCGCTCCTGGGTTTGTAGGGGGTGTCCTGCTCATGCAGGACACCCTCACATTTATAACCAAGCACCCTGCCTTCAGGATTGAAAGGCCTACCTTAGGGGTGACTTAAAGGTTGATAGTGCAGTGACCTCAGATACAAGGAAGCTTTTATCTGTTGTGAGTGGTGCTAGCACCAGCTCACACAGGTTGCAAGCATGTAGTCACAGTTTGATTGGTCTCTCATGGGTGGCACAATGCATGCATGCTGCAGCCCATGGGAGACCTCTGGTGTACCTAAGCCCTGGGTACATTAGAACCATATACTAGGGACTTAGAAGGGTACACCAGTAGCCAATTAGGAAGGTACCAAAGTACTTACCCTAGTCCAATTTAGGGAGAGAGCACAGTGACTGGGGTCCTGATTAGCAGGATTAGCAGGATCCCAGTCAGACTAGTCAGAGAACAGAATGACACCAGCAAAAAGGGGGTAACCATGAAATCAGATCCTACTTTCCTACAAGTGGTCAGCAATCACCCGTCAAGTAGATACGGCACAGATTTGAATGGGTTAATCGTTTCTACCACACATTCTAAAAATGTATAGAATAGAATTTTGCTCATTGTTTTTTCAAGGGTGCTACATAAAGTAGTGTATCATCAATGTAAAGGGAAATGTGTTTATCCCAATCCTTGTTTCATCTAAAACATCTAATCAAAGTGTGAAGCTTGATCCATTGGGCCATGGTTTCCAATGTTAGGGGGTGAGCAATAGAGCAGATAGGAGCCATTGCTATTGTTGTGCTCCTTCTAAGTTGAAAAGAGTGGAACACATTTGACAGTGTGTGAGGATGGAAAAGTCCCCTACATGGTGACGGACATGCACCCCTGCCCTGAGTCCCCCAGTTTCGTGAATATCTGGACCCCGGCACTGATTTTCGGTCATAAGCTAACATGAATCATGTGGGTGCGCCATGACCTAGGCCTGTTTCATGGTAATGCAGTCTACCATAATAAGTAAAATCGTAATGGTAGAGGGCTAATGCCCTTACCAAGAGTTAAATGACAGGAGCACAGTGGTGGCACCATACCCATTTTCTGTTTAGTAGTGCTCAGTAGTGTGAACAGGCCTTTTGCCTGTGCCACAGGAGTGGGACTTACAGACCCACTCATGTAAAGTTCTGCTGCTGTGTACTTTACTCACCTTTGGCCTACAAGGTGATTGTGTGTACCGCCAGACAGTGGGCTATACTTGCATGTAAGTGCTGGGATGTATGTGTGCCTGTGCATGGTACATAACATGCAGGCTTGGAAATGCTAATAATGGAAGTGAGGACCTCAACCCCCAGACAGAAGATGTGGATTGCTGACATTCCTGAGGGCTGTGGTGGGAATACACACACTGGAGGAAGAGGAGTAGAGCATCCTTTCTGCACATCAAAGGTCTCTGATTCCAGAGATACTAGTCAGTGGGGCCTGGGCAGATTGTAAAGGAGATAGTGTGTCTGATAGGGTTGGCATTGTAAGACCAAGGAATCACGAAAGAGGGGAAGGCTTAGTCCTTTGAACCTTAATGAGGCATATTTCAGTGGAGGCTGACAGCCAGGTGTGATTCCCAGTTACTCAATTAGCCTGTGTTGTGGGTCAATCAAAATTGGAGCTGTACCTCCTGTGGTAGACAAGCCATTTGACAAAGGATAGGGCAAAGGAGAGGATACTTCAAATAAGTCAACACCCACAACAAGAATATTAAATGACCAGACACTACTTCACGTCTCTGTTTGGATTTGGACTGTATAGGTGGAAGCATGAGCCCCACAAGTTGTTCAACAACATTTTTCTACAGCCTGGTTCTGCTAGAGGGAAGATGACCAAGACTTCTAGTTGTTTTAACCAGGACTAGGGAGCAAGGTCTGCTAGTATCCCTGCTGGGTGAGGGGCTATCACCCAGGAAGTCAAGACCACTTGCCCTGAGTCTGGAGCACCAGCCTTCTGCATGCTTGCCAAGACCAGAGGATCCTGAGAGCAGTATTAGAGTGCCTAGAGGGAGCGTGACCCAGCAGGGATCCTGCTAAGTAGATCCCAGTGAGCAAGGTGTGAGTTGTGTGGTTTGGTTCACAAGATATCAGCAACCCCCGGGCACCAGGAGAGGCCAGCGTGGAGCTATGGCCATCATCCGTGTGTGCGATGAAGTCTGAAACCTCCGTGTGCCAGGACAGACCACAGTGAAGCTAGGGCTGTTGCACTTGTATACATTGAAGTCGGTGACTTCTGTGTGCCAGGAAGAGGGCCACCTTGAAGCTAGGGCTGATGGTTGTGTGTGTGCTAAAGACTGCCCCCACCCCGTGTGCCAAGAGGGGGCGAACCGTTAAGATAAGGCCGCCACCCGTGTGTGAGCCAAAGTCGATGACATCTGTGTGATCAGCAGGATGGCCACTGTGAGGATAAGGCTGTCACCCGCATGGGGTGATATGAACCACTTTTGTTCTTTGATTTACCCTCTTTATACATTAGAACTATAGTGTTCATTCTTAGGTTGCTCTGTTTAGTCAGAACCAATTGAAATATACTTAGCGCATGCCCTGACATACAATTGGAAAGCTACTTAAATAGCTTGACCAGGAAAACATTTGGTCTAGGTACCTTTCCAGATTCTAGTAGTGAGATGGCTGTACCAAGCTCATCATCTGCTCATTCTCCTTTAGTAGTTCTCTAATTGAGTTCTCAGGTTGGGAAGAGCGAGTTCCCTAACAAATCTCTCAGTGGACCCTAACTATTACTAGTTGTGCATTGAAGAAGGTGTCAAAGTAATCAGCAAAGATAGCTGCATATCCCCTTATCCTCATCTTGTTATGATGTGTAACTTCTGGTATCCATCTGCTTTCTGCTTCTCTCTTGATAAGCCAAGCAAAACATTTACATACCCTGTTTTCCACCTCATTAGCATCATCATTGACTATACTATGGCATTGCTCTCTCCTGGCTCCTAGCCTTTTTTTGTTGTGCAGGTCCATACTCTTGAAGTAGTTTACCTACCTTGACTAAATTCAGATCCTCCCCTGGTGACTTGGATCATTCATGGAGAATTCCTTGGAGAACTCCTTGTAAATCGTTCATTGCCAGCATCACCTACACTCTGGATAAAGATCCTAACTCAGCTCCTTTCACTCTACAAAACAGTATTGCCAGAGAACATGAGGCAGATACAAAGCACTGTCAAAGTGTGGCCGTCTTGTTCCGCATCTGAACACTCACCTTGAAGAAGGTCTTGAGCATGGGCAAAGAGGTGGTAGTACTCATTTCAGTGGTTAGTGGATTCCAGAGAAAGGGGGTCATGAAGAGTGTAGGATTTTAAATGGAGTGATGCTCGGAGTGGTTTGGACATGGTCAGGAGGTGGAGGTTGACTGAGCACAAAATTTGAGAGAGGGGGAAGATGGTGAAATTTGGGAGAGGTGCAAGAGGGAAGTGCTGTGGAAGGCGCTCTTAATCATGGGCAAAAGTACATATAGTATCATGTTTGTGAACGAGACCCATATACCACTGTGAAAATAGAGAGGTTGGTGTGGTGCTGTGGAAATTGAAAATAGCTTCTAACACATAGTGTTGTTTGTCTAGGTGGTAGGAGCTATACTGATAAAGAGGGTGTTGCAGTACTCAAGTTTGTCCATCATTAGTACTTTAATGGGAGACTGACCCTGTGGAAGGGAAAATGAAGGTGAGAATGTCCAGTATTTAATCCCGGGAGCATGGCTGCTGTGGTGCAGATGAAAGACTACCCAGCCAGGTTCTAATTAAACATTCTAGGTTTCTCAGAGTGGAGATGGAGGTAAGGTGTTAGTTGAGGAGAACAAATCAGAGGAATAGATGACCTCTGGTGTAGAGAAGTTCATCTAAAGATATCAGACATGCATACTTATTTTATAAAACACTCTGCTATCCAAAGGCTTATTGGCTCTGTCTGAAAAACAAAAGTAGGGAGATACCTTTAACAATGCTGGTGACAAATTATTCTTAAAGTAATTAGGTATTCCATTGAAGCAACATTTTAAATGCTAATTTGGCAGCATAAATATACGATGGAAGGGGACTCTAATTGGAATGCCTTGTCTCCATTTGTTCTTCCACATTTGGGGTGTTTGAGGAAATTCAGACTTCCTACAACTGAAGTTGAGAAGAGCACAATTCATAGGCAATTGAGGTAACAAAATAGGACTGGGGCAGGGTAAAGCTGTGTGTGAAACTCAAAGGGACTTACAGCCAAAGCAAGTGCACCACACCTGGATACATATGCTGGAATCTGGTGCTGCAGGTTGCTAGACTAGCTGCTGCATTTTGGACCTCTACATACATGTTGGAAGACTCAAAGAGAGTACAATAATCTGAGATGAGAGAGTCAACACACTGTGAAACTCAGGAAAAAATTATAAAATCCTATTAAAAATTGGAACTTGGTAATGACATGGCTTTGCTACTGCGTCATTTTGAGAGGGCAAACATGTTCCTCATTGTCAGAACCTCTTTCAGAGGGCCACAGGGCAAGCAGGAGCTACTGGGCCCAGCCATGAGGGTTGAGGCCTTTTACTCCTGATGTCCTGGGGCCCAACCTGCTATGGATTCTGAACAACTGGACCACGTACCTCTTCAGCACTTGACTCTCAGGAATAGCTTGGTTCGAGCAGTCCAAGGCTCTGTGGGGAAGAAGAGGGAGGTAGAAACAGGGGAGTGAACACAGTCTCATAACTCAAAAGGCATTCAGCAGCAGCAGCAATAAATCATTATTCAGCCAAATACTCACTTTCATGAAATAAGAGTAGTATTTTCATTCTTCCACTAACAACACAAAGGATAAATACGACATTCACAAACAACCACACAGCTACCTTGAGGTCCAGGCTCTAGTGTTTCTTTAGGCGGTCTCCCGGGTCCCACTCCCTCCTTGCTCCTAGCTATAGTGGTTATTGCCCATTCACAATAGGCAACATCCAGGGAAAGCCTCACTAGTAGTCCGAGTCCAAAGAGTCCACTTTCACTCTATTTTAAAGTGAACAGTGTTCCAGGACCGCAGTGCTAAATAGCAAGCAAGTTCCCTCGGGGTCGACTGACCTGAAATCAGTTGTACCTGTACCTGCAGACTTGGAGCGTTCGGAGTTCCTGAGCGGGTGCTTGGAGCCGCTGAATCAGGTGAGTTGTGTGGCAAGAGGCCCAGGTGAGTTGCACTCAGGGGGCGCAGAGTTCCTCAGACGTGGTCACACCACCAAATAGACTGGAGATTCTCGGCAGCTCATCTTTGTGTCTAAACCTTTCCCCATTGTGTGGAGGCATGGTGGATGCGAAGATTCGGAAGCAAATCTCTCGTCTTTATGATGGTGTGCAGGTGCTCCCATGGCGGCCTCACTTTTCCGACAGGGGTATGTGGGTCTGATAGCATGCTTTGTTGCTCCTTGTGATCCCCTCTGGAATACAGGGTCATCGTTTCCACTTTGTACATGGGCTCTGGCCCATTCAGCACAGCAAAGACTTCAGCAGTGGCCCCTCCTGGCATACAGAGATTGGCTCATCACGGCACAAGGGCTTCAGCCCTCACCACATGGCAATCATCTCTCAGCAGCCCCTCCTGGCATACCGGGGTGCGGTCACCACTGCACAAGGGTGACAGCAATCTTGACGCAATAGTCCCTCCTGGCATAAGGGGTCGCAGCTCACGATGACACAAGGGCTACGGACTTCACAGCATGGTAATTTTCGTGTGGCAGGCCCTCCTGGCATACATGGTCACATGGGCTCAGGCCTGATTGGTGCAGTGATACACACAGCTCAAATTCACAGCTTCCTTCCTGTGTCATAGGAGGGTCACCAACTTCGCCCTGCACATGAACAACAACCTGATTGGTGCAGCAGGTGTCTCCTCACACCTCCGAAAGGGATCCACTCGACAGGGCTTCCCACTGGACCTCACTCCCTCCAATGCTCTTCTCTTCCTCATAGTGCACAGTGGTCTTGGCAAGCAGGCAGGTACTAGTGCTTCATGCTCTAGGGCAGGTATTCTTGGATTCCCTGGGTGATCTATCCCCTCACCTAGCAAGGAGACTAGCAGGCCTTGGCCCCCAGTCCTGGTCATCTCACACAGCCCGTCTGGCTGCTAGGAAGATTACAATTTTGGGGGTCTCAAGCTCCCCTTCTTATAGTCCATTTCCAAACACCAAATGTGATTTAGTCTGAGTCTTTGAAGTTTATGCTGGGGGGGTCAGTTTCTTTTAAAGTGCTCACTCCTCTGCTCTCTCTTCCTCTTGAATGTAGTCTGTCACAGCAGAAGTGACTCCAAAGCTGATGGACCAACAACACAGTCATGCGAGTGACTAGAGTTCACACCTGGATGTCAGCCACAGGGATGTGCATCAAAGGCCCTAGCACTACTCTTTATGATTCTCTTATCAGCCCCATCTCCTTCCTGAGATGTTCCCAGGTCCCTTCCTTGTGACCTCTCACTGAATCAAAGGGCACCATTTGAAGTGTACAGGGGAAGCCTGACTCGCCCTCCACCAATGTGTGTCCCACTCAGCTTACAGGAATGTAGCAATATACAAATCAGTCAAAGGCGATTCCTCTACCTCCTCTCCTTGTTTCATCATGCAGGGCTGGGTCTCCCAAAATGGAACCTAGGACCCTCCATGTATTGTAGCATTCACAGACACACATACACCCAGTGCATGCATGCAACCTACAAGCACTGCACAGCACTGTATCCTTCATGTACTGTACCCACCCACTCATAGGCACCTATACTTCCAGCACATACATTACACATACACACACTGCACAGTGCTGTATCCTACATGTACTATATCGCTCAAAGGCACACAAACATCCAGCACATGCATTTAACATGCATGCACTGTACAGCACTACATCATTCATGTATTGTATCACTCTTAGGCATGCATACACCCAGCACATGCATTCAGCACACATGCACTGACCAGTACAGCATTATCCCTGTATGATGCCCTTCCCGGGGATACATACATCCAGCGTAGAAACACCACTCATGCGCTGCGCAGCACAATACACCAAACCGATGTAGGCCAAGGGCGAGTTAAGCACACAGCAGCTGAACTTTAACTGAGTGAACCTGTAGGCCTCACTCCAGTGACACCCGATAAAAAGGACCTGTTTGCTCCTACTGATCACTACACAGTATGCTTCTACCACCGCGCTCGTGCTGCTTACCTCCTGGTGAAGGCAATAGCCTTCCACCACTATGAGGGTAGCACTTTGGGCCCCCCTCCTGGCCCAGTAAGACTGCAATCCATGAGACAGGTCTATGTCATAGTGCACACATGATCTATGTTTGCCTATGACATAACAACATAACAAAAATCAGCATTAGGCATCCAGTCATCAGTACAGTTAGGGCACTCAGGACAGGGGTGCATGTCCATTACCATGTGGAGGACTTTTCCAATACTTGTCAACCATAATACTGTCATTCTTGGCTGAATTAGATGGCACATAGCATTGGCTAAAAATCTTGGGACAATAGGGCTTGATCTCCCACTGCCAACATTGTAGTCGTACTGCTGTTGAGTTTAAGGAATTTATTTTTTGTCTACTTCCATATATCCAACAAAAGATCTTCAGAACAGACAGTTCAGAGCATTTATCCACATCAAACTTTACGAGCATCGGGGTACCATCAGCAATTGTAAAATAACATAGGCTAGGATCTTCAGTCAGTTCAGCTCAGGTGCTTGTGCAGAAATCAAAGAGGTATCAGCTATATGAATCTGAGGGAATGAGGATAAATATTAGAAGGAGAACATGATTTTATCATCCATGTATTAGTGATAGAATAAACCAAAGGAAGAGATAATAACAGAGAGATACGCTGAATAAAGGAAAATGAGGTGACCCAGGACAAAGCCTTGGAAGATGCGTACGGCTAGTGTGGTGAGTCGGGAGAGTGAAGAGCATCAAGAGAATTAAAATGAATGATACATGAGGCAAGATAAGAGTAAAGAGGGATGAGGGTTCTTAACATGGTGAGGTTATTGACCATGTGGAATACACTGGAGAAGTCAAGAAGGATAAGCATGGAGGAGAGGTGACTGTGGTATGCACAGTTCAGAAAATGTGATATATCTCCATCATGTAAAATGTCCCAAAACTAGATAGGAGAGGACCAAGTAGGTTATGAATCATGACGTAGGTGGTTGAAATTTGTTCAGTAGGAGTAAGAAGCACAGGGAAGCCACCCGGTTCCTTGACCTGGGGTTCATAACAGCCAAACGTCTAATCACCAAGAGGTGGAAGTCCCCAACGGCCCCTCACGCCATAGCCTGGCGCCGTTCCCTGCTTAACTGGGCTAGGGCGGAGGGGGTTGCACTACGCCGGGAGGATTTACTTGGGGTCCGCAGGTTTCCTCTGGCACATCTCTGGGATGCTATGGTGTCGAGTTTACAGGACATGGCTACTGTCACGGAGGATGGGCCCCAGGACGGGGAGCAAGATCGAGGACTCTGCGCTTAGCTATTGGCAGTATACACTCACAGAACTGGCCTCACTCACTAACATTTAGTTCCACATTGCATAGATGTTGTCACTCGGCCCCAGCGGGGCCGTATGTTCCCCCCCACCTTTTTAACCCACGCAGCGGCGGGTCTCAGGCGACTACCCTACCCCTCCTTTGGTTGCTTTGTCCTCATTTTGTTGCACCCCACGCCCACAGTTTGATTGAGTACCACACCATGCCTAATATAGCTAAGATGTAATATGTCACAAGGTCTGACATGATACTGCCGCAGTCACTGCAAGACAATCCTCCAAGTACTATCACCAGTAACTTATCCATTAACTCACCTGTTAATAAGCTGGATTGCATGCTAATCTGCATAACTTTGCTGTTGCCGTACCGACTGCTAATGCACTGTTCATGTTGTTTGGAAATAAAAAAATGCTAATAAAACGATTTAAACAAAAAAAAAGAAAAAATGACGTAGGTGGTTGAACACTTGTAATTCAAGTATTCTGGAAAAGAAAATGAACTAGGAAGGAATAGGGTAGCTAGAAGGGTTAGCTGTATGTTTTTTGTAGAGGGGTTAAAAAACGGAGGATTTTAAGCATTGTGTGTGGATGCTGCGAGACATGAGTGGTGAAGCAGAAGAGGGCGCTACAGGAGAGGGGTTTAGCTGGAGAACTGGCATATTTGAGGAGGATAGGGTGGGCTAGCTTGTTTATTTATGGTAATATTTGCTTGTGGGTTTGTGAGTGGAAACAGGATGAGTTGGTCAGAGTGGGTGTGTCAATCAGTGTGTAGCACAGTAATACCTAGTTTCCTATATAACTTTATTAACAGTTTTTCACTCTCTTCTAGTGCTTATTAATTTAATCCTGAATCAGCCTGTGCTATTGTCTTTAAAAAGAATAGTGAATCACATAGTTGCCTAACTAAATTTATTGGCAAAGTAATCCACTCGCTTCCATCATTTGGGTAATACACCTACCATGGAACCATGTATGTCTTCGCCTGGGCAACAGTAAGTCAAAGTTTATCTGCTGGTGTGGTGTGACCACCGGCCGCTTTCCAAACAAGCATTGGCATAGCCAATAGGTCTCACCTTTGGAACCTTATAAGTATTTAGCCATGCAGCAAAGTGTAGAGCTGATTAACACGATTATACAGTGCGTTTGGAAAATTAAGGACATATCTATATACATCGCGTTTGCCGAATCATCACCTATAGACATATTATTCTGTGTACATATATTAGTGAGGAACTGAGACGACCTAATATCATGTAATCAATTATACCTGCATATCAATCTCCACAATTGGATTAACATGGCCGTTGTCTGCCCTATGAGAAACTGTCCCCTCAGGCTCCCCCGTCTCTTTGCCAATTAGATAATGCTGAAACAAGCTCCAAAAGCTTTTGGGTCGGTTCGGAACAATGCTGCTTGAAGTGCCATTTTCAACATTTTCAAAGATTGTAAAGTACCATTACAGTGTCAGTTTTACTGTTCACAATACCTCGATAAGTAAAGCACCACTACCAAATTCGATATTGCCGTGTTTGTCAAAGTTGTGGTAGATAAAAGATCTGAGGTGGCGGTGGTTGCATTAGAAACAATAATGCTTATAAAACATACATTCAAATTTGCTTAGGCTCCTGTTTGTAAATGTTACACAATTACTTTATTTTTACTACAGTGCAGATACAACAATGGGAACTTGTGGTTAACCAGAAAAATTATTAATGCAGCCTAACATATCCTTACTGAGAATGTGGGTCTTTGGTGGCGTGATTTGCACGCGCATGGCGGCGGTCGCATAGGAGACGAGCCGTCCGACCTGTGGGGAAATTATTCGTACTTCCTCCCCCATGGGCATCTGAACCCCAGTGTCTGGGAGGAGTGGTGGCGAAGCCTAGCTCCCCTGGATGATGGAAGGGGGCCCCCCTATACAGAGCAGATGGCGAGAACAGCCAGCCCCGGGTGAAAACCAAAATGGTGGGTGCAACGCCGGGCCTGTGGTGACTAGCTCGGCCCGGTGCAGGAGAGTGGCGGCCAGAGAGAATCGCCCACAGTGAGCAATGTTGAGCAGAGCAGGAAGTGTGTCCCCCCCTTTTTTAGAGTGGACGGCAGGGAGCGGCGAGGCTGGTACCGAGGTCCACCTAAGCTGGCTGCAACACTGAGGTAAAAAAAAAAGTAAGCAAATAAAAAATTAAATGTCAGCCGCACGCTCTCAGTATGCCAAGCCTCCCGAACCACGCGGGAAGTGCCCGAACAAGGACCTTCCCTCCAGCCAGTAAACAATACCGTTGTAAACATGAAGGAGGGCGTCCCTGCAGGGACCCCGGGAGCGAGAGAGGAAGTAGGTCGAGCAGAGCAGGGGGTGCGAGAGGCGGAATGAAGCGTTGCTGCTAGCCATTGTGAAACCGAAAGCAGGCTTGGTGGGCTAAAAATAAAACAAGCGCGGCCATGCTAATTACAAACAGATGGACTCTGCGCGCCGCTGCACGCTCCCGCAAGGTGGATGCCGCCATACGCACGAGTGTCTGAAAAGTGCAGACCGATTCCAAAAGGTGATCTCCTAGCGCAGCGCATGCGCGCTGCGCTAGGCTCGACCTAAAAATGGACCAGCCAACTCCTTTACTCAGTTAAAAGGCTGGCAGAATAAACAATTTATGAATCAACGTTTCTGACTTAGAGTCATAAAATAAGCAGGGGGCCTTTAGCAGGAGAAATGGATCTCCAGGGCCCTCTGAATTCCAAATAAGGCAAAAGCCTAACTCTGAAACATGCACAACTGTGCCTGGTTCAAAGCTTTAGGTTTTTCACCGGATACTTTTGAGGCATAAGGGTTTAAATAAAATGCTCCTACATATTCACAGTTCCTTCTACGTTTATATTCCCACGAGTCTAAATAAAAGCTAATTTGTGATAAACTCTTTTTGAGTACATGTTTGAATATCAAATAAGAATTCCACTTTGATTTGCCTCCCAGTCTTGGAGCAGCTCCAGCTCCTGGATTGAGAGCACAGAACATGGCAGTCCTTTTCGATTCTGAGCTATTCTTCATTTTGTAATTCAATGCAGATATCGAGGTACAAATCTCCCTACTCGATAACACTCTCTCACTCCTCCTCACCTCCTCGTCAGCCAGTGACTGAACTGATGAGAGCCCTTTTGATGGTATCTTTGGAGCATCAATTGCACAGGGCTCCGAAAGAAGTTCATGAATTATCTGAAAAGGCTTTGAACTCAAGGGGCCACTAAATACCTTACCCCTTCCACTTTGGGAGTGTTTGCTCAGGGGCGGCTCCTCCACTAGGGCAGAGGAGCGTCGCCCCACTGCTTTCTCGCAGTGCGAGAAAGCCAAAACATAAAAAGGTAATAACTAAAAGTTATTAACATTTTATGTTTCCTTTGCGCATTTTGGGCGGGTGGGCGGGGCTGCTCTGCTGTTTGAGCAGGGCATGGGAGGAGTGGGTTGCCCACTCCTGAGTGCGCAAAACTGTTTGGTCAGCCCTCTCTGGCCACTCAAAACAGTCATGCGCACTCTGCCCTTCTCCATGCAGGCTGCATAGCAGCCTGCATGTAGAATATGGCCACCCCATTAGCCCCTGGCTGGTCAGCATCCCGACCAATCACAACGCTTCTTGCAGCGATTTAATTGGCTTAGGGGAGGAAGCCTGGCTGCCTGCTTCCTGTTGGAGGCAGGAGAGCAGGAGCCAAGAAGATGCAGGATCTGGTACGACGGAAAGGTAAGTATAATTTTTTTTTTTTATTTCCCTGCAATCTTCCCTGAGAATCCCCCCTGCGACCCCTCGCGCCTGCCCCCCTCCCACGAGCAATGCCGGCCGCTACTGGTGTTTGTGCAACACTGTACTGGAGCTGTTTTCCAAAAATCAGCATTAGGTTGTTCAAGCACATGTACCTCGTTGGTCTCTTTGTGCACTCATACAAACATACAAACCACATGTGTTTTTTCAGCACACTCAAGGATATATATTGGTGAAACTTTCTTCCTTATGGGTCACTTGAGCGTGGGGATACCAAACATGTCTGATTTTTTAATGGGTTCTCAGTGTTCACAGGCGTTAAACTTGTTGCAGTGCATTTTGAAAATTTAAAAGCAGCTAGGGGTGGAATACAGGTTTATAGTACCTGTCTTTCGGTCACAGATACCACAAATGGGCTGTGTGGAAACATACCACAACCATAATTTTTAATATCTACACATTGTAGGTGTTCTACCTCTGAGTACCTGACATGTATAGGTTTTCATGGATTCAGGGTGGCCATGCTGGGGAGTGCATTTCGTAAACTGGGAAAGCAGCTGCAAGCTAGTTTAGGGGACTTATTTTCAGTCACAGATTTCACGCCTGGATTCTGTGAAAACATACTACAGGCATATATTTTAAATATCTACACTTCGTACAGTGTCTATAGCTGGGTGTCACACTGTCCTTGTCCTGATTGGCTGGTCAGGACAGCACACTGCACAAGTAATTTGTCAGATTTTCAATGTTTTTCCCTCAAGAAATGGTAGTTTCCTTCAGTCTACCTCACACAGAAACATATCCCCCCCAAAATGTGTCCCAAATCTGTGTTCATCTACGTCTTCTGTGTGGGGTTATCAGACTAGGTAGATTTTCCATGGGTTGGAGCACATAGCTAAACACAGGACATCAGGGAATGTTTTAGATGGTGGAGATTGTGTAGGGGATGTCTGCAGCATTTGGGCACAGAGTCGACCAGCACCCTAGAGAACCTACCAAGCCCGACATTTCTGAAAGCTAGAGGCACAGGGGAATCCATGGTGATGTGGCTTGCATGAATCAGAACACATTTTATTACCTATATTCCCCTGCAAATGTCAAAGTGTGGGTAAAATGAAATCACAATTCTTCCTTTCTCCTTGACACAAAGCTCCAGAACCACAGACAAATGGCAAACATCCTACCATACAATGTTCCCACACTTCTCCCGATAAAAACAGTACCACATGTGTGTGGGTGGGCCTACTGCTGGACAGGAATCGGCCAAAATTGTGATCATGTGAAGACTACATTGTCATTATATTCACTTCATGCAGATCTATGATTGGCCTGTGTCTGTCAGTTATGATAGGTCCAGTGTGGTAGAAGTGTGGGAACACTAGATGGTGGGAGTTTTGCTGTTCCCCAAAATTCTGTAACTTTTGTCACAGAAATGTGAGAAACATCTGCCATTTTGGATAGGTCCCAGGGTGTGAGAAGCTCCCGTGGCTGGCCTTTGTAAAACAGACATGCTACTCACTAGCTTTGCAAAAGTATTGGTCAGATCCACGTTTAATTTCCCCTCTTGAAATAAAAACTCTGAAGTTAATGTACTGGGATCACGTGGGGCCTGAACTACTCCATCAGCCCGGCTTGGCGAAACAGACCAAATCTTTCCTAGAATTCAAGCCATTCCCTTCTCTAGAGAACTACATCGATGAAATAGACCCCCATTCACAAAAGCATTGTACATCAAATTTAGGTTGGGCAAGTTAATTTTAGCAATGCCACCAGCAAGTGGAAAGCCAACCAAAGGGGTTCAATTCCTGCCCTGCATGTGGAGAAGCCGAGGAAAAGACAGAACATATTCTGTTTTTATTGTTCAAAATTCTACAAGGAGAAAAGCCGCTGGATAGTTCCTCTATGCCATTTCCTCGGTGTCCCCACTACAGGGTAGCAAAGAAAATTTGTAGAGCTGACGCTCCCTAAAGATTTGGCAACTGAGGACGTATCTGGCCCATTCAGTGTAAAATTTTAATGTCTTTTAATTCCACATTGCAGCCTAGCGCATCGGTTGAGGATATTTAACTGTATTTCCAGAAATGTGCTGTGTGATTTTATAGATCTGACTAGTGTTATTATCATTGTTATGCCTATGATTTTACTTATTTTAATGCACTGTTTATACACTAAATTTGAAGTAATGTATTCGTATTGTATATTTTATGCTTATTACTTTTATGGTCTATGACCGAAATAAAGTAAATGAAATGGAATGGAAATGTAGAAATATCTGCGTTTTTAAGCAACATTTGACTGGTAAGGGGCATTCTGTGTAAGAAGAAGTGGAGGTATCTATGCAAGTCACACCACCCAGGACTCTTCCTTGTGTCTTGAGTTCACAAATGTCTGGGGTTGGCAGGCTTCTCTAAGTGCTGGACGACCCCCAGATGTCGGTTTTTGGGGCACAGCAAGGAACTGGGTGTTGTTTGGATTTTTTCTGATACTTATACCTCATTATTTGCATCGAAGGTACCACAATAGCATTACGGTCTAACTTGCTTTGTTTATGTGGTCTGCTGTGTCTTCGAATTAAATCTCATTATGAAAGGTCATATCGCCCATCACATGAATATGCATCAAATAATCAGCCAAGAGAGAGCTTGTGACAAGAACAGTTAGAACCATTTTTGTTGTTGGTAAAGCACAAAAACGGACTATGTACATCTTCTTAAATATAACCTTATATAGTAGATGAACTGAGTGGTTTATGAGATTAGATCTGTCGCAGACCAGATCTTGCAATCATCATTGCATAACATTGATTTGGCTTTATTGACTTCTTGTCATTATTAGTAAAAGCCCTTTAGTCACAACTACGGTTTAAAGCAGTTTCCAATTGGTTTACCTCGCGAATTAATGGGTGTTTGAGCCTTAATTTCAAACGTTGAGCATTTATTATGGTTTAGCTTGACAGTACACCTGCCACCTGACAATGATGTGATACTCTTAACTAGGAGAAGGGCTTTGTCTCTACCCACATGTTGGAAATAAGGTGTACATGCTTTGATTGGGCAGAAGTTGTGTGCTTCTGCAAACAAAAAGTGCTTGCCCTCCACCCAGCTGTGATAATTGTGTTTATTTATCTAACTGCCTGAGCCTGAACTGTCATGGGTGCACACATGACATTGTAATGCAATATATAAAACTGTCTTAGATAACTAGATAATGTATGGTGATTTTTCAGGTAGCAGCACAGATGGCAGGAGGGCTCTCATTAACTTACGCATGTGTTAAAGACAATAGGCTTTTAAGGATGGATAGTTATTACACTGTGCTAAAACCCCTACCGTAGGTATTTTTTTTTTACAGATTACCATACTAGGCTAGAGTTTTTGTGTTGGTGATCCACCCGAACTGTTAGGATAGAAGATATGCACTACAATAGTTCTTCTTGGTCTCTCTTTAGGAGCGATAGTATTTTGCTTTGTCAACTGTAATTTCATATGCATTTGTGCTTTTATGGCTTTATGTTGAATGGTTTCGTAATGGAAAACCTCAGTACAACGGGCTTGAGTTGGTTATGGTGACAAACTAATGACAAAGGCTATATGCCCGATTGTTTATGATGAAACGTTACGATAAAGTCAGTAGGCCTTATATATTGATTGCGAAAAGCATATGTTAAAACCAATAGGCATTTAAGGATGGAATGTTACTAGCCTCTACTAAAGCCTGCAGACAGGTGTTTGTTACATGGAATCTCATAGATTAGTTTAGTAGCCAAGGGAGTTGGTATTGGTTAACCCCTCTCAATAACCACAAGTATAGAAGATTTGCACTGTAAGAAGTTTGGTTAAACCCTATTAGGAGAGATCTTATTTTGCTTTGTCAACTGTAATTTTGTATACATTTGCAATTTCATGACTATATGCCTAATGATTGTATTGTAGGAAAGCTTACTCTCAATACAATAAGCCTGAGTTGGTTATGTTGACAAGCCATTGTTAATTGCTATAGGCTTGATTGGAGTGCAGGGAAATGTTACGCCCAATGCCATAGGTCTGGCCTGTTTATTATGGACATTTATGACAAAGGCAGTAGGCCTGGCTTATTTATTGTGAAAAGCATATGGTAAAAACAATAGACCTCTAACAGTGGATTGTTATCACATTATGTTACAGGCTGTGAAAAGGTATTTGGTTACATGTAATCTCATAGGTTACCATAGTGGGCAAAGGTTTTGGTGTTGGTCAACCCATCTGACAAACACTGGGAGTAGAATTTCACTGTGATGATTCTCTTTAGGTCCTATTGAGAGGGGTTGCATTGTATATTGTTTTCCAAACTGTAACTTTGTTCATATTTGTAGTTTTATAAATGTATGCCTGATAGTTGCCACCTTATGCACACTTCAGTAGGCTGCTGCATATAGTGTCAACCCATTGGAATTAGCAATTGGCAATGGCAAATGGCCTTATGGGTTCACTGGGAAAAGTTATGGCAGATTCCATGGGTGTGATCTCTTTATAATGAAAAGGTATGACAAAGCAAGAAGGCCTATGAGGAAAAGGGAAACGTACCTGCAGTTGCAACTCCTTCCTCCTGGCCATCTGATGAGCTGCCACACCCAGGGAGAAACAGACAGAGTGTCAGAGAATGGGTGGAGACAGAAGAACAGGAGAGATAGACAACGGACACGGAAAAACAAAGGGTTGAGTGGAGGAGACACAAGGAAACTCACACACTAATGAATGACAACATTCCCAGGAAGGAGATGGAACGAAGGAGGTCAAAAAAGTTGATGAAGTTGACAAGGGGAGAGACTGAAAGAGGCGGAGTCGAGAACAGCAGGAATAGGAAACAGAATCAGAGATCTGCTGTGGAAAGGGAAAGACCTCACACAGAGGGACCTCATACACAGGGAGTTTCGGACCAAGAAACAGACGAGGAGGCCGCCTCAACTGACAGTGAGGAGGCCGACGAGTGGTGCGAGGAGTGGTGGATGCCGCAAGTGGTTGTAAGAAAGCGTGCCACAACTCAGGAGAGTTGTGGCAGACAGGTGAGTGACCAGCTCTGATTACGTGCAAAGGAAAGGGGAATAACGGGGTTCACAATTTTGGTTTCTGGCTTGTAATTATTATTCGAGGGATTGGCAGGAAAAAGGGAATCGGGAACGGGTGTAGTGAAAAGAAGACCTAACCATTCCACATTGGTATACCAAACGACCCCTCCCAGGAGACAGTTGGGAAACTGTGTCAATGGAAGAGGGGCTCGTAAAGTGGGTTAAATAAAGCCCAGTGACACCACCTCTCGCAACTCCCCTTGAGTGCATGAATACACATGGATGAAGGGTTATAAGGTTTTGTGAAAGAGTGAAAACCACTCTAGTGATGTTTGATAAATGCCCGAGTAAAATATAGAGAATTCATATTCTTGATAGATACTTACCTGGGTGGTCTGGTCTTCTCCCATGGGCGCTGGTGGCATCAGTATCCCCATCCTGAAGGAAGAAGCAGAAGAGAAATGGAACCAATCACACATAGCAAACTGAAGGATTTCCATGGTTGAAACTCCCCGGAATGTTTGGATAACTCAAAGAGAGTTTTTGTTTTCCCTCCCATGTTATTTTCCCCTTGTCCTCCTTATTGAAGCCTTTTTTTCTCTTTCTCTGTAAAAGCCCTACATTAAAACAGTCATTCAAAAATCCAGCCATTCCTCCGACAAAGCCTTACTTAATTGTTGTGAAAATCATTATGCTAAAGGCAAGAGGCTTTTAAGGGTGTATTCATATTACACTGTGCTGAAGCCTGTAAACAGGAATTTTGTTTCATGGATTTTCGCAGATTACTGTAGTGACCTTCCTGAGCAAACCATGGGACTAGATGAAGTGCAATATGGCAATCTTTATTAGGCTCTATTAATAGGGATTTTATATTGTTTTGAGACTGTATCTTGTACGTATTTGTAATTTTGTTATGGTACACCTGATGGTTGCTTTCTGGGAATGCTTATAAATCAACTCAAATAGACTGAATTGGTTATGGTGACAAGTCAATGATAAAGGATATAGGCCTGATCGTTTATAGCGAAAAGTTATGAAAAGGGCAGTAGCCCTGTCATATTGATTGTGAAAAGCAGATGTTAAAGTCCGTAGACGTTTAAGGATAGATCGACATTTTTCTGTATTAACCCCTTCTGTGCTCATGACGGAATGGTTCCGTTATGAGCACAAGTGCTTGTGTGCTTATGATGGAACCATTCTATCATGAGCACACTTGCACAAAATCCCTCTGCTGTAAACAGCAGAGGGATTTCATCTTTTTCTTTTTTGCCTTGGGAGGTGGGGAAGAGCTTCCCCAACCTCCCGAGGCATATTTTTTGCTTTCGTTGTAATGACGATCGCGCGCATGGCGCGCTGACGTAATTACACCGAAAACAAAACTGAAACTTAGTTTCAGTTTCACTGTTTCGGTGCTCGTGGGGCTAGCTCAGCCCCCCGAGCACCAAAACACATGGCAGAGGTATCGTTGGAAAGGGGAGAATCTCCCCTTGCCAATGGTACCCTTACCTAGTGGATCCCTGCTTGGGGATTGCCCAAGGAGGGCGTTCCCCAAGCAGGGATCCAACCACTAGGCACCAGGGAGGGGGAAGCGGCCCCTTGGGCAAGGGCCATTACTCCCCCCATTAAATTATGGCATCATCAGCCTTTCTGTCCCCCCTGGGGGGAGATGGGGGGAGTAGCCCCCAGTCTGCCCCCCGGGGGGAGCAGAAAGCACCCTAGACACCAGGGATTATTTTTTTTATAGGCCAGGGGTGGAGGCTGCCCAGAATTGGCATGCCAATTCCCCCACCCTTTCCCACCCAAAAAGACAAAAGTCTTTCCGCCCCCCCAGGAGGCAGATGGGGGCAATAGACCCTGATCTTCCCCCTGGGGGGGGGGGGCAGAAAGCCCACTAGGCACCAGGGATTTCTTTTGTGTATGTAGTGGTGGGGGCTGCCCAGAACGGGCATGCCAATGCCCTCACCCCAAAAAAATTTGCCACAGTCTTTCTGCCCCCGGGGGGCAGATGGGAGCAATAGCCCCTTATCTGCCCCCCCCAGGAGGGCAGAAAGCACACTAGGAACCAGGGATTTTTCCTTCTCCAAACTTTAGGGGTGGGGGCTGACTAGAATGGACATGCAAATTACCCCACCCCACCCCAAAAAAAATGCCACAGTCTTTCTGTCCCCTCAGGAGGCAGATGGGAGCAGTAGCCCCTGATCTGCCTCTGGGGGGGGCAGAAAGCCCACTAGGCACCAGGGATTATTCTTATTTTTTTATACATAGGGGTGGGAGCTGCTCAGAATGGGCATGCCAATGCCCCACCCCTAAAAAATTGCTACAGTCTTTCTGCCCCCCGGGAGGCAGGTGAGGGCAATAGCCCCTTATCTGCCCCCCCCCGAGGGGGCAGAAAGCCTACCAGGCACCAGGGATAATGTTTTTTCAAAGTTCAGGGGTGGGGGCTGCCCAGAATGGGTATGCCAATGCCCGCCCAAAACATGCCACAGTCTTTCTGCCCCCCCCAGGAGGCAGATGGGGGCAGTAGCCCCTGATCTGACCCCGGGGGCAAAAAGCCCACTAGGCACCAGGGGTTCTTTTTTTTCAAAGTTCAGGGGTGGAGGCTGCCCAGAATGGGCATGCCAATACCCCCACCACCCAGAAAAATAGCCACAGTATTTCTGCCCCCCCAGGAGGCAGATGGGGGCAATAGCCCCTGATCTGCCCCTCCGGGGGGGGCAGAGAGACCACTAGGCACCAGGGATTACGCTGGCTTTTTTATACATAGGGGTGGGGGCTGCCCAGAATGGGCATACCAATGCCCCCACCCCTCTCCCCCAAACAAATAGCCACAATCTTTCTGCCCCGCTTGGGGGCATATCAGGGCAATAGCCCCCGATCTGCCCCCCCCCACGGAGGCAGAAAGCCCACTAGACATTGACCTTTTTTTCGCAATGTGCCTAGCTGTGGAATTTGGGCCCTGGGGCAGCCGGCACCTAGGGAAACCTAGAAAACCTGTACATTTTGAAAACTACACACCAAGGGGAATCCCGGAGGGGGTGACTTGTGTGCCTCTCACCAGGTCCTGTTACCCAGAATCCCTTGCAAACCTCAAACTTAGTGAAAAAAAACACATTTTCTATACATTTCTGTGACAGATAGTTCTGGAAGCTAAGGGGAGCAACAAACGTCCACCGACCCAGCATTCCCCCAAGTCTCCCGATACAAATGGTACCTCACTTGTGTGGGTAGGCCTACTGCCAGCAACAGGAAACGGCCCAAAACACAACGTGGACACATGACATTTTTCCAGTGAAAATGGGCCCTTTTTTGGCAATGTGCCTAGCTGTGGATTTTGGACCCTAGCTCAGCCGGCACCTAAGGAAACCTAGCAAACCTATACATTTTTTAAAGCTAGACCCCCTGGGGAATCCAGGATGTGGTTAGTTGTGGGCTCTCACCAGGTTCTGTCACCCAGAATCCCTTGAAAACCTCAAACATTGTAAAAAATAAAAAAAAACATTTTCCTCACATTTCTGTAATGAAAAGTTCTGGAATCTGATCAGGTCCACAAACATCCACCCACCCAGCATTCCCCAAAGTCTCCCAAATAAAATGGTACCTCACTTGTGTGGGTAGGCCTAGTACATGCAACAGGAAACGGCCCAAAACGCAACGTGGACACATCACATTTTTCCAGTGAAAACTGACCCTTATTTGCAATGTGCCTAGCTGTGGAATTTGGATCCTAGCTCTGCCGGCACCTAAAAAAACCTAGCAAACCAATACATTTTTGAAAACTAGATAACCAAGGGAATCCAGTATGTAGTGACTTGTGTGGCTCTCACCAGGTTCTGTTAGCCAGAATCCCTGGAAAACCTCAAACATTGTAAAAAAAAAAAAACACATTTTCCTCACATTTCTGTGATGGAAAGTTCTGGAATCTGTGTGGTTCCACAAACTCCCACACACCCAGCATTCCCCAAAGTCTCCCGATAAAAACGGTACCTCACTTGTGTGGGTAGGCCTAGTATCCGCGGCAGGAAACGCCCCAAAAAGCAACGTGGACACATCACATTTTTCTAGTGAAAACTGACCCTTTTTTCCTAATGTGCCTAGTTGTGGATTTTGGACTCTATCTCTGCCGGCACCTAAGGAAACCTAGCAAACCTATACATTTTTTTAAACCTAGACATCCTGGGATATCCGGGATGGGGTGACTTGTGCGGCTCTCACCAGGTTCTGTTACCCAGAATCCCTTGCAAACCTCAAACATTGTAAAAAAAAAAAAAAAAATCCTCACATTTCTGTGATGGAACGTTCTGGAATCTAAGGGGAGCAACAAACTTCCACAAACCTAGCAGTCCCCAAAGTCTCCCGATAAAAATGGTACCTCACTTGTGTGGGTAGGCCTAGTGCCCGTGACAAGAAACGGCCCAAAATGTACTGTGGAGACTTCAAAATTATCGATTACAAAAAGACCTTGTTTTGAGAGGGAGTCACCTGCGTTTTTGATCTCGGGCTCGGTGGCCATCTAGGGAAACCTACCAATACCAGACATTTCTGAAATCTAGACACCCGGGGGAGTCCAGGGAGGTGTAACTTGTGTGGATTCCCCAACATTTTCCTACCCGGAATCCCCTGCAAACCTCACATTTAGCTGATAAAAATCACATTTTCCCACATTGCTGTGTGAGAAAGTTGTGGGATCACCGGACTGACACAAAGTTTGTACCACCCTGCGTTCCCTCACGTCTCCCGCTAAAAATGGTACCTCACTTGTGTGGGTGGGCCAAGCAACTGCGACAGGCAATGGCCTAAAACATATTGTGGAGACATCAAAATTATCTATCAGAAAATGACCTGGTTTTGCAAGGGGAGCACATGCCTTTTTGGTCCTGAACTCGGCGGCCATCTAGGGAAACCTACCTAACCCAGACATCCAGGGATGTGTGGCTTGTATGGATCCCCCATCGTTTTCCTACCCAGAATCCCCTGGATCCACGCAGATTCCAGAACTTTCCATCACAGAAATATGAGGAAAATGTGTTTTTTGTGACTAAGTTTGAGGTTTGCAAGGGATTCTGGGTAACAGAACCTGGTGAGAGCCACACAAGTCACCCCCTCCTGGATTCCCCTGGGTGTCTAGTTTTCAAACATTTATAGGTTTGCCAGGTTTCCCTAGGTGCCGGCAGAGCTAGGGTTCAAAATCCACAGCTAGGCACTTTGGAAAAAAACGGTCAGTTTTCACTGTAAAAATGTGGTGTGGCCATGTTGCGTTTTGGCCCATTTCCTGTCGCGGGCACTAGGCCTACCCACACAAGCGAGGTACCATTTTTATCGGGAGACTTTGGGGACTGCAGGGTGTGTGGAATTTTGTGGATCCACGCAGATTCCAGAACTTTCCATCACAGAAATGTGAGGAAAATGTGTTTTTTGTGTCAAAGTTTGAGGTTTGCAAGGGATTCTGGGTAAAAGAACGTGGCGAGAGCCACACAAGTCACCCCCTCCTGGATTTCCCTGGGTGTGTAGTTTTCAAAAATGTATAGGTTTGCTAGGTTTCGCTAGGTACCGGCAGAGCTAGGGTTCAAAATCCACAGCTAGACACTTTGAAAAAAAGGGTCAGTTTTCACTGCAAACATGTGGTGTGTCCACGTTGAGTTTGGCCTGTTTCCTGTCACAGGCACTAGGCCTACCCACACAAGTGAGGTAACATTTTTATCGGAAGACTTTGGGGAAGGCGGAGTGGGTGGAATTGTGTGGATCCACATAGATTCCAGAACTTTCCATCACAGAAATATGAGGAAAATGTGTTTTTTGTGACAAAGTTTGAGGTTTGCAAGGGATTCTGGGTAACAGAACCTGGTGCGAGCCACACAAGTCACCCCCTCCTGGATTCCCCTGGGTGTCTAGTTTTCAAAAATGTATAGGTTTGCCAGGTTTCCCTAGGTGTCGGTAGAGCTAGGGTTCAAAATCCACAGCTAGGCACTTTGAAAAAAGACGGTCAGTTTTCACTGTAAAAATGCGGTGTGGCCACGTTGCGTTTTGGCCCATTTCCTGTCGTGGGCACTAGGCCTACCCACACAAGTGAGGTACCATTTTTATCGGGAGACTTTGGGGACTGCCGGGTGTGTGGAATTTTGTGGATCCACGCAGATTCCAGAACTTTCCATCACAGAAATGTGAGAAAAATGTGTTTTTTCTGTCAAAGTTTGAGGTTTGAAAGGGATTCTGGATAACAGAACATGGTGAGAGCCACACAAGTCACACCCTCCTGGATTTTCCTCGGTGTCTAGCTTTCAAAAATGTATAGGTTTGCTAGGTTTCCCCAGGTGCCGGTAGAGCTAGGGTTCAAAATCCACAGCTAGGCACTTTGAAAAAAAAGGGTCAGTTTTCACTGTAAAAATTGGTGTGTCCACGTTGCATTTTGGCCCGTTTCCTGTCACGGGCACTAGGCCTACCCACACAAGTGAGGTACCATTTTTATCGGGAGACTTTGGGGAATGGGGGTAAGTGGAAGTTTGTGGATCCACGCAGATTCCAGAACTTTCCTTTACAGAAATGTGAGGAAAATGTGTTTTTTGTGTTAAAGTTTGAGGTTTGAAAGGGATTCTGGGTAACACAACATGGTGAGAGCCACACAAGTCACCCCCTCCTGGATTCCCCTTGGTGTCTAGTTTTCAAAAATGTATAGGTTTGCTAGTTTTCCCTAGGTGCCGGCAGAGCTAGGGTTCAAAATCCCCAGCTAGGCACTTTGAGAAAAAAAGGGTCAGTTTTCACTGTAAAAATGTGGTGTGTCCACTTTGCGTTTTGGCCCATTTCCTGTCACGGGCACCAGGCCTACCCACACAAGTGAGGTACCATTTTTATTGGAAGACTTTGGGAAATGTGGGGTAAGTGGAATGTTGTGGATCCACGCAAATTCCAGACCTTTCCATCACAAAAATGTGAGAAAAATGTGGTTTTTTTACAAAGTTCGAGGTTTGCAAGGGATCCTGGGTAACAGAACTTGGTGAAAGCCACTCAAGTCACCCCATGCTGGATTCCTCTGGGTGTCTAGTTTTAAAAAATGTATAGGTTTGCTAGGTTTCCCTAAGTGCCGGCTGAGCTAGGCTTCACAATCCACAGCTAGGCACTTTGCAAAACAAGGGTCTGTTTTCACTGTAAAAATGTGGTATGCCACGTTGCATTTTGGGCCGTTTCCTGTCACCCACACAAGTGAGGTACTATTTTTATCGGGAGACTTAGGGGAACACAGAATTGTACCTATTGACTTTCTATGCATTTCTGCCTTCCAAATGTAAGACATTGTGTAAAAAAGAAGTCACTTTGAAAGTCACTTTGAAAAATGTCCTATAAGCTAGTATGGGTACCAAAAATTTCGGAGATGTGCAAATAGCTACTGCTTCTTAACTCTATATTTTGTTCCCATTTCAGAAATACATAGGTGTCCTTGATAGCTATTTTTCACTCTTTATATTTTACCAAATGAATTGCTATATACCTGGTACACAATGAAAAACCATTGCAAGATGCAGCTCAGTTATTGGCTCTGGGTTCCTCTGGTTCGTGGTGAACCTACAAGTCCTATATATCCCCACAACCAGAAGGGTCCAGCCGATGTAAGGGTATATTGCTTTCAAACATCTGCGATACTTAGAAGAAGTTACAGCTGAAAACGCTAGCACCTATGGCTGTTTTTTTCAACTCATTTTCAATGTTTCTTATTTTCAACTATTAGTTTCTATAGTTTAACCTTGAAGGATCTACACAAATGACCCTTTTCTGAATTTAGAATTTCGTCTACTTTTCAGAAATGTACAGCTTTACAGGATCCATTATTGCTTTCACACCGATTTCTACCACTAACTGAAAGGAGGATGAAAGCACAAAAAGTAGCAAAAATAGGCTATGTCCCAGTACAATGCCAAAACTGTGTAAAAAATGTTGGTTTTCTGCCAAACTTCTGCCTGTCCCTGAAAGCTGGGAAGATGGTGATTTCAGCACCATAAACCCTTTGTTGATACCATTTGCAGAGAAAAACCAGACGCTTTCATCTGCAGCACTTTTTCCCCATTTAAAAAACAAAATGTACCTGTATTTTGGCTAATTTCTAGGTCCCCTCCAGGGGAATCTACAAACCCTGGGTATCTTTAAAATCCCCATGATGTTGGAAGAAAAGCACAAAAATTTAGCGTGGATACCTTATGTGGACAAAAAGTTACAGGGGCCTAAGCGTGAATGACCCCAAATAGCCCAAAAAAGGCTTAGCATTTGGTGGAGGGGGGGGATGAGGCCTAGCATCGAAAGGGTTAAGCCTTCTGGTATGTATTTTGTCACAGATTACTTTTGTAGGGAATGATTTTGGTGTTGGTTACTGCCTCTGACAAATTCTAGGGGGAGAAGATTTGCACTGTAATAATTCTTTGTAGAATCCCTTCTTAGTTGTGTGCCAGGATCTTTTAATAAAAAATAATTAAATAATACATGCATTTATATAGGTGCATATAGGTTTTTTTATTTTTGAAATTATAGTACTCTTTAAAGAGTGATTGTCATTAAAGGAATAGGGAAATAACTAGCAGTTCCTCACATTGAAGGCACCCTTCACATTAACGCACTTTTATTTTGGCATAGCCTTTGGACTAAGTCTGGCACCAAGTTCATGAAAGAGATAATGATTGCCTAGCTCGTGACAGTAGAGACAAAATTACTTGGTTTGGTCACGTGAAGAGCCTTTTAATAATAATAGATAAAAAATGTTCCCTGGATGACCCTGCGAGCATTTTGTGTTATAGCAAAAACGAATTAAATATGCTTCTTATGAGCTGGCTGGAGGGCAGGCGAGATTCCAGGGAAAGAAACAAAACTACTGTACGAAGATATATCAGAGCCATCTCATGTAATGAAATCCCAAACTATAAGGAAAGGTTTTATCTCACACTGCTACTATTAGGTATTTTACATTATGCTCTGGCAGTTTCAAAAATGCATGTGTGGAATTTTTTTTTACCCAAATGCCCCTGCAATGGAATGTCTGTGCAGTCAACTGAACATTTTATTCTGTGTTGTAAATGTTGTCAGGACATTAGAAAACGTTTTTTAAAACCAATGTTTTTAAACAGAAATTGTTTTATTTTAAAGATGCCCTGAATTATTTATGTAATTTAAGTACAGTAGAATTGCCTCCACAGTATCGATATTGTTTTTTTATGCAATTAAGCGAAGAAAAACGTATGCCCATCTGGAAATATTACACTGTGAGTCAGATTAATAAGATTATGCCTCTTTGCACAGTACTTTGCTTTAATAATCAGTACATGATATCTATTTTTCTATTATATTACCGTAACAAAGCTGTATTTGCACACTATTTTACATTTATTTTATGTACTATGGATTTTAACCTTTTAAATATTTATGTACAGAATTGTGTTTTCATATGGATATATTTTTTGTGGAAAAAAAGTCTGGATACAAATTATTTGAATTGAATTGAATAGGGAAATACAATTCACAATTGCATTCCAGTCCAGAGTCTTCCTGAAATTAGGCACTGTGGGCAGATTATTGGCCGATTTGCAATCTGAAGCAATTTTCTAGAGTGAAAGAAAGGTAAAGTAAAAATGAAGGGTTACACTTTCTGCATCACCATTTGTTTTTTACTTTTTGCTAATTATTTAACAACTTTTAATTTTTTAAAGCACTGCTTCTTCCTGTTTTGCATCCAACAAGCATGCATAATACATTGATTTATTTATTCACCTGGCCTTTGTGCGGAAATATGCTTTCTTGTCATTGCCATATCAATAATGAATTGCTGCCACTAGTGTCCCTCGAAAGTGCTATTACCTTGCCCGCCAGAAGACATACAGGCCATGCTTCGATGGATGGAAGCAGGGCTAATTGGTATAACCAAGATTTAGAACGAAAGGTTCTTGTTTGAGTGATACTGGCGAGGTTCTCAGAACCTGTTGCAGTGGGCAGGTTACTGTATGAGGATGTGGAGTGAATAGTTTAGAGCACGGGTACTCATAGTACGGCCCGCGGGCCGCCAGCGGCCCGGCAAGCCTTCCTTGGCTCTCTGCCTGCTCTTCATGGGTTTAAATTGCCAATCTTCATTTAAGAAAATAAAGCAATTTTCGTTTTTCATCAACAACGAGTCTTCTGTTATATGTTGTTCATCTATACAACATAAATTTGGCGATGATCAGAAACGGATTTGCTCAGAAAAACCCACCAAAGCAATGTGTTGAAACTCAAATTTTTCAATTATACCGGAGGAGCGTGGAAGTTTGCTGTAGTTCGTTCAAAAGTACTTTGTAATATTTTTAGTTAAAAATATTCAGAATTTAGAAGTATTAATGTGCTCACCGTTTGCTCAAAGAATCTTGAAGCACGAGACGCTTTAATTTCTGTGCGCGATAGAACAGAGACGCTTTCAACCAGACATGCGTCAGTGAGCGTTCGCACGCAGTGTGACGTCTTTCAGCGTGCACTCTGTGATCCTGATTGTGTACGCCGTTGAATGAGGTATACGTGTAAGGAATAGACACAGGGAAACAAAAGTAAAGGCTTCTGGGCCAATAAAGACTAGACCGCGTCTTAGCAATTGGGTCTAGATTGGATTTCTTTGAATGCGCATAAGTAAAGGAGCATTTGGCTGGTCTGAATAACAATAAATAAAAGAAACTTATATAAGAAGAAAAAAGTAAAATAAATTGTAAAAGAATATAAGAATTTTACAGACTGGAAAGTATACTTTGAATTTTACATATTTGACTGATAATGGCAAATCAGACGTAACATTGCCAAATTAATCAATTTTTGCAGAATCCAGGGAAACCACTAGTTAAATGGCAGCAATGGTACAGGGCGTTTGAAAGCTACATAATTGCCATTGATGGAAAGGAATATTCACATTAAAGGAAAAAAGCAGTTTTATATGGATTGCTAGGAGATGCAGGACGTGAAATCTTTGATAATCTTCCGGAGAGTGAGCCACCTGCAGGACAATTTATTCCTTGGGATGTATTCATAGAGGCTGCTAAGAGATTGGAGAAAAGATTCACCGAACAACCAAACAATATGCTAGGATGACACAGATTTAACCAAAGAAAGCAGTATGCAGAGGAGAGCATTGAAGAATATACATCGAATTTACGAATTTTAGCAGCTAAATGTGAATATGGAGACATGTTGGACATGTATCTTCGTGATCAATTTGTGTTCAACTATCTTTCAAAGAAGATTCAAGAACGTTAGTTGGCCTGCAGAAATCCAACTTTAAACGAAGTATTAGACATCGCAAAGAGCATAGAGCAGTCAACCATGTCCAGCAAAGCTATTACAGAAACTGATGCTAGTTCAGATGCTGTTTGCGCAGTGACAAATGGAACAAAAGTTGCAGAAAGTTCTAGTGTTAAAAACAATTTACTGAGTCCTAAAAAACTGGTTTGTTATAGGTGTGGATCTAAATCACACATAAGATATAGTCCGAGTTGTCCTGCAATTGGATGAAAATGTAACAGATGTAAAAAGCAGGGTCACTTTGAGAGCGTTTGTAGGTCAAATTTCAGGTCTCCTACTAACATGCCTGTGAGAGTGAATGCTATTGAAGAACTACAAGACGGCATGATTAACAATCTAGTGTTAACTATTGATGTAGATGGATCCAGTAAGTCCTTTAAATCACCTTTAGGTGAGGCATGGATTGGTACAATAACAGTAGAAGTAATGGCAGATTCAGGGTCGCCTATTACAATTCTCTCAGATATCACCTATTACAAGAATGCATTTAGTAAAGAATTATTGGAACCTGATGTACATCCTAAGGCATTTGGGAGACAGTACATAGATATGATTGGCTATTTTCAAGGTACTCGCAGTCTTTTAGGTAGAGGAATTTGCTTTAATAATCTATGTGGCAAAAAAAGGGTGTGATATTGTGGGTTGGCATGATCTAGGAAGGATGGGCATCATTCTTAAACCTGGATGTGATACACCGATAGTTTTAGGAGATATGCCTGTTGCATCAATTGAAATGTGTGAAGGAGAAAAAACTTCTGAATTGAATGAGATTCTAAACAAATATAAAGAAGTATTTGAGGACAAGATTGGATGTGAAAAGGGAGTTATACATGACATTACATTTTTTTTAAATGCTATGCCAATTAAACATAAGTCAGATGTGTACCACTCAGTGTTAGGAAGGATTTAAAACTACTTTTAGATGGTTTGTGCAAAGACAAATTTATACAGCCAGCAGATTCAGCTGAATGGGTTTCTGCCATAGTTTTGGCAACAAAAAAAAAACGGCAGTTTGCGTCTATGTGCAGACTTGCACTCTCTTTACAAGAACATTCTTGTGGACTATTATCCTTTACCGCGGATACAGGAAATTCTGATGGCTATTGGTGAAGCTACTCATTTCTCTCTGATAGACTTCAAGTCAGCATACCATCAAGTAGCGTTGTCTGAAAGATCTCAAGACCTTACTATGTTTGTCACTCCTTCTGGTGCTTACAAATGTATGAGATTACTATTCGGACTAGCGTCAGCCACTAGTGTGTTCCAGAAAATGATGGATTCATTGTTTGGAGGCATCAAAGGGGTGCAAACATTTCAGGATGACATTTTATTCCTAGGGAAAGGTACTAGTAGCATCTTAGAACGTGTGCTAGGTGTATTGAGCGAGAGAGGAATGACTGTGTCAAAAGATAAGTGTTTTTTTCTGGTCAAAGAATTGGAGTATTTAGGTCATACCATTACAGTAGAAGGAATCAAACCTAAGAAAAATCTCATTGAGGCTATTTTGGATGCACCTGCACCCACAGATAAGGATTCGCTGAGATCATTCCTGGGTCTCATTGAATATTATGCATGTTTTGTGCATGGCTATGCTACATGTGTGGAACCACTGCGTAGTTTGACACGTAAGAAGTAGAAATGTATTTGGACACAAATTCATGATGAGGCGTTTTCGAATGTAAAAGATATGATTAAAAATGCACCAGCATTACAACCATTTTGTAGCAACGAAAAATGTACAGTGACTGTGGATGCTAGTTGGGTTGGGCTCGGGCTGTTCTGACCCAATCACACAAAGGGAAGGAATGTACATTTGCTTTTATTTCACTCACACTTAATACAGCTGAAGCTAGTCACAGTACAATAGAGAGAGAAGCTCTTGCTTGTGCATGGTCAGTTGATAAATTGAAAACTTATTTATGGGGAAATAACTTTGATTTGTTAACTGATCACAAACCATTGATATATCTCATGAACGGAGCTGGGACAGGATTGGCTTCATCCAGGCTTGTTAGTCTTGTCTCAAAATTGCAAGAATATAATTTTGAGATAAAACATATACAGGGAGGGGCCAATTTTAGAGCCGATTGTCTGTCCCGAATGCCACTCAAAGATAATGTGGAAAGCAATGTGCATTGTGAAGAAGAGTGTGTCGTTTCTGCAATTGATGCATCAGAGTCCACTATTGGATACATCAGTGAAAGGGAATGGATCAATGCATATGAAAATGATCAGGTGCTAAGTTAAGCTAAAAGGCATATATTGAATGGTTGGCCACCTGTAAATAATTTGCATAAGTGTTTTGTACCATATCAACAAGTTTCTTGTCTGTTGAGAATGATATGATCACTAGACATGGGATGTTTGTACCACTGACAACATTAATTGAGAAGTTAGTAAAATCAGCACATAATGGACAGACATCCAGGTATGTCTGGTACTAAGAAATCATTACATCAGCATTATTGGTGGCCGGGCATGGATACCTATGTTGAGCATTACATCAATAAATGCCCAGAATGTTTGCTGTCTGACAAGCATTATAAGGTTAACAAAGTGAAAACAGGGGTAAATAGTTTGCCTGCACAACCTTGGTTTAAGTTAGCAATTTATTTTTCAGGCCCATACAATGTGTTACAACATGACATGAGATTTTTAATTGTGCTAACCGTTTATTATTCCAAATGAGTATCTTATGAGTTAGTATCTGTGCCAACCACTGAGTCTGTAATTGATTTTTTAGAAAGAGTTTTTTCTACTGAGTGGATTCCTCAGATACTGGTGTCTGACAATGAGACACATTTCACATCAAAGAAAATGGTAGCATTTTTTTTAAAACATGGTGTTAAACATGAGAAAACACCGTTGTATTTTCCAGCTGCAAACGGATTGGTGGAAAGGTCCAATATGTTTTCAAAGAAGGAATACAGACAGCTTTGGCATCCAATTTTGATGTGCGAAAGCATTTGAGAGAAAAAGTATGGGGGTATCTTAATACTCCACACTCAATCACGGGGTTCTCCCCATTCTTTTTGTTGAAAGGTAGAGATGCAAAGACTATCCTGGTAGCAGCGGAGCGGGGTAGGTCGGCCGACGGGCTCCAATTTGGGAGCAGAGACACCACTCACTGTGTCCTTTAAACTTCCCTCAACTAATGAGGCATCACTGAATATCGATTTAGGTCGTCACATTTCCCCATGGGTAATATCCCAGGGATTTAATTAGTGGTAGGTAGCGTTGCACCATACCATCCATGTGTAGATAGTTTTTCCATAATTTCACTTATATGCACACGGTCCTGAAGAATCTCCAACGATCACACGACAATAGAGGGCGAGAAACATGTTGACCATCTGGGAGTCGAGTACTTCTTTTGTCACATTATAACAAAATAGTTACCCCTCCCTTTGTACTTTTAATCAGGTTGGGTCCCTCGTTAAATAAACTTTACTATAGAGGATTCCCTCACCTGTTTTATTATCACTTCATACATCTACACTCACTTAGGCCCCTCACAACCACGGCACCCATACGGCGAGGAACAAAAGATCTCCGACAAAGAGCCCCTTTAAGGGTGCCCGTCGGGCATTGCAGCGCCGGCCCGACGAGGAGCAGGCTCAAATGATGAAGCATGACACCTAGCTTGCTTGGTGTGTGAGGGCCCTAGTTCCGAAAGGAGGAATTCCCCTCCACTTGACCTGTAGTATTTTTTAAATCCCTAACTAGTGAATGGTTAGTAGACCACTTAGGAACTTCGTACCCTCTTAGTTGTGAATTGAGTATAGGGCATGTACGTTGGACCTATTCAAGCCCTACCAGTCCCTCCATTTTTTGTAGTCTGACAATGAGACACATTTCACATCAAAGAAAATGGTAGCATTTTTTTAAAAACATGGTGTTAAACATGAGAAAACACTGTTGTATTTTCCAGCTGCAAACGGATTGGTGGAAAGGTCCAATATGTTTTCAAAGAAGGAATACAGACAGCTTTGGCATCCAATTTTGATGTGCGAAAGCATTTGAGAGAAAAAGTATGGGGGTATCTTAATACTCCACACTCAATCACTGGGTTCTCCCCATTCTTTTTGTTGAAAGGTAGAGATGCAAAGACTGTTTTGGAACCAAGTTTTGGAAAATCTATGAATCTGTATTTTGTGAACAGACGTTTACAAAGGCATAGTAATGTGAATGATTGTGTAAGAGAGAATTTTAGAAGTAAGTATAAAAATACAATAGAAGTACCTGCTATGAGAAGAAATGATGATTTAGCAATTGGAGACTGGGTACTTGTTAAAAAATCCTAGGAGAGCAAAAAAAGGTGAATCTAATTTTACAAGACCAGCACAAATTGTGAGAGTAACATGCACTGCTGTATTATTGAAGAATCGCATTTGGTGGAATAAGGGTGCAATTTTGAGTATTAAACCATATCAGAAAGAATTAATTGAAAAAAAGTTTTAAAAAAGAGAGATGATGTTCGAGATTGTACCACTTGGGAGTTTGATAACAAAATTCCACAAAATTCTTCTGTAAGTGTTAGTGAAGACAATAGTTCTGATGAAAATGTTGCTTGTGAGGGAAACACTGCTGAGGAGTGTTCAAATGGTGAAATGTTGAATTGTGGTAACGTTGATAAATGTTCTGTAATGTCAGGGATTTCATCTAAGGCTGGAAAAAGAGAAATCATTATGCCTGCAAAGTATAAGGATTATTATTTATTTTAGATGTTTAGGTGCATTATTCTTTTTGTGTTTTCTTTATTTTTGCATATGTAAGGGAGATGTTGTATCCCTTTAAGTGTTTGGTATTTGTCATTGAATGTTGCATAGGTTCTAATTCTGTTACCTTGGTGTTGACTGTTGTCCAGTGGGGCAATCTCTCTTGGATTCTCAACTGTACAGCAGTTACACCAACGCTCACTGCCTGCTCTTTGTAAGTTTAAGCTGCCAATCTTCATTTAAGAAAATAAAGCAACTTTCGTTTTTCATCAACAACAAGTCTTCTGTTTTATGTTGTTCATCTATACAACAACTGGTCTAGTCCTTTATTCTATCCTCCTAAAGTCAGAGTGCCCGTCCTGTTCCATAAAGAAACTATATCTCTTTTGGCAATCAGGAGCCAAAGCCACAGGAAGGCCATTTTATATCTATGGGAATCCAGATCAATATTTATTTGTAGCATGACTAGCCTTGGGTCAGTGGGTAGTGATCAGCTTAGTACGTATCCTAGAGTAGAGAGGACTATCTTCCAGAAAGGAACAATTTTACAACTTCCCCATATTGTGTGCATAAGATCCCCCACCTGTGCATTGCATTGCAAACATGACAGTGAGTCATGCCATTTTTCCACAACCTTTGTCATGTGAAAAACACTATATGTAAATACTTTAATTGAATAAGTCTATGTCAGGAGGCAATAGCCACTCTCTCGGGCCACCCGTCTCCTGGGGGTGATTGCATTGTGAAGTTGGAGGTAACGAAAAAAATTGGGATATTTTTTAGTTTGAATTTGCCCTGTAGGTGTGCAAATGATCTGAGCACCCCTCTCAACATCAAGCCCCCCCATTCGGGTTATGCACATAGTGTCCCATTGTCAAAATCCCTACAGTGCTACTGACTATTTTTGAAACTTTTAGTCGAGCCCATGGAAGCTTAACTTGCTGCTCAGGTGAAGCAGTAAGCAGGGTCATAGCTCCAGGGGGTTGTTTGTGGTGTTACACCCACTAATAAATGTATTTTGTGATAAATAGTTGGGTACAGGTGCTTTCAATAGGGCATGGTGCGGTGTCTGTCAGATTTCACTAGGAATTTTTACACATGCAGGCACAAATGTGCACACACTCTCTCCATTTAGAAAGACTTCGAAAATGTTGGTTATTTCACCAAATAATGTACTTTCTCTCACTTAGTACCCCTATCAATCCGCATTCCTCTGCCTTTCAGCTTCCACTTAAGCCCCTCTTGTGCGCCCTGCTTGTCGTATAATGTATTTTAACATTATGTGCCAGTGTGATTGTTTGGAAATCTGAAGCTTATCCCCCCCACTTCCCCCACCAAACTTGCTGACCAAGCTACGCCCCTGGCAGTAAGGCTACATGAAAGGGAGGCAGAGAGTATAAGTTGACTGCAAAATGATGCTAGTATTGCTACATAAGTATGTGATGGAACTGGACTTGCACCCATACTTAGGCCTGGATTAATTGACTCCAGGCGCACCATCATATTACACTTGGCAATCTTTCAGATGAAGTTTGCACTCTATTGCTTACAGAGTATGGGGTGGAGCGGCCTATGTAATTTTGGTATGATGCTGTAGAGGTCGTTTTTCACATTCTTTCTGTCTGTCCATTATATGGAAGTGCCAGACAGTTATCTCTGAACGTGTTGTTTCTAAAGAGGCAAATCCTGAATATAAGGTGAGGAAATTGAAGTATTGTTCAATCTGGAGACAACGCAAAGGCAGTGACTCCACTGGTCTGATATTTAAAGGAGGTACTGCTTGATAAAAATTACAGGAGAGGAGATGTACTAAAAAAGTGAGCCTGGTGAGGTGAGAGCGTAGCCTACTTTTGGGAGTGTTTTTGTCTATATTTGAACAAAGAAGGCAAGAGGGGGAGTCCATTACGTTTTTATTTGAAGAAAGGTTGGGAAGGTTTCATTTTATGTGCATGAATATGCTGGTTATGGTTCATGAACTTGTATGTAGTGGGGCATTCTTTCTCCTGGAAAGGGTTTTGTTGTATTGAAAAGAGGTCCAGGAGTAGATTTGGAAGGACATTTATTAGGTAGTTATCATGAAGAGCCCCACCAGGAGCAGCCTTCCTGCTGCTCAGCCCATTCTCCAACTGACTCTCTCACTCATCCAACATTCCACAGCATCACCACACACCAACATTGCACAACCCCAGTCACACTGGCTGAGCAGCAGGTATAACAGGTTTATATTTTAAACTGCCCCTGGATTAAGGAATGTAATCTGTTACAAGGTTTTATCCTGGACAGTCTTAGGTGTGCATATGTTGATATGACTTGTTCCTCGATAAGTCTTCTTTTATGATCTAAATGAAATGCGGCTTTGTTTAGATGTTTCAATTAACCATATTTAATTCTTCAGTCGAGGACATTTCCATGGTGAACAGCATGAGACCCTGTAGGAGGAAGTCCCACTATACAAGTGACATGGACAGACATTTATGTATTTGTAATGCTTTCACAGTGCTATAGACGGAGAGGGGTACCAAAGTGTCATAAAGAGGCATTGGAGGGCACAAAATCGGTATTTCCTAAGTGAGTGAGAGACAGACGTGGTAGTAAATCCTTAAGAAGTCTTTTTTCTCTTTCTCAGTGACTGGGGAAGAGATTTCTGGCTGAATCTGCTGGGTGTACGCATGCAGCCGCACTGCCCCTCAGTGCCCGGTCCTCTGAAAGCCAGAGCCTAGTCTTGACCCTTGTACCTCCCCCTGAAGGACCTTCTACGCCAGTTAATACCGAGTGAGAAAGTGGACAACTACCTCTATCCTGTCTCTCTGTCCACGAAACCTGTAATGTATCAAACCTCTGCATTCAGCTGCTAATGGCAGGTCTCACAGGCAGATATTCCCGATGGAGCCCCTTGCACCATCCCCCAGTTTAAAGATGAAATAGATGTGGATGGTATATTTAAAGGTGCTGTTTAAATATGTCTCTCAAAAAGATAAAATAATAATTGCAGATGAAATCGTGTTTTTAAAACATGAGCTGTTTTTATTGATTATATGGATTATTTATATAGATGAACTAATGTAGCAGAATTTGTGTCTCTTAACATTCCCCGAATCAGTTTCTGGTGATCCCTAAACAATATACCCATTTTTCCAAGGCCATACTCCTTAAAGTACCTGTCCAGTGTTAAACAATTACGTTTATAGTATCCGTTTTGGTGTGTGCAAGAAACAAACTCGTATGTTCGCCCTCACACAAAAATAGCTGCAGCTTTTTTTACAAGGCCTGTATAAACTGCATGAAAATAGCTGAGTGTTCATTCGATTTGCCTAAGCGATGATTTCGGTTCATAACAAAACGTAAAGCACATGGTTACTTGCAGGTGAGCCTGACTAAACATCATGCATGCATTGTTTCTTTACTCTGTAGCTGTGGCGCAGATGCCAGTTAGAGTCACTGCAGTCGTGTCACCAGATTAAAAATTGAGAAAGGCGCCTGACATTCTGCCTATTTGCTTTATGAGCTTGTGCACTTAACTCATTCCAATCTTCTAGCGAAATAAGAAGTCTGGAACCCATAAAAATGAAGTAGCTAGAGCTGAAACAGGTCAACAGTCGACTACTACCAATCAGTTCAAGAGGCCTCAGAGCAGCAACAGCCAATTTCAGCATATTTGAAGGTAATAATTTGAAAACTGAAGACGGAGTCATGTATCCTGCTAAAACTCCTACCTCTTTGGCCTTCACATAAACAAAAACCATGCCAAGTCCAATGGGCAACCAAGCAAACAGAGTCCTGATATTTTATTATGCTGTGTTTGAAAGTACCTACCTGTGCCTCAGCAGCATTAAAAGAAAGAACATAACAGAGATTGTATGGTTTTAAAGCTGAGGGTATGCTCAGACTCTTTCTGTTGGAATGTTTTCTTTGTATTGCAGCTGTGCTCGGCAGGCCCATAAAGGAAGAAAGCAGTGGCAGCCGGCACGGATCGGGGGATCTAAAATAGGGAAAAAAACCTTACCTTACCGCTGTGTCTCTCCTTCGTCTCTCCTCCTCATCCCTCCGCACTGCAGGAACAGGAAGCACATCCAGACTCTCCTAAGCCAATCACAAGGCAACAATGCAGCGTTGTGATTGGTTTGAGCACCGTGGTGCGGCGCTCAGCCAGGGAATGGGAGCCTGGGCATGTTCTCCACCCCGACTGTGATGCAGTCTGGGTGGAGGACATGCAAAGTGCGCATTTATGTTTGGCGGGCCAGAGGTGGCCGGCCACACATGCATGTGCACTTACAAAGTGTGCTCACAACTCCTCCTGCTCCTGTTGTCGGAGCAGCCCTGCCCGCCTTGAAAAGCTGCTGCAGCAGGACGAAAATAAAATGATAATAACCTTGAGTTATTAACATTTTATTTTTCCTTTATTTCACTGCTGCAAAGCAGTGGGGCGACGCTCCTCCGCCTTAGTGGAGGAGCCGCCACTGGAAGAAAGGTGAAATATTAGACTCTTTCTGTGCGTTCCCTTGGTCTGAGGGTTTCCTCTCTATTATTTGATTGCACAGTATCTGAATACCCTGGTTTAAAAATCAAGTTGCCATCATAGAAGAGTCTGGCAACTAGCTCCATGTATGTAGGGTTGGACAAGTTGAAATATAAAGGTCAGGTAGGGCCGATGGATAAAAAAATGAACCTTAAATTGGACCCTCTATGATTGGCAGCATTCCGACGAGACGTGGTGCCTCTCTATAACTCTGTAAACCAGGTGAACAGGTAGGTTCTGAAGTCTCTGTAATTTGTTGATACTTTTCGCCAATAGACCCAGATAGATTGAGATGCAATAAAAAATGTGAGGTGCAAGCCCTCCTTACAGAGGAGTGCAAAGAAAGGGTAAGAAATTCCTTAGAAGTTTGAGTTGTTGGAATCCTATTGAACTAACCTTCTGGATCTGCTTATCCAAAATCAAGCCTGAACCAAAAGTAACCCTCAGATTTCTTACTGAGGGAGCAGGGTCAGTTGGGGGGCCAGGTCGAACCTACAAGCTGCAGGTTATTCAGCTGGGTCTGTGTCTCTACTCAGTTTCAGTCAGTTAGTGAACATCCACCTCCACACAACCGCCAGATAATGGTGGAGGTTATATTCGTTGGACTTGGCACTCTCTGCAAGGTCACCACCAAACGTTTGCCCTCACCCCTCCTATTGTTGCTGAATTCGTTTTTGTTGGCTTTAGGACTCTGTGAACTTTACCACTGCTAACCAGTGCTAAAGTGCTTGTGCTCTCTCCTTTAAACATGGTAAAATTGGCTTACACCTGTTTGGCATTTTTAATTTATTTTAAGTCTCTTGTAGCGTGGGATACCATATATCCAGGGCCTGTAAATTAAATGCTACTATTGGGCCTGCAGCACTTATTGTGTCATCCACTTAAGACGGCCCTTAAAATATGCCCCAGTCCTGCCATTGCAGCCTGAATGCAGTTTTAAACTGCCAATTCGACTTGGCAATATAACCCTCTTGCCAAGCCTTAAACCCCTTTTATTGCATATAAGTCACTGCTAAGGTAGGCCGAAGGTAGCCCATAAGGCAGGGTGGATTGTAATTAAAAGGTTAGACATCTACTTTTAAGTTTTACATATCCTGGTAGTTAAAAGAAACTCCTAAATTCGTTTTTCACTAATGTGAGGCCTACCTGTCCCATAGGATAAAATTGGGTTCCCTTATTTCATTTAATAAGTGCTAACTTTAATTGGGAACAGAGAAGCATTTCATATTTGGTATCTATGAAATTGGAATTAAAATACCTATTTAATGGTAAAGTCAGATTTTAAATTACAATTTTGAAAATTCCACTTTTAAAAAGTTGGCAGTTTTCTGCCTCTGCCATTTGGTACCGGCAGCTTGTCCTAGGCCACATGACTGGGTGCAGTTGGCAGTTGGACTTTGTAAATTCCTCCCAGACAGCCACACAATAGAGGGATTGCCTGGATGGGCCATCAACTGGCAGGATTAGGGGGGTGGGGAGGGGGACGGATCACACCCCCACTTGCAACTAGTTAGGCTGTGCCCTGCCTTCGCACAAAGGACTTGTCGCTCCTGCACTGTTCATGTAGTCAGCTTGGAGCCAGGGCAGGGAAGTCAGGAAACTTTAGGGACTTCAAAGGGAATTCTCTTAGCACTTCTACTTGAAAGAAGGCACCATGTATTAAAAAATGGGAAGATACTCAGACCCACTCTTCAGATCACTGTCTGGACCTGTTGAAGGACCCTCGGAGGACTGCTTGCTGCTGTTGCCTGCTGTATACTCTTAAAGACTGCTTACTGCACCTGCTTTGCAGCCTGGAGCCTGCCTTGAACCCTCGGATGCCTGCCCTGCTGCTTGAGCCTTGCTTCTTCACCTCAACCCAGGACTACCAGAGTGCCTTCAAGGGCTAGTTTGCTGGCCTCCTGTTCAGAGCCACAGGGACCTAACAGGCTCCCACCATCTTGAACCCGCACCTGGTACTGGACCCTTTGTGGTGGCGCTAAAGGTGCCCAGATAACTAACATCTAAAACTTGGGACTTAGAAAATTTTGGGCTAAAAACTGCTCTGAGAACTGAGAGAAGACCGGGACCAATCTGCTCATCCAGCCGCCCAAGGTGCATTGCCTGTCGGCCCGACTTCATGGCAGTTCCTACTATGTTCTTTTCCGTAGCAGCAAATCCTGTTTTGCGGTCCTTCGCCAAAGGGGTATCCAGCCTCCTGCCTCATCCTGCTGGAGATTTTTGACTTCCATAAAAGTGACTACATCCGAATGTAGAAATCTTCTCTGCGATTTCGTCCAGCAGCACCCCGACGACTACGCTCACTCTTCGGACATGGCCTGCAGCCTTGCCCCTCGGAACTCATCCTTCTCAGAACATGTTCTTGAAAATTTCTCCTAAGTCCGAAGGTAAGCACCGACCGAGCCCAATTGACTTCTTGTATCTGTATTGTGTTCCATCGCTGTTGGCTCCATTTTTTTACTTTGGCCCGGTCTCGCGCTACCAGATGTCCAGAGTTGGTGCTTTGATCTTTTAGGCGCTATTTTTTCAGGAAAAACTTTAAAAAAATCATAACTCAGGTTCTACTGATTGGATTTCTGTCGTTGTAGTGTCAAATAATTTATTAAAATGTTCTCTATTTTCTTAAATTGGCGGCAGATTTTTCTTGTGTTGTGTTTTCACTTTATTGCTGTTTGTATACTGCATTAATACTTTATACATTGCCTCCAAGTTAAGCATGACTGCTTTTTGTGTCAGGCTACCCAGGGTTAACCATAGGTTAATTTAATGACTTTTGTGGTTCACCCTGATAGGGATTGTGGCTGTTGCTTGACCAGGGCTAACACCCTAGTCAACCAACAGCACCATTTCTCACACTACTGATGGTGGTAGTTGATGCCTAGTCAAACCTAAAGATGAGCTAGCTGGGTGTCATCTGCATATAAATAGGTCTGGAAGCCAAATTACCTTCCTCCTCTACCCCTCTGCTTGCGCCAGACAAGGTACTTTTCGCCAGGCATCTCCCAACAATGGAAGCTGAGCAGCAGGTTCCCAACAGGGTTCAGCTCAAAATCACCCCTTAGAAATCCTTCAAAGACATTCCTTCAACTGATCTGGGAGAGCAAGAGTCTTTAATGAGGTCCAAGTTGCTTGATCTAAGTTAAGCTTGCACCATTTCCTGAAAAAGTCTGAGGTACCACAAACGTTGCATGTTAAGGAACTCAACATGGTAGTGTACCACAGTACCAAATCTATGTCCAGGGAAAAATAGCTTTTCTAGTACTATTTTCTCCCATTGTATTCCTGTTGTTACAAACGGGAGCGGTCAGTGATGCTTGATAGACTAAGAACAAAGAGACCCAGCAGAAGCCACAGCCCTGTAACTGCTCCATTTGGTTTTTGTCTCTTTATCTGGTTTTTGATAGAGGAAGGTAGTACATCTGTTTAAGAATCGTTCAATTAGTGGTCTCTGTAACTAATGTTTTTCAAACTTGAGTAACTACCACGAGAAACTATGTCATTGGGATGGAGAAAATGATTTTTCAACTTTGCATTTTCACTCCAAGAGCAATTAATCTAACCGATACAACAAATGATTCGATCTCAAAAAGATTTTGGGATGTAATATGGTCTAAAATAGGTCGAGTGACATTCTGTCCTGGTTTGAACACCTCGCCAGCCTGGATTCTGTGCCAGATGTGGTACTATTTAATTGTAACAAATTTCTGGTATGTCAAAATTAATACTACACATACAATGCAGTTCATTGGAGGGAAAACCTTGAGAAATCTGGTACTCTGTTAGAATATCAGGTGTTGCAGACAAAGGGCCATATTATCAAGAACGGCGCAAACATTATCGCCGCTTTAGCGGCAGGAAACTGCCGCTAAAGCGGTGATAAGAGGCTTGATAATATGCCCTATAGAATTCCGATAGAAGCCCAGGTTTGATGTCCTTGATACCAGAACCTGGGCTTCTATTGGAATTCTCTAGGGCATATTATCAAGCCCCTTATCGCCGCTTTATAAAGCGGCGATAATGTTTGCGCCGTTCTTGATAATATGGCCCAAAGTTTGCAGGATTTTTAAGAATCAACCACACCAAAATGTCAGTTAGTCTAAGCTTTCGCATCATATGCGGAGTCAGCACAGTGGACAAATTCGACAGCAGAGAACGTTTGAGCAAAGCACACCCTAACACAAGACTTACCTCTCACTCTGACATACCAGGCTAGCAGTTTAGGTAGTATGAAATACCTGGCCATTCACTAAATTAAAGAAGGGGCTAGGAGATAATGCAGGACAATATTCTGGACTTATCAGAAAATTTCATACAGGACAGGGTGACATGAAACAAATTGATACCATCATTGCGGAGTAAAGTGCAAAATAGAAAAATTACAATAAACCCTTAACGTTTTTCAATGATTTATTTACCAATAAACAAGAAATCAATTGGAATGATGGTACAGGTTATAATGACTGTTGTATGTTGGTATGTTTCAACACACGTGGTCTCTTTCCTTAGAAAGAATAATTTTCCAAGAAAAAACTGAGTTAAGACGAAGCTCACTAAGAGGTTGGTCTGTCTGTAAACGCAAGTGGGTATAATTTACCTAATGTACTGTAGGTTATTGTAAATAAGAATTTTAATGTTTTTTACTGAAAAACAGACACAAGGATGATAACTTTTTAAATGTTACATTAATGCAATTTTTACAATTTGCCCATTTCTCAGACCATTAGAATAGAACAGATCAGAGCATGATCCAGACTGAAACTGGCCTGGTTCTCAATTCATTAGAACGAATTTGCACATCCAACAGTTACAAAATGAGTGTTTCGTTTTTCTCATTGACCAGCAGAGAGAGGTCTCTTAGGTACATTTTAGAAAAAAGTTATTTTGAACCATAACAAGATTGTTTATCAAATAAGAGAGTTTTGTTATATGTCAACAGTACTGTACTACTTAACTCTGACTTGTGATTAAAAAAAAATCCTGTTGACTTTTTCTTCCGTAGTTTCATAGTTCTCTCCATTGGGTTTTAAAAATATCCTGAATGAGAAATCTTGTATTCCCCTATAGTGGACCAGTTTCACAAAAACATTTTGTAACATAAAATACCTTTATAGAGTTAAATGTCTTCATTTTGATTTGTCAGGTATCTATATAATGGTACCAAGCAGACATAAATGTATTTGTGATTAGACACCAAGACTGAAACAATTATGCAGCAGTAAACCACTCTAAATGTGCAAGTAGGTAGGCATTCACAAATGTGCTTTCTGACCCTTTTCAACCCTGGAAATGGCTGGAGATTGGATCCAACAGATCTTGAGAAAATTCCGTTCCTGTGTCAGAGGGTTCACAGGAGGCTGCCTATCTTCAATGCGGAATTGTATGGTTTGAAATCCCAATGTCCAAAATGTTTGCATGACATTGGCAGTAGCGTATCTGGGAACGTTTGACTCACATAGCTATCTAGGCAAACTACTCTCAATGTTTGTGAATTCCAGAAAGTAGCTAATCTGCACCCGTTCAAAGGAGTATTTCCAGGAATGCAGATTTATCAATTTGCTTGTAATTTGGGCCCTCTGTGTTTTCCAGAGGAGCAATAGTGCCTAAATCAAATCAAAGAAATGTAATCAACACCATGTAACCTGTCTAACCTTGCGTGACACTTAAAGGCATACTGCTCCAGACTAGCCTGTAGGTCAGCATTTCCCAAACTCTGGGTTGGGTCGTGAGCTGATTTTTGGTGGGTCAGGAAAGTCTAAGCAATAAATAAAGATGCCTTTAAATTCTAAGTTGATCTTGTCACATTTACCACTGCTTCAAAGACAGAGGTCAAATGACAGGCTGCTTATTCTTTTAACATGGTGATTGGTGTTTTCTTTCTCTGACTGCAAAGAGAGAGGAGTTTTTAAAGTGATTAATGTGCCAATATTGCTGTACAGGGCGTGTGAAAGAAAAGGCTGTTAGATGTTGCATTTTGCACCACACAAAAAATATAAATACCTGTAAAGAACCACCATCTTATCTTCAGTAATGCTCTTTCTGCTAGAGACTCTATCTAGCCACAGATTCCTCACCATTTGAATATTCCCCAGGCGTCAAACTGGATCCAGGCACTTATCTACAGTACCTCTGTACGCTGGAATGTGGCGCCTTGCTGCTCCGCACTGAGGACAGCCCACTCCGGAAATTAAATGTGAGGCCTATATAGACGCCTCTCCATAACACTGTCAGTTGATGTCTAGACTATCCATGCTGCCAAAACTAGAGCCCCAAAAGCAAATTGGTAGGCAGCGTTCAGATTGCTAGACTTGGGATCTTATTAATGGATAGAGTCCAACCAGAGAACAGGAAGGATGAGGGGTCAGTGAGAAATCTGTGGCTAGATAGAGTTTCTACCAGAAAGAGTGTTACCGAAGGTAAGTAGCTTAATCCTTCTGATGGAGACTTCTAGCCTTGATTCCTGACCTTTTGAATAGATACCAAAGCAATACCTATTCGGAGGTGAATCTGTGGATGGAACGTCCTACAGGACATAACAAGCAACATGCCCCTCTTGGTGAACCTGGCTGTCCAGGCAATAATGCTTCGTGAACGTATGGAGGGATGCCCACGTAGCCGCCTGGCAAATGTCTAGGACAGGGACTCACTGTGCCAAAGCAGTGATAGCAGCTTTGGCCGCAATAGAAGGAGTCAGTAGTACTTCCAGGGGCTGCTTCTTTGCCAGTGCGTAGCAGATCTTAATGCAGAGCACAATCCAGCCAGAGATGGTTCTCTTCTGCACTGTGCTGCCTTTTTTCGCCCCAGCAAACCCCACAAAGAGCTGATCATCCACATGGTTATCTTTGGTACAATCTATGTAGAAGCACAGTGTGTTATTGGGGTCTGAGGGAAGAAGTCTTTACTCCTCCGAGGAGGGGTGTGGCGTAGCATAGAACGCTGGCAGGGTGATGGTTTGACCGACATAGAACGATGTCACAACTTTTGGCAGGAAGGATGCTTGTGTCCTCAGAACCAGTTTCTTTGGGAAGAAGGTAGTGTAAGGCAGATGGACACAAAAATCCTGAAGCTCACTTACACACTATGCTGTGGTGATGGCAATGATGAACACAGTCCTGATAGTAAGGAGTTGTAAAGGAAAGCTGTGAAGCTTCTCGAATGGAGTGCACATCCGATAAGTCAGGTCCAGATTAAGGTCCGAACGGGTCATAGCAAAAGGAAAAGAGGGAAACGTGTTGCAGCCCTTTAAAAAAATCGTACCACAACTTATAACTTAAACAACAAGGGCTGGTATGGCAACCTTAAGAAGGCTGAAAGATAACCCTTAACTGTGCTCAAAGCCTTGCCGGCAAGCAACAAATACCAGAACTTCAGATAAGATGGCTGGAATGGGGGTCAATATGGTGTGTGCCACAACAAGGTACACATGTGTCCTAACAGGCATATTCAGTTTTCATTGGGATACCTGGCTGCCAAGATGACATCAAACTCCTCCGGGGAAAGGTCAAGGGTGTTCAGCTGCCGACGCTCATTCGTGGAAGACACCTCGTGCCACCTCTGGGTGTACTGCCATTCGTTTTCCGCTAGGTTTTGACGGATGAGCTTGTCTGCCCTGGCATTCAATGATCCTGCCAGGTGGTCACCACAAGGAAATTCCTTGGTGGTCCAGCCATTTTCAGAGGTGCAAGGCTTCCTGGCACAGGGTCCGTGACCCCACCCCACCCTGTTTGTTGCAGTACCACATGGTGTGGTGTTTTCCATGAGCACCCAGGAAAGCTTTCAACTCCAAGCAGATGGCCCTCAGCTCCAGAAGTTTGATATGGAGCCGGTACTCCACCAGAGACCAGCAACCTCTGGAGACCAGGGTCTCTGATCTCCACCTCTCCTGGGTGGCCGCCCCAACCAAGAAGCATTGCATTGGTCACCATTGTCATGTCTGGGCTGGAGAAGGGAGAGCGGTCTGCCACTGACACAATTGCGGTCCAGAAACCACCACTGCAGATCATTCGCAGTCTCCTCCGAAATCTAAGCATGATTGGAGAGGTACCCTTGAAGTTGGAACGACTGGGACTTCAGATCCCACTGCAGAGCCATCATATGCCACCTGGCATGCTCAGCGCAGGTAGAAGAACGACCAGGAGTGAGAACCAGGTCTTGGAATCAAAGAAATAGGGGATGTTACTGTTGTGAATTTGACTGAAAAATGTATCTCTAATGATGCTTTGTCTGTTTTGACTAAGGGTATGTGTTTTTGTCCGAGCACTGTTGGCGACGTATGTGATCTAAAAGTAGATTTGTATAAATTCGTAAGACGATTGAAGATTAAAAAGCATTTTCAATTAATGAATTCAGATAATAAAGACATGCAACAATGCCATGGGGCATTTGCGTCTAGTGAACTTTCCATTCAGGATGTGATAGACACAAAGTTACTACTGTCATTAACAGACTGTGAGGATGAGTTGATCACTTCCGATATGGTCTTGAGAGATCTGAGTGTAGTCAGTGACTTTTCAATCACTAGTGGTTTAAAGGAAAGGTCGAAATGGACACCCACACTGCATACAGGGAACAACATAGACATTTTCCATAAACTGGTACTTTCTGACTTGGACAAACAATGTGGATAAGAAGAGACAGACTACAAGTATGAGAGACAATCTGACATATAAGGAACGATGAGCCTTAAGAAATTTGATGATGGATGACAGCATCACAATTCGTGAGGCAGACAAAGGGGGAACATAGTAATAATGCAAAGTATAGACTATGAATGAGACATTATTTCCCAACTTAATGATCATGATTGTTATGAGCTGCTTCCTACTAACCCGATTTGGACACTTACAGATCATATAAATAGACATTTAAAACAATGGCATGGGCAGGGTTTACTAGATGAGGATGAGTTCACTTACTTACGGGTTGACCATCCTAGGTACCCGTGCATATACACGTTACCGAAGATCCACAAGAACCTCCCCTTTCCGCCTGGGAGACCCATCATATCTGGGAATGATGGGCCTACCGAGAGAATATCGGAATACGTGGATATTTTCTTGAAACCAATGGTAAGCAATCTACCTTCTTATATCCGTGACACCAAGCACATCTTAGGGATATTAACAGACTTAAATTGGGAGGAAAACATGACCTTGGTGACCTTAGATGTCAGAGCTCTTTACACCAGCATCAAGAGAGAAATTGGGTTGCATGCTATTAGAAGGATTCTAAACACCAGATCAGCTAGTGCATGGAACCACACGGAAATGTTGATAAACATGATCGAGCTTATTTTGGACAACAATGTTTTTCTGTTTAAAGAGAAGTGGTACAGACAAAAACAAGGGGTTGCCATGGGCTCCAGATTCTCTCCCTCGTATGCCAACCTTGTCATGGGTTGGTTCGAGGAGACTTGGATCTGGGGTCCTATGGGCACCAAATGGAATGACTCCATCCTTTATTGGGGGAGGTATATCGATGACTGTCTGATGATCTGGACGGGCACCACGAATAAACTATTGGGGTTTTTTGAATACCTAAACAGCAATGAATGCAACATCAAATTTACTTTTGAATTCAGTACGAGTAGGATTACTTTCCTGGATGTAGAACTATATATCAGGGAGAAACAAATTCACAGCAGACTTTTTTCGTAAAAAACTGCTTGTAACGCATTGCTACATGCCTCTAGCGCACATCCTGCACACCAGATTAGGGCCATCCCCTTTGGAGAACTAATCTGGACAAGACGCAATTGTAGTCATGATCCCAAATTTGAGGACTGTACGAAAGGAATGATGGCTCACTTCCAGAGAAGGGGCTATGATAAAAACACACTTGCAAGAGCTGAACAGAGAATACATAAGATCAAGAGACAAGATACATTGAGAGAGCATACTAAGGCTGCTAAAAGAGATGAGAAAATACGCATGGTGACGAATTACAATACCTGGTATGGGGTACTAGTGCGTAGTTTGAACAGGCATTGGCACATTTTAAAGGCAGATAGATCCTTAGGTGGTTCCATTACAGACAGACCTGACATCACCTATCGAAGAGAGGTATCCCTTAGAAATTTAATAAGCCCGAGTTACCCTAGGGTGAGAACGACGGAGTGTTCGTTGATTCCGCGCACGATAGGATTTTATGGATGTGGACACTGTAATGTATGTAAGTGGGCATGCAATAAGAAAACACATTTCAATGGCCCTGGTGACAAAACATATAGGATTATGTCCAATATAAATTGTTACACAAAATTTGTTGTATACATCATTGAGTGCAAATGCAGTAAGAGGTATGTGGGCAGCACCATCAGGACCTTACGCGAAAGAATTGGGGACCATATGGGAGCTGTCAAACGGGGATATCAGATATCCGATTGCTGCACATATAGCGCAATGCCCTTCTCAGACCAAAAATAGAGACTTTACATTCTATGGGATTGACCAAACCCTGAGGCACCCTAGAGGGGGCAACAGGGAATTGGCTTTACGCAGGCGAGAAGCCTTTTGGATTCCCAGACTACGCAGCACAGAAACAGGGCTCAATCTGGATCAGGAGCTTCATTATTTTCTGGGGAGATAAATGATTGTTTGGGTGGTATGTACATTCAATGTTCATAACTTGAAATATACCTGAGAGGTTGTGTTGATTACCATTACTGTCATGAATACTGATGAATGTTTGTACTGGTATTACTTCAGAGATATAAAGTTTGGTTTGCCTTTGTTTCATTAGGGAGTTTGAGGAGATTTTATAATATGGATGTTAGTTTCACCTATTATAGATATTACATCATTTCACTTCTTGACAGATCAGGTGTTTTTACATACTTTGTGCAACTGCTATATTTAGGAGCCTCTCAAGGGGATGGAGAGTCCAGTATATGTGGAATATAACCAGCATTGGTTTTGTTGATGGATCGATTCGAATGATATTAGGAAATGTACCGATATCAAGAAAAATCATAATGACAAAGATTGGAACTGTAGCCACATGTTTCTTCTGAGCACTATGTTTAAGTACAGGGTCACATGAGAGAACCTATCGGATAGTTTTTATCCTGTCGTATACAGACATAGCATGTAACAAACACTGAGGTTTCCCTTTTAGAATGTTTGAGACACGGTGACGCTCCCACCTCATTTTAGATAGCGGGGGACTGATACTTTGTGTGACACATTCCAAGATGGCGCCCGTGGAGAGGCGTTTCTATCATTTTGTATATATGCATGGCATTGTGTTATTAATAGCCTTTTCTTACGCAAATATAATTGTTCATGTGCGCCTATTAGCCTGCCTAATGATTAGAAACTTTTTGGCGTCCGATACTTGATGTTGTAGCTGTTGATGTATACTTAAAGATGGCGCCCAGGGAGGAAGGACAGAGTGTTAGATAGCGGGAGACTGATATTTTTTGTGACACATTCCGAGTTGGCGCCCGCGGAGAGGTGTTTTTATTGATTTATATATATGCATGGCATTATGTTATAAATAGCCTTGTCTTGCATAAATAGAATTTTTCATGTGCGCTTATTAGCCAGTCTAATGATTACCAACATTGGGGAGTCCGATACGTGATGTTTTAGTTATCAGTGTATACCTAAAGATGGCGCCCAGGGAGGAAGGACAGAGTTTGTTGTCCTCTCTCCATGTCTATAGCTCCCAGGACGCGGGAGTTATTTAAATGCGGGAACGCGTATGTCCTCGTCTCGTACTCGAGGACACGGCTGGTTGCTTTACAGATGGATTACTACGTTAAGCGGTAAGACATTGAAGATTGCGGATGTATGGTACTACACGTATTTGGGAAACCGTTTTTGGTCGTATTGTGGCCTGTTAGGGACGTGGGGCAGATTTCACATGCCCATTAGAAGAAGTATGTTTAAGCAAGGTTGATATCTATGTTGCTTAGTGCGATCCTATGCCCGATATGAATACCTATAACTCCGCATGGCTAATAGTGTGCGAGTGGGATATAAGGGCTTTGTAATATGGCGTTGTGGGTTTTACTAGTGTGTGTTCGGAACACGCTATTAATATGATTTTTGTGACTCATTTTTCATACTGTAAAATTTAGAATTAGAAATATTTTGTGTTAGTTTGATAATTTTGGGGATGTGTGGCTATATATTGACCGTGACTGACATTAGAAAGTCGTATATATTGAGGCATTTCTTTTAATTTCAGAGTTTGCTTAATTTGGATCAAATTAAGATCCCATACAAGTTTGGAGCTGGAATACTTGACCCTAACAGCGGATATCATCCAATGTTTTTTTGTGGAATAGAATTATCACCACATGAGAAGTAGGTGATACTGTGATTAGAATTGACTTTTTTGTTTTAACAGAGGAAAGTGGGCTTATGTGTGACATGGTCGTTCTGATTATACTTCTGTGTTTCTCATTGCATAGATTTCTGCCGGAGACATTTGAGGTACTTGAGGAATTTTTATTTATGCATGAGGTTTGGAATTGGTTGGTGCTCATTTCACTTTTCAGTCTTCTCTTTGCTATTTTGACACGTTTTAGAGATATATGGGCATTCCTACATCGTTCAGCTGGTTTGGATTTGATTGGTGTTTTTCTGCACTTTTCCGTCATTTCTTTTCTGCTTTCACGCATATCAGAGAGATATGTGGGTTTGTTTCTGCTTCAATGGGATTGTATTCACTTATACTTGTTCTCTCCATTACCTAGATGCTGGGAGTATAGGGTTCCCTTTTACATCCTGATTATGAGACTTTCTCTTACCGACTAATTGTACACTCTCAGGAATAAGGCTTCAGGGATCCACACTGTGCATGTTCATATATGTCTCTCCAATCTGTGATTGGAGCCATATTAAGTCATGGTGAGACCTTTAAAGATGTTTTTGTACACCGGTTTCTATATGGTATCACAATGGCCATTATTTTTTTTATTTGTTCACTCAGCCTTGAAAAAGTTGCGGGACAAATTCCCAATGTGGCGACGAAACACGTGTTGGCTGACAAAGAATTCTATGAAGTAACGAAAAAAAAGAATAAAGAAAGGAAAAAAAAAAAAAGGATTACAAATACTGTGTTTCTAATTTGTGCACACTATTATGCATTACTATTGTTGTTACCTTGTAGACGTGTGCTGAGGATTGCATTTATTTGTTGTGTTGGCCTCGGCCACAGTTTTGGGGAGGTTGGTGATTCTCCTCACCTTACAGCACCGTCCTCTGATACTGTCTATGACCGATATATGTGTGACTTCTCCTGAGTGGCGCCATTATACCTAATATTATACCACTGATCATTGGAGTCTGGCATGCTCAACCAGCCGGGTGAAGGAGGCCATCGGTCCCAGCAGCCTCAGAGTTGATTTCACTGAAATCCAGGACCAAGGCCTAAAGATCGGGATCATAGCCTGAATGTTCTGGACTCTCTTTCTTTGGGGAAAGGCACAAAACTGAACACTTTCCAGAATGGCTCCAATGAAGGGGAATGTCTCAGAAGGAGACAGGTGTGACGTTGATAGTGAACCCCAAATATGACTTGAGGTTAGCCATAGTCTAGAGGTGGTTGGGGACTGCCTGGGGCAAGCCTGCCTTCAATAACCAGTCGTCGAGGTAGGGGGGAAGACAGACCTCCCTGATCTCTGAAGGTGTGTTGCCACCTTGGCCATCACTTTCAAAAACACCCAAGGGGCACTGGTGAGGCCAAAGGGGAGTACAATGAACTCAAAATGCTCCTCTCCCACCACAAACTGAAAGTAGCACCGATGGGCGGGAAGGACGGAAATAGGCATCCTGGAGGTCCAACAGCACCATCCAGTCTCCAGGGTTGAGGGCAGAGAAGACCTGGGCCAGGGTGAGCATTTTGAATTTCTTCTTCCAGAGGAACGCGTTGAGAAAGTGCAGATCTAGAATATACCGAAGAGCTCAGTCCTTCTTGGGCACCAGAATGCAGAAGGAGCAACAACCATGCCCTACTTCTGGCACAGACAACTTCTCGACAGCCCCTTTGGCAAAAAAGGCTTCCACTTCCTGATGCAAAATTGAGAGATGGTCCTCCGTCATTCGCTGAGGGGACAGTGGAAGGTGCGGCGGAGAAGAGGAAAAGGGTAAGGGGTGAACAATCTGTAGGATCCACCAGTCCATCCTGATAGCCTGATAGCCCAGTAAGACACAGTGAATTCTGCCTCCCACTGGGTGGCTGTATCCCTGCAAGGGCATGCTGAAGAGGTTTGGCAGATGGGGCCGAAGAGGGGGAGGTTGGTGGGCTAAGCGGCTCGCTGATCTTAGACATGGGGGCGGTCCACTGCCTCTACCCCAATACTGCTGGGTACCCTGTGGGACTGGATGGGTTTGCAGTAAGAGATGCCTATACCAAAGCCATGAAAGGAACGGTGGAACTGTTCCAGTTGTCGAGGTTCGGGCAGAAAGACCCAGAGAGTGAGCAAGTGGTAGCCCTGCTCTTCTTAAAGTGTTGAGCGTGGAATCAGCTTTCTTCGCTGATAGGAGAGTCCCATCAAAGAGCATGTCCATCAAGGTGGACTGGACATCGCCTAGAATCCAGTCAATCGCAGCCACACATGGCGGTGAATGGCAATGCTGGTGCCTATGGCCTGCCTAATGGAATCGGTGGTGTCCAAGCCACAGCAAATTATGAACTTTTGCAGCATCACAACCATCTTGGATCGCCTGAGAAAGTACAGGGCAAAGGTCTTCGGGCACACCAGGAAGGACTTGTGCCACCGAATCCCAAAGGGAGTGTGAGTATCAGCCCAACAAACAGCTGCCGTTAACAGATTGGAGGGCCAAGCTGGTAGTAGAAAAGCCATGTTTACCAAATGTTTCTACTCTCTTAGCATCTCTATAGGGGGAGTGGTGGGAATTGTGTTTGGATTAGAAAGACTGGTGGAAGCCTGCACCACTAGGCTTTCTGGCAAGGAGTGCTGCGAAAGAAAGGCTGGGTCGCCCAGAGCAGGGCGATGATTCCTAGCAATGTGTCTATTTACTGGAGGGCCAGAGCAGGGTTTGGCCTACCCCCCCTCCCACATAGGTTATCTGTCAGTGCCTCATTAAGGGAAAAGAAGGGCTCAGAAGACATTTGCCCCAGTTGGAAAATATCTGGCAAGGCGTTAGGTTTAACCTCCCAGATGGGGACCTGGAGGTCAAGTACTTTGTCCACCCTCCACATCACCATAGCGTAGGAAGTGGACTCTTCTGTGGCCAGTCCAGGGTTAGAAAAAAAGAGCGGTTGCCAGGAAGGTGTCAAGGTTCCTAGCTTCCTGTAAGTCCTTGTACCAATTGTCATCTTGGTAAGGCTGAGCAAACTCATCACCCGGGTTATAATCATTCTTAGGGTCAGTCCCAAAAAGGGAATGGAGAGAATATTGTCTAGGCCATTCCAAGTCAAGCAGGGGATTCGGGCAAGACATTGGTCGAGGTCAGACTGGCATCAAGTTGGGTCGGAGAGGTCAATTAGGCAGCTTCTTCAGGCAGTGAAGTCAGCATCAGGGTCGATATGCCCGGGGCTGGCATGTTTTGTGGCACTGGCAGCTGAGTCAAAACAATAGCCAGAGGCAAACTGTGGAGGGTCCAGCTGGCACTGAGGGCGAACCTGCCGGCGGTATCCCAGGTGGATGGCTTCTTGGCTCCTTGAGGCCTGAAGTCGTGCCAGAGGGAATCAGAAGTGATCCAAAGAGCAGGTGCTTGGCTGTGCAGAACACTTCAATCCGACACAGTGTGGCTGAAGGCCCAAAACTCAGGTTGTGCCGGAACCAGCTGCAGAATTGGCTCCAAAGTTGGGCAACTTCAGGAGCAAGAAGTGTGGCACCCCACCCACACCTGTTTAGGTGAAGGCAAGTGGCGCAAGGGAGTGGAACGCAGCTTAAACTTCTTGTGTTTTTTAATTTACCTGATGACTTGAAGGACGGCGAAGACCAACCTCTGGTGCTGCTCAATGACTCTGGGAACAAGAGCTTATTTTGGACACGGAGTGGGACTTGGAATGGTCTCATTCAGGAGCCTTCTAATGCTTGGTGATGTAGAGTTTCACCTCATGTTTCCTGATGACTTTTGGGTTAATCAACGTGCCATCTCTGGAATCCTTGGATTCATGACTTTAACCCAGATCCGTCACAGAAACCTGTTTGTGACTACAGGGCTTGAAACCTGTCATTTTGGAGGCATCATCCATTTCACACTGTAGAATTTAGTAGGAAAAAATCAAGGTAAATGTCTCTGAGAGATGAGAAGGACTCTGGATCCACATCTGAAGGCGGGGAAAGAAAGGAAGTGGCGTCAGCGCATTGGAGTGGGGGCTTTATAGGCCCCGCACATCATTTCCGGAGGGGAATGGCAACAGTGCACAGCTGCAAGGCGCCAGCTTCCGGCATGCAGAGGTACTGCTGACAACTTTCCAGATCCAGTCTGACGCCTGGGGAATATTTAAAAGGTTAGGAATCTGCAGCTAGAAATCTCTATCAGAATGAACTGTTGCATTCAGCAGTTAGGAATGCTCAAATGAAGCACTTTTTTTGTAATTCTGAAGTGTGCAGGATCAAAACAAATCAAGACACTTTACTTGGTGATACCCAAATGATGAATATTCACAGAAACCAGATTTCCAAACATTATCATTTGTGTGCTATTTTGTTTTATCAGCAAAAATGCATGTCTGTGCAAATTTTGTGTCCATTTCAAAGGAAAAACTGCTGTCTATACAAGACAATGCGCAAAAACACAATTCTTTAGTTACATTAAAAAAGCGCGCCAGCTCATCCATTAAACGTAGGTGGGTCACAAAAGTTTGTCATTCTAAAAAGTTGTTTGTGGCCCTAAAATGTTTAGGAACCACTGTTCTAGGTTAAGGGTTACTGTGCTAACTTCATATTTAATTTAGAATGTTTTTTGTTGGACAGAAGATAAAAGGCAACATACATGCAGACCAATTAAATCAAACTGTAAAACTGTCTTGTTCACTGACTGGCATTTTAAGCGCTGGAAAAATTCACAGGCTAACTGTGCTAAATCTTTATGACTGGTACTTTTTGCCTTTAAACGGCCCACGCATACAAGGCGTGCATCAATATTCCAAAAAAAGTGATCTGCCTTCCTATATATTACAGAGAAGACTTGTAATCCCATGTTGGCCAGTCAAGTGTGAGGTGCCCTACTGGCTATCTCAGTTCTCCAGATGGCTTGACTATGCTGATCACTGAGTGGCAACTTCTCACCTCAGAAACAGGACTGGAAACCAGTGGCTATTTTTGATTCATGACTATTGTAAGCGGATCATATGTCTGAATCGGTGATGTTCAAGATTAGTGAGTATTGTAAATGATACAAGGAATACGCATAGTCATCTAATTCTTGATGGGTACTGAGACAGCAATGGCAACATTAAAAATTAATTGAAAATAGGTGCATTGATGAATTAGTGGTGATGATCCATTTCAGTTTGCCTGTTAATTCAGAGGCTTTCCTATTTCCAACTCAAACTGTAAAGGTGGAGGATGCATCATTTAAGATCAAGAAAAGTGGCGATTTAGAGAAAAGAGTTCTAACCTCAATTTCCGCATGAATGGAAATGTCTAAACATATCCACACTAGATCTTGTACAAATTCTCTTGCAATGACATTACATTTTTTGCATTGTGGTTTCTCTCTTAAGCTGCAATACAAGATTTGCTGCAGCAGAGTGACGGTCCGACAGTATCAAAAAGAAGACCAACTATCAGTCATTTCACAATAACAAGATATATTCTTAATATTTTTCCTTATATAAGTTCTTTATATGCAATCACTCTGTGGAAGCTGCTGCTGTACTGGAAAAAGCCTGATCTATGTGCAAAAGCTAAACAGTGTTGACATTTGGTCAGGCCTAAGATGTGATGTTCATAGATGCACTCTTAAGTTACAAAAACACCCTACCATGTAGCATACAATAATATCCTGAGCACCAGATAAGTGTGTCTGGCAATTCTTCAAGTCGCCCTGATATATACTGCTTGGTTTGGAGTACTCTCTGTGCGGTTATGAATGATTAGAGATATATATTTTGACTTGAAGAATTGCCAGACACACAGGTTGGCAGCCACATGTACTGATCTGGGAATATTAAGACGCAATAATATATATTAGATGTTAACCTAGAGATTTTTCTGTCTGATGTTTATGGTCCTGATGAAGTCAATGGTTGATTTATCGTAAGACGAAACACGTGTTGACTACGAGTTCTGGCTGGATATCTGTTGGATACATGCGAAGACCAAAAATAAAGTGGAAAAAAAACCATCAACTTTTCGTGGACATTTGAATTTTGGACACTTACTGGTGCTCAGGATATTATTGAATGTTATTTAGAGGCGTTTTTTTTCTTCATCTTTAAAAGTGTTGAATGGCTGCTTCCTATCCTTGGAGCATCCTTTGGAAGCAAATAATCAGAAATACTAGGATACACGATGCGCAGTCTTTACCCTGCCACGTCTTTTTCATGTATAACCCTACAAAGTAGCTATGCTACTTGTTTGCTACTCTTTCTCCAACTGTCTCACCCTCCCATCCAATCTACCAACCACCTCCACACTACCAAGCATTTGTTGATGCTCTTCTGGACACAATATTGGAGATTGTCAACCACTCAAACCTCTGCATCCTGGGAGATCTCAATTGCTAGTATGGCAAACCAGCACTACATTACACATCAAGCATCCTTGCTAACTTTGAATCACTAGACAACCACAAATCAATCACGGGACTCTCACTTTTGTCAGTCCACAACCATGATGCTGAAATATCATGAACAGATCCACTATCAGTCCTGGGAAACAACCAGACAACCTTGAATGGTCACTATATCATCCACTTTAATCCTAAAGATAATAACACCACCAGCGAACACCCTGGAATTATCTTGACCTAAACTCCCTTCAGGAAAAATGTACTGCTACTCAAACACTGAGTCTGGCAATGTCCATAAAGTAATCCCACCAAAGGTTGACAAAAGTCTTTGACTCACTGCCCCCCACAAAAACAATCCTCATCGACCACATCATCATTTAGTGGGATGGTACAGTTCAAATGTAAGTCTATGCAAAAGGGAGTCTGAAAGCATTGAAAGACAATGGAGTGAAACATACAACAAAAATTATGAAACTCAGCTCCGAAATATAAATTAAACTATTAAGAAAGCGAAACAATTTTACAATCCTCATTGCATTTTACACGATAATTGTTATAGAAAATATCTCTTTATAATACTCTCAGAACTCTGTTACCCACCAGGCTTTTCAACAGACACAGAAGACAAACAGGAATTATGCAACACTCTTGCAGGCCACTTTATCAAGAAGACTGGGGACTTGAAAAACGTTCTCCCCTAAAAACTGTCATTAAACCTCATCCACTACATTCCCTTCCAAATCATGCCTCCACCAAAACATGACGTTCACTGGGCTTCTTCAACCCCTTAAAGGTGAGGGAAACTAAAGATTGGATGAAATCTATAAACTTAGCAGAATCTCTCATGGATCCCTGCCCTACCAAAATATACAAAAGCATTCTTCAAGAAACCTCTGTAGCCATACCGATAAGAACAATCATCAATTCATCCTTATCAGAAGGAGAATTCTCGAGTTAACAAAAGGCATCCTATATTAAACCTATAAATAAACAGGGACTTGATCGATCTAATGCAACAGACTACAAACCAATAGCAAACAGTCTAATCCCAGGAAAGCTCTTTTAAAAGGCAGCCTTTTCTCAGATCTCTGGCTTTATTGAGCAGCACACTGTCTGACAGACAGGTTTCAGATCAGGAAGTAGCACAGTATCACCATTAACTGCCATCTAGATGACCTAAAAATGCCATATATACAAAAGAAGTCACACCTCTGCTCTTATTTACCCTATCAGCTGATTTACAGTCTTCCACCAACTATTGTTACAATGACTACACGACAATGGAATTGAAGGGACTGTATTCAAATTGATAAAATCTTACCTTACTGGACAACACCAGATGGTAACATTTTGGTCTTGCTGCTCAGTGCCATTTACTTGGCAGATAGATTTTCCAGAAGAGTCAACAATTGCCCCTCTCAAGGGCGTGGCCAACTGCCGAGGAAGTTGGCCACTTTTTGAAGCTGCTCCCTTCACCTGCCGCACTGATCCCCACTCATCTGTCCTAATACCCGTCTGCCGTGTATGCAGGACCCACTTTTCATGTCCTGCTAACCGCGGAGTTACTGCTGAAGTAGTTATTTGTACCCCATGATGTCCAGCCAACAACAATCACAATGAGGCCTAGATAACGAGGCTGCACGGCGGCCTTGCGTAAATCAGAGACATGGAGGGAGTGTGCGCCTGCGCTACTGAACAGTGAAAAGAGCTGGGTCATCGCCTACTGATGAGGCCCTGCAGTGCTAGTCATGGCCTTGGGACTCGGCACCAGGGCGGGCTGCTGGTGCTGGCTGAAAGAGAAACAGGGACTCTATAGGTGAGGCCCGCCCGCCGGGATCCACCGGGGCTTGCCCTCTCACTCTCGAGCCTGGTGGGGCATAAGCACTCAACAACAGCCTAATGCACCGGATTACCCCAGTGGCAGCTCCGACCGATTAAAGCACACACATTGCGTGACGGCTCTGTGCCTGCGGGCGTGCCAGAGTGAAGCAACAGACAGCCTGATTTCCCCGCACCAGTTCCTGACACCGGCCCTCTCGGCCTTTAACCTTGAGAAACCTCTGGTGTGACAACCCCTGCAAGTCCGATTAACCAAGCGAACCAGAGAGCATACCAGCAGCACTAGAAGAGGGAACAATCCCTCGGGATATATACAGTGATGATAGATTGCACTGCCTGGCTTATAGTGCCTAATAAGCGACATGGGAGATCACAAGCAAGCGACTGACTCACAGCACTTCTTCACGCCCAAGAGAGCGCCTGCACTGGCTAGACAAAACAGGGCGCAGAAGCAGGCACCGCACGATAGAAGAGTTATGTGTTTGGCATGCTGTTGCCTGACATCTACAAACCTGGGGTCCTGGGACCAGGTTTGAAGTCCTCCCTTGGGGCCTACTTGCCGTCAAGCTCGGTGTCACTGGTTGGCAGAGCTCCCGCGCAGTGGCTTCAGATTGCCTGGTGGCCCCTTCTTGCTAACACTCCGCATTGAGGAAGTGTGAGACTCTCCATTTGCCCCATCACCGGCGGGAGGGTGCTGAACATGGTAGCGCACAGCTACTGAAGTGAGTTTGGTTGGAGGGCTGGGGGCATAAAAGAGAAACCCGACAAGCCACTCGGAGCTCGTCTGTTGCTCCTTGGCAGGCATCGGTGAGTACTGACGTACCCCACCCTACCCCTCCTTTTCTCACACTGTTAGATATATCCATTGGAGAAACAGAATGCACCTCTACTATGACTAGCAGTAAGGGGACCCTAACTGTTCACCAGACAAAGCCGGATAAATTTACCCTACCAAAAGAGTCCACTAATACTCGAACGACAGAGGGACAGCAGCTGCTCATGGAGCAGTCCCCTGCGACGGAAGAGGCACCCACCCTAACAGACATCATGGCGCCGATACAGGGGATCCGCAATGCCCTCAAAAGCAAGATTGATTCGGTCTCCACTGAAGTCACCTTTATACAGGAGAATCTCCGCAATAAGGGAGCACGAACCAAACAGGCTGAGGATTCAATCAACTCCCTTAAGGTGGAGACGAAGACTATAAAGACCCAGGTTAAAGAACTGTGTGCTACTGCAGGTGTTTTAGATGTCATGCTGGAAGACTTGGGGGGCCAATCAAGAAGAAACAATGTCCGCATAATAGGGATTTCAGATTGTTCGGAGCGGCCAGCGGTTGATCAATTCATCGGAAATCTCATACTCAAAGAGCGCCAGCCCCGCAGCCTCTCAAATTATTTCTCAGTTGAGCATGCCCACAGCGTCCCAGGCACCCCACCAAAACTGGGTGTGCCTCCGCGCCTGATAATAGCATGCATTTTGAATTACGGTGACAGAGACGTTATTCTACAGACCACCCGCAGTGCTCCACCAGTCAAATGTGACAATAACATCATCACATTCTTTCCGGATTTTACTCTCATAGTCCAAAAACAATGTTGCTCCTTCCTCAAAGTCAAGAGGGCATTGAGAAAGCGGGAAGTAAAGTACTCCATGATCTTCCCAGCAAACCTGCGAGTGGTGGCAGATGGGAAGACCCTGTATTTCACTACTCCTGAGGCAGCTTGGGACTGGTTGAATGATTGGAGAGTAGTTGGTGGATCGAGCCCCAGTACACGGACAGGATGGTGATGGACTGGTTCAGGGATTCCAGATCAGATGCAGGAACAGGAGGACTAGTGACAATTGCTAATATCAAAGACACTGTGGGACATTATGTTCAGTTTTCTCTGTGGTCACCAATTGATACCAAGCTACTTGGTCGGCTCTGCCACGCCCCCTTTCTCCCTTCCTTACTTGTTGGCGGACCGAGGGAGATGTCATGATCGTGGAGGCACCAATTCCTTGTACATCATGAGGGTGTCCTTCTGGACTTGGGACCAGAATATTCTAAATGTTGACGAAGTTTGCAGTAACATTGCTCCTTGTTAATTGTATGGGGTGGTCGGGTAACAGGTTGGCAGGAACCACAGTCTCCCTAAGTTTGTTCAATGTTTTAGGTTGACAGGCACTCTGCACAGTTGTGGGGGTGGGCAGTTCTAAGTCCGTCATGTAGGGAGGCAGGGAAGGAGTTTTCTATAGGGGTTTTAGTTACACTGTCTACTTCTTTTTGTTGTATCAAAGTATTGGTGACATCCCTTCATTGACACAGCGGTGATCTAGGCCCTACGCTTATCAATTTTTTCCACTGGTATCCCCGACTGCCAACCAAAACCAGATCTCACCCAAGCATGCATTTCCCAATGGAAGGTGGGATAGCCTTCCTAAAGGCCCTGCCTATTGCCGAACAGCCCGTGATACCGGTGGGGATGCTGATCGCTGGTGCCATTGGCGCCTCCTTGGTGTCTATGTTCCATGGCCGAGGCATTGGTAACCCCTAATTTTAAGATCCTCTCCTGAAAATTAACTGGGTTGGGAGACAAAATTAAAAGGTGAGTAGGACTGCAGTACCTCAAGAGACACTCACCTGACAGACATAGTTATCCCCCAGGAGACACACCTTTAAGGAAATACCTATCACACTCTGGATTGATGGGGTTATATAAATGGTTGCCCATGCGGGATACACAACAGGATCAAGAAGGGTTGACATCCTTGTGCATAAAAACATTCCTATTCACCATAGAGCACACCTGGCCTGATCCTCTTGGGAGATACATTGCGCTCACTGGACAATGGGAGGGCAACACGCTTAATATTGTTTCAATCTATATACTCCTTCCCAACTTCACGAGACAGCCTTTTTTGACATAAAAGCACTACTACTCCAACTTCCAGAGGGCGGGTTCTTACTAGGTGGCAACTTTAATGCTGTTTATTGTATGGAGGCTGATCGTTGGCCTCCCCTGTGCGTAGGCCTCTGGCTGACTTGATGTTGGCGAATGGCCTGGTCGACACATGGGGGCCTTTAACCCCATGTCGCGACAATATACATTTCACTCAGGAGCTCATGGAGTCTTTCGCACATTGATTATATACTTACCCTAGCTCAACAACTTCCCCACTTTAAAGAAATTCAGCACCTTGCCAGGGGTATCTCTGATCACTCCCCAATATGCGCCTCCTATGGATTAGCATGCCGTGGATGTAGACGCAAAATGTTAATTAACCCCTGATGCCTCAAAATACCCTGAATCCATGAGGGGCTTCACGAGGCCATGGAGCAATATTTGGATGAAAATGAAGGTACAGTCACCTCAGTGCAGACACTGTGGGAAGCATTTAAGAGTCATAAGGGGTCAGGGTATAGCCTTGATAGCAGAACATAAAAAAGAGAAGAGAGCTAGCCTACAGAAGATTGAAAGGGAGTTTCAAGAGTTGGAATCCCAGCTTGCCACAGACGACCAGGGTGACCGCCGACATAATCTGTCCATGAAACAGATGGAATTTAGAGATGTGGCGACAGAGGCAGCTAAGACCTGCCATCATGCGACTCAACACCGCCTCTATGAGGTGAGTGACAGAACTGGAAAGCTTCTAGCCTGGCTAGTCAGTTGAGAGACGAAGTCCCGGTGGGTTCTTGAAATACTGAGTGATGCGGCGACTACATTAGAGACAGACAGGACATCACCATGGTCTTCGCAGCCCATTATGCTCACATCTACTCCCCAGCGAACACGGCCACAGTAAAGGAATCTTGCGATTTACTAGCGGATATCCAGACACCTGGTCTCACACAGACAGATAAGGATCTTATGGAACAGGAATTGACAGAAGGAAAAGTGACAGAGGCCATTCCTGCTTTGAATTCAGGTAAAGTCATGGCCCCAATGGCCTGCCTATAAAGCTTTACAAACTCACAGCACCCAAAATTGCCCCATACCTCCTACGCATCTTCCTCGGAAGCCGTGATTCTGGCGTGCTGCCCAGAGATCAAAGAACAGCTAATGTAGTTGTGATTCACAAAGAAAGTAAACCACCAGAAGACTGTGCCTCGTACAGGCCTATATCCTTCTTGAATGCAGAGGTCAAAATAATAGCAAAACTCCTGGCCACATGACTGGCTCAGGTAATTCAACCAATAGTACATCCAGATCAATCCGTAATCATGCCGGGTAGAAGCACAGCGGTTAACTTGCGTTGGCTGCATGGAGTTCTAGGCCGAGCTGAGCAGCTCCAGGAAGATACCCTCATGTTGTCACTAGATGCACGTATGGCCTTTAAGACCGTGGAGTAGCCCTTTATGCAGTATTAGAGAGATCAGGGTTTTGCCCCCGTTTTCCTTCCTGGATCCAGCTTTTATACTCTGATCCACTTGCCCAAGTAACACTGAAAGGAGGCAATCCCGCATTGTTTCATCTGGAGTGTGGCATGAGACTGGGCTGTCCTCTTTCCCACCTAATTTTCGCTCTTATATTGGAGCCACTGTGGCCTGAGTAAGAAACTACCCTCTGACCAGAGGGCTGAGGTGAGCCACAGGATGGGAAAATAGAATCTCCCTCTACGCGAATGATATTCTGCTTGATGTTGCTGACCCCACCACCACTCTTGACAGAATTATGCATATATTCACGCTGTACCGTAGATACTCTGGATACACTGTCAACAGGAATAAATCTCTGAAATATATATACTTAACGGGGCATCACCAACTCTGCCTCCTGACTGTGTGGCTCAGGTAGTCACAGAGGGTCTCCGATATATGGGAATCTTCATTACCCACGAGCAACGGGTCTTTTACATGCGCAATTTGGAACTGCCGCTTACAAGACTGCGGGCTGATGTAAAACACTGGAGGGCCCTGTCTCTGTCGCTCTAAGGAAAAGCATCCCTCTTCAAAATGATGGTCCTGCCCCATTTTTTGTATGCACTCCACAATATACCTTGCCCTGTCCCATTATCCTACTTCCAAGCAATTGATAGTGAAAACCGTACTCTTCTCTGGGATGGAGGTCCCCCTCGATTAGCCCTCCAGAAACTTACACGGGGATGGTATGAATGTGGGATAGCTCTCCCAGTCATAAAAAAGTATTATTGGGCGGCACAACCTATTACTATCAACCATTGGGTCCATCTCCCGGAGGACAAGCCAGCGTACAGGGTGGATAGGAATAACATGCGACCTGGGGGTTCTCTTAGAGCCATCTATGGGAGACAACGTACTGCACCGTTTCCCAGCCCTACTGCGACTATATTAGCCCTCTGGCACACCGCACTACATGCCATGAGTTGGAAAGACAAGATTACACAGGCCACTCCCTTGTGAGATATGGCGAAGTTGGGCACCATGGCTACACAGAGAGGCTTCGACAAATGGGACTGGATTGGTCATTCCAAGGTGGGTGATCTGTGGAGGCAGGGGGGATATACTTTCATTTGCAGAGAGATTACCAATTGGCATCCACTGAGACCTACCACTATTTGTAAATCTGTCATGCTCGAAGGAGGGTGGTCCTACAGGGTGAAGACCTCCCTGAATGCATGCCCACTTGAGGATAGTCTGCTATATGACTATATGCCTAGAAAAGTGATCTCACTCGCTTATAGTAAATTGTTAAATAACACTCCAGACTCTTTGACCCATTTGCGAGAGAGTTGGGAGCGACACCTAGAGGATTTCGAGGAGTACGAGCAGCCTGAAGCTCTAGCATCCCCTAGGGAAGTGGCCATACACTCACCGTTTCGGCTAGTACAAGTAAAAATCCTCCATCGAAGTTATTATGCATGTACAACACTGGTTAAAATGGGTAAAACGGAAAAAGCACTGTGTCCCAGAAAATGTGGACAGGGGGGCACGTTTTTCCACATGATATGGAGCTGCCCAGTGCTCCAACAATATGGGGAGAGAAGGTGCTTGCCTGCCTTAATAGCGTCTGTGGGAGTGACCTGGGTGTTGTCAGCCAAATGGTGCCTCATAAATATATGGTTTGAAACCTGTATTGACTGACTTTGGCTCACGCTGGGATTGATAGTAACCAAGCGGAATATAGTACCTATGTGGAGATTCGAATTAAGCCCAAGTTTGAGGGACTGGAAAAAAGACATGGATTGGTGCAAGCAGGCTGAAAGGGTGGTTTACATAGGAAGGGATTATCCAAACAAATGGACGAAAGTATGGGGAAAGTGGAATGCATATCGAGGTGAGCTATGTGCACCTATTGTGGATACTTACATGATGTTTTGTAACAATTAAGATCTGGATTTTACCGCTGATCTGTGTACTGTTGGTAAAACAATTGAGTGTCGAAGTGTTACCGCAATGCTAGGAATTTATCACTGTATGCCTGTGTCTTCACATTACGATCAGGAATGACAAGTGTCACCGCAATTTTCTTTGTTTAATTTTTAAATAAACAGAAATAAAAAAACAATAGCCCCTCTCTTCTGAAATATATGTCGATCACCTCTGCCTGACCTTGTCAACTCTTTCAAGCTCTACAGCTATGCGGATACTCAGTTCATCTTCAATCTTGAAAAACCATTCGACCTAATCTGACCTACTTAAATGTTGTCAATAGACAAATGGATGCTAAAAAATCACTGTAAACTTGACTCTGCAAAAACAGAAATTCTCGACTTCGGGCAGCACTACGACCACCTGTCCATGTGGTCACCTGACCTAGGAATTCCACCAACCACTTCAAAGGTGAAAATCTTGGCATGATCATGGACTCCATCCTCTTACTTAAAAATCAAGTTAATAAAGTGACTAGAGATGCCTTTGTTACAATGAGAAAATATCTTCAATTACGTAGACCAGGATTCACCAACAAGTAGCTCATGAGCCACTAGTTGCTCTCCAGCTACCTGGAAGTAACTCTCCTGTGTGCAGCACAGTGTATTAAATTTGAAGCTTTTATTTGGTATAATTAATATATGTTTCCCAAAATTGAAAGGTGTGTCTTTGCAATGAAAATGTGTGCATTTTCAGAACTCATAAGCTGATGTTTGGAGAACAATGGATTTCCAAAATATATTTAAAGCTGATATTTGAGTGATAAATCATGCAATATTACTAATATTACCCTCAAGCCTGGGGCACTGCAACTATGGCTGCCATGTATTACCCATGTAGAGGCATTCCAAATTGAAAAGGTCTATTTAAATTATTGCTGGCAACTCTGCATGATGCACAGAGGTGATCACTGCTGACAATCTTGCATGTGATGTCCACTAACGCAATCTTGTTTGATGTGGTCACTATTACAACACTAATATTATTAATTGCTCAGGATATTTTTTATTGAACATAAGTAGCTCCAGTTACAGAAAAGGTTAGAGACCCGTAACGTAGGCCTACCACACGAGTCCAGTATAAATAACAATAGTGTCCTCACAGCTTGGCTACACAAGTGGCCTCTTCATTGGCTATCAGAAAGTAACTAGGCAAACTTTAAAGGATCCAGACTATGGCAGCTAGACCAGTCTTACCTTTGAGCAGGCTTGAACACATTACACTTGCCCTCAAAGACGCATACTAGCTACTGGTGGAGAGAAGAATCTCCTACAAAGCACGCTGCATTGCACACTGGGCAATCAATGGGGTGGAACGAATCTTCCTACAATCAAAACTCACTGCACATTCAGAGTAGAAACCTCAGATACAAAGTGGCACTACTTGTGATTGTTTACTCTTTTATGGAAGCAGCCACTAAAGGTAGTTCTTTCTCTATTCAATCGGGCGTGCTGTGGAACAAGCTACCTAAGTGAATAGGCATCATCAAAAGCCATCTGGAATTCAAAAAGGCAATGGAGAGCCCCAAATTATGAGTTCACAACATCACAGACTACAAGTTACTTGCCTTGTATTGGCAATGCAGAAAATTATTCCTCGTTCTCCCTTTGCATACTGCATCATACGTAAGGCACTGTCAAATGCTACTACATAAAGTCTGGAGCATGCCTCCAGCCCTTGCACATAACATCAAAACATTACACCTGTAGTTGGCAGTTCACCCGAGATTTCCCTCCACACAATAAACAGTATCAACATACTCAACTGACCATAAAACACATTGAGGCCTTGCCTACTTGTAGGAAAGCACTGTAAAACTGCTACAATTTAAGTGAAAACATACTGTTTTCTGCCTGGGTTTCAAGGACTGAACGTTGTGAAGGTATGTCAAATTTCCTTCATGATTGCCTCCTCCCAGTAGCCACACTGCACTTAATAGTAGATATGAACGGTGTCAGGTTTCTCATTAAGAGAGTCCCAGTTTGGAGAAAAAAGCCACAAAGAGGAGAAATAAAACCTACATGGCAATCATGCAGCAGGTGATTTTAAATTCAGAAGTAGAAATGCAAGGCGTCAAACCTTCCCTGAACCACAGGGCATAGAGAAGAAACGAGCTAGGTCTTCCAGAAGAAATCTAAAGGTAACCTGGCTGCAAATGAGCAAAAGTCAAGGACAAAGATAGTAGCAAGTGGGCAATGAACACATTCAACACTCACCAATGGTTCCTTATTTGTGGCCCAAACAGGAAATAGCATCAGGAAAATACCTACTCCATCTTGATTTCTGAACTTCAGGCAATAATCTCTTAACAGATCATCATCTTGGAAAGAGCATTTCATAAGGTTTAGTCACACCCCTTCATTCCAACACTTGGCAATGACTAAGTGCTGAAAGAAGAACCCCAAATTTGTTATCTACTCCAATTGAAATCTCTGCACTGCCAGACTTTATATTTGCAAAGTTAAAGCAGAGGAAATTTACTGGCTTTGTGAATGCAAAGTCCTAATTTGCAATTCATATATATGATGAACCCTTGTGATGTGCAGTAAATTGGGGCACCAAAGGGTTGTGCCCCGTACTCCTTGTAACTTGCAGTGTAATACCAAGGGGCAATGTGCCATGGAACAGAAATTTCATTACAGCTGGTCATCATTATAATAGCCGATTGTGCCACAGCAGGTTGCTCAGAGTTAAAGGCTCAGTTATCCTGAGATCATTAAATGTCTCAGGTTTCAACCACAAAACAGGAGCAGCTATTTTGCCGGATCACACTTGAGGAAATTACTGAGGTTTCCTAGCAATTAGATAGCAGAGGAAAGCGAGTTGCGATTAGAATTCTATACACAAGTCAAAGACAAGCAAATTCCTGTTCTCTTGCTAGTGAACCAGAATCGTATGCCAGAAAAGAGAATTTAGTGATACTCAAATTGTATGTACAGATACCGCAGTAGCCAACAAAAATAGAAAAGAACCATATGTCTTATACTGTCCAATTAAAAAATTGAATGTGAACACTTTGATTGTCACCAAAAAGTTGACTAATGAGTTTAAGTTCTTTCTGATTTGAAATATCAAGGTTTACATGGATTCCATCCTAGGCGGAATGTAAAGGAACATATAATCAAGTTCCTTCAAACATTTGATTGGACACATACAATAGGGTCAGTCAGCTGTGACTGCCCTTTTCTATGCTAATAATTCCTACAGTAGGAATAGATGGGCTTTTCCTTGTGCCGTGATATGCAGTTTTAATTACACACCCATTAATATGCACAATTAAAAATGTATATCAGGATTAATCAATCACGAAACTTTATTCGATCTATCAAGATAGACCATAAAAGTACAATAAGAAGAAAAATAAGAGGTTACAGTACAATAGAAAAGAGTGAAGTGGTTACCAGTACATCATAAAAAATGGTTAATAGTTTTACATTTACAATTAAAAACAAAGAGAAAGGGAGAAAGGCAAAATCCTCAGTTGACGATCCGCTATGCATTTCAGTCTCCCAAAATTTATCTTAAAATCATCAAGCTTCATTTAAAACTGTGTACAGTAATTACGACAATAAATAAGACAAACATATATGTAGTTAAAACCCACATAATGTACCTTTAACAATTCGATTCATTCACACCTGCCCACTAAATTACAAGGGTAAAAAAATGGGCTGTGACATAGACCAGAGCAAACATATAGGCAGCGGTCAGAAATTTTTCTTTGAGGACACGGTCATGCCGGTTAATCAGCTAGATCTAAGCTTGACTGAGGAACTCAAGAAGCTAAGGACGTGTAACAGAGTTGCTGGTAAGCATTTGTTAAAAAATAAACGCTGGTCTGACCTGTCCAAAATGACCCTTCTTTAGAATGAGATAAGATTTTCTGGTGTTGTATTCCTCTTTAGGTGTCCATATATAGGTTTTCCTGAAACATGTCCTTATATAGGCACAATTCGCATTGCCCTTATATAGGCATAGAATCCCAGTCCTTATTTAGGCATTAGCCGTGCACTCCAAATACCGGCATGGTCACCGACATCCGTCCACCCTAACGTCACAATGAGTTCTTAGAAACCAGACCCTTAAGCTCTCGGAAGTTCCCCTAGGACAGGATTATTGATTTCTCCAAGAACTCATCTATTATGTATGAACCGTTATACCTTAAGGGTTCATTCCTGACGTCTTCCTCTGTCCGACTTCACGTCAATGCTAACATTCCAAGGCACCTACCAGGTATAAATATACCTTCCCTTGCCCAAGCAAGTTCAAGTTAGAGGAGACCTCGACTTCAGAGGAGCCCGTATCCCGGCCTGACGCACTGAGAAGACGATGTCATTCCTGCTCGCAGAAGAATCCAGCTTCCAGTGTTCTGACTCCCATTGCGGGGTGTTAGAGTTCCAGATCCGGCAGGAGATTCCCACCTCTCTCATTCTCAAGGTATGGAGCTGACTAGAACCTAGAGGGACTCTTGGCATACTAGACTTAACATACTCTTAGTATACCATACTAGAGAATACTCCACCTACTTCTTACCTTTCCCTACACCTAGACTAGGTTAGGTACATTGGGGTAGAACTCGCTTAGAGACGCATCGTATGAGTACTCGCATTTTTAGCTCATGTTATTTATGTACGTGAATATATACTAAAAGATAATGCTAGCACAGTATTATTTATTTCTACTGCTTACGCTGTACATTATTTATCTTGCATACTGTCTTGTGATCATAACAGCACATATCTCTTACACGAGAAACAAGACTGTTCAATAAAACCTCTTTATTGAAACGCCCGTCTTTTCTTTCTGTGTAACTCTGTGGAAACTAAGCATGCACGATTAGCTGAGTTAAATTGTTATCTATTGTTTCCACGATTCTGAGACGTGTTCCGATTCTAAAGGGAAACAAAGTAGTCATGTTTATGCGGTTGCCAGAAACTACTCCCTTCTTGTTCTCGAGGAGTTTCTAGTGGCCTCTGAGCTAGCTGGCACAAAAGTAATTAAGTTTAATATACTCGATAGGGACATACCGACCTCAGTCCTATGTCAAGCCTATAGGGTATATTATTCCAATGCGCAGAGCCTATTAGGGAAATAGGAACTACACTACATGGCGCCCAAACGTTTGGTAAGGCAGTAATTTAACGCTAGATACTGAGTAACTCAGTCGTGCTTTTCCCAGAGACCCCTACTCACATACTCCATAAGACGCCTGGAGTGGGTAGGGTTAAATATCCGCCAAAACTAAATAGGACAAAAAAAACTATATATTAGTTGCTTGGTTTGTTCAACGTTGAAGGATACAGTGTTCCAAAATATTGTGCACCTTATCTTTTGTTTCCTTGAAACTTGTTCTACATTTTTCAAAAAACAAATGTCCATACACGGGGACAATAACACTGGGAACGGTGTAGCTGCGGCTGACCCAGTTGTAGCAGCTTTTAACTTTACAGGTTTAAATGAAACCGAGGAGGGTGTTATAGACATCCATCCAAACTTAAGAAGAGCCATCACTCTAAAACTTATAAAACACGGCCTACCACCAAGAGGCGGTAGAGCAGTTTTCGTGATAGAGGCACACGAATCCTTTCAGACAGATGTATTCTATTCATGGATAGTATTCCCTGAATCAAATCCAGTAACAAAACTGTTTCACTTCTACAAAGAAGATGAACCACCAGAGGAATATATTCCTTTCGAGGATATTGAAATTCCACTAACATACCAGGAGCATCAGCTCTGGTTTAAAGGCGCCCTAAAACATCACAAAGACATTACCAGGCTCGGTCCATTCGGTAGACCAGGAGCAACATGGCCGATTCTAGCCGGCTACACTCCTCATCCTGACCTCGATATAATGTCAGACGAGGAATTACTTACTCAACTACAAGAGTTAATAAAAATTTACAGACAATTGGTCCAATATGTCATGCGGACTTTCACAGTCCAACCACCATTGACCATTCCAACTCAAACCCCTCAACAGGGGAATACACTAAAAATTACACCACAGACTTTATACGCAGTCATGGGTAAAATGCCCACAAAACGTGAGCAAATTCCATTCTGGATAGCTCAAAACATTACTCAAATCGAAGCAGTATTTCCTAATACTAGCCCTTATGAGAAACACAGAATCCTAACAATCTGTTTAACAATAGGGATCACACCACAACTGGAAGACTGTACCACTTGGGGCTCAGTCTTTGCTGCCATCTATACTAAAACACATGGTGTTCCATCAATTGCAGTAATACCAGATGTCCTGAAACAAATTCAAAACGAATACGGGGCAGAGCCTGCTCTGAATTTAGGTATGAAATTACTGAAAAACTTCGACCAGGTCTCAACAATAATATTATCTAATATTAAAGGAGAGGCAGCAGCAGTGGCGATCCGCCAACGATTAAGGGAATTTGATGTAACAGAACATCAAACAGAACTACCCATAATAATAGAACAATCTTATGCAGAATTAGGCAGAGATAGTTTGGGTGGAAGACCACTGAAGCCAAAACTATCTGAAAGTCCTGAGAAGGACTCTATTAAACAAACTCCTTCATCTTCTAAAAAGAAGTGGGAAACTAACAAACAAAATTCAAACGAGAAACGTTCTCAATCCCGAGGTAGGTCTCCTCAAAAGGAGCCCTCTGAAAGGAGGTATAACCTCAGGAATAGGGATAATTTAAGAAAGCCTGACAGGTATCAAGATACTGATACACGTTCCTCTCGTACCTTTCAGATATCATCACAGACATCGGAAAGAAGAGGACGGTCAGAACATAGAGAAGAACGCGTGAAATCGAAAGACGACAAACACGTTCAGAAAAATAAATCAAAACCTCAATTCTCAAAAAAGAAGGTAGCAGGTCTGAAGATCAGACATGCCGAGGATACTGAGAACACGCGTCAAGAACGGAGAATGGGCTCAGACAATGCTGGACAGTGCGGCAGAAGTCACAATAGCTCGCCAGAACCTGAAGGAACTTCTGGAGACAGTGGACTTGAATGAGTACATCACAGTAGAAACTGTAGACACCAGGGTTAGTACTCCACAAACGTTATATGAAATAACACTCAGAATGGAGGGAGACATACAAAGAAAGGTGAAAACACTCTTTTGGGAGAAACTTTCAAGGGGTTATGATATACTTCTAGCAGAAAAAGACTGGCCACCACAATTTGTCAGGGAGTGCCCACATGTTGAGGACATCATTATGCCTGCCTTCTCCAACCATATTCCAATTCACCTAAAATATACTTATGCCAGGAAATGGGCAGTTGCCCATGCCCCAGCATTATACAAAAATCGTGTAGGATGGGATGAGGACTCACCTCACCACAAAATACATCTAAAAAATGAACCTACTGCACAAAGGCAGTACCCAATAAAGAAAGAAGCTAAAAAACAGGTCAGGGAGATCTTAGATCAACTTGAATAACAAGGGGTGATTGAAACATGCACCTCCTCAATGAACAATCCTTTGTTTCCTGTCTCCAAACCAGACAATACATATCGTCTAGTTTTGGATTACAGACACTTAAACACTTGTTCAAAAACATTTGCAGTGCAAAATGCACATAGTACAGCATTAATGAATAACATTGTGCGTAAAAAATATAAAACCACATTGGATATCTCAAATGGTTTCTTTTGTCAAAACATAGCACCTGAAAGCAGGTACTTTACAGCTTTCTCAATAATGGGGACCCAGCGTCAATTTTGTCGACTCCCACAAGGGTTCAAGAACAGCCCGGGGTTATTCTCAGCGAGGGTAACAGAGTTACTACAAATTTATGATAATGAGGCATTGTCATATGTCGATGACATCTATCTGACAGACGATGACCTGGATAGGCACTTGAACAGGGTGAGTACCATTATATTGGGCTTCGCCTCTGAGGGCTATAAATTCAACTTTAAAAAATCCAGAATTGCCCATCTCAATGTCCTTTTTCTAGGATATGAGCTTGGCAGCTAACTTTTTAGAAAGGTGTGCACTGCTCCAACCTCTAAAAACGCTGAAAAATTTACAATCCATCCTGGGTTTCCTAAATTCTGGAAGAACTTACATTCTAAATTACGCAGAAAGGGTTAAACCTCTCTACGCATTAATCAAACCTGATTTTTCAATCACAAATTGGACACATGAACACACAGAAATCTTGCGTTCACTCCAAGCTAACATGTTAGCAACAAATCACTTACAAACACGCGTAAGTCAACGCAACTTAGTGATCCGAATAATTTCGGGTCAATGCGGATTCACCTACTTAACATTTAATGAGGGTGAAAAAGTACCAATAGCATACAAATCACATTTGTATACACAAGCAGAAATGCGCTTCACTTCAACTGAAAAAATACTGACAGCAGTTCAAACTGCAGTAGCAAAAGAAAGAGCTCTAGCCCAAGGGAAACGCATTATTGTCGTAACCCCAGTACCGGCCTTAGAGGAGGTAACTAAAGCGAGCATTCCAAATGCTAAAGCATTACATCCTAGATGGATACAATGGGTTAATTCTCTGGCTGCAACAGATGTTGAATATGTTTTTGATCCTGATTTAAAAACACAAGCGTTCCTGCAATATGAACATGAATGTCCTCTGCCCACTGAAATTTTGCCTCTCGATCAGTACGAATTTATAATTTACACTGACGGATCCGCACAACCCGCTACAGGGAGTAAGCAAGCTTACAGTGCAGCCTGCGCAATCGTTAAAGGTTCCATGCGCGATGGTAACTTCAGACCAATGGTCACTAAAACTCAATCTCTAGGAGATTGTACAGCTCAGCGAGCTGAACTACAAGCATTCAAACTGGCACTTGAAAGTACAGATCGCGAATTCCCCACACTAATAGTGTGCGATTCTTTCTACTGTGTGCAGTCGTATAATGAATATATACAAAATTGGCTTGAAAATGGGTTCAAAGATGCAAAAGGTGGCCCAATAAAGCATAAAACGCTTTGGGAACAAGTAGTTCAGTTAAAAAACGAACTACCAAAGGCTCACGTGATACACACGCGGAGTCATCAACGTGATGGCGTTCACGTTGCAGGGAATTCATTGGCCTACGAAGCCGCAAAGGGGGCTGTTCAGACGGCTTCCGTAGCTGCGATCACTCGTTCAAAAACGAGAATAGACAATGAGATATTGTTGGCTGTCAATGCTACGAGCAAAGGCAGTGGTGCAGCGTTACCAAAAAAGTTTCCACTCAAGTACTCTTATGTAATTGATGCGAACAACGTTCCTTTTGCTCGAATCCCAGGAGTGGGGGATAGGGTCATTCCAAACAAGGAACGTAGATTAGGACTAATCCTGGCAGCACATGAAGGGATAGCCTCTGCCCATGCAGATATTTCTGCAACAGTATCTTTACTGAAACAAAGATATTGGTGGCCTGGCATTAGGAAACAGACCAAAAACTATGTTTTGGAATGTGAAATATGCCAACAGATGAAAGTCTCCACATTGAAACGTCCTGCGCAGATACCCCTGTTAATTTCAGATAAACCATTAGCTTGTGTTTACCTGGACCACTGCGGTCCCTTGCAAAGGGACGGAAACTATAAATATATAATGGTCGCAGTGGATTCATGCTCTAGGTTTCTATGGATATGGACTCAGCGCTCGGCTGACGCTCGAACTGTTATAAAAGATTTGCGAGTCTTTATCGGCACATACGCAATAGGCACGCTACATTCTGACCAGGGCCCTGCGTTTAGCTCTCGGGCTTACAAAGAAGCCATGGCCAGTTTGGGCGTTGCATTGCGGTACTCCTCTCCGTTTCATCCTGAGGGAAATTCTGTTGTGGAAAGGAAAAACCGGGACATAAAGCAGTCTATAACAGCTAGGGTATTAGGTTCGGGTGATGGGTGGGTCAAACATCTTTATGGGGTCCAACGCTCATTAAATAATTTGCCAAGAAGTTCTCTAGGGGGGTCACTCCATATGAGGTCCTATTTGGGACAAGAATGTGGGTTCCTGATCTCGAATGTAAAGGCACAGTGGTGGAAAATAAACCCTTTGATATCAAAGATCGTTTGGCTGTTTTACAGGATCTAAATGAACTAAGATCGAAACAAAGCAACGTGTTCCTGCAGCCAACCACCACTGGGGAAAAACCGGCAGTCCCAGCAAGGCCTGTCTGGATTCCAAAAGTTGGGGATCTAGTCAGAGAGAAGATTGCGGACAAGAAGGAATTTGGACCTTCTTACAGACAACCAGTACCTGTCCTAGCCATACACGGAACAAGAACAGTACTTCTGCCGCCCCTTGCTAGAAAAAAGATTTGTGTCAATCGACCTCATCAAACCACAGTATGTTGCCAATACTAAATAGTAGGCCTCGTGGACTCCGACCTAGTAGCAGACGCACTCCTCTCGCTACTATCCAAGATGTTCAGACTGAAAGACTGATAACCATCGAGAATTCAGCAGTAACAGATGAAGGACTGAGCAACAATGCTATGGAACTCATCCCTCTTGAAACTCAAGTAACAGTTCGTCCAAATACACCTGTCTACACCAATGTAACAAGTGATCAACTGGTTCCAGCGATTTCGACAAATCCTGATGCAATTCCAACAATTGACAGAACTGCTTCTGGCTATTTCATTAACTTTGATACATTTTCTGAGGATCCGAGTGAGCCTGAAACGACGCCAGCATCAAAAACTTTTAAACAGCAAGTACAAGACTTTTTTCATTTTCTGAGAAAGACTTATCTGGTTTCACCATGGATTGAACTGTGGATTATTTCTGGAATATTTTTCTTTCTGCTTTGGCTAGCTTTGGTTATGACTATCAGCGTGCTTATAAATGGCAGATACATCCATTTGGACATTGAAAGTAAAAATGTGAACTTACTTTTAAAACCACACAAATCATCCCATCGTGAAGCAAGAGACTTGTCAGCAGTGAACATCACAGCCGTTCCTATACAGGATGGTATAGTGTGGGACAAAATAGATTTCAATATCTTCGGCCCTACGGAACTTTTGAACATTCCACATTTATTTAAGATTTCACTAAGTGATTTTATTTCATCCAGTACCTATTCTGATGATTGGGACTTTGAAACTGTAAATGATTTGATGTTTGATCTAGAAAGGTCTGCTGCATTTTCTAATAATGAATATTCAGAGGGTTCATCAGACTATGAACAGCTGTATTGCTATAACCACTATGGTCATCATTTTTTACATAAACCTGCAACACCTAGAAATGTGTTTATGTTTAACCAATGGGAGCATTGTCCTACACCACCAAAAGGTAGTTCAAAAACGTTTGCTAAAAAGTTTCCATATTTTTCAGCATACAATACATCTGATCCAGAAACATTTTACTATAAAAATGTAAACAAAACAGGACTGAAAATTATGTTAACTAATACAAAACAGATTTACTCTGCAGCATTTATTGCCCAACTGTCTAGACATGGTTTCGACTTGTGGAAAGACACATTAGACACAAAATGTGTCTGGGGTACTAAAGATTGGCAAGTGCAGGGGATAGCAGCTTTGTTTAGAGCATGTATCATCCCTCGGCAAATAATGTTTTTGAATGACACTGTGCAACAAACGTCTTGCCTTGGTTTAGCCAAGATCAAAGACATGAAAACCCCTTCTGTACCAACACCTGCCAGTAATAACAATACACAGGCAGCGGTTACAGTTGACAAAATACTACAAATCAACAGAACAAATCCTGATTGGAGAAAATGGTTGATCTGGCCCACAGACACAAACATCTGTCAAGAAAGATTCCTGAATAAAACACAGGGGTTTACTATCCATAGGCCAGACCCACGATGCGTCCAAAGACAACATCCGGGGGTAGTAACAACATACAGTGTAGGAAAATTGTGCCTCGACTGGCTACAAAAATCTACACTTAAGGATGTGAAACAACACTTATCTTTACTTAAAGAAGACGCAGACCTTAGGGAATTCTTGTTAGGACCAAGAAAACCGCGTCAAAAACGTTTCATATCTGCCGGCATCTATGCTGCTTATAATGAAGCATGGAAGATTTCACAGGCAGAGGCCGCAGAACGAATACGTGAACTTGATCGTATTAACTTAGAGAAAACTCTCACTGTGGTCGACAATGGGTTAACAACTTTGTCATCCAGAATTTATTCTTTAGACAACATTGTATCCTCTGCTATTGACATTCTGGAACAAGATTTAGCCATGTTACAACAAGGCCAATCTCAGTTACGTTCTATTATGTTATTAAGCTGAACGCTGCAATCTTTGCGTGCGGGCTATGTGCCTTGGCGTTTTATCAACACGTCAGCTCTATTTGCAGAATACAATCTAACTGATAAACAGATCGAACCGGCACAAAGAGGAGCAAAGTATACAGTGCTGAGCATGGAAAAACTGGAAAAATTACCATTCATAGTGGCAGAAAAACAAGCTACAGAATGGCTTATTCATGGCAAAATCACTCTGCCTGTCACTGCTTTTCAGTTTCAGTATTGCCTCAAACAAATGCAAGCAGGCAAATATGAAAGGTTGGGTAAAGAATACATTAAGACATCCTGGACTTTACCTTACGAATACAGATGTTGGAGTGGGGATCGTGAAGTGTTTCTAAGCAGTACACACTGTGAAAATGCACTAAGCGGTTCGCTCATATGTCAGGACATCTCTTTACACGGGGCTTGTAATGGTTCTGTGGCAAATTTGTCCTGCCACCAGCAGGGTACACCAGCTACTGTGATTAATCCAACGTTTGGCCAACTTTCTAACGGGAGTTACCTCATGTTGAATGATCAGAGTTGCTGTGGCATGTTGCCAGGCATCCCATATCTAGTAACGGTGGACTCCAGGGTCACTTGCTGTATGCAAGTATTGTTCCCCCCAATAGACACAGTCAGGGAGTCTCCTTTATGGCCTTCATTGAATGTTTCTTTTATACGATTTGATACTTTAAGCAGAATGAAAGCCATGCTTATACAACAAACAGTGCCTCTGACCTCGGCCAAAGAAATCTATGATTTACAAGTTGCAAGGTCTTCGGCTGAGATACAGGCTTTAATTCGTACAAACTGCCCTATACATTTCGTAGAAATGATGGGACGTATCTTTAACATGTCTGATACGAGCGGAATTGTACATGTATTTAAGACCATCTGTTCGGGACTTTTAGCACCTTTCCAGGCAGTCCTCGGAATCATCCCAAACTTCGCACATTCGGTGTTTGGTGGTGTGCCGTTAATTCTAGCACTTGTTGCAGGAATCCTATTTCTATTCCTACTACTACGCTATGGCAAGCCTATTCGCCAACATCACTCCGAGCGATGTGGAGAAAGCTCTCCTTGAACAAAAGTGCTGTGAGCGAATAGTACAGCTTTTGGGCATGCCTCGTCTACGGGAACTTGATACAACGTGGTTCCTGTCATTCAGACCAATCTGGCAAGATTGTATCTTACCTGTTCTACGCTGCCTGCTTTGCGGTGAAGAATGCGTGCTAGACACCTGTCTAACACTTCCATCAGTCATGCCAACGTATATCGATACTCTGCTGGACCCGATAACGGCCCACGCTCTGTGTTGTCCCCAGAGGCTACTAATCCTGATGACGGCATTCATTGAGATCTCACAGACGCTTCCTGCAGCTGCTGAGGAACGAGATGGATCAACAGGCACACAGGTAACAACGGACGTGAACATTGCATCTTCTGCTGAAGGCGATGTTTCTCATCTCTGTGCAATTAACCTTCTGAACGAGGTGTTCCAAATGTCACCAACTTCGGTAGCCGATATTTTGGCTACAGAAATAGATGATTTCATGTTTACACCAGACCCATACACTGACTTTGATTCGGCTCACAGTGTACCAGAGAAGCAATGAAATTTGGTCTTCATATTTTCCAAACTTGGAACTTTTCCCAGAATTGAACTTTTTCTTTTTAATTTTTGAAAATACATGGCAAAACAATCTGCTTACAGTAGAACTATTCTTATAAAACGGACTTCTTTGAATTCTTCCAGGGACACATTGTCACCTTACTTGTCTAACATTTCATTTAATACCATGATATGCAATGGCTTTGATTTGTGAAAACTTATCAACCATTTCATCATATGTATATATTTCTGTTTATTCATTCATGTTGCATTTATTTCAATTATATGCTTAGAATGAAACCGATGCTTTAAATGTACAGAACCTATTGCATTCAACAGTTTATTTTAAACTTCTTTTAATATGCTTTTAGAAATGTTTTTAGCAACATGTGGTACTCAATTTAATGTTTAGCATTTAATGTTTAGCATTTAGTATTATCGTTCATTCGAAAGTGGAGTAGGTGTTGTATTCTGCTTTAGGTGTCCGTATATAGGTTTTCCTGAAACATGTCCTTATATAGGCACAATTCGCATTGCCCTTATATAGGCATAGAATCCCAGTCCTTATTTAGGCATTAGCCGTGCACTCCAAATACAGGCATGGTCACCGACATTCGTCCACCCTAACGTCACAATGAGTTCTTAGAAACCAGACCCTTAAGCTCTCGGAAGTTCCCCTAGCACAGGATTATTGATTTCTCCAAGAACTCATCTATTATGTATGAACCGTTATATCTTAAGGGTTCATTCCCTTTTTTTTTTTTTTTTTTTTATTGCAGTGAAAAAGAGAAAAATACAATACAATAGCAACATTTAAACAAAGTTTAGCGGACCCCCCATCCCCCCAGAGGTTTGAAAGTATAAAGCTAATGCTGAATCTTAGAAAAAGATATCTAAAATATTATCTTATATATGAGTATCAAAACATTGTTAATAAAAACAAAATCATTTAGATCACATTGTAGCAAAACATTACTAAAAAGAAGATTAGTTTGATCAACGTTATTAAAAAAACAGTACATAAAGTGACCAGTGCAACAATACATCTCTACCAAAGTGGTAATGCCTCCCTATGGTTTAAACATTATAGTTATAAAGAAATATACATAAGTTACTAGTGCATAAGAGAATAAAGTGACCTGTGCATATTTATCGAGAAAAATTAATTTAATCGCTATTCTCGCCTGTTTCCAAGGTTGATAAATTAAGCCAATGAGAAAGATGACCCCAGATGATTAATCCTTTTCTTTTTGACCTATATCCCTTTTTAGAGTATATTGCCTTCTCGAGCGAATGAATTGAATAAAATCGGGCTAGCCAATGTGAAAACAATGGAGGATTAGGATCCAGCCAGGTGGACGCAATGCATAGCCTAAGGACAGCCATAGCAATAAATATTAGGGCTCCTCCATTCTTTCTTTCTATTGAGTCTAATGTGCCCAGCATTATGGTGGAGGGTGTTAAAAGTAAGCTATGAGAAAGTACCTGTCCCAGAAAGTGTTGGATTTTATTTATTAATGGTCCTAATTTAGAGCATGTAGCAAACATGTGAATTGAGTCCGCTTTATATTCAACACAACGAGGACAGTATGTTCCTTTGCCGGAACCCCACTTCGCAATCTTACAGGGAGTATAATATAGAAAAAAACAAGTTTTATAAAACTGTGCCTGAAGGTTGGAAGATAACAAATCACTTTGGGCAGCCTTAAGTGCAAAAGAAAAAGCATTATTAGTGATGTTCAATTTCTGTTGCCACTTGGAAGAAATTATAGACAAATCATCAGCCATTAGACTGTTAAGAAAATTATAAATAATTCCAATGCGTGGAGGTATTTTCCCACAAAGATTTTCAATCAGTTCACATTTAGAGAAGCCTGAAGGACCCCTGTCTTCCGTAAAAAAAAAGATTTAATAGCTATGGGCCTGATTCACAGAACTAACTTACGTCAAAAACGTAAACGTAAACGTAAAGTTAGTACTTTTTAGGTATTCACAGAAGTTAATAGTCCTAACTTTAGGACTCCTAAATGCCTTCTGTGAATACCGAAGAGTCTGAAAGTTAGGATTTTTCTCAGTTTAGGAGTAGTAAAGTTAAGTAAAATCCTAACTTTAAGACTTTCGGTATTCACAGAAGGCATTTAGGAGTCCTAAAGTTAGGACTACTAACTTCTGTGAATACCTAAAAAGTACTAACTTTACGTTTACGTTTACGTTTTTGACGTAAGTTAGTTCTGTGAATCAGGCCCTATATATTTAAAAGATTCCCTATTATCCAAATTATAGCGGAGTTGAATATCTTTAAATGGCAAGAACTCGTCAGATGAACAAAGATCTCCTAATTTCTTTACTCCATTATCTATCCAGATTTGAAAATAGGACGTATTAAAGATATCCGGCAGATTCGAATTACTTATTGTTGGAGTATAATAATTCAATCTGCCGATACCAAGAAATTTGCGTAGAGCTGTAAAAACTTTATAGACGCCTAGAAGGGTCTTGAATTTAACTCTTTTATAGTATCCCAATTCCAACTGTCGCCACAAACAGCCCCAAGCATCGGGCCGAGCAAAAGTTCAAAGGATGAGGGCAGACCAGCAGCGGGCATTAGGGGGGAATCTTGTAACAATACAGGGCATGATTGTAAAACAGTTGCCCAGTAGTATAATTTTAGGTTGGGCAAGGCCCATCCCCCTCTATCCCGGGGTAACGATAAAAATTTAAATGCCCTTCTAGGTTGAGAAAATGCCCATATAAATTGAGAGAATAACTTCTCAAACTTTAAAAGTGTTGATTTGTTAAACTCTAAGGGTATAGCCCTGAATAGGTATAGTATTTTTGGGAAAAAAATCATTTTCAACAAATTGCATCGTCCAATAATAGAAAGGTGCAAATTGTTGAATCGTTTCAAGGCTTTCCTTGTTTCTAGGATAAGAGGATCTGTGTTCTGACTGACTATGAGGTCAATATCAGCCAAAATATCAATGCCCAGATATTTAGCTTTAGCCACTACTCTTCCATCATTCCAGGCTACTTTGCTATTAATTATAATTTGGGTTTTTCCTTCATTTAGTTTATAACCGGATAAGAGACCGAATAGATGAGCCTCAGCCTCAATTTCGGAAATGGCTTTCATTGGATCCGGCGTGACTAAGGCCAGATCATCAGCATAGGCCATGACTTTAGTTTCTATACCAAATCTGCTCACTGCTATTATAGACTGGTTTCCTTCTAGTTTTTTAATGAACGGGTCAATATAAATGGCAAAAAGAAGTGGGGAACAGGGGCAGCCTTGACGGGTCCCCGAGTAATTTTGATTTGTTCGGTCAATCCCCCATTGATAAATACCCTGGCCATGGGGGTAATATATAAAGCTTTAATGGCCTGAATGGCTTTAGAACCAAAGTTCATTCTCTGCATGACGCCCCAGAGAAAGTTCCAGGAGACCCGATCAAATGCTTTTTCGGCATCTAAGAATATTGCAGCAATCGGGTCCCCGAAATCTGTGCGGCGTCGAGCAGAGTAATGAGCCTCCGGATATGTTCCGTAGTACCCCTAGCAGGGATAAATCCATGCTGCCACCTGGATACTAGACCTTCGATTCTAGCCGAAAGCCGTGAGGCAAAGATTTTGGAATAAGCTTTCGAATCCCCATTGATAAGGGTGATTGGACGATAGGAGCCCATTTCTGTTGGAGATTTATCTTTTTAGGAAAAACTATAATTTTAGCAGTAGACCATGATTGAGGAGGAGAAATACCCTGGAAGATTTGAGTCACTACGGCATTAAAAATATTTTTAATTTGTGGGAAAAAAACCTTATAAAATTCGACTGGGATGCAGTCGGGCCCGGCTGCTTTCCCATCTGGTAGGCTGTGCAGAGCTCTAGCGATTTCTTCCCATGATGGGGCAGTTTCCAGTAGCTCTCGTTCTTCTCTGCTAAGTGTTGCCAACGTAATCGAATCTAGATAAGTATCTATATGATTACTGAAGTCAGAATGCTCACTTGCACCCTCAGAATATAAATCCCGGAAGAATCCGCAGAAAGCTGTACGAATTTCATCAGGGTCGTTGGTTAGAAGTCCCACAGATGATTTAATTTTTGAATTTCGCTGGCCGAGACTTGTAGCCTGGTTCTCATAGCCAATTGATGGCCAATTTTTCGCTGCATTCATATGTTTTTCCCGAGCTGCTGCCCATTTGGAAGCAGCTTTATCCGCCAGAACCAAACAAATCTCTGCCCTGGCGGCGGCCACAGTCCATTTGAGCCGAGTCAATCTCACCCTTAGACTGGATTACTAAAATAAGGGTTTCTTCAGTTTTTGCTAATTTAGCTTGTAATTCCATCAACTGAGCTTTTTCTTGTTTATTTTTCTTCAATGAAAATTGTAAGGTTTCCCCACGGATGCAGGCTTTTAAAGTGTCCCAGACTACCATAATGGGGGCTGTGCCTAAGTTGATGTCAAGGAAGTTCTTAATCCAATATTTCATATGAGTCTGGTAGCCTTCATCCTGTAAAAGTGCTCTTTCAAAGCTCCAAGATGGGATTTCCTTTCGTGTTATCAGCCCCCGGATATTGAGGCTTAAGGGGTTATGGTCAGAAAGAATACGGGAAGCAATTCAATTTCGCTATAATGAACTAAAGAGGTAGAAATCATAAAAAAATCCAAGCGTGCCAAAGATTTGTGGGGTGCCGAAAAGAATGTATATCCTGGTGAGTTTGGGTGTAAATAAGACCATACATCCACCAACCCATGAGTAAATAGATTTTTAAGTGCTTGAAGTACTTTGGGTTTGCGTGTAGTCTGATAGCATTGAGAATTGGACCCCCAATTAGACGGTAAATTAATATTAAGATCCCCACATAAGATACCAGGCAGGGGCCAATGAGCCAATTCAGCTGAGACCTGGTCAATCACACTGGGGTCGTCCAAAACACTCCCGTATATAGAACACAAGGTAAATGAAAATACAGGGGTTATACAACATTCCGTAAGCATCCATCTCCCTTGGGAGTCAGATTTAACTCGAATAGTTTGAGGGAGATAGTTATAACGAGCTAAGATGGCAACACCCTTGGTGCGAGTCCCTTGTGTAGTACCCCCAACAACTTTGTATCCTAAGCTATTTAAAAGATGCAATTGAGAGCCTTCTATATGTGTCTCCTGAAGACAAACTATTATTAGCCCCTGCTAGACGAAGACTCTGGGCTACCCTTTGCCTTTTCCGGATGTCATTTAGCCCACAGATGTTCATAGAAAGGATCTTAAGATTTAATGTATTCATCAGTGTTTGGAAAAATGATTCTCCTCGTAGAAAACATTATAAATGGATATGCATAGAATATGTACATTGTATAATGAAAGACCCTATTTATCTTATTGGCCCCATAGAAATACCCTGTGAAAAGAAAACCACAACCAAAAAAATAATTCACAATGAGCCATTGGGAGGCATAAGTCTCACTATAGGACACTCTATGTATACAATTGGTATAACATTGCGAATAACAGCTAGAAATTAGACACATTGACATCATAAAAACAACTAGCTTAGATTCAGCCTTCTGCTCCTGAGCAACCCCCCCCCCACCCAACCCAACCTTTCCCTCTGACCCTTCAACCCCACCCTCCCCCCCTGAAAATGAGCAATCAGGAATTCCTGAATGATGGATCCTGTAGTGACACCCCGCCATCTTTGCCTTGCCAAGATAAATAAATTCAATTTTTTAGATAAGCGGCTTGTATGTATTGTCACAGAAACAAGAAAAACCTATAAGCGGAGAAAAAGAAAAAAAGAAAAGAAAAAATTATATAAGAAGAAATAAAAAATAAAAAAGGGGCTTTTTCGTTACATTATTCTGTGATCTAAGGTAGACTACATGCTTTTGAAGGTATAGCTGTAACCATCCTATAACATTTTATTTATTTTAACGTGTTTTTAATTTTGAGTTCAGCAAGAAACTCTTTTGCCTTGATTTCTGATGTGAAGATTCGTGAAGTGTCATTCATGATAACCTTCAATTTGGCAGGGTTCATAAGGAAGACCTGGGCTCCCAGCTGCTGGAATGGGGATATAAGTTGTCGAAGATGCCATCTTCGCTCCACGGTGATGTGGCAGAAGTCTGGTTTGGCAAAGAAAGATACCCCTTCAAAGGATTTCTGGGAGTACTGTCTAGCTTGATCAAAAATTAGTTGCCTTAATAGAAAATTCCCAAAAAAAAACAAAAACGCTCGTGGCCTTGTAGAGTCATTGGAATTGCCTGACTGTCTTTTAAGCATAAAGGGAAAGCGGGGGGCTCGTTGGATTTCATGCTCCCAACACCATTCGGACTGTTCGGGAAAGGACCCCTTTAGAAGCTTTATGATGTAACGTCTGGGATCTTCCCCTTCAACTCCTTCGGGAATCCCAAGAAGGCGAAGATTATTTCGACGTTGCCTGTTTTCTTGTTCCTCCAGCTTCCATACCACATCGGACATGCGATCACTTTGGGAGGCCCCTTGGTTTTTAAGTAACGCAACATCCGATTCAAGATTTTCAGCGCGACCTTCTACCATTGTCACTCTTTCACAAATATCGGAGCAAGTTTTATTGAGTTTTCGAATACTCCCTTGAAGTTTTTTGGCAGCACATTTAGCCAGTTGATTGTCTGCCCGAACCTCCTCTTGAAATTGCTTAATGGAGCCCAAAATAGCGGCTAATGATGGTTCATCAGGTTGAGCTAGTGAGGTGCGGTTCGTTTTAATGGATTCATCATTGTGAGAAAAAGAGAGTTGGGTCCCAGAATAGTCCCATTTAAGACGATCCTTTTTATCCTGTTTCTTCCCTTTACTTTTTGCCCCCTGACATCTCTGCTTGCGAACCGTATTTTTCCCTTTGGAGGTATTGCTATGATTGGATTCCGAAGAGTCGCTGTCACTTGAAGACAAAGAACATGCCTCAACCGGAGAATTAGACCCATCTGACACCGAGAAAAAATGCTCCCCCACGGGGTCTGGAGAGCCTGTATTTGATGACCATTGTGTACTGATATTTTTAGAATCATTGGTATCAATAGAGATAGGCCCCCAGACATTATGATCTTGGGTACCACCTGTGGTTTGGATCAAGTTGGTGTCAGTCTGTACAAAAGGGACTAGAACTTTCAATTTTATATTAGGGGTAATTTTATCGATTACCGTAGTCCCCTGTTTTTGAACTAGTTGATTAGCTTCAAGTTCTGGAATATCAGTTGGGGGTATAAGAGGAATCAATTGCAAACCTGGAAGCTCATTTTGGCTAACTGTGCCTAAGTTTGTCGAGTCACCTTCTTCGTGGGGGTTATTTGTTGATCTTAACCCATTGCCGGGACCTATCCCTACAGTGGAAAATAATTTAGCAACAGAAGGTTGCGAATAGCTTCCTTCTTTTGAGGGACCCCCGTGGGTAGATTTATTTAGCGCCTTTTTAGTACCCGGAACCTCTTTTTTGTTTTTGGGAGTAGGTTCTGCTTCGGGAGGAATGGACGCAGCACCAGAGCTAGAATTACTTGATGGCTTGCCTTTCACCCCTCTGACTCCGCGAAAAGCCATGCCCCACTCACCGGCACCAATGTCAAAATTCGTGTCAAATTGGCTTCGCAGGGGGCCTCATCGTATAACCAAAGAAAACAGCCAGGCAAGGAGAAAACCACAGAGAACGCCGGGACCAAGCCAGTCCCACCGGCTATTCCAGCTTTTCCGGTTCACCAGGAGCGTTATAATCACAATCCGGGCTTCGGAAATTCCGTGGCTTAAAGTTGTCGGTTTCCTCCGTGGTCTCAGAGGTACCCGCAGTCGCTGCGTTCGTGAGGAATCACAGTGTTGCAGAAGAAATCTTCTGAAGCGCCGAGAACAGCAGCCAGACGCTCCCGCTGACCTTTCGTGTGCGGTCACGAGGTCAGGCCGCATAGCTGATAACCGAGAAAATCCCTGTGGCGCAGGCGGCGGTAAGACGGAGAATCACACAGGAACCATCTTGCTCCTTAAGGGACACATTGTCACCTTACTTGTCTACCATTTCATCATATGTATATATTTCTGTTTATTCATTCATGTTGCATTTATTTCAATTATATGCTTAGAATGAAACCGATGCTTTAAATGTACAGTACCTATTGCATTCAACAGTTTATTTTAAACTTCTTTTAATATGCTTTTAGAAATGTTTTTAGCAACATGTGGTACTCAATTTAATGTTTAGCATTTAATGTTTAGCATTTAGTATTATCGTTCATTCGAAAGTGGAGTAGGTGTTGTATTCTGCTTTAGGTGTCCGTATATAGGTTTTCCTGAAACATGTCCTTATATAGGCACAATTCGCATTGCCCTTATATAGGCATAGAATCCCAGTCCTTATTTAGGCATTAGCCGTGCACTCCAAATACAGGCATGGTCACCGACATCCGTCCACCCTAACGTCACAATGAGTTCTTAGAAACCAGACCCTTAAGCTCTCGGAAGTTCCCCTAGCACAGGATTATTGATTTCTCCAAGAACTCATCTATTATGTCTGAACCGTTATACCTTAAGGGTTCATTCCTGACGTCTTCCTCTGTCCGACTTCACGTCAATGCTAACATTCCAAGGTACTTACCAGGTATAAATATACCTTCCCTTGCCCAAGCAAGTTCAAGTTAGAGGAGACCTCGACTTCAGAGGAGCCCGTATCCCGGCCTGATGCACTGAGAAGACGCGGTCATTCCTGTTCGCAGAAGAATCCAGCTTCCAGTGTTCTGACTCCCTTCGCGGGGTGTTAGAGTTCCAGATCCGGCAGGAGATTCCCACCTCTCTCATTCTCAAGGTATGGAGCTGACTAGAACCTAGAGGGACTCTTGGCATACTAGACTTAACATACTCTTAGTATACCATACTAGAGAATACTCCACCTACTTCTTACCTTTCCCTACACCTAGACTAGGTTAGGTACATTGGGGTAGAACTAGCTTAGAGACGCATCGTATGAGTACTCGCATTTTTAGCTCATGTTATTTATGTACGTGAATATATGCTAAAAGATAATGCTAGCACAGTATTATTTATTTCTACTGCTTACGCTGTACATTATTTATCTTGCATACTGTCTTGTGATCATAACAGCACATATCTCTTACACGAGAAACAAGACTGTTCAATAAAACCTCTTTATTGAAACGCCCGTCTTTTCTTTCTGTGTAACTCTGTGGAAACTAAGCATGCAGGATTAGCTGAGTGAAATTGTCATCTATTGTTTCCACGATTCTGAGACGTGTTCCGATTCTAAAGGGAAACAAAGTAGTCATGTTTATGCGGTTGCCAGAAACTACTCCCTTCTTGTTCTCAAGGAGTTTCTAGTGGCCTCTGAGCTAGCCGGCACAAAAGTAATTAAGTTTAATATACTCGATAGGGACATACCGACCTCAGTCCTATGTCAAGCCTATAGGGCATATTATTCCAATGCGCAGAGCCTATTTGGGAAATAGGAACTACACTACACGGGGTACCTCGCAAAAACTACTAAACATTAAAAAATGCATCATGTCCTGTGGAGACTTCCCCTCGCAGCCACTGGGAGGGAGACTCTGTCCCCTATGTGCCTAACCTGGTTTGGCAAGAAGATAATGAAAAAGGTCCAAACGGAACCTTGTCAGTAAAAATCGATCTTGGGAACTTTTAAGCCATAAAAGATAGGGCTCGGGTGATGGAACAGTTTTTAATGGGAAATACCCACGCACACTAGGCTTCTTCAGCTCCCCTTCTTGCCTGTCCATCTGCCGTTTTTTTGAAGAAATTCTGCTTCACCCAACACTGGTCTCTTCTGCACATATTCTCTGGGTTGGTGAATAAGTCAACCCTTCTCAGGTCCGCAAGACAATCCTTTACGTACTTGAACCAGGGGATACCGTGATAGTAATCCAGGGAAAGACAATCAGTTAAAATATCCTTCCTTAGTGCAATACCATCCCTCAGACACAAGATCATCCACAATGATAGGGGGCGATAAGACAGCAAGTCGGAAAGAAAAGCCAACCCCAGTTCTTCGTGGACTATGATAGAAGGGATGCACTGCGGTAGACATAGTAGATGTTTAAAAAAAGCATTTTTATAAACTTGGAGCTCCTCATGCTCCGTATAACCCCAGATCTCACTACCATAGGCCACCTTAGTGATGCACTTGGCCTTGTAGATCTTCAAAGGGGCCCCGATTGGTCTACTGCCCAACCTGGATGCAAAATTAAACATGACAGTATTGGCCCTGACAAAGTCCCCTTTTTTCCTACTGATGAGGGGACGCCAAGTCATGGCAGCATCAAACACTACTCCCAAGTATGAGAAGACGTCAGTCTTAGGAACCGACGTTGATCCCACCGCAAAGGTGTAAGATTTATTGGGGCATGAGCCTACTTGCATTATAAAGCATTTGTTGTTCTTCACCAGCAAGTCTAGGTCCTCCATAAAATGGACAAATGAATTCAATAAAATTTGCAAACCCCTGGCTGTCCTAGCCAAGAGGACGGCATCGTCTGCATACAGTAGTACTGGAAGGCTCCGCCGACCCACCTGTGGACAGTCAGTTTTCAACTTCACAAGGGTCTGCTCCAAGTTGTTGATGTACAAGTTAAAAAGGAAGGGGGCCAGAATACATCCCTGTCGAACCCCTCTCTCAATTCAGAGCTGGCGGGTGACTCTCAGATCCTTAGTATATCGTACCACCGCCTTGGTATCTCTGTGTAAATCCCTCAAAAAACGTACAATGTCTGGGCTAACTCCTAGGGACAACATGATCTGCCAAAGCCTCGATCTATTGCAAGGTCGAAAGCGGAGGACAGGTCCATAAAGGTAAAATATACTGTGCCGCGGTGCGTAACGTTCTACTTGTTAAGTACCATGTACAGGTTTAAGCGTTGGTCCACTGTGAATCGACCCGGGCAAAAACCATATTGGGCATCAGACAAATTGTTATTGCGCTCTGCCCAAGTAGAAAGCCTGTTGAGAACGATGCGGCCTACCACCTTTACCACTGAGTCAAGTAGAGAAATAGGCCTATAACAATTGGTGCTATCCCGGTCTCCCTTTTTGAAGACCGGTACAATTGTAGATAGTGCCCAAGAGGCCGGACAACCGGACACCGCTGTGGCATTAATGACAGTGGTGAGGGTCAGTACCCAGGTGTCCATGTTTGAAATGTACAAGTCCGGGGGTATCCCATCAGGGCCTGGGACCTTCTTTTTTGTTAGCCCTGCTATACCTTCTCTAACTTCCTCTGATGTGAAAACCACATAGGGGGTCCCCTCGCCTAGGCACAGATTTACCTTTGTGGCAGTATAGGACTGAAACATGTCCTCAAAATGCCTTACCCAATCATCTTCGGTAATGTGCGAGTCCAGGAGGTTGGTGTCGTCGCCTGCCAGGAAGGGATTATTAACAATACTCCAGAATTTAGAGCTGTTCATCAGGGTACTGGCTTCTATAAGGTTTGCCAAGGCTTCGTCCTTCAAGGCAGATTTACGATTAGCCAGAGCTGCAAACTCAGGTTGCAAACTCTTTATGACACTGGGAGAGCAAAGACTCATAAAACTTGTCAGGAGAAATCTGTACCCACTTCAATCTTCTCTCACCGTCCGTCGTTGACAGCGACCCCTGGATTCCACTCTATTAGTTTGGGCGGCCTGGGGCCAACAGGTAGACAAACACACTGGATTATGGTCACTATGCTCACTCTCCTGATTGGAAAAATCCGAAATATGTGCAAAAAAGGGAGTAGAGACAAAAAATAAAATCTATAAATGACTCGCACCCTCTGCCAGTGAAAGTGGGTTTGATATCATTAGTCTCCGGGGGCAACTTGTTCATGGCTAACTTTAAATCAAACTCATTTACAATGGCATTAAGTAAATCGTCCTGTAACGTGTGCTCCATATGCAAACCAGACAGCCATGCACAACTCATGTGATCAATCCCTTCTCGCCTCAAGTCCCCATACAAATGAATGTTAAAATCTCCTGCAATCACAAGGTTAATGTGGCTCTGGTTTTTCAAACACGAGTTTCTCACGAAGGAGCCCAACCGGGAGATATTACGGCCTTCAACAAGAGAGGATACAGCGTTATAAATGTTCAGAACCAGCAATTTGTTTGGCCCCCTGGAAAACATCAGGGCCTGCATGGTGGAACAATCCGTGGGCACTGCTACAAACAACCAAGGAGACAAAGCTGACCAGACCCCCCTTGGCTCTGCCCACACTTGAGGGGGTAGCTAGTACAAAGAAAGTTTTAAAGCCTTCCAAGAAGAAGTTATTGGCAGTAGCCCATGTTTCCTGCAGGCATATTACGTCATACTGTTTTATAAAAAGTTTCCAGCTTGGATCGTGAAACTTGCTCGCCAACCCTGCGATATTCCAGGAGATAAATATGCATTCAGAACAGGCCGGAATGGCCTGCCCCGAAGGCCCAGTTGTCTGCTGGATTGAATAGGTCTTAAGTTCAGATGGAGCTCTAGCAGGCAGTCAATCACAACAGTCAAGCGATCCCAATGGTGCATACCTATTGTGTGCATCAATGCCAGGGCCAACCACCTGCTGTGACCCCCAGTCCGAGGCATTGGGTCCGCGCAAGCTCCTAGCTGAAAGGAGCGAGTAGATCGGGGGCCTGTAAAAGTAACCCAAGCAGAGGGCCTTAATGGCTGAAGTAGGTCCGATACAGGTGGGCTGCGAGGTCGATGCGAGTATTCTGTCTGCAGAATGGCAATTGTTAAAATTAATGACGATAAAGTCACCACTCCACACCTTCCTGACCCTTCCCACCCAGCTTGTTCCCCTCAACATGATGATTTGACTTTCCACTCTCTGTCCTGGATCAGTATTGGAGTTCAGCCAATGCACCACCTTGTTCTTGAGTTGGCCAAATTCTTCCTTTGCTCCCGCTGGGAGAACTGGGACGTTTGCAAGGACTACTATGAAGGGGGTAGATTCTGGTGGTAGATGAAGAGTACTCATACATCGAGTGAGGGTGTTGGATGCCTCATGACCAAGGTTATTTGCCTCTCCTCCGGGCGTCACGACTGCGATACTCACAGCTTCTCCAGGATTATGCTTGGGATAAGGAGAGACCACCTCTTTCGCTGTTATGGACAAAATTGGTGGGTGGATAGGAGGTAGGGATAAACGTGGGCGATTGGAGGCGCTGTCTAATGCTAACTCCAGGGGGGTAGGGACTGAGCTGATTGGCTTCTAAAGTCGTACGCCTGCGCGCTGCAACTCGCTGGGATCGATGGAGCAGTTGGAGCCAGGGGCCTTGCACCTGCTGCCCCAGGGTCGCCTTGAAAGGACAATTTCATGGAGGAAAGGCACCTTTCTAGTGCCGATAGGCGTTTTGACAATAGGATCTAATTTAAGGTCCAGAACAGCAGTGATAGAGGCCACGTGGGGCTCCAGCATGGCAATCAGGACCGGTTTGGATATAACCGGGATGTCAGGCAAACAGGGGTTCACCCTGTTACTCTTGCTTCATTTGCCGTTGCTCCTGATGGGGGCTAACTTCCTTTTAGTTCTCACTCACTTCCCTGTTTCAGGGTCCTGTGCGGGTATTGCTGAGGCTGCCCCCCGGTCCGATGACTGAGAGGTACCTTGGTCCAAATGTAAACCGATTCCACTGCCCTCAACGATATCGGTACGTGGTGAGTCACAAACCATGATGGGATCAGAATAAACTGAGGTTGTGAGGGGACAGGCAATCAGGGGGACATTGAGTGCCTGGTTCACTGGGGAGCGGGAGAGATGTTGAGCAACTAGCTCCATCTCCTTGTCCAGGACGCCGACAGCTCATTGTAAAAAAGCGTCCATGGTTGAAACTGTGTTCGTAGGCGTTTTTGACAATGCTCCTGCTTGCTTACACCTCCCCATGGTGACGTGCCCAACTGCCCTTGATGGATTCAGGCTGTATACTGCTGCTGCTTGCGAACCCTGTAAGGCTAAATGGGCTGGTTTGCGGCTTGGGTTAGAGGAATCGCTCACAAGCTGGATTGCAAACTGAGGGAAGAAGTCATAACATGGACAGCTGCGACAAGTGAAGAGTCTATTAGTTAGAAGGCCCCCAGAAGATGATAGAAAAGGTGCTTGTACAGGTGCAAACACTGCGACGGAATAACATCAGGATTGGCCTGGAGTAAAGAAGATAGGACGGAGAGTCCCTACCTGCCTTCACTTGGGATCCCAAAAGTCCAGGTTTCCTTCTTCGCAGTCCTGAGTCAGCTCCTTACATCTGGTGAAGAAAATCGCCGAGACCGAAGACCAAAGGGAATGGCCCAGCCTCCTCCGGTCTCCGACGGTCGCGGACGGGTCCGCCCTTGGCCCAGGCTTTGCCCGGGCACGTCCCGCGCCACGGGAAGTGCAACGCACTTTTAAGTGCGCAGCGCTGGATAGCAGCAGTGGCAAAACAGGATTCTGCGACAGCGAGTCCGACAGCAGCCTCTCCAAACCTTGCCAGCACCTCTCCAAGCAACAAAACATCCCTGCATATGCATACCAGGGTCAAGAGCCAGTGGAGTTGATTCACAAAAGCATTTACTAGTAGATATTTTACATCCCTATTCAATAGGATTCATAGTTCTAATGCCATTGTGCCCTCATGGAGAGGGAATATACTTAACCCTATATATAAAGAGTGGCAGTCAAAAATCCCCACTGAATCACAGACTAATAGTCTTAATAGACGTTGAAGCTAGAGTATACGCCTCTTGCATACGCCAGGAACTTCAGGTGTGGGCAAATAAGAATCAGTTATAACAAAAACCCAAACAGGATTCTGGTTGAGCATGGGGACAATAACAAACCTGTCAGTATTTACCATCCTGGCTGAAAAGGCAATACAACGAAGGCGTCGACTATTTACATGCTTTGGCAACCTCAAATCAGCCTTTGGCAGAGTTCCCTGTGCCCGTCTCTGGGCAAAACTGGCAGAATGGGGCCTTCCTGATGCACTGTTAAACTCAATCATTGCCCTGCACAGTAACACATGGGTACAGGTTAAAGTAGGTAACGGCAGCAGTGTTGCATCTAAGATCCAAACCAAGAACAGTCTTAAGCAGGGATGTGTTTTGGCCCCCTGCTTATTTAACCTTTATTTGGCAGACTTTGATAGATACTTGGCACAAGTGGAGAGTTTCCCACCAAGGCGGGCAACAGATACAGTAAGTCACCTGCAATATGCTGACGACATAGTCGTACTAAGTCAAACTACAGAGGTCAATAAATGCATCGGTTGAGTACATTGAACAGCAAGGTCTTGAGTTGAACCTAGGAAAAACAATGGTGATTCCTCAGGTTGACCCAAAGAGAAAATATTCCAGCTGGTTGGTGCATGGCAGTCGCATTGACGTTGTAACTTCTTATAAATATCTTGGAGTTGTGATAGAGCGCCATGTGACCTTTAAGCAGCACTTTGCCTCGATGCGTGCTGAAGCACCCAACCTAACTTTTGCATTCAGTCCGCTGATTAAGAGGCTGAGCTGCCAATCATATCAACATCGGTTTACAGTAATGGCAGCACAGTTTCTACCGACTGTTTCATATGGCCTGGATATCACACAAGGAAAAGAGGTGGCCTTATTAAACCTTCTTTAAACAAATGTTTATAAATACATCTTCTGCCTTCCAAGGTCGGTCTTCCAAGCCCAAGTACGGCTGGAATTTGGCCTAATGAACCAGGAACTGCAAAGAATGAAAGCATTCGTGTTATGCTGGAGCCTTCGTGCCTCTAAAAAAGGCTCCTTGAACAACTTGTCCTAGCAGGAAGTAGAGTCTCAGATGAGCAAAAACCTGGAGTGTATTTGTTGACGTCAACCACCACCCTGGGATTAAGGGATGCCTGGGCCCTCCCTATTGGAAGAGCATCCTTCAATTGGCTAAGTAACATCTCGGCCAAAGCGCTGTCCCAGCTGCAAGATAACAACACGTCAGCAGCCAAGCGCCCCACATTGTCTGTCATCTCTTTTTTTCACTCATGTTAAAGCACCAGTTTCTGTTGTTTCATTTTGGACAGTTTCCAAAGAGTCTTCCCGCATTTTAAGCTGTCGCCTATGCGGGTACAAACAAGAGTCAGTAATTCACACATTATGTGTATGCCCAGCATTCTCAGAAGAAAGAAGAAAGCTACTTAAACCAGCAGTCCTAAAACAGCAAGTACGCTCCTGTAGGGAAGCCATCATCTGTTGGTTCAGTGGAGATTACATCGCCCTAGTGTGTCAGGGGAATAAATACCTTTGCCTGGCGCAAAAACGACTAGGCCACCCACTGCACTAAAGGCCGTAAGAAAACGCCATGTCACACGCCAATTGCTCCCAGACTGACTGAGATTCAAAATCTAATAATGATTGCCACCGAGACAGACTCGACATGACGGCATAGCCAGCATCATTTGCTCTTGCATAAGCCCTTTTTGGATATTAATACATTTATAACATCATTAGGAATGTTATCATGCAGGTTCTAAAACCCAAATGGCCCAACATAGAAGCATTATGCAATTGCAAAATTGGGATATACAAATCAACATGCACAAGGCATTTGCACTTTTTTTTGTTCTTTAGATAATCATGCAGTTGTTGGTTCTTAGCGTCAGAAAACAATTTACATTGCATGATTACTCTTAAAACTCATGTCTTATTGTTGAATTACTGCTGCTCCATGCATCAACCAGACTCTATCAAATCATTAAGCATAAAACGGGGGACACACTCCCACAATGCCTTGTGCTGTTTGCATGAACAGTTTCAATCAAATCTGCAGCTGCAACTTAGGTTGGATTGAGTTGTAGAGAGAGAGGAGGTAGCCTTGGAGGAAAGGAGGTTATTCCAAGCTAGAAAATATATTTTTTAAAGTAATTTTTAGTTTTAGATGGGTGCGCTGAAAATGTGGCAATGGAGTAGAAGTTTAATTGAACCAAAACGAATAGTTTCTTACCTGTCGGTGTAGTTTTGCAGCTTGAAGACTTTCTGGATTCACTATGCTGTGCATTATTCCGCGGTCTAGTGGTTGGGTCCGGAATCGTAGTCTCTTTTTTTTTTTTTTTTTCGTGGCCCAGGTGGGCGTCGACGCCCCACCATTTAGTGTCCTTCCACCCTTGGGCGCCATCTTCGGATTCTTTTTTTCTTGTCTTGTGCTTTTCCTTGTTTATCCTTTTACCTTTTGAAGGTGTTTTCCATTTCTTAGTCCCCCTTTCCTCCTGTCTCATCTTTCTGGCGGAGGCGGGTGGGTTCGCTAGTGAATCCAGAAAGTCTTCAAGCTGCAAAACTACACCGACAGGTAAGAAACTATTCGTTTTGCAGCGTGAATCTTTCTGGATTCACTATGCTGTGCATAGACTTTGTAGCGGTTTGCTATGTTTGTGGCGACTGGGTGGAAGATGAGCGTTGGTTGTTGAATATATGTTGAAGCACTTTTTGACCTACTTGTGCTTCTTTGTTCATCTGTATATCCACGCAGTAGTGCTTAGTGAACGTGTGCACTGAAGCCCATGTCGCCGCCAGGCAAATGTCTTGGATGGGTGTGTTTGCCAGGAAGGCTATTGTTGCTCCCTTTTTCCTGGTAGAGTGAGCTTGTGCTGCTCCTTGTAGTTCTTGGCCTGCCTGTTTGTGGCAGTATTGAATTGTCTGTGCGATCCATCGTGCGATGGTGTTTTTAGTCACTGGTCTTCCCAGGAAGCTTCTTGCGAAAGACACAAAGAATTGCTTTGTTTTCCTACAATCCTTAGTCCTTTCGATGTAATGCATTACTGCTCTTCTAGCGTCCAGAGTGTGCAGTGCCCTCTCTGCGCTGGTGGATGGTTTTTGGAAGAAACTTGGTATCTGTATTGTTTGGCTGATATGGAACTTTGACACCACCTTTGGCATGAAGTGTGGGTCTGTCCTCATTACCACCCTGTCATTGTGAATCTGAATGTAGGGTTCCTGTAGTGTGAGCGCCTGCAATTCGCTCACTCTGCGTAGCGAGGTAATTGCTACCAGAAAGGCCGTCTTTATTGTGAGCATATGTAGAGAGGCCTTGTGAATGGGTTCGAAAGGTGCCTTCATAAGCTGTGTTAGGACTACATTGAGGTTCCATGCAGGCGGTGGCATCCTTTTTGGTGGGGCTATTCTCTTGGCCCCCTCTAGGAATCTTTTTACCACCTGAGATGTAAAGAAACTTTTCCCTGTTTCTCCTCTTGTATAGGCTACTATTGCTGCCAGGTGTACTCTTAGCGAGGTGCAGCTTAGGTTACTCCTTAGCAAGTGTGTGAAGTATTTTAGCACTGTTGATTCCCTGGTGATTCTCCTGAGGAGCTTTTCCTTGATGCACCATTCAGTGAATCTCTTCCATTTAGCTGCATAACATTTCCGTGTAGTGGGCCTCCTCGCTTCCCGCAGTACTGCCAGCGTGCTTTGCGGAAGCTTGAGGTGGGCGAACTCTAGGTCTTCAGGAGCCACGCTGCTAGGCTGAGGCTCTCTGGTTCTGGATGGAGTACCCTTCCGTTTTGCATCGAGAGCAGGTCTCTTCTTTTTGGGAACTTGTGTGGCGGTCCCTGTGCCATTTCCACGATCTGTGAGAACAAGGACTGCCTGGCTGTTAGAAATGGGATTTTTAGTAGGCTTGGGCGTGGGCCAAAGCCAGGCAAAAACCACTACTCTAGTCAGGATAAGGGAGTTACACGTCTAAAATAACCCCTGCTCACCTCCTTGGTAGCTTGGCACGAGCAGCCAGGCTTATCTTAGAGGCAGTGTGTAAAGCATTTGCACATAACCAACAGTAATACAGCGTAAGCACTACAAAAGGACACCACACCAGTTTAGAAAAATATCCAAATTTTTATATACAGACAAGACCAAAAACGATAAAAATCCACAATACTATACTTAAAAGTTCACAGTTCCAAAAATACGCTGATTAAAAAGAGTTCCTTGTGTGGATAGCTCCGTCCGGGCTACCACGGCGTCGTGAACAACAAATCCAACAATTCTGGCTGGTTGCGGGGTCGCGGGCCAGCTACGGTGTCGGGAAGACCCGCAAACAGTACCTGTGAGAGATGCAGGGCGTTGAGGCCCTTGAAGTCACTCGCGTTGCAGGTCGAGCGCCTCTCTGATGGAATCAGGAGCGCTGGCGCCGGCAGACGTCTGGTGCTGCGGTGCGAAGCGCAGCGTGCGATGCCCCCAGGTCGCGGTGCGAGCAGCGACTCGGTGACGGCGTCAGATGGCATCGTCAGTGAGACCAGGGTCGCGGTGCGAGATGAAGGCGGTGCTCGCCACGGTGCTAGCAGGTCACGGTGCAAGCAGCGTCGTTGCTGAAGCGCTGTCGTCGGCTGACGAACTGGAGTCGATGGCGCCGGCGTCAGTAGGCCAAGGTTGCGGTGCAGGATGAGGGTTGTGCGTCGTGTGACTTACGAGCGGTGCCCTCGAACCACGGTGCAAGCAGCGGCGTCGATTTCGACAGGAAGTGGTGGCGTCAGGAAGGCCAAGGCGTCCTCGTGAAGCAAGGCGGTGCGGACTGCGGTGCCCACAGGTCGCGGTGCGAGCAGCGGCTCGGTGGCAGCGTCAACAGGCGTCGGTGAGATCAGGGTCGCGGTGCGGCGTTGCGGCGGTGCTCTCTGTGGTGCCAAAGCTTCGGCGTGAAGCGAGGCGGTGCGGAGTGCGGTGCCCACGGGTCGCGGTGCAAGCAGTGGCTCGGTGGCGGCGTCAACAGGTGTCGTCGGTGAGACCAGGGTTGCGGTGCGGCATTGCGGCGATGCCCTCTGCGGCGCCAAAGCTTCGGCGTGAAGCGAGGCGGTGCGGAGTGCAGTGCCCACAGGTCGCGGTGCAAGCAGCGGCTCGGTGGCGGCGTCAACAGGCGTCGTCCGTGAGACCAGGGTTGCGGTGCGGCGTTGCGGCGGTGCTCTCTGCGGTGCCAAAGCTTCGGCGTGAAGCAAGGCGGTGCGGAGTGCGGTGCCCACAGGTCGCGGTGCAAGCAGCGGCTCGGTGTCGGCGTCAACAGGCGTCGTCGGTGAGACCAGGGTTGCGGTGCGGCGTTGCGGCGGTGCTCTCTGCGGTGCCTTCAGGACACGGAGTCGGCAGCGGCGTCGTAGACGTAGTTGAGTTGGCGTTCTTCTTGCTGCAGCACAAAACACACAGTCCCCAGTGCTGCGGGTCAAAGAACTTGAAGTCTTTGCTGTTCCTGAGACTTCGTGAACAGGGGGAAAGCTCTACCTCAAGCCCTTGGAGAGACTCACAAATTAGGTTGCAGAAAGTCCAGTCCAGGCCTTTCACTGCCCAAGACAGAAGCAGCCACTGCAGGTCAGCCCAGCAAAGCACCCAGCAAAGCAGTCGTTCCTTTTTGCAGCTTCTCCGGCTCTTCTTCTCAGCAGTCTTCTTGTCCAGATGAGTTCTAAAGTTCAGGGGTCTGGGACCCAGCATTTATGTCCCAAAATCTTTTGATCTCTTAGGCAGAGAGGGCCTATGCCCAGTCAGGACCAGTTCTGCCTTCTCTGGTGTGAATTCCTGGCAGGAGGTGGAGACGGCATTTGTTCAGAGGCAGAGCAGGCCCTTTGAGGTGCAAGGAAATCTCCTCCCCTTCCCCCATCGTAACCCAGGTCTTTTCAGCCCTTTCCTGACCTACCTAGACCATCTGGCGCCCCTCCTGCTCCCCAGCCTTCTGTCATCCAAAACCCAGACAGGCAATCCACATTCCAAAGAGGCACACGGGATGACTGAGCAAGAAAATACCTACTTTCTAAAAGTGGTATTTTCAAACACAGAATGTAAAAATCACCTTCACTAAAAGATGCATCTTTAGATTCTGAGTTCAGGCATACTAAATTCTATTTTCTTACCGAATTCCCTGGGCCAGTTATGTTTATAAGATGTTATAAACAAACCTCCCATTCTATCCTATGAGAAACTGGTAGCCTTGCAATAGTGAAAAACGAAATTGGCTGTAATTCACTATCAGGACATGCCACACACACCAGGGCATGTCCCACCTTTCACATACACTGCACCATGCCCACAGGGGTACCTTGGGCCTACCTGAGGGTGTCTGACATGTAAGAAAAGGGAAGGTTAGGGACCGGCCAGTGTGTGCACTGGCCAAGTCGACATGGCAGTACAAACTGCGCGCAGACTTCTGCAATGGCAGGTCTGAGTTACTGTTTTCAGGGCTACTCACGGGGTGGCACAACCAGTGCTGCAGGCCCCCGAGTAGCATTTGATTCACCAGCCCTGGCACACGCAGTGCTACTTACTAGGGGCTAACAGGTAAATCAAATATCCAATCATGGAAACACCCATCCATAACACGATTTACACAGAGAGCATATGCACTTTAGCACTGATTAGCAGTGGTAAAGTGCCCAGAGTCCTAAAACCAACAAAAACAAGGTCAAAAACAGGAGGCCAAAAAGTAAAAAGTCTGGGGGTAAACCCGCTGAAAAAGCCAAGTCTAACACTGGCCCACTGTGGTGCAACTAGAATTAGCGTCATGTTGCTTGTTCTGCACTTGCTGAGCACCTTGTGTATCAGCGGTATCGGTGGAAAAGCGTAGGCAAATGTCTTTGACCAGCTCATCCATAGGGCATTTCCCTGGGATTGATGTCCCGGCTGCCTGGATGCGAAGATTTGGCATTTTGCATTCTGGTGTGTTGCAAACAGGTCCAGTTGTGGGGTCCCCCACTTCTTGAATAGTGCTTGCGTCTCCTGCGGGTTGAGCTCCCACTCATGTGAGATTGACGTCTGTCTGCTCAGTCTGTCTGCTTCCACATTGTCCTTCCCTGGCAGATGTATTGCCAGGAGGTCTATTTGTAATGGAATTGCCCATTTCCATATCTGTTGCACTAGATCTTACAGCGCCACTGACTGTGTTCTTTCCTGCTTGTTGATGTAGAACATCGTTGTGGTGTTGTCTGTACCAACACCCTTTGCCCGTACAGCTGTTTCTGGAACGCTTTTAGTGCAAGGAACACGGTCTTGAGTTCTAGGAAGTTGATGTGTTTGACGGCATCTGTTTGTGTCCATAAACCCCTTACTTTGAGCAGGTTCATGTGTGCTCCCCACCCCATTTGGGATGCGTCTGTTGTGATGGTCACTGTTGGAGTTGGTGGTGTGAATGGGTTTCCCCTTGTTATGTTGTCCTTGTTCCACCATGCTATCTCTTCCTGCACTGCGTGCATTACAACCACTAGATCTTCCCAACTCCCTGTTGCCTGTGACCACTGCTGTTGCAGCCATTCCTGGAATGGTCTCATGTGTAGTCGAATATTGGGGACTAGGTGTATGCAGGACGCCATCATCCCCATGAGCTTGCTCACCGTCCTCACTGTCAGACGTTGCCCCTTCTGGTATTGGCGAGTCTCCTTCAGTAGTGCGAAGGTTCTCTTTTCGCTGGGGAACACCCTGCTCTGAATGGTGTCGATTTTTGCACCCAGGAAGATCTTCACTTGTTCTGGTTCTAGCGACGACTTCTCGTTGTGTATGGAGAAGCCTAGTTTTGTCAGCGTTTGTGTGACCTGCTGAGCATGTAGTTTGCATTGGTTGTAGGAGTTCGCCTTCACCAACCAATCGTCTAGTTAGGGGTATACATGTATTCCCTGTCTCCGCAGATGCGCTGCTACGGCAGCTAGGCATTTGGTGAAGACCCTTAGCGCGGATTTTAGGCCGAAGGCTAGGGCCGTGAACTGGTAGTGCATCTTGCTGATGGTAAATCTCAGTAGATGTTTGTGTTTTTGGTTCATGGGAATGTGTAGGTAGGCATCCTTGAGGTCTATTGTGGACATAAAATCCCCGGGCCTTATCTGAGGTATAACCTCCTGTAAGGACGTCATCTTGAACTTTTGAGTCTTTATGTATTTGTTTAGGAACCGTAGGTCCAGTATGGGCCTTAACGTTTCGTCTACTTTTGGTACGAGGAAGTAGTTGGAGTACACTCCCGTGCTTCTTTCCCCGTATGGTACCTTTTCGATAGCCTGTTTGTGGAGGAGTTCTTGTGCTTCCTGCCACAGTAGTGCTAGCTCTCCTGCTGAGCGTGTCTTGTTGGTTGGCCTCCTGTTTGGTGGCTTTCTTACCAGTTCTATGCAGTAGCCAAATTGTATGATGTTGAGTATCCATTTGTCGGTTGTTATCTTCTCCCACTCCTGGAAGAAGTGTTTTAGTCTGCCTCCTACGGGTGTCACATGATCGTTGATTTGTAATTGTTGTTTGTGTCTTTTGTTGTGCCGCGCCACTAGGGATGTTGTGAGTGCGGGCACGTTTGGTACTGTGGAGTCACTTGGGGCGGGTTGCTGGCCGCCTCTCCTTGTCTGTCCTCGTACGTTTGGTCGGCTTCGAAAGGACTGGCCCCTCTGTTGGTTCTGCCAGCCTTGTTGCTCTTGACCCTGTTGCGCCTGGCTGCTTCCCTGAAATGTTTGCTGGAAGGCCTGGTGCGATGTTCCTGGCTGGTTCCCTCCTCTGCCATTTGGTCTTCGTGAGAGGGTGCCCCTTCTCATCCCTCTGAACTGCAGTGCTCCCATGGACTTTGCAGTTTCGTTATCTTTTTTGAGCTGTGTCAGCGTCTTGTCCATGGGCGTGCCGAACAGCTTTTCCCCGTTGAAGGGCAAGTTCAGGATGTTGTTCTGTACTTCCGGCTTGAACCCAGAGATCCTCAGCCAGGCATGTCTCCTCTCTGTTACTCCGATCATCATCAGCCTGCTTGATGTGTCTGCTGCGTTCAAGGCCGACTTCAGGCAGGTGTTGGCCATATTCTTGCCCTCCTCCACCAGGTGAGCCGCTCTTTGCTGGTGTTCGGTCTGGAGCAGTTTGAGCAACTGCCCAACTTCTTCCCAATGCTGGTAGGCATGTCTGTTTATAAGGGCATTGGAGTTGGCAATGCGCCAATGGATTGCCGCATTCCTCTCAATTTTCCTCCCTGTGAGGTCTATTCTCTTGCTCTCCTTGTCTGGAGGCGGTCCGGAGTTTGTGGGAACGTTGGCCCTCTTCCTGGCTGTTGCAGTTATGATTGAATCAGCTGGCACAGATCCCTGGATATATGGTGGATCTTTAGAAGAGTGCTTGTATTTTTTCTCTGTCTGGGGGGTGACAGATCTGCAGGTAGATGGCTCCTTGAAAGCCTCCCTGCCTTGGTCTAGCACACCTGGGAGCATAGGAAGGAATTGGCTCCTAGTTTGCGTTGGCAGCAGTGTCTCCAGGAGAAAAAAGGCCTTGGGCTTTTCTTCCTCCATTTCCACCCTATAGGTTGCTGCAGCGTTCCTGATGACCATGTTGTATATTCCAATGTCGTCCGGCGGCGAAGGCCTCGACAGATACGTCTCCACGGCCTCTTCTGGGTTTTCGGCGTCGAGATCCTGCCAATCCAGGTCCTGAGCCTCCGAGGGTGTCGAGCCAAAGTGTGACTGCTGGTCGTCATCGCCCTCAGTGTAATAATACAGGCCCTCTTCGTCCTGTTGCTCCGACGGTTCGGGAGTGTTCGGCGGATCGGTGGCATCGAACTCCTCCTGGGCTTCTGCTTCGACAACCGTCGAGGGCTTCGAAGGGATGGTGTATCTACTCATTCGTTCGTCGAAATCCTTCTTCCTTTGGAGGATACTGGTCATTTCGGCCTCGAGCCTTCTTTTCTTCCTCTCCATCTCTACCGCTTGTTCGGCGTCGAGAGTTTCGGCGGTTCTCTTCGAGGTCGTGGATGTTGACGTCGAAGTTGCCTTCTGCTCTTTCCCCTTCGGCGTCGAGTGCGGCTTTTCGGAACCGTGCTTCGACGACCTGGGTGTATCTAGAGCTTTCGCCGACCGGGAGTCCTTATCGAAGGATCCGCTGGGCAGTTTGTCCGTGGACGCAGCTGTGGTAGTCGATTGCTTCGATGCCAGTGCTCCTTTCGAGGACTTTGGCTCTGATTTTCGAGGGTCTGTCGGGGTTTTAGGGGTCGACGTCTCTCTTACCTCCTTCCTCGGCCTGTTATCGGTCTCTACGAGATGTTGTCCTCTTCCCCGCTGGAGAGGCCTAGGTCCCACAGCGACGGAGGTTGTCCTTGCCCCTGCATGCTGTAGTTTGCTCTCCTCTGTCTGTCCCTCACTCTGAGGGTCTTGGGGCGAATGCCGAGCAGGCGTTGCAGTCGGTACTTTGATGGTCGATCGGTAGGCAGAGGTTGCAGACTGGATGCTGGTCCTTCTGCGTGAACTTGTGGTGGCAGTTACGGCAAAATTTGAATGGTGTCTTGTCCATTCCCGCGCTCAGGGAGCCCCCTGTGTGCGCATTCTCCGTCGGACGTCGAAGTTTTCTCTACTTCTCACCTACTTCGTCGTCCCGGTTGTATGTTCTTTGTCTTGTGATGAAGAAACTCCAATTTTCTCGGTTCTTTCTGCTTTTCTTTCCTCCTCTTCCAACTCTGGAGCTCCTCACGACGATCCAGACCCAACGGCGGAAAAAAGAATCTGAAGATGGCGCCCAAGGGTGGGAGCTTCCGGAGGAAGCGTGCCGACGTCACGGAAGGACACCAAATGGTGAGGCGCCGACGCCCACCTGGGCCACGAAAAAAAAAAAAAAGAGAAAAGAGACTACGATTCCGGACCCAACCACTAGACCGCGGAATAATGCACAGCATAGTGAATCCAGAAAGATTCATGCTGCAAAACGTGAGGTTATGTATTTTGGAATCACGTAATATAGAGGTCTCAAGAAATTAATGTTTATTAACATTGGGATCATCCAGAAAAGGAAATAAGAAAATACGAACATTGGTCAGGATTTTATTTTGTAATTGTGAGCAATGATTAATGCAGTTAGAATTAAAAATTTGGGGCTCAATCCACAAACTTCATTTTGAAGTACGTAAACTAGTACTACTTACTACAAAATGCAGCTCGCAAACCTGAACGTGTAAATCTCATCCTCCACCTCTCTTATCTTTTCTATGGAGAGATCCTCATGCATGTAAGTTTACTACTTAGCAGTAAATGTGGGAGGGACCAGCGGCAGTGCCTGGAAAAAGGGTCATTCTTACTACTAAATGTGAGGAGTTTAGGGAGAAGTGAGGAGTGGTTTAGAGAGGAGTTTTGAAAGGGACATTCACCCACGTACAAAAAAGTAAGACCATTGCTATTTTCAAAGTGCACTTCTAAAGCTACTACAGCCAAAAAGGACCGAAAACCATAGTAAAAGTCCTGCAGTTCAGAGCTGGAGTAAGTCCAGCACCACACATGGCTAACCACTTGTACTGTAATACCCTCACTAAGAAAATAATGGAAGCAGGTACTTAAACTAAAACCCTATAGGAAATAATGTTAAATTAAATTAAATGATATAAACTAGTTAAACATATATTTACATTCAATTTCATGTTAAACAGTTGTCTAAAAATAAAAGTTTTTTAAATTAATTTTATTCTAAAATATTTTATAGCACCGTAGGGTGTTTAAATGTTTGCTCTGCATTTAAAATAAATATGTAACATTAATTCACGTTACTAGTTAACATAAAAATATCTTTACTATTTTTTTTTCAAGTTTAATCAACTAAAATCTCCCTATGGTAAAGTATAGGGAAAAGTAAAAAAGTTACCAGGGTAGCTTTATCCATTTTCCAGGGAGCATAAGGGAGAAAATATGACTTGGACCTCTCATAAAGACAACCTTTAAGAACCAGCCCTTCGAGGAGAACCTAATGGCCCAAGGGGAGAGAAGGAAGGAGATGGAATATGATGTCAAGAATACTCGACCAGTTTAATCAGTTGCTATGAAGATGGGGCACATTTGATCAGTAATCAGAATATTCCTAATGTTAGTTCCATGAGGATGCATTTGTTAAGTATGAGGTGGGTGGGGACATTAAGGATTAGATAGAAGGTTGTGTAGAAGCTTTCCAGTGAGTTTGACAAATACTTGAAATTTTTTAAGAAGCACTAGTGTGCTGTACTATTCTGGGGGATACTAGTACAGTGGACAGCACAATAAGACTGTCGCATAAAGAAACTTTTACAGGTTTATGCGGGCTGCTCTTCATAAGAAGATGGATTATTACCATGGCAACATCAGAACCATGATTTGGGTCTTGGATGGTAATATCGTGACAAAACACCGATGGCAACACCATGGGAAAAAGATAAATTTGTGTAACGCATGATCGATTTGTTTGCCACAAAACATTTTCTTAATAACTGCCCTGAACATTTAAAGCAACAGCGAGTAAACGGTTTAATTACATTACATATTAGGTGACACAAGCTCCTAACAGGTATGTAAGCACCAAGATCAGAGTTGACTTTTAGTACAGAGGTCCAGAAAAGGCCTCTCTAGGGTAGAATTCAAAAACATCGAAAGGCGTAATCAAATCCACAGTAAAGACCAGAGTAGGAATCCATAGTTCCAGGTTGATTAAGAGAGTGAATCGGTGAAATGATTGCGTTTTCATTAAAGATGGAAATGGAACAATTAAGGCATTTATTCCCAGATGTGCACCTCTCGAATGTTCCTTAAAATTCCGTAAGGAAGGCAAGCCCTCACAGATTCACGCAGTGAGCTTAAGCAGGTCTGGCAAATAGCCTGCACGTGTAGAATAAGATGTTTGCGGCAAGCCACATACATCAGATAAAAAGCCCAATGCCAGGGGGCTTAGTTAAATTTCCTTGTCACTCTATAGGTCCAAACATATGATTGAACCCAAACCACTGGCAGATCTGCTGGAAAGTGTGTGCTGTTTCTGGCACACTTCACCCAAGTCTCACTTGCCCACATGTCCAGTTTTTGATCTGTACAGATGATGACTTTTAAGGATATAAAAACATTGATAGACAACTTAAGCCTCTTCCAATTGGCAATGGCACACAAGATGGCAGACACAGGGAGATCGAGCTCTTCACACGCACCCTGTAACTGACCACCGTCATTTGAACTGTGGGAACCTGTGACTGCCGCATAGTTAGAAGAAAAGGAGAAACAGCAGCAGAGCCCCGAGCCACACTGTAGGCCGGAATTCTCCTGAGATGACCTCTTCTCCTTGTGGTGTACAGGCTGGAAACTGACAGCCCTCCAAGCAGAGGATGGACAATGCTTACCTCTTTACCGTATGATCTCTGAGCCCTGACAACCCCCTGCACCCCTACCCCCAGAGCCTTAAGAACGCAGCAAGACTGAGGGAACGGGGCTGGACTTTGTGTGCCGCAGTGTTGCCTCATCGGAGGGAGGTGGGGGTGGTGGGCGGCGGCTTGTGTCCTCATCCGAGAGGCCCAAGACTGAGGTGAGAAGAGCTCTGGGGATCAGTGAGGGTCTCTTCGTGGCTCAGCCAGGGTGCCTGAGGAAACTGCAATTGCAAATTTTGACTTGTCATCCCACAATATGTGGGCTCACTCAGGAGAGCAGGGGAGGTGGTCCCCAGACAGGATTGGCACCACCAAGGAGCAGGGAGGGTAATATGAGGGCATATAGGCACCCTAATGACCTCTAATTCAGCAGGAGAGCCCTCAATGGAGCCACTGTCGCAGCTTGAAAACAATGTTAAAGTCGAGGAGAGGGCAGGAGAGTGTGCATGGGGTGCTGGGAGACAGTGGGTAGGCCCATAGACAAGTTACCGTACACAGCCTTCCAACGACAGCTGCATCTATTTTACCAACTGCTTCTAACCCAGACACACTTGACAAAATATTGGAGCAGATTACAGAAACCAAAAATGCTCTCGAGGTAAAAATAGTCTCTGTGCCAGACAATCCAGACCTCCTCAGAGAAGATCAACGTAAGCAGTCTGAAAGGGTTGGTTACATAAAATCCTTACTACTTGACCTGCAATCCAAGATACGTGACCTGCAGAAACAGGTACAAGAGCGTTCTGAGAAGGCAGAGATGAGGATGCTGAAGGTTAGGCACATGACAACAATGTACAAATTGGAGGCATGCCGGAGGGCTGGGACACAATGCAGTATATCAAAGACTGGTTGAAGGCAGTGGTGACTCCTTGGAATCTCTTCCCTTGGAGAAAGAGCCCACAGGGTCCCAGCCAAGTGGCCACACCCAGGAGCCCTTCTAAGACCTATTGTGACAAAGATTCTCAATTTCTGTGATAGAGATGTAACACCACACTCCTCAATGGACACATTGACAGACACATTGAAGTAGAGAGAGGCAAGACAATGACCTTCCCTGACTACACACTAGCAGTTGAATGCCGCACTGCTTTCTTTATTGGCATAAAATAGAAGATGGGGTTGAAATAGGCCCTGCATTATCTGAAATATTAAATATAATGCTCAACCAGTGATTATATTTTTAACACAACCAGGGCAAGCCAGGGACTTGGCTGAACAGCAAGAAGAAGGTAGAAAACAGTACTAAAATCATCAGTTTTCTTTTCGACCTCGGAGGTGAGAATCCTATACCGCTAAGGTAAGAACCCCCAGATGTAGAATGCACCATCTTCATCACAGGTGCAGGAAAAGAGACAGGCTGCTGCTGCAAGATACCTTGTCCACCACAGACAGCACTGATAGTGATGATTCTGCAACCATCCGTACATCAAAGCATCAAAGTAAAAACACCTCTCCAGAATCACACCACAAATAGTGGATGACTTACTTTGACTGCCTAGTTCCACCAATAAGGTGCATAGAACATTGGTAAAAGCCATTGCTATAACATGATAGAGTTATGGTACACCCTTTTCCCTGCTATGGTAAAACAAGGCCGGGTCACTGGTCTCATGGGTTACCAACTTCCTTATATTGAGGGCGTGGACAGGGAGCTCTGATTTGCAGCTCAAGCGCATTCTACTCTCCTCCCCCCCCCCCCCCCAACTAACTTTCCTGGTCTGCGCAAATGGCCAAAGGGAGAGAAGTTACAAATGTTTTAGTTAACACTCTGTCCTGGGGTGGCGAGTTAGGAACTTTTTCGAAACATCACAACAGATGAGCAAGATGCAAACGCCTGTGTCACTTCTATGAGTCATAACACTACACAATCATGAATAGGCCTGGACGGGCATTAGCTAAAGGTTACTTGCATAAGAAACTCCATGGAACCGTTACGTAACATTACCTTCATAACCTGGCATGTCAGGGGCATGAACACAACATCCATCAATTTCTCAATGTTGAGTGACGCATATAGCCCTCCTTCAAGAATCCCATTTAACCCCTTCGCTGCTAGGCCTTTTCCCCCCCTGTGCTAAGCCTTTTTTTGGCTATTTGGGGTAGTGCGCGCTTAGGCCCCTGTAACTTTTTGACCACATAAGGTATCCACGCCAAATTTGCGTCCTTTTTTTCTAACATCATGGGGATTGTAAAGGTACCCAGGGTTTGTGGATCCCCTGGAGGGTACCCAGAAATTAGCCAAAATACAGCTAAATTTTGTTTTTGGGGAAAAATGCGAAAAAGGGCTGCAGATGAAAGCGTCTTGTTTTTCCCTGCAAATGGCATCAAAAAGGGGTTGTGGTGCTGAAATCACCATCTTCCCAGCTTTCAGGGACAAGCAGACTTTTGTCAGAAAACCAACTTTTTACACAGTTTTGGCATTTTTCTGGGACATAGCCTATTTTTGCTATTTTTGTGCTTTCAACCTCCTTCCAGTTAATGGTAGAAATGGGTATGAAACCAATAATGGATCCTGGAAAGCCATACATTTCTGAAAAGTAGACAAAATTCTGAATTCAGCAAGGGGTCATTTGTGTAGATCCTTAAAGTTTTCCTTATAGAAACTAACAGTTAAAGGAAAAATTGAAAATTAGTTGAAAAAAACAGCAATTTGTGTCAACGTTTTCACCTTTAACTTCTTCTAATTATGACAGCTATTTGAAAGCAATATACCGTTATATCCGCTGGACCTTTCTGGTTGTGGGGATAAATAGGACTTGTAGGTTCACCAAGAACCCGACGAACCCAGAGCCAATAACTGAGCAGCATCTTGCAATGGTTTTTTATTATGTACCGGGTATATAGCAATTATTTTGGGAAAATGTATACATGGAAAAATTGTTATGAAAGACACCTATGTATTTCTGAAATGGGAACAAAATGTAGATTTTAGAAACAGTAGATATTTGGACATTTCCGAAATTGGGAGTACCCATACTAGCATGAGAATTATAGGTCATTTTTCAAAATGACTTATTTTTTACACATTGTCTTTCATTTGGAAGGCAGAAATGCATCGAAAGTCAATAGGTAATAACAGTTGCTCTACAATTCTGTGTTACCCTAAGTCTCCCGATAAAAATGGTACCTCACTTGTGTGGGTAGGCCTTGTGCCCACAACAGGAAATGGCTCAAAATGCAACGTGGACGTACCACATTTTCACAATGAAAAATTACCCTTTTTTGCAAAGTGCCTAGCTGTAGTTTTTGAACCCTAGCTCTGCGGGCACTTAGGAAACCTAGCAAACCTATACATTTTTCAAAACTAGACACCCAGGGAATTCAGGATGGGGTGACTTGACTGGCTCCCACCAGGTTCTGTTACCCAGAATCCCTTGCAAACCTAAAAAATTGGCAAAAAAACACATTTTCCTCACTTTTCTGTGGTGGAAAGTTCTGGAAACTGCATGGATCCACAAAATTCCACCCACCCCGCGTTCCCCACGGTCTTCCGAAAACAATGGTACCTCACTTGTGTGGGTAGGCCTAGTGCCCGCAACAGGAAGCAGCGCAAAACACAACGTGGACGCACCACATTTTCACAGTGAAAAATGACCCTTTTTTGCAAAGTGCCTAGCTGTAGTTTTGAACCCTAGCTCTGCCGGCACTTAGGAAACCTAGCAAACCTATACATTTTTGAAAACTAGATACCCAGGGGAATCCAGGATGGGGTGACTTGACTGGCTCTCACCAGGTTCTGTTACCCAGAATCCCTTGCAAACCTAACAAATTGGCAAAAAAACACATTTTCCTCACTTTTCTGTGGTGGAAAGTTCTGGAATCTGCGTGGATCCACAAAATTCCACCCACCCTGCCTTCCCCAAGGTCTTCCAAAAAAATGGTACCTCACTTGTGTGGGTAGGCCTAGTGCCCGCGACAGGAAGCAGCGCAAAACGCAACGTGGACGCACCACATTTTCACAGTGAAAAATGACCCTTTTTTGCAAAGTGCCTAGCTGTAGTTTTTAACCCTAGCTCTGCCGGCACTTAGGAAACCTAGCAAACCTATACATTTTTGAAAAGTAGACACCCAGGGAATCCAGGATGGGGTGACTTGACTGGCTCTCACCAGGTTCTGTTACCCAGAATCCCTTGCAAACCTAAATAATTGGCAAACAAACCACATTTTCCTCACTTTTCTGTGGTGGAAAGTTCTGGATACTGCGTGGATCCACAAAATTCCACCCACCCGCGTTCCCCAAGGTCTTCCGAAAAAATGGTACCTCACTTGTGTGGGTAGGCCTAGTGCCCGCGACAGGATGCAGCGCACAACGCAACGTGGACGCACCACATTTTCACAGTGAAAAATTACCCTTTTTTGCAAAGTGCCTAGCTGTAGTTTTGAACCCTAGCTCTGCCGGCACTTAGGAAACCTAGCAAACCTATACATTTTTGAAAAGTAGACACCCAGGGAATCCAGGATGGGGTGACTTGACTGGCTCTCACCAGGTTCTGTTACCCAGAATCCCTTGCAAACCTAAACAATTGGCAAAAAAAACACATTTTCCTCACTTTTCTGTGGTGGAAAGTTCTGGAATCTGCGTGGATCCACAAAATTCCACCCACCCGCGTTCCCCAAGATCTTCCGAAAAAAATGGTGCCTCACTCGGGTGGGAGGCCCTTGCCTGTCGCGGGTACTTGGGCCTCCCACCCGAGTGAGGCACCATTTTTATCGGGAGACCTGGGGGAACGCTGGGTGGTAGGGAATTTGTGTCAGCCCCTTGATGCCACAACTTTACCACACAAAAATGTGTGAAAAAGTGATTTTTTTCAGCCAAATTTCAGGTTTGCAGGGGATTCTGGGTAGGGATAACGTTGGGGGATCCACGCAAGCCATACCTCATTGGACTCCCCAGGGTGTCTAGTTTTCAGAAACGTGTGGGATTGGTAGGTTTCCCTAGATGCTGGCGAGCCCGGAGCCAAAAAACCAGGTGCCCCCAAAACCAGGTAGTTTTGTTATAGGTAGTTTTGAAGTCTCCACAAAGCGATTTGGGCCATTTCCTGTTTCAGCCACTATGCCTACCCACACAAGTGAGGTACCATTTTTATCGGGAGCCCTGGGGAACGCAGGGTGGTAGGAAATTTGTGGATCCACGCAGATTCCAGAACTTTCCCACACAGAAATTTGAGTAAAAAGTGATTTTTTTCTGCTAAATTTGAGGTTTGCAGGGCATTCTGGGTAGGAAAACGTTTGGGGACCCATGCAAGCCATACCTCGCTGGACTCCCCCAGGTATCTAGTTTTCAGAAATGTGTGGGTTTGGTAGGTTCCCAAGATGGCCGCTGAGCCCGGGGCCAAAAACCCAGGTGACCCCCTTGCAAAACCAGGTTGTTTTGTGATAGGTAATTTTGATGTCTCCTCAATACGTTCTGGGCCCTTGCCTGTCAGCGGGTACTTGACCCACCCACGCGAGTGAGGTATCATTTTTATCGGGAGACCTGGGGAAAGCTGGGTGGTAGGAAATTTGTGGATCCACGTAGATTCCAGAACTTTCCCACACAGAAATTGGAGAAAAACGTGATTTTTCAGCTAAATTTGAGGTTTGCAGGGTATTCTGGGTAGAAATTTTTGGAGGACCCACGCAAGCCATACCTCGCTGGACTCCTCCGGGTGTCTAGTTTTCAGAAATGTGTGGGTTGGGTAGGTTTCCCTAGATGGCCGTTGAGCCCGGGGCCAAAAACTCATGGGACCCCCTTGCAAAACCAGGTTGGTTTGTGATAGGTAATTTTGATGTCGCCTCAATAGGTTTTGGGCCCTTGCCTGTCGCGGGTACTTGACCCATCCACACAAGTGAGGTACCATTTTCACGGAAGACTTTGGGGGACGGGGGTGGGTGGAATTTTGTACATCCACGCAGATTCCAGAACTTTCCACCACAGAAATGTGAGGAAAATGTGTTTTTTGGACATATTTTTAGGTTTGCAAGGGATTCTGGGTAACAGATCCTGGTGAGAGCCAGTCAAGTCACCCCATCCTGGATTCCCTGGGTGTCTAGTTTTCAAAAATGTATAGGTTTGCTAGGTTTCCCTAGGTGCTGGCAGTGTTAGGGTTCAAAATCTACAGCTAGGCACTTTGCAAAAAAGGGTCCGTTTTCACTGTGAAAATGTGGTGTGTCCACGTTGCGTTTGGGCCGTTTCCTGTCGCGGGCACTAGGCCTACCCACACATGTGAGGTGCCATTTTTCTTGGAAGACTTTGGGGAACGCGGGATGGGTGGAAATTTGTGGATCCACGCAGATTCCAGAACTTTCCATGACAGAAATGTGAGGAAAATGTGGTTTTTTTGACAAATGTTTCGGTTTGCAAGGGATTCTGGGTAACAGAATCTGGTGAGAGCCAGTCAAGTCACCCCATCCTGGATTCCCCTGGGTATCTAGTTTTCAAAAATGTATAGGTTTGCTAGGTTTCCCTAGGTGCCGGCAGAGTTAGGGTTCAAAATCTACAGCTAGGCACTTTGCAAAAAAAGGGTCCGTTTTCACTGTGAAAATGTGGTGTGTCCATGTTGCGTTTTGGGCCGTTTCCTGTCGCGACCACTAGTCCTACCCACACAAGTGAAGTACCATTTTTCTCGAAAGACTTTGGGGAACGCGGGGTGGGTGGAATTTTGTGGATCACGCAGATTCCAGAACTTTCCACCACAGAAATATGAGGAAAATGTGTTTTTTGGACAAATTTTTAGGTTTGCAAGGGATTCTGGGTAACAAAACCTGGTGAGAGCCAGTCAAGTCACCCCATCCTGCTACGGCACAACGCAGACGTATTTAGCTGAGAAGAGATAAAGACGCCTGAACAATCCATAGGGACAATTGGGATTACTAAAAGTATTGGTGTTGCCGGTCTTTTGGGCAATCATGAATAGACGGTAGTTACGCCTCTCGTGACCTTAGAGATGGATCCAATATGTAAATCATATACTCGAATGTGAGAAGCATATGGAAAGAATAATCTTGATCCAGGTGTATAGTTGAATACATATGTCGATATTGGATCTGGAGAATATATATTATCCCCTGGCTAAGGATTTTTCCTATTGGGAACCAGTGGGATTTAAAATAAACCTTCTACTGCTGACTTCGTCCTATTGGCACAGTGAAGATATCTTAGCCATAGACACCGATGTTGTCTACGAGAATTATATAACCCCCCACCCAGTTGCATTGGTTTTATCAAGTTAATTTATAATTGGTCCTGATGAAGGTGATATGAACTAACTTTCACCGAAACGTGCGTAGACCACTTACAGATATTGGGAATCCTACAAGAGACACAGACAAGCAAAGAGCCAGTCGAGAAGAAGAATTTAATTCTTGAGTGTCTATGTTTTGAATTTAAAAGTATATGGTTTCCCATGCATATGTTTTATTTTTTGTGTTGCTAGTATGTATGACAGTATGAGTGAATAGTGTGATAGGTGAGAATGTAGGTATGATGATTGGATGTGGGGTTATTTGTAATTTTGTGTTTCACATGTACATATTTCAAAATATATGAATTTGTCAGGATATGTGTGATTGTATGCTCTTGTGAATATAACAAAAATGAAAATATACATATAAAAATGAAAAAATATGTTTTTTGATATAAAATAAAATTACATTTTGTGAAGAAAATACAAGTGAGAAGTTTTTGTATATGAGGATTTGTCTTATATTTGAGTCTAAACGGCCAATGTTGAAATGAGATAGGTCAGTAGAGAGGTTCTTTATAATAATAGCCAGTCAAGTCAGCCCATCCTGGATTACCCTGGGTGTCTAGTTTTTAAAAATGTATAGGTTTGCTAGGTTTCCCTAGGTGCCGGCAGAGCTAGGAACCAAATTCAACAGGTAGGCACATTCCGAAAAAAGTCAGTGCCTACTGGGCTTTCTGCCGCCCGGGGAGGGGGAAATCAGGGGCTATTGCCCCGATATGCCCCGAGGGGGCAGAAAGACTATGGCTATTCTTTTGGGGTCGGGGGCATTGGGATGCCTATTCTGGTCAGCCCACACCCCTGCGTATAAAAAAGCCAGCATAATCGCTGGCACATAGTGGGCTTTCTGCCCCCCCGGGGGGCAGATAAGGTGCTATTGCCCCATCTGCCTCCCAGGGGGGGGGGCAGAAAGACTAGCATTTTTTTTGGGGTGGGGCATTGACATGCCCATTCTGGGCAGCCCCCACCCCTACCTATATAAAAAAAAATATCCCTGGCGCTTAGTAGGCCTTCTGCCCCCTCCCGAGGGGGGGGGGGAAGATCAGGGGCTATTGCCCCCATCTGCCTCCTGGGGGGCAGAAAGTCTTTTTTTCTTTGGGGGTAGGGTGGGGGCATTTGCATGCCCATTCTGGGCAGCCCCACCCCGGGCCTATAAAAAAAATAATCCCTGGCATCTAGGGTGTTTCTGAACCCCCGGGGGGGGGCAGATTGGTGGCCACTGCCATGATCTGCCCCCCCCAGGGGGGCAGAAAGACTGGAATTTCGTGAGGGAGGGGTGGGGGCATTGGCATGCCCATCTTGGGCAACCCCACCCCTAAATGTATCGAGGGGAAAAAAACCCTGGTGTCTAGTGGGCTTTCTGCCCCCGGGGGCAGATTGGGGGCTACTGCCCCATCTGCCCCCAGGAGGGGCAGAAAGACTGTACCTCTGCGTCGGGGGTGGGGGCATTGGCATGCCCATATTGGGCAGCCCCTACCCCCAAATTATAATTTTAAAAATCCCTGGTATCTAGTGGGCTTTCTGCCCCCTGAGGGGCAGATTGAGACTACTGCCCCATCTGCCCCCAGGAGGGGCAGAAAGACTATACTTAGCGGCAGGGGGTTGGGGGCATTGGCATGCCCATATTGGGCAGCCCCCACCCCTAACTATAATTTTTTAAATCCCTGGTATCTAATGGGCTTTCTGCCTCCCGGGGGGCAGATTGGGGGCTACTGCCCCATCTGCCCCCAGGGGGGCAGAAAGACTAATTTTGTGGCCGGGGGGTGGGGGCATCGGCATGCCCGTTTTGGGCAGCCCCACCCCTAATAAGCATGCCATAAAAATCCCTGGTGTCTAGTGGGCTTTCTACCCCCCGGGAGGAGCAGATTGGGGGCTACTGCCCCCATCTACACCCCAGGGGGGCAGAAAAGACTAATCATGCCAAAAATTGTATGGGGGAGCAAAGGCCCTTGCCCAGGGGCCACTCCCCCTCCCTGGTGCCTAGTGGGTGGATCCCTGCTTGGGGATCGCCCTCCTGGGGCGATCCCCAAGCAGGGATCCACTAGGAAGGAGTACCATTGGAAAGGGAGATTCTCCCTTTCCAACGATACCTCTCCTGAGTTTCTACGTGCTCAGGGGGCTGAGATAGCCCCTGAGCATGTAGAAACTGAAATGAGCCTCTTGGCTCATTTCAGTTTCAGTTTCACTGAAATGACATCAGCGCGACGTGCGCGCCGATCGTCATTTCAGGGAAACCAGAGGAGCCTCGGGAGCTGGGGAAGCTCTTCCCCAGCTCCCGAGGCTTTAGAGATTAAAGGGAATCCCTCTGGTGCCCGCACCAGAGGGATTTCCTGTGCTGGGTTCCATGACGAGCTGGACTCGTCATGAGCACACGACCACTGTGTGCCATGACGAGTCCAGCTCGTCATGAGCATGGAAGGGGTTAACCACAGCTAACAGTACCAAATTGCGCAAAGAAGTGGTGGCAATAGCGCTTTTATACACATTTTTCAGCATATGCCAAAGTGCCATTATCTAGATGAAATTCGAAGCGTCCTTTCTATCAAGCACAGTTGATATCGACGAAGAGATGTATATTGACAGAGGGCAAATTAGAAGGAATGGTACTACTGCTTGGTAGTATTTATACCCCTAACGCAGATCAACCAACCGTCCTTGAGAGGTTGTCAACAATACTTTCAAAGTGGGCACACCTCCCATGGTTAATAGGTGGAGACTTTAGCAGTGTACTAGATGTCAACCTTGACAGATCACATCCCCCAACTCACAAGCTTACAATACAGAACGCTAAAGCACTGGCTCAATGGGTTTCAAACTGGTCATTGTCTGATGCTCCAGAAATCCAGGACTTGGGGAATACTCTTTTTACTCCCCCAACAAGTTAAATTGCACCATATACTCTGGTCAAATTAACGACAATCACTTATAGTCCACTCTGAATATGTGGATAAGACAATGTCTAATCAAGATCCAATGATAATGGGACTGTCATTGACAAGGATTCTGGCTCCTATGCAGGCATGGAAGCAACAACTACCATTATGGAGAACTGGGAGGGAGGAGGGTTTGGGGACTACCACCTTCCCCTGGTGGATTGGGAAGCATTTAAAGTGCTCATCAGAGGACAAATGCATCCAGGCTACAGTTGAAGGGGATAGTAGAATCCTTAGTGCAATTAGAGAACGGCGCCATTAATAGCAATGTTTGTAGAGAAGCCCTCACAGAGGCTAGGAAAATAAAATGCATCACTGATGCAAAGATTGAGGTGTATGGATTGCACTGCCTATGTACTAAAGACACATGGCGAGGGGATAGGTCTGGCAGGTTACTAGAATATTTCATTAAAAAGGAACATAAAGGGGCCCCAAAAGAAGGCATTCGGTTGACAACTGATGCCACAGTACATACTCAGAAGGAAGATACGGTCAGCCTACCTTGGGGACAAGATGTACAGCGCTATACTAGAGAATTCTGAGGAAGCTTTAATAAGTTTACTGAAGGTGTTAAGGTTGCCTGCAGTCTGTCTAAAGAGAAGAAATGCAAGTGCCAATAATGAAACGAAGAGATCCAAGATGCATTCCATGAACTCACTGTTGCTAAAACTCAAGGCTCACATGGACTACCATAGAGTTCTACAGTACCTATGTAGATCAGCTGGTACCCAATTTGGATATACTATATGGAGCAGCAACCAAGGTTGGAAAGTTGCCTCACTGTATAAGAGAACATCTTATGGTATCCATGTTCAAACAGGGGAGAGACCTCATGACCATGTCATCATATAGGCTCTTAGCCATCCTAAATCCAAATACAAAATTCTAAGCAAGACTTTGGCCAGGACTCTTCTGGGACAAACCAAGGTGATCCATGCAGATCAAAACAGGTTCATATCGGGTAAAATACCCCCCTTAGTATCAGGAGATTATACTGTGTATTATAAGCCACTTAATCCAACTGGCCCCACTGAGCATGCCTAGTTTTGGACCTTGAGAAGGCTTTTGATACCATCTAATAGCAATTTATGTTCACGGTCTTTGTGAGGTTTGGCTTTGGCAACAACATGATCGACTGGATTAGATTGTTATATACTGAACCGACAACCAAAGTTAGGTAGAAAACCGGATTCTGGATTCATTCAATGTGAAAAAGGTCACTCTGCAGGGGTGTCACAGTAAACAAGGGCACTCTATAGGAGTGTCCATTATCCCCCCTTTTGTTCACCATGGCTATGGAGCTGATGGCAGCTACATTACCCTCGTAGGGAGAGAATTGGGGTATAATAAAGCAGATGGCACCCACACTGTTCCACTGTATGCCAATGAAGTGATGCTGTTTATCAAAGATGTCAAAACTGACACAACCCATATAACTCACATGTTATGAGACTTCAAAGAAGAGTCCAGGCTGCTGTAAACTGATCTAAATCATGCTCGTTTTCTACGAGCACCATTGGCTCAGAGTGTAAAAAAGGCATGGGGGGAGGCGGCATAATAAAATGGAAACCCATGACTTCATTATCTTGGGATTACAATCTTCCATTTCGATGAGGAAATACTGGACGGCAACTAAACTAAAGTTGTGACTACCATAACACTATTTTGGAAGATGTTAACACTGTTTACGATTAGTATAACTGCTCTCTTGACGAGGATAATGCTGCCCCTCCTGTTCTAATATTGTCCGAATCTTCCATTTACAACACTCTAAAGAAAAAAAATCAGGTCCTGGGTGGTGTGTTGGGTGAGAGAAATAGAGGGAAGATGAGAGGGATTTCGGTCCAACATACCTCCCAAGGAATTATCATCTACAAAAGGTGTGCAGTTTTGTACTGTAGGTCCACTTTGCCAAATTCTGATTACAGGACCTGTTCAGTTCAACAGGAGCATCCTATATAGGATACACAGATTCTCAGCCACCAAGGTGCCATGTTTCAACACGAGGTCATGCTCCTCTTTGGGGCGGGTGCAGCAATGTTCAACAGGCCCCACAAGGGGGAATCTTTGCCAGAGATCCTTTCTCTGCCTTGTGATCTAGGGATTTCCTGACTACATACGGTTGCGCTTATATTCAGTGGGGCAATACGAAAAAATAGATTTGATAGATAAGTGATTTAAAATTACCTAAGGGAAACCGAATCACCTTTATTCTGGTGTCCCTGCTGAAGTTTAAAAACAAGGAAAACTCATTGGGTGGTAAGGGTCCCAGAGTTATTCTAGTGGTCAACATATGTCTTGCCACGTGTCCCCTCGGAAGGGTCAATAGCGATTCATCAGGACCAGGTAATGGAAATCCTAACCTACTGGAGTGGGGACACCAGAGGTGTGCAATTGGAACCCGCTTATAGTGACTTTATTAAGTGCACTTATTTGTAACTTACTCCCCTATTTATGAGGTAGTTTCCTATAAAAATGTGTGACATGTCCTAAGTTGGTCGGGCCCCCTGTGAAGTTGTGTGAAAGAGACATCCAAAAAGGCTATTAGCCCATCGTGAAGTCTCCTCTTTGATCCTATTTGCATCTGCTAATCCGGTCTGTAGACTTTCTCCCACGACAGTGGGGTAGGAGAAATTCTATGCATTGATAGTACTTTTCCACTGCTGCTTACAAAGCCAATGTCTCATTTCCTTAGTATGGGTGGAAGTCCTGCACTGTTAAGCATAGGCTTCAACTTGCATTTGACATCCTCAAAAGTCAGATAAATTTTGCTTCCGATTGAAGGAAGCCAGCGAATATATACAAGGTATGTGCGATAGGAATACGCTTCTTGAATTACCATTTTTGAAATGTAAGGATACTAAGGACTGGCCTAGGGGCAGTTTTAGCCTGTTTTCCCAACAAACAAAACCATAGTAAAAACACATGCATAGAGGAGACTTCAATTCGTGATCTGGTCAAAGGTCATTCATGTTTTGCCTCAGCCAACCACAGTGTAAACCATAGGACAATGGATCAGCCCACTTCAGCTATAGGCTTTCATCACAGTGCGTGACCGCATTTGCTCTTGCACGTGTGCACATCCACCTAAAAAGTAGCCCAGTTCAGTGCCATTGCTGGTATGACAATCTCTGCTTTCATTTTTATTTTTGCCATGGATCATTTTATTACTTTGTTTCTTTCTTTTGTGCAAAAATATGAGTGCCACATTCCTTTAAATTATGTATTTACTTTCTATCACTTTTATACTTTTAATGTTTATGCATATATTTGCATAAAATAAATTATCAAATGCAGCCTTGAAAGACCACAACTATTGACTTTGCCGATGTGTATTTATTTTATCTCTAAATATGTCTATCTAGAAGGCTTTTTTAAATCTCATGCCACATTATAGACTTTTTTTTTTTTTTTTTTTAAACATTAGCAGTCAATTGAATAAACAACAGCCTTTTATTCTTGGCTTTCTTTATGGGTTGTCTGTTTCTGTTTTGAGGACAGCCTAACCACAGATCCCAGAAACAAGAATTAATCTTTGTGGGTGATTATGTTGCAGCAGTTCTTCCACTAACAAAACCTTTACTCAAACAATTGTCACTTTGAGGTTTAAATGGCAGATCCCAATTTAAAGAATCAAGACATTTGCACTAACGAGTAGAACTTCTGAATCTGACACCTTACAAGTTTGTGAGATCATTGGCAGTTGAACGGTTAGGGGTGGGAATAGGGGTGATCCAAGGGAAGGAGCAATCGCATGGCATATGGGAATGCTAGGGAAAACTCTCAAAGCTGTACCTTAGGGGGTAATTATCAAAGTTCCCAATGGTTTTCAGACCCAATTTGTACAAATCGATTTACTACCAAAAAGTCCAGGCCCCGGTTTGCAAATTTGTAATGAAAACATCTACACACATCTATATTTCCTCTGGATCCAAGAGATGGTATTTATGCACCTGGTAAAATGACAAGCCGATAAAAAAAAAAATTTGATTTTATGGTGAATTTGCACGGTTGAAACAGCAGTTGAGACTGGAAGCCATCTGCAGGTAAGAAGTTAGTATGCATAGAAATTTACTATTTTTCACAGGTTTAGGAGCATGCGCCTCCAGGCATTTGGTAATTTCTGTACTTGTGCACCAATGTGGAAGTAGTAGCTTTGATAATATTGCAATCGTAAGCTTCGTTTTTTTTTACATATCAGGTTGCTGCACCTACTTAATCCTTGCTCTATTGTTGCTAATATGCTGTGGAGTAATTTATTGGCATGAAAAAATGCACACGAAAAAATGTATAAAATTAACTCAGCATAACACAGAACATATATTTACATATGAAGGGATGAGGTGCTGCTTACAGTGCAAAGGTTCAAACTTTCTGTGAATAGTTTTTGCTCAGACAAGCGTGGAGCATGCAGTTTGTGGTCAGGTACATAAAACAATGCAGTTCAAAGACCATTATTGGGTGTGTGTCTGTCTATATATCTTTCAACAAAACATCCCCAGTTCAAGACGCACTCGAAAAGCAGATGAATTCCAAGGATTCTTTTAATGAAAGGAAACTGGCATTTTCATTCAGATGCATGTCATTGCCTTATGTGTTTCAGAGCACAGCTCCTTGGTCATAGACTCCATGATACTGCACAGAAATGGTGAAAAGGCACTCCCCTCTGCATGTCCATTTAATTAGCCCTCAGTGGGACTCACAGGTGAGTTCAACTAAGTGTTGCATGCTGGTATCAGTAGTGCACTTTCAAAATTCCTTTGATTACTTTGCCAATTGCTGGCAGCTGCAGATGGGTTCGTACTGGAAGCTAGTCCTAGTTTTCAGTTATGACCGTTTGCGACTATTTGTACTACTGATTTTGAATTATGACCATATCTGTACATTACCAGGCAGTGCATTTTGTTTTATTATCCTATGTTTCAGGAGCTTACGTGTCCCTTCGCTCCTGCAGAAAACGGTCCCTAATTAAGAGACCTTTATGAATCCAGGGATGCACTGAAATACACTTTCTAGATGACTAGGAATACCACTGGCTACGTAGATTATCACAAGGATTCTTTGAACAGTGGCTTGGGTGTAACAAAAAAATGTACTGAAAAGAAAGTTACCATGTATGGGGGTGTCTGGAAAAGCTTGAATTCTGTGAAAAAGTCTAGAACCCACCAGGATTCAGAAAATTTGCAAACCGGTCATAATTTGTCTCTGGAGACAATAATTCCATTCATGTGGTGTTGATGATCGACAATGTTCTGATATTTGTGAAATGATTTAATCCATTTCATAAACTTAGGCTCCCCCTCCCCCACCATGTTGAATGTCAGTTAACAAAATCAGAATTCATGACCATTTCAATGGAGGGAAACACTCTCGTCTAGAATGGGCAAAATGTTTGCCCACGGGTATATGTGATGGAAACCAATACGTATTTCATTCCAATCCACCAAATTGTAAAAGGACACAATGCCCCCCGCCCCCAGCTGTGCGAGCAACTCACGGGCCCTCCCGCCGTAACTTCTTTCCCATCAAATATGTACACCAAGAACTTTTGGTGGTGTTAAAACGGCTGCAGTTTATTCACATATGTTGGCACACACTTGTCAGGATGGCATTGGCCATCAACATGCTCATTTCTGGCTTATCCTGGACTACAACATAAGGCCTTTTCATATCCGCTTATACAGTGTACATCCTATACTTTATTGCATATTAATAACCATAACTTGCCTAATCCTGCAATGCATCATCCTTCCAGTCATGATGTCTCTTCAAGGTTGTCAAATCACTTTCCAGCTGTCATGACAGCTCTACCTCCGTCACTTACTTGGTAAAGCGGGTTGTGGCTTCGAGGCTTCAAATTGCTACCGAATGTCTGGCGTTCTTGGCCCCATGACCATGCCTGGGCTTCAAGTGCCATGTCCGCCCTGTGTTGACCATTTCTTACCCTTTTGTCTGCCCTCAAGTATCCCTACCATAAGGCATCCCAAGGACCTTGTTCGAGCAATTGCCCTTTTACGTCCTAATGTAAAGATTTTTCACGCTGGAGGTAGTTCACCGACTGCTCCTCCTTCGACTATTAGAACCAGCTGCTCGAGTGTCCCTACAACGTTCAGGATGAACACGTCGCTCACTCCACTGAACAGATGAATCTTGTCATCTCTGGGTAAACCACAAGAGGCGAAGGCACTTTTGACCTTGTGGTGCACCCAGGCCCCCCAACCCCCCCCCCGCCGATTGGTCGCTTCAAACCACGCTGACCATTCGGCACCTTGCATTTTCCCAGGCTAACCTACCGCCGGCTTTCGTTACCACCCCACGGTAGGGGTTTGTCACGGGGCAAGCCTGTCACCAGTCCAGCTGCACCTTCCCAACCAGCTTGCTATCTAAAGGACCACTGTTATCTGGACAGATTAACCTTGTCAACTGTGTTATCCCCTGGGAAACCACCAGAGGCAAAGGCACATGACTCTTGCGGGGGGAGGGGGGGGGCGGAAGCACACCCTTTTAACCTTGTGGTGCACCCAGGGGGACCCCCTCCGATTGATCACTGCAAACCAAGCTGACCAATTTGCACCTGCCATCTTTTTCAGGTCTCAGCTGCCGCCCTCTCTAGTTACTGTTTCGTGTATTCACCTCAATGTCACGACCTAATCAGGAGTTCATATTTTACCTATGGATTGGCTTGTGGCCAAGGTTAGTTTATGCTATGGCTCTTGCCCTGATGTACTTCATTGTGACTCCTGCGCTCCTAACATTATATGCCCATGTGATCTGACCCGAGGGTGCTGTCTGATGATGCCCAGGTTTGTCTCTATTCTATCGGGTATTGTGAATAACCTAGCTCACCGCTCACGTCTGTTCCGTCTATCCCTTCCTCAAGAAAAGAGCTCCTCAAAATGTGTTTCAACAGCGCTCCTAATCATCTAACTCGGATTTTGTACAGCCTTGGTGCCAACGTTGTGCCCTATCAATTCACCACCGACTCTTCTCGTTCTTACCTGTTGAGGTTCAAACCTGTGACCCAGCCCTTGGATGACTGTCTCTCTGACCTCACTGTGTGTGAAAGCAAAGGTCTGTCAGCTGGGATGAGGTTTAGGTTCTCAGCCACCCTAAACTCCCTTCAGCAACAAAACCTTTCAGCTGTCTTTGAGCAAGTCAGGGATTCACCGACCAAGTTACCCATGTAAATTTTTTCACCAACTGCCCCGCTGTCAGTATTATCAAGCAATATTTTAATATCCTATATTATTGAAACGGCAGCAGAGAGGCTAAATTAAATTCCTCCGACCAGTGCACTCCAGTGTGATAAAAGTTAAAGCATGTGAGTTACAAGCATCACATGAAATAACTAGGCTCCTTAGGAAATCGTGAACTAGCACCTAATTTCCACCAGTGTGCACTCTGTCTATCGAAAGGTGCACTCGTGTAATCATTAAGGATGCCCCTATAAGTTGTCACGGAGTGTGTTCTGGGACCACATGTGGCTAAGTGAAAACATTTCTGTGCAATAACGCCAACAACAGTTAATTAGTTAACACTGGTGCGGTTGTACAGGTGACATGCTGCGCTACTACCCACCCATTCTGCCCCTGTGCTATTTGGCACATCTGAAATGCCCTGCCCGAGCAGTAACTGTGTAACTAAAAGCTGTGACCACTGCAGAAGCCATGAAGCCCTATACCTTCTCATACCAGCTTAAACTAGCCCCAGATTGAACCAGTGCATTTCCTGTCTAGAGCATGTGCAGAAATGTAAACTATGGAACCCATATATTAGTTAATAATGCCAGGTTCCGGCATCACATAATGCAACTAGTGTGCTTGCTGACAGTTGTGGGAGATTACGTTTGCTCACAATAGTGTGAAGCGGAGGGATTCAAACCTGCGAATGCCAACTACCGAATCCAGCTTTAAACCCTGCACCAAGCGGCCAGCTGATGGGCAATAGTCTTCTGTAGTTTCACAACAGACAGCGTAGCTTCACAAGTATTACACGTTAATTAAGTGAACTGGACTGCATTTCCCCTTCTTGATTTGTTCGCAGCTTCCCTGCCTTCCAACTTTGTGGGCACTGGAACCCGATTTGTCATGCCTGAAAGTTATGCTTGTTTAATTCGTTAAGCTATGCATCAATCGGTTTCTTAGTTTCACAAGTGGGAGCAAGGTAACCGAGCCCATGTAACTACGTGTCAGCTCATTACCTGTCGTCCAAGCCATTCCTATAGCTTATGAAATGTTGAACAATCTAAATTGTCACACTTGTAGCAGTGTGATGGTTGGTACCTGTGTGGGTACCGTAATGGACTGCGCTGGCAGTGGCAATTGGTGGTGCAAGCTGCTGTGGCCTCCTGGCAAGGGCCCTGACACTTTTTCCCTTCATACCAGTGTATGGTGTCAGAGCACTTTACACCACACAACAACCTTACACCGCTACAAACAATCACATGTGTTTAAAGCAGTGTCTAGGCAATGTTACATAAGACCGATGACTACAAGGTGTAGTAGTCACAAGCCAATCTTACGGATAGGCAGTATAGCTTCTGAATGCTTGGTCTGGAGAAGTACTAACTCAGACTTTAAACATAACACAATGGATAGGGATTCTCTTTATCATAACTGATATCTGGCCAAATGAACCCTTTTTGGAACATTAGGATACGGAAGGGCTGGGGAAATCATAACGCTCTAATGTATACTTTGCAGTGGCATGCAGCTCTCTGCTGACAGGTAATAGCTCAGTGTTCTAACTAAGCTTTTAATCTATAACTGCAAGTAACAGCAAGATCTCCTTTACAAAAGCAGTAGCCCACTGACTTATTTACTATAATACACTTTGTGATCTGCCTAGCGCATGGTCTTTGCTGCAGGCATTAACCTTCTGTACCTTCTGCACTACCTCCCGGTCAGTCAAAACATCCACCAGACAAACTCCGGCCCCTCTCCAAGCAGAACATTAATCACCAGAGTTATCTTGACTTTATTATTGTTGCCTGAAATTGCGGAGGCTGAGAGTGCGGCACCGGTCCGGCCAGCAATCTGTAAGGTCTATAGAACCGCAACAAGAAAGCATGTTATGACTGTGGTACTATCTTTGTAAGGCCTGCATTCCTTACTGTGCTCAGGCTAATTAAGTTTCTCACTTGCCATTGGAGAAATCCCCGGCCCCAACAACTGTCAAGACTGCTTGCGTGCCCTTGGGATGACAGACTAATCTGGTGAAACCTTGAGGGGGGGGGGGGGTTGCATTAAAGTCCTTAGGGCTGACCCCGCCCGCTGGTTTAGGGCCGCTCCATAACAGGTCAAATTCTTCTTTACTGGCATCACCCCCTTCAGGTTTTCTTGTAAATTAAAACTATCCTTCTGAGATGCTTCTGCACGGACACTACAGGGCAGCGTGAGGGCCATCCCATCAGGTCACCCTAGGGATTCTACTGTGCCCCCGCTCATCCTACTTGCCTTTTAGGTCATGCTTGCGACCACGCCCCTCTTTTTTTTAATTGGCCCTTTAAGTCTAAACTCCCTGGTCATTCACTGGCCTTTTTCTTGGCGTGCTCTCACACCTTGCCGCTGCCGTGCACTTTGTCTGCCGCCTACGTGGGTGGTTGGGAGGGGTTAGCCGCCCTTCCTCTAGGGTCGGCTGTGATTCCCGGTTGGTGGTAATTCTCACTCCATAGTAGGATAGCCTAGAACATGCATGCAATTTGGATAGTCAAAAGAAATACAAAAGGCAGAAGAGAATCGCATAATTTAAGGTTCCGATACCGTGTCCTGTATCCAGTAAAGGGAGCACTTGCGGTTACGTCCAGAAGGCGAATATGCTGAAAACACCATAACACCTCATGAAGCCTAACCCTTCTACAAATTAATTATATAGATTTGTTCTGCAGTATATGGTGGGGGCCATCCTGTCAAGACAGGAATTAAGATACACCCTACCAGTAAACCCATGTTTTGATTTGTCTAAAAACAATCATGACCTAAGAGCTAGAGGATCATAGATCTTCCTCACTCTGCGCTGGTGTGCTGCAGTCGCCATCTGTGTTATGCTCCTGAATCCATGTTCGGCCATTTCACCACTCTGCGATACAGCTACACGAAATACAAACTCACCTCATCTACTTCTGTTTTTTGACCCACAAATTGCGAGATCCAAACAACACAAAAGAGCTGGCAGACATTCAGTTTGCTCTTGTGGTATTTTCCGATTAGAAACCATTATTATGCCCTCCTTCAAACACCAAAGATAAATGCATAAAACAAACATGAAAGAAAAAAACTGACAAATGATTGAAAAATTATTTTATAATTTTCAACTTTTATTACTGTTGCACCATTTATACAATTACATATAATTTCAACGCATCCATTTTACAACTTTAGTTTTTTTTTCCTTTATATTTTTTTTTTCCAATGAGTGGCGTGTTGGTGTCTGTGACACAGAATGGAAGAGAGACTGGAACTGCAATGAATGCAGGCTTGTTTTTTTTTCCATTTTTCATTTTCACTGACCAAGAAACAGAACAACAGGTGCACCCAACCACGGACATGCATTAACTCATCATGAGAAATCTAGATAGGCTAGGTGGTGGGAAGAAAATGCTCATTTACTCCCAAAAATAGCTGGAGAAGGGAAACGATTTAGAGGGGGATTGGCACTCAGAAATAAAGTTTGGACGCTTAAAGTGGGTTGTATCTGAAGATTTGGCCATCATTCGCTGCATTTAACCAAACAAAGGTACAAAACAATGTGTTTGCAAAAAAAAAAAAGAAAAATACTGCTCTCAAAGATCTGATTGCCTTGGCACAAGCCCAATGGGCAAAGTCAAAAACATCACTCCTGCAACAGTACGGCAGAAGGGAAAACAAGGAAAAACATTGTTCTGATATAAAGGCGGAGTGCGTTAATGCTGCTGTTCAGAGTGGTAAAAATGTGGTCTATTTTCAAACCTCTATCGCTAAATTCCACGATTCAATTAACGCTTTTATTAATTGGCAAAATTGGTAGACTGATTTTTTTCTTAATAGTTTATGACAAAAATACAATTTGGCATTTTGTTTAAAGTATTGATGGGACATCCCATCTGGGCAAAACATAGGGTTATTTTAGATCGGAATCAAGTTTGTTAGTATAGCTGGAACAAAATTATAATTAAAAAAAAATCATCATTGCAGGTTGTTGCTTTTTTTTTTTTTTAAGTGGTCATCTCAAACAGACTGTCCGTTTTATTCTTGAACTGCTACGGTTTGATCCGAATTAGCCACTGCAACCTCCGGTGCTTTCACTTCTTCTGCTTTTCCCGCGGGCTCGGAGGCCTTGGGAGTAGAACTAGGTGCATCTGTTGCTGGGGTCTCATTGGAAGTAGGGGCAGCCTCGTTGCTGCAAGGTTTTGAGTCTGAAGCTGGGGCCGCTTCACTTTTGGCTTCTTGCGCCGCCGGTGCTGAGGGAGCCTCAGTCTTTTTGGCCGCTCCTTCCTCTTTGCTCTTTTCTTCTGCTTTGCTGGCAGCAGTGGCTTCCAGAAGCTGGGAAGCTTTTGCATCGCAGCTGGGCTCTGGGGCTTTGGCCGCCTCGCTGCTGGGGGCTGCAGCGGAGGCAGGCGCTGGCTCCTCCTGCTTCGTCGCCTGGGGCTCGGCCTTCGGGGCCTCGGCTTTGGCATCGACTTCTTTCTTCTCCGGCTCAGATTTTTGAGTGTCCCCTTGACTCGCGGCCTCTTTCTCGCCTTCTTTTACTTCTGCTTTGTGATCGGTAGCCTGGGAATCTTTATCGTTTTTCTCCTCCTTGTTTTCCTTGGCATCTGCATTTTCTACCGGAGGCTGGGCCTCCTCGTTCGCCTTGGGGGCCTCGCCTTCTTCAGTGGCTGCCCCATCAGCCTTCTTGTCCTTTGCTTTGTCATCACTCACGTTGTACCCCTTCTTCTTCTTGCTTAGCTTGCCTCCCATTTCTGGCGCTCTGGAAAGGAAGAAAAAGTCAGATGTTACCAAGAAGGATATACTCTAGATTTGAAAGAAATCAAATATTTTAAAACACTGCCAAAATGGAAACAATTGAATCGTTAAGATTAACAAACAGCAGGAGCTAACATTCTTTGTGGGCCACACCTTCTAAAGAGGTATATCAAGAAATCACCAATTGAAGTAATTTGTTCAAAAGTAGATTGGGCTCTTTAAAATCTGCCCAATAAATGCCTCACAATTTTTAAAGCTGGATGCTAGCGTGCTTTGACAACCAAGTTATACTTCATGTTATATGGCTGCATCACATGCTAACTTGAAGAGCCACATCACCTTTCGTACGAACAGGGCTCTAACCTGACGTACCTTATTACAATAGGTTAGCTAATCGGTCTCCAGTAAAAATATCTAGAACTTTGTCAGGACAGAAGGCTGCTTGTGCTTTGCACCTTGTACGCATACATTTGACAAACATCTATGTCAGGCTGATGCCCGCGAGCATGGCCCTAATCCATGTTAAGGCGTTTGCTAGTGATGGGTAATAGAGTGGCGTGGTTCAAGAGGTTATACGTTTATCCTCAGTGTCCACAAAGCAGACTTTCCAGTGCTGTGGAGGAGCATGTTTATGCAGAGTTTGTAGGGCAGGTTTTTATGAACCTTAACTCATGCCCCCTAATCTTATTCTTTCTGGGGGTGTTTTTTGTCTTTATGAATGACTCGTATAGGGTACAGGTGCAAATTTATGGGCTTCAATTCCAAATATGCTACACCTAAAGAAAACAGCAAAATCTAAGCATAATAGTTTATTTTTTGCAGAAGAATGTCTAGCTTTATGCACGGTTGCTAACTAGCTTCACATAGCCTGAACCCCGTCCGACTGTCATTTTCTTTAGCCAACAGTACTCTGGGACATGCAGACCAAAGCAAATAAGAAAAAAATATTACAAGCCTTAGGGATCCAGAGTGCTGTTTGCTAGAAAACTAACTGTGGTGGAAGGTGTTCCTGGTAACACAGATCTGAGTTGGCACATCTCATTTATATTCAGAGTTTAATACCCAGTGCCACTTGTTTGCAACTTTAAATAGCGGGAACTAGACTTGATGGGCAGCACCAGTGGACAGGGGCGTAACAAAGGCCCCCGCAGCCCCCGTGGTGCCGCCCCCCCGAGTTCCAGGGGGCCCCTTCAGCCCAGTACCCTGTCAGCAGAGCTCCTGAGTGTGGTCGAATGGGGCACCCTTCATGCACTTTGCAGGTGGGCCCCCTCAAGTTTCGGTACGCCACTGCCAGTGGAATTATGCAGCAATGGCAGACCAAATGATGTGGCTGGGCTGACTATATTATGCAGCAAGAAAAGTCAAGTTATGAAACATAACGGGACATTGTGATAATTTTTCACTGTTTTGTCATTCTAACACATTCCAATACGGTCTGGGCTAACGTTTCATCTCATTAGTAGCACTTTATCACTTGCATTCTGCAATTCTCAACTGAAAGGTGAGCAGGCAACATTTGCAAAGACGCTGCTCTGTGTAGCCCACATTGTGGCACAATATTTAGTAACTTTTGATCATTTTGAGCTAGAAACATTGTTTTTGCTGAAATCTGAAAATTTTGCAGCAGATGCTGGCTTATTTGACCCGTGTTGTAAACATATAATTATGAGAAACAGGCTGCAACCCCATAATCACTCAATTCCAGTAGCCGTAACAGATGGTTCACCGAACACTTTACATATGAAAACATTAGTGGGTATAAGAGTGATACATGCATGTAAGCGTGAAATTAAAACTTTAACAGTGTATTAAATGCACATCTCCGGATATGTGCAATCCCTTAGTCGTTTGCACTTGTCTTCCTGTTTACCCTGTAGATCACAGCAAAGATGCGTGAATGTGCCCTTCCTGTGTTTAATCATTCATTTGCCACTCTTCTCCAGTCTACGTCTTGCATACATACCGTTCTGCAGTGTTGCATTTTTAGTTCTGTTTTCTGTATTTGCACAGTTGCATTTTCTGTTTCTCAGAAAAGGGCATTGTTTAAAAGACAATGTCCTACTAATCCAAGTTCCTTTACTTCCCAGATTTCTTATTTTGTGTGATACTTTGACCACAAACAGCACAATGGCTGGTTTCGATGCAGAGGTGAAAGTGAGTTCATTTTATCAGCTGGAACCTCTATCCTTCTTGCTGCGAGAACACAAATGTTGCAACAGTAGAATATGCTCATCTGTTAACCGTTCATCCAAATGGCAACAGAAATAAGTATATAACAAAATAAAGACACTGGAAAGGCGTATTAAAAGTTACCCACTCTGAGTGAGCAGGTCCACATTACACTTGGTCGAGGGACTTATCCACAGGAGGCGTCTGTGGTGCTTTTGTTCACGTTTGACGGCCTCATTCGTTTGCTAAATATAAGGGGACAACATTTGCATAAAATAGAAAGTGAAGCGTGGATGTAGGCCCATGGCTATATCCCATGGCCTAAGTATGGAAATAAACATAGATTTTTGAGTCTACGTCTACTGTGCACCTACTTAGCCCCCACCACGCTGTGCCCAGCACCTTTAAAAAAAAAAAAAAAAAAAAAAAACAACCATCAAAGCTGTGTTAGCAACAAGCCTAACAAAGAATAAACAACTACGTGTTTATTTAGTATATAGTATGGCGTTCTTGCCTTTCAACATCACTTAGAAGGTTAAATCTTGTTAACTGCCACAATCTTGTGGACTAGATGTGTGTTTTTTTTTTTTTACAGTGCAGCAAGGCACATTAGAGCACTTGCCGGTAGAGGTGGACATGGTAAGGGGAGAGATGTAAAAATGGAGCATCCATGTCAATGTTCTGTAGAACCAAATTGCTGTGAAGCCTGGTGAAGTAGTGATGGGGAAGTGCTGTATTCAATCCTACACTGCATGACGGGTGCCAAGATATTCTTCAATGATCCATTCCTCAAGCTCTGGATGACAAATCACTTTCTGTAATTGCAGGAGAAGTACAGCTTGTGCCACAAACTTGACATGGAGTTTTATGGACAAACAAAGCACATAGTCAAAGGTAGACTTGTACATTCAATATAACAAAATGATTGACACATCCAACTCCCAAGTGTCTGTCAGTGTTGCCTTTCCCCAGTTGACTTATTCCCTGTTGCACTTCCCTCACCCAGCCCAGACTAATCATTCTCTATGTAATCCACTCAAAAGTCTCACTGGTTTCTCAACACAGAGCCTCCTCTTCCAGTGTGTCTCAGTTCCCCACATGCACATGCAGTCTCAGCAACTAGTTTTCCGGCTCACAATAGTTCACAGTGCTCACTTGCAGGTTTACCACTCATTCTCTGTTGCCCAAGTATTGTATGCTCAACAAGATTTTATGATCTATAAGACGCAAGACTACTGCACGGTTAAAATGTATTTTTAATGCAACCAACAATGATGGCTATAGTCTACAGAACACGTGCCTCTCAAGACATTTTAGACATTGCTATTTGCCAGGCGGCTGACCAACTACCTGAGCTTAGCAAGCAGCAAGTGCTCACCTCTAATGCAAAATACCTTTGAACTTCAGTCAATCAAGTGAACTTAGCACTCTACAGAAAAAGGTACAACAACAAAAACGTACATCCAAACTAGAGTGGGCGCTTGGGGTTAACTGAGAGGCAGAATATTAAATTATTAAAAGGAAGATTTGTAAAGGAGTGTGGTCATAAAGAGCTTTTGAGGTGTGGCTCACAAGGAGGCTGGACCCATAAACAAATGAGTTGTGTCTTGTCTCCTTTGTAATATAGCAAGAAACAAAGTACAACATCACTTACCCTTCAGAGATCGACCAAGTGGTGGTAACGCAATTATAACCTTGCATTAAGGACAAGGAGTTACAAGACTTGACTGAGGCTTGATTTTGCCAACGGCACTGAATTCTAGGTTCATCTAAATGGGGAGCTCTGGGAGACTGTGTCGGGGCACTGATTTCACAATCACTCCTGACCATTCACTTCTAACTATATAAGCTGGAAGATCTTGGGCTTCACGGTTCTGTGCTAAAAAGGACGGAATACTTCCTTACTGCAGTCTCGGAGGCGATAGTCCGCCCTCCACTCTAATTCCTGCCCATGAAGTCTCACGTTGTGATGCTGGGTGTCCCTTCTTCGTTAATGCTTGCACACTCCTACTCAAATGAACTCAGTCTTGTACACTTTCTGTAACTATGCTCATTAAGCACATCTGTTAAAACTGATAAAACCTTTACAGTCATCAGCATGGCTTCCTGGCCAATAGGACAAAAGCACAAGGCTCATCACCTTCAACAGTGACAAGAGTAAAGAACCTAGTAGTCATCATGGATACAAACTTAACCCTTCCACGCAAAGTTTCAAATGCATTAAAAACGGTTGTGTTCTTTTATTTTTGGCTGTTACGAGGATTTTAACATCAATGACAGTACATGCCTGGTGCACTGTCTGCATTTGTTAAACAAACAGCTCCTAAAAAATGCTGCAAATATTGATAAATCAACTAAAATACTCAGTTCAGTTTTCTAACCTTGTGTCAGTCTCTTTATTTAAAAAAAAAAAAAACACTGCTGCATATCTTCTGTTATGTTTTCTAATTAATAAGTGTAATTGTTCCCAACTTCCTCTTCCTTTGTGAATGGAGAACTGTTATGTCATAATGTGCATATATTTTATTCTATTGCATCATTTACCCAACATTTAATTATGTTTCCCTTCTCGCTGTTGTCCCATTGGTTACCTTACTTCCCTTCTTCCTCTGCCCATGGGTTGACCTTTAAATTATTATGAGAATTTAAGAGGAACGAGCCGACAAGGGTTGGGGATGTCGATAGGTGTTCTTATGAATAAATGCAGATTTCTCATCAGCCTGTAAACTTGTGTTTATTACACCTTCTGTAGCCCTGCTTAAGCCTCTGTGGCATTGCACTGCTGCATCTTGTGTTGGAGGCTGACGTGACTCTTAATGCGGATAGACCACAATGTTGCCATTGTTAATTGTGAATAATTAAGGCCATAGGATAGCAAAGTTGGCAAGTGAGGATTTGTATGAAAGACGAGGTCTTTAGATGTGTGGCTTACTTGAGTAGATGAATTTGGGCAATTGAGGATGGGTGAATGTGCAGGATTGTGGAGAAAGGAATGGGTGAGTGAGCAGCAGTGGCGGGAATGGATGAATACCCTCCTCCAATCAACAGGACTGGGGCAATCTCGTGCCGCTCATCTTACTGATTTGCCTATCCATCCAAATATGCATCTATTCGCCCAGCTTTTTGGCCATGAATGCAACATCCATTCATCCAACCATTCAGAATTGCACTCACTCAACCATGTATCACTTTATTCACGTACCCACCCAGTCACTGACCCATTTATCTGTCCATGCACTCATTAATCCAATCACCTACTGTGTCACTCATTTTGGCATTCAGCCACTCAACAATCCACACAACCACATACACACAAAGTCACAAATCTAAACATTTTTATTTCAAAAAGCCATTTAGAAGTCACAGAATAAATGTACAAACGTGAGAAGCAGCAACAGCTTCTTACACTTGCTCTCGGTATCACCAGGAAACTAAAGATGCAACTGCATCGTCAGAGTGAGAGCGAATCTCGAACCCAACAGTAACTACGAAGCACAAAACCAAGGAAAACCCTGCAGTGGCCAGTTCCAGGATACTTTATTTAAAGTAGACGATAAGCATTAAGGGAATGCAGTTGCATCGCATGAATGGGGTTGCACCCTCTGAAGAGCTTTCCTCTTAAGTCTGTGCATTATGTTAATGCAAGGTTACAGTAACTGCCTAACAAAGGAGCGCTCTCTGTGGAGGCAACATTATGTAATAGGCATTGTACCACATACAGTGATGCATTGTCAGAGTCAAAAAGAAATCACTGAGTTAGACCCCCTTGCAAAGGTATCTTCTGGAGGGAGTGCATTATGGTTGTGAGCTAGCATTTCATATACGAGAGGACATACTGGGTATGCATGCACTGTATTCATTTATACACAAATGCCGCTGAGCTCTTTTGGCTTCATCTGTTATGTTTTACAGGTGTTATTCCTTGCAGAATTACATTATGAACCCAAGTATTGCTAACTGGCCCCTCCCAGCATACACCTGCTGAATTCCGCCAATGGCCGAGTCAGGTTAGTCATCTGGTCACTAGTCCGAGCCCCCTTCAGTGAAGGGCCGTTGACCCCGGACACTCAGAAATAAGCCCTAGGAAGCCAAAGTGCAGTTAATAGAGGACACCACAGTTTAAAATGGATATTCTGCCTCCACAATTATACTATAAAATTATATGAAATGTATATTTTCGATTCTTTCTGTATGCCATCTCTGGCGTTTTTTTCCCCTTTAGACACAGATAAACACGGATACAGTACTATGCAATCCAACTTCAAAGTGTTTCCTATAGCAAACGCTTTCTAATCTCTGGGCCCAAGGTAAGTTTTTCTTTTAGGTCTTGCATTTAAGACAGCACATGCTGTCTGTTGCCGAAAAGACCTACTGCCAGTTTACAGTGGGCTCACAGCCCACCCACTGCTTACCAGTGGTGACTTGTCACTCTCATATGCTTACTTTTTGTTAGCTTGTGTGTTCTTTCCTCCCTCTTCTTGTGTTTGTCCCATCCATGAAGCATGGCCCAGTTACTTGGGTCCTAGAACTGGCCACTTATCGAGCACAACTTTTTATTTTTTGTTTAATCACTTTGTGAGAGTGCGTGTGATCTTCAGCGTTCTCGCTTGTGTCCTTTACTTCTCCCATCAGTGTTGCTCTTCTCGCCCACATGCTTCTCCCAGGACCCCCTCTATGATGCGCTCGACCTATTGTTCACTGCGTTACATTCTCACCCGTGTGCTTCTCTTTCCCCCACAAGCTCCTCGTTGCTCACTCACTAGTTTCCTTTTCTTCTCACCCATGCCCTCCACATTGCTCTGACAGTGCTGTGTTGCTCTCAACCACCCTCTAGACCTCCATGTTGCGTCCCACCACCTATACTCCCAGTGCTGCTTTTGCCCCACCCACTCGACAAAAAAAAAAATCACTTTTGCTGAGTTTTTTTTACTTTTTTTTTTTTTTTTACAGATTCAACTCAGATCGCTTAATAAAACTCCAAAAAAGCATCTACGTTAGTTTGAAGACAAAAATGACAAAATACAAACAAAACAGCTTTTTTTCTTCTTTAGCAGCTGGATACTATACTGCATGGTTGAAAACCTTTGGCAAAGGAAATAGGTCCCAGAGGCAAGACCTATTCGGCTTGCAAATGTCTATTTTTGGAGAGATCGCTTTGGAGAAGCTGAAGGCAAAGCAATACAAGTGGAAATGAGTCAAGCACATTGGGTATTAGTCACTCAAGTTTAAAATGTGTCCAGATTTGGAAGAAAACTAGAAGAGCTCACTTCATAAAGTTGTGGAACACAGAATCCTCAAAAAAAATATTAGCATTTTATCATTAGTCTGAAATACTGTGTTGGTTATGACCAGCAGACTAAGTGTTAACCAGAAAAAATTAAGGCAAGCAGAGTATTTTCAGTCACTTCCTGCAATCAAAGGCACTAACAAGCTGTGCTGCAGCACCCCCAAAGACTGCTGCACTGTCATCGACTGTACTTTACTAAACCTTTGCGTAAACAAAATTGGACTGCTCTTTTCAGGGTTTGTTTTGCAAATTAGCAGCATGTAAATTGTGACTGGCCTCGCTTCAATTGACAAGATGCCGTAGCAACCCATTTCACTTGTACAGCATTTATGTTCGTTGAATCAGCATCCTTCCCTCTTTGTGATCGGATACCCAAGCTCTGCAGAAGAGCAAACTTATGCAATACTTGAAAGGGCCATAAGATGCCCAGGCATGTGCAACTTTGTGGGCAGCATGTGAAACCAGACTGATAAGTGTCAATACATAAATCTCGCCTTAGATAAAAATCGGCTTGTACCTCATCCTCTAGCAAGCACTTACCCCCAGGGCTGGGAGGAGCTCACAGAGTTACCGAAAAACTCCGCGAGATTCTGCGGAGTTCTGTGAGAGGGCTGAATTAACAAATGCAGACTCCAGTGGCAATCCGCCTTTAATTGTACGGCACTCCCCTGCCAGCGCTCGCTGCAGGTCCTGGTGGTAGAGAGGTTTCACTAGCTGGCTGGATTACCTAAGCCAAAGACCAAAATTAGGGGCGGTCTTGTAGGGGTCTGCTTGCTGCATGGCACGCACCAATAGCTCCCACTGGCTGCCGGCGCACCTTCACTCGAGCAGAGATGTGATATGCATCTGCCTCTTTGCTGCTACCAGGGCACGAGTCGGGGGGGGTACACGCGGGTGGACGGCGTCCCCCCTCTTTTTTCACAGGGTGGACGCTGTCCACCCTGCCAAGAAGTGTGGCCCCACTGTAAAATATGCTGAATTCGTCCCAGTGTAATTTACAAACACCGGGACACATCCTGCAGTGCCTGCATGTTGTTATCTGCTTTCTATCTGCAACAACGTGCAGGCGGGGAGGGGGCTCTTAGTTCGGACTCCTGCTGGGCCCATAACAAAGGTCGAATCAGAGGGGTCATCAGGCCTCCTTTTGTTGGAGTCTCCTAGCTGGGAGCAGACAGGAGCCTCACACCTGATGCAAATGCAGCAGAGGGGAAACAAAGGCTCACACCTTGTTAGCACTTCACACATACTGAAGAGAGGCAGCTTTTAACTTTGTTCAGGCTCTGTTTAGGAGATATGCATGCACTGTAGAAACTTCAGATGTGTTGATGTTTCCCAGCATTTGCACAAAATAAACAGCATTTATATAGCGCTTATACCCCTGAGGAGGGTATCACTATTTCTTTTAAAGCACTATGGCTAGAGAAAACTTAACGCTGATAAAAGGTAACATTGTTTTATGTGTAGCGTATAGAAGTGTAAATCTTCTGCCTAATTCAGGAGGGTTTGCAAGTATGCTCGAAATGTGCTCAAATGTACTCATGATAGACCTGCTAAACATATGTGAGGGCTTAGGATCTGATGTCACTTCTTGTGATGCCAGTTCCTGTGATGTCATGCGCTGCGATGTCACGTGTCGCGATGCCACGCGCTGCGATGTCACGTGCCGCGATGCCACGCGCTGCGATGCCACTTGCATACGTTAGTCCCCCCACTTCTTTTTTTTTTTTAGCACTTGTGCCCTGGCTGCTACCAATCCCCTGTAAACACAACTGGCGCTTGTTGTTCTTTTTCAGAATCAAGAAACACTTGTTTCTTTTGTTCCCCGGCCCTGACAGTAATTTCATGGCTGGAGCACTGCCAGCCACTTCCGTAACAAGGATCGAAGGAGGAGATATATTGGCTTTGGAGGTGACAGGAGTTGTCAGCTCAGTATATTGGTCACATCTGCACTCTGCACACACACAAAAGTGGTTTCGGCATCTTGGCAACTAACCCGAAGTGACACCGCATTTAGGGTTACAAGGATAGTGGAAACAAGGGGATTGCACTACAAGTACAACACACATCAGAGCAGAGTGCTACGTTTTAAAAAAAAAAACATGTTACATAATGTGAACCCTTATAATAAAGGAGGTCATTATTGCTTAATAATTTCTGTTGAAATATTTTAACTCCGGTTTTTTTTTTAATAACACTTCAAGCTAAACAAACATACATAACACGATGAGTACTGCTGTAGAAACACTGGAAGAGAACTCAATGTGCACAGAACCCATGATTTTAATGTAGGCAACTATATATTTCTTCAAAAGAAACCCAAACTTTTCCTCAAGTACAAAGAGAGGGGTATTATCTGTCTGGCAAAAAGGTCAAGTCACAACCCAACCTCCGACACCGTGTGCACTTGGGCACACCTTTTAATCCCCCCCCCCCCCCCCCCAGTGTTACTATCGCTCAATAGCAAATATCGATCACTTAGGAGAGTGCATTCCCTGATGGCATTCGGGGGGATCTCATCACTATGCCTGTAGATTTTCTAGGAACTGACATTAATTCCATCTTGAACCCGCGCAACATTTAATAAAACCTCAACATTAATAAACAATCACCTTGTACGGTCATTATAATTTTACTGGATGTGGGAAAAGCATTTTTCGGACGGTATTATCTTAAAATAATATTTTCCTGGATATTGAGTCCCCGGGGTTCGATAAACGACAGCATTAATTCGGTCTCCCCACTGCTACCAGATCGGCTCAGCAGCACACATTCTTATCTGCAACCAGGGTCTAATAGCAGCTGCACAATTTGCCGAATGCAGAGGAGGAAGGGACAGATACAATATGAGCATACAGGAGCAGAACAAAACAGGAATATGCAAGAGCACACTTGTAAAAGAAGAGCACAGAAGAACTCAAAGACAGGCAATAAGAGGTAGCGCCCATCCATTGTTTTTAGCAACGTAACACAGCTGGTTCTAACAAATGCAAAACAACGCGCGCTTCAAGATTGAAATTACAGGTGCAGTTGCAAAAGAGCGCGCAATCTGGCATTACGCTCTCGGCGTGAGAGAAGAAAGCATGCCCCGTGCGGACTGCGCACTTGTACAATCACAACATTTCTCCACTCTGTCTGAAAATATATCCCCTCGAGCAGGGAAGCTAGTAAAGAGGAGCAAATGAACAACCCAACAAAAACACTTGCTGCCTAGCAGCTGAACCGTGCTTATGGCATCTCCAGGAATGAAGCTCTGCTTCCTGCATGCAAACGCGCACCCGCGAAGTTGATTCCGTGTCTGCGACCGGCCAACATGCTGTCAAATAACACATGCACAAAATCAAGCACAAAGTGCGTCACTCTCTAGGGTATTATTAATTTACGAGGACACGTGCATAACTGCATACATTCCACATGTGCATTCCCCTTTCGCACTCAAGACTTCACTCGTTCTCATCTAGGAGCTCCCGGCTTCCCCCTCACCGTTTCACTTTCCCGCTGTAGACACTGAGGAGTGTGACGAACCATGACTCTGAGCAGAGCTCCTAGAGGTAGTCCGAGCAGGAGCAGAGATGTGCATGTGCATAACGCTATTCGCCAATCGTCTTCCAAAGAGGTGTGGCCTTGAAGTGAAAAATGAGTCATGACAAGCCTGGCAACAGTGGTATCCCCGCCCACGGGTTAAGTCGAGGGCAGCGGGTAAACAAAACAGTTTGCTTAGAAGTTGTAACAAGACCTGTAACTCTTTGCTTACTGGATAACTCCGCTTCGCCAGTTGTTGCCAGAGCTTTTTGACAAACTATGTGCTCCTAGCGGAGTGGGCAAGCTCCGCTGGTGGGGCGGAGTTTACTGCCCACTCTTACACCCAATCAGGCCCGGTTCTAGCAGGGGGGCCGGGTAGGCCAGACCCACCCAAACATGACCTTCGGCCCACCCAATCACGACAGAAGAGGCCACGGAGAAGGCACCTGTTCAGTGCTTCATCAATCTCAACGTCAGAACGTCGAAATTTTGTTTTCACTGTCTTTGAAATTGGGTTTTGGGGTTAGAGGTGGGTGAGCACACAAATTAACAGGGAGAGCCGAGCTCAGGCTCTGGCTTGGCTCTTACAGCCCATGCACAATCAGAGACCTGAAAATGTTTGCTATGTAAAACATACAACAAACATCACGTAAAATATGATACACTTTTTAAAATTGATGAGACTATTTCTTTTACACAAGGAAGCTTTGACATAAATATGTAACAATATAGCACTGCACTAAGAAGCACTTGTTAAAAGTGATAGTTTTTAAACATGAGCTTAGAGTCGGTCATTCCTGCCCCATCCTCACACTGGTGACAGCGCTATTAGTGAACCAACAGGCAAGACAGTTGTCACGTGGACCCTGTATGTGATTATTATAGAGCAACATTAGTCTATTAAATAAAACACTACGGGGCACATGCATCAAGGTAATCATTTGTGATTACCAAATAGCAAATTTTAAGGAATTGCTATTTGGTAATCGCAAATGCCTATGCATGAAGGATTCTCAATTACTCTTGCGAATCATTAACATTCCCTAATAGCGATTCGCAAATTGTGAATCGCTATTAGGGAATGCATTCCCATTCATTCTCCTATGGGCGTAGAGGCCCATAGGAATGCATTCGCAATTTGCGATTACCAAATTGGTAATCGCAATTTGCGAATGCAAATCCAAGGGTGCCTGGGGGCCTAAGGCCCCCCTGAGGCAACCCCCCAAAAAAGGTAAGTATGCACATGTGTAGCACACACATGCCCTAAGGGCATGCTGCCCTAAAAAAATGCATTTTTTGCATTTTCCAATGCATGCACAAATTACCATCAACTTGAAGTTGATGGTAATTAGCGATTACTAAATGCACAGTCGCATTTAGGAAATGCTACATGCATCTCAAATAGGGAATCGTAAATTGCGATTCCCTAAATGCAATCGCAATTTAGGTAATCGCAAAATATTGCGATCACCTTTTTGCAAATGCAAAAAGGTACATGCATTGGAAAAAGCATCTTTCCAGTCGCAAACGGGTCGATTCTGCAAATCGGCTCGTTTGCGACCGTTAAAATGCTTGATGCATGTGCCCCAATAGGTTTTGTATAGTTGGTTTTCTGATTCATGTATTTGAATGTACTTTTATGTGTAAATATGAAGAAAATCAAGTTTTGGTGAAATAAAATATTTGCCCAAGCTCACACAATTTAAGTGGAGATGCTGCAATTTATCCAGGTTTTATGTTTTCACTTTGTACAACTCTGCCGCTAAGTGGCTATTTGTCTCTCCTTCTTATGTCAATGCTTTGTTTTGACCTCCTAGGTGTTCTGTGATTTTTTTTATAGTGTGAACTCTACCTGGAGATAATGAAGCGCTTCACATAAACACCAGTTACATTATTCAAGGTCACATTCATTTCTTTTAGGCACTTGAGATTTGCCCAGAATGACAGGATGTTGAGCCAACGCCATGACTCAAACCTAGCTTGTTCAGTTTCAAAGTTTGAAGCTATCACTGTAATGCCACATCCCGAGTAGATTGAGGGTGGCAGGCAGAAGGTACATAATAGTTCGGCTCATTATGGGCTCGAATTTCCAACAGGACCTCGAGCTGAGCCAGAGCCAGGCTTCAGGTTCAGGCCCGGATCAAGCTTTCAGTGCCGGCCTTCCTAGTGTGAAATGTCAAGGCTCAGGTCTGGTAACAGGTACCTCCTTAACCTTACAATAAAACACAGAGGGTCCCTGAGAAGAACAAATCGAAGTGGAAGAAACCAGGGAAAAACACAATAATCAACACAAACACTTCCCCCCCCTTGATATTCTTAAATACGGTAATATATCCAGAATAATATATCCCACAAAACTTATCATTTAAATCATTTATTATCAAAAAATATATATATATCCTTTATGTTAAGATTTTTTCTTCTATAAAAATTACATATTCAGACAATATACATATAATAGACCATCAGAAGCATTGTACATACTAACGAGCCCCACGCACATAATGAAAAACCATACAATAACTGTACATGTCTCCAAAATAACACACACAGAAAAGAAGCATATAGTGAAAAAAACAATACAATAATGCACTATACTATAGTAAACATATAGACATTACATACACTGTACAACAGACACAAAAAGAAGAAGAATGCGCCGACGTGCGTTTCGGAAGTACCATGTACTTAAACATTCCTTCATCAGGGCGCAAAATCCATAATTTATGCATTGGTCAAGGAAGCCATCTGTGGCTCGTATACTGTATCCATATTTTATAGTACACCCGGACTCTGTACAATGTAAAGCGCACGTTGTCCAAAGGTTCCAGATCAGAAGAGCCAAGCTTCTAGGGATGATAGGGAGTCCTAGAGCACAGGAACTAAATCACTGGTGATTAAAAAACAGCCACCAGATATCTGAGGGCTGGAATGACTGATGTAGATATAATCATGGGTTCTAAAAAATATAGATAATGGACGTTACACATCTATCCCAGTTCCTATAGCTCAGGGAAGACCGCAAACGTTACATAGATATCATACATACATTAGAAAGAGTAGTCCTGGGGTCCTCGAAGAGGGGCAAATATGGACTCAGTGGTAAGGGTGGTACAATGAAAGTTGTAATAACGAGGAATCTGACAGTCACAGCAACACAGTAAATAATTTCATAAAAACGTGAGGTTTAAATAATAACCTCTAGTGCTAAATCTCGGCATTCGAGGTTGAAGGGCGTCGGCGCATTCTTCTTCTTTTTGTGTCAGTTGTACAGTGTCTGTAATGTCTATATGTTTACTATAGTTTAGTACCTCCTTAACCTTAAACTGCTATTACAATCTGCTTGGAATCCTGGTGCTGGTGCTAAAGCCTAGCCTGCTGGAAATTATAAGAGTTGAGCTGTTGAGTATAGGCATCAGCTGCTACTCTAAAATAACTCTCTAGATGCTCTGTATGCCCGTTTTGAAGAAGATATGATGTAAATCTTGGGATTACAGAATTGACAAAAATTGGACCCACATTGGCCCACCCAAACAAACCCTTGGCCCATCCAGATCAAAATTCCTGGAACCGGGCCTGCACCCAATCATGCCCGGATTGAAGAAAAGTAGCAAATTACCCAAGTGCTGTAGCAAATCCAAAGGGAGTTTTACTAGAGGCATCAAGATGATCTCGTTTTTTGGGGAGATATTGGTGTAACTAATATTTGAAGTATTAACAGTCCACATTGTTGAACTACATTTTATAAGGAAGGGAAGCAAGTTATTTGCTATCAATTTGGAATGCTTTTTTTTGTCCTGTCTTTATTGCAATTTGGACTGAAATCAAAGTTAAAGGAACAGGGCAGAGATTCTGAGAAGCCAAACAATCTAAGCATCCGTAGGTCAAGGCACAACCTGCAGAAATGATGCATGTTTTGCTCTTGAACATTGGCAAGGTGTGAAGTAATCCACCAACGATGGCCCAACTAGTTCTATCCAGACAGCCATATCACAATGTGAGATCCTCACGTTTAATTGCTTTATACACACTTAAAGTGCAGGCACCTGTTTTCAAAAAAACTCTAGCATGTGTAAAAAATATTTGACCTGTATCAACATTTCAAACAAAACAAAAGTTACTGTCTCAAAAATGTGACAAGATTATAATTGAAGCCTTCAAGAGATTGAGTCCTTTCCATTAATTAGGAGGTTTTAGTCTATATTATGCCCATGGCCATCATCCCTGTGGCATTAATAATTGACATGCGACAATATAGCAAGTGGGTAATGGCCAGTATAGGCACTGCTACAATGTGCTATGGTTTTCTTGCATGGATTCTTAGAATAGGTTCTACCTTACAGTTTCCCAGAAGAACTTGTGGCCCAGCTAAGCAGGGTGAATAACTTCCCATTTCTAGAGCAGCATCATTTTTCCACAGTAAAGTTCGACCACGGTGTGACCTTTTTGGACCTTATTTGTGCGTTCTGTATTTCAGCATTTGTACCTGGTCTACACACACCTGTTTGCACGACTGATTATTAAAGATGACCATCTCATGTGAGAAAATAATGACATTTTAATGAAAAGTGGTTATATCCTTTTTTAAATCCTTGCTTTTAAGAAACACCCTCCCAGACATTTTCATTTCATAAAATGTTACACCATTCATGAAATTTACGGGACTAGCACAACAGAAAAGGTAGAGGTCATTAGACATGCCGCAGTACAATTCTTTATTTAAGGAACATCAATATGCAAGTTGAGTTAGGCAACCCTCAAATCTTTCAACAGATGTTCTCTTTAACTACAGAAGCAGGTTTAATAAAAAATGCTTTTAATGAGGTGCATTTTCTCATTCAGAAATACTGTATATCAATTTAAGAGCTGCTTAATCTGTGCAAATCGCTCACCCGCATGGCTCTTATGAAAAATTTTGATGACAACTGCCTACACGTAGGTCTATAATTTAACAGGCAACCCACCAGAGGAATCTGATCACCTCCAGGAACTTCATATGATAAGTGGAAGGATTTTAGGTGCTTGAGTCAAAGCAAACGTTTGCCTCCCACTGATCAGGAGGACGTGTCTGACTTCCAAAGACAATCTGGCTTTTTTCTCCGATAATGCTCTAGGGGAGAGTTCTCCAATGTTGGTCCTGGAGGGCCGGGTCCATGCCAAAATGTTAAGGTAACTACATGTATCCAAACGTGGATATGCTAAACATCTGGCATGGATCTGGCCCTGCAGGAACAACATTGGAGAACCCTGCACTAGGGAGTGACCTAGAATTGCCTTGCTGTAAAACCAATCTTGTCCATGATCCAACTTGCGGAGTTCACCCCCATTTTTAATGCGGAGGTAAAAATAAATAATCTGGTAATTCATGAAACAGCCCATACTTCCAACAGTCCTCTGCCACGCCAAGGTTCTCAACATGGGCTTCACACTCTGGCCTCCCTTTCAGGTTGCTCAATGCCCACCTCTTCCTATAGTAGTACAAGCACAAAAATCATGGCAATCCCTAAAAAGCTACGATCTCAAACATATGTCAAACTTTGGGCCTTCCTTTATATAGGAAGGATGAAAGGAAACTTAAGTCACCCATCAACTCTCATCATATGCAAGTGATTTCCATGTTTGCTTCTCTCTGGTCTGAGGAAGTGAAACTACACTCCTGAAAGAAACATCTGACTTAGAGGAATGAAGGGAAAATGTGCACCCTGTTACTTCTCAACCTCCATGGCTTAGAGCACTATCAGCCACAGAGTATTTTGAAGCCAGCAAAAAAGGTGGATGGAATGGGAGCACAGGCATACCTTGGTTTGCATCTTTCATACCAAATTAACCTCAAACACAATGATTCAATGCTACCCCTCTCACAGATCATGCTGTGTATTTGGTGGTCTTGCTGGATCCCATCCTATGTACCTGAAAGAATGGCTAACCAATTAATCTGGTAGGCACTCAGATCTACCTAAAGACAGAGGAGATGTATGGGGACTATCAACAAATTGCCCTACGTCTATGCCTGGCTTCAAAACTTGAAAAGAAGGCTGCCTGACAGGGCTGGGATGCACTCGTAGTTCTTACATTTAAATGGCCAACCACATACTTTGAAAGCCATTCACTGTCATTCAGTGACAGAAAGAGCACAATTCTAGATACATAGTGCTGTTCATAAGGTGCTGCAGGCCTGCAACCCTGTACCAATGAAAAGCACAATCAGAAACAAAGATGAAAAAATGGCATTTCATGGTTGACTAAGGACAGACATAGGTTTCCAATGAACATAAAAACAGGGCTACTTCTTCAGTGAGATATTCACAGCCTACTAGCAGAACAGACACTCACGTTTTGTTGCCATGACAGTCTGGTTTTTGGTTCATGCATGTACACAGTGTCGCTATTTAAACAAGGCTCATTCCACAGGAATCCCCTACCCCTCCATTTCAGACTCCACTGAAATATTTCCTAGGAATCTAGAGATGATTGAAACCTCACGTTCCGGTCAGCTCACCTGTGTGACCAAGGAGTATAGGTCACCCTAAATCATTCACTACCTTTCTCCCGGGGAGTGTTTGCTAATGGTTGAGAGGCAGAATGAGCAGTATTCTAAAGCTTTTATAAATTGAATAACGTATATTTGATATTAAATAGGCAGAATCGACAAAACCATCTTTGCGTACTTTCTATAAGGCCTGCTCTTGCAACCCATAAGCTCAACCGGCAAAGTCTACACCGTCAAGCTAAGAGATTTAACAAACTGACACTACCCTTCCCTTTCACTTCATTCTTCTCAACAATGGGGGCTCCCTTGATTTCCAAGTCAAAGTGTAGAAGCCTCGATAATATTTCGCAGGAGAGGTTATGTAGGAACGTTTCATCATTAAAAATGCTGCAAACAAAAGCCCAGGCTTTGGAGTAATGACAGTGGAGTTTGACATGACAGCAAATGCTTCCTTCCCCAAAAATATATGAACATTGTTTTGCAATCTGGTGTGTTTGTATTCTTGCAATTGCTAACTTTCCCACTAAAAATACTGTTAAGAAAGGAAGTATTTACACGCGCTGATCCTGCCCAAGGATTAACTTGTGATTAAATCTGTTGCAATGGAGGAGTCTCTCAACAAATCTGCCACCTATGCTTGCGTTCTACACTGAATTTTAATTAATTAGCTGTGTATCTGCCAGATGTTTTGTGAAAGCAAGGCCTCCTTAAAAAAGTTATTTACTGAAACCTCCTTTTCGTTACAATTTCCCAGAAACTATCACCATTTTTGCTTTCTTCGCATAAAACGTATCACTGAGGAAGTATCGCTAACTGCCAGTGCCCGCACTTCGTCTATCTTCCCAGTTCAATTTGTAGTCATTGTTATCTTTTTGTCATGTATTTCTATTTGATATTAACAAGTGAATTAGAATCAGCTTGCATAAGAAACACAATTCAAGGCATCGGCGTTAAACTCTTACTGTAGGCTGCCACCGGCTTTATCACTGTATATTGTTTATGGTTTAAGAATAACCTTCTGCCTGTAGTACCAACCTAGCATGGTCTCCCACCATGCAACAAGCATTGCCAAAGCCATTCCGCCTCGTGTTGATGGTTAGCCATTTGGTATTGTCACGGTTTATTTTGCCGTGGTTTATATAAAACATTTTTGTGGTGGATTCCAGGTTCACTAACATAAAAAAAACACTGGGAATAAAACACACATTGCCACAGTAGTCCCTGGCACTTACGGGCACGACTTGGTGTACAGATGAAAGAGCAGAATGACCTCACTTCACAGTGAGGTTAGCCAATCTCTTAAGTGGGTCAACTCTTTGCCCCATGCTGTAGCGGACAGAATCGAAACGTGAATGACAACAAAAGACCAATGGGAGAAGAGAGCCGGCTGAAAGCCTCTATAAATAAATATAATTTTACTAAAAGCAAAAGGTCTTGGCTAATGAAAGAACTAACAAACATTGGCAAAGCAAATCGGTCATGCATTGGCTTCCAACCGTCTGGGTTTGCCAATGGTTTTTTTTTATATGTTTTTTGAAAACTTTATTGCAAAATCATTTTCACAATCGGGCCTGTAGTCCCCTGGCACCATAGGATATTACTTTATCTAAGCCAGTGCACATTGTGCAAATGCCATCACTTTCCCAAGCTGCCTGTCTGAATTAGTTTGGGTTGGGGTTCCTTGTATGTTGCAATGCTAATAAAAACACATAATGCCAGCACTCACAGTGAAGTTAGCCAATGGCTGAAGTGGGATGATCACTGCCCCATTGTGTATGCGTAGCGTACGGAAGAAAAATACGGATTAACCAACAGTCCAATCAATGAAGAGGGCTGGTTGGAAGCTCCTGAAAATAAGTAGATTATATAAAGTTTTCTAAAATCAAAAGAGCTTGGATAAAGGCAGACCTAAAAATGGGTACAAGGATCAAAGTGATGCATTTGCCAACCCCTTGAAACCTGTCCTGTGCCATCCGTCCTTGCATTTTTGAAGGTAAGGGTATGCCTTTAATCCCTCTGGAGCTGTGGAATATAATTGTATAAGATCTCATTGGGGGCTAGCTTCAACCTGTTTTTGATGGGTATGTGGAATAGTCATAATCCTTAGGCATTGTTTGTATTTGTGCAAACCCTACATAGAGATATTCCGCACATTTCTATTATTTAGTCATCATTTTTGTAATATATATTTTTTAGAATTGAGAAACACAAAATGAGCTCTAAATGTGTCTTGTGTGCATAAGTATAATTGGTCTATTGTGCTCTGAAAAATATATACATAAGCCCATTTGTATTTTCGATTTTTGTGTATACAACTTAAAAAACTAAAATGACCAACAGCTTTTTAAATAAAGACACAAATCAGGTGTGGCAAAGCAGGCAACTGTGGCCCTGTTGGTTTGGGTTCAAGCCTCAAATACCGAGAATAGGCTAGTCAGATATTTTATTCCCGACAAGAAAGCCCAAAATAGTTATATTTAAACCACTGTGGTACAACCCCAAACGTAATCCATGCTGCCATGCTTTGCAGGTCCATCATGCAGGACATGGCCCTGGGTTTCTCTTTTGTCTCAGCAGCGGTGGCAGCTCCATTAGAGTGGAGGTGCGCCGCCTCCCCCTGCCACCACCAGTAAATAAAACTATAATAAAAACGGGTTTTAAACCGGTTTAAATTATAGTTTTATTTTAATCCCCTGGACCCGCCTCCAGGACTCTGACAAGGCTTGGGGGCAGGTCCAGAGTCCTGGGGGCTGGTCCAGGGGATGACACTGCTGGTGGGGAGTGGTGGGCACTCCCTTCACTGCGCATGAGGTGTTTGGTCCCTCAAGCGCAGTGACGCTCTCTCCAGCCTCAGCTTCGTTGCTGATGCTGGAGAGCAGGCACAGGCTCCCAGTATGCCTGGGAGCACAAACTGCAGACGCTCAGGCCAATCCTGAAGCTGTTCTCATGAGACAGCAGCCTCAGGATTGGCTTCAGGGAAGGCTGGGAGCCTGTGCCTCAGAGCTAGAAGTAAGAAGAGCCGATGCACTGGAGGCGGCGGCGGCAGCATTAAGGTAAGTTTAAGTTTATTTATTGTTTATTTTTATTTGTACTCAAACCCTCCCAGCTCCCTCCTCCTAACCTCCAGCCTCCCTCTTCCGGTCCGGCCTGTCCCCCCACTTTGGCAGGGGATGGGCCACTACTGGGTCTCAGTATCCCTGTTCAAATTACCCATTAGTAACTGCCTCTAACGTCTGAATACAGTCTGTGGCTGTATCCCGGTGATCACAGGGAATGGCCTTAGATGACAGTCATCGCACCTGCCTGCAGTACCAAGTGGACATGCGGTTGCATGAACTGTGCCCTTGCCCACTGGCAATTGGGCACTGACCCGGACAAACCCACACCAACAGCTCCCCCGCAGTGTGACAGTTTGAATGCGGGCAAGCATGTTTTGGTGTTTCAGTGTGTGTGTGTGGGGGGGGGGGGCAGGGCTTCAAAAAACTTTTTTCATGTTCATCTAGTGATTGCAGTGTGTGGATGAATTTAAAGATGCAACAGTTTATATAAATCCTACTGGATGAATGAGTTCAATGTGAGAGATTTGTTTTTATTAACCTCAGTAAGCAAATCTTGGTTCTATTTTCATGGGACTTATTCTATGATGCAACGCCAGCCTCTTAGATAGCTTCACTCCCTACCGGGGAAACTGAGTCTGCACAGTATATAAACACCTAATGCAGAAAACAGTAATAGAGTATAGCTACATCAAGGTCCATTATCAATAGGCTTAGGGGATTTTTATACATATTGTGGATCTCTCGTGAATGGCGTGACAGCCTTTCCATTATCACTTTTAAGAGGAGTCCAGGACACCTCTGAAATGCTCCATCTCCTGCTCTGTTAACGAACAACTATGTTGGAGGGTGTGGTATAAGTAACAAACACATGTGCACTGCTCACTCTGAGGCTATACATGTATGAAGCTAGTCACGTAGGAACAAACTTATACATGCCCTCAACTCAGATTTGCGCACACACACTCACAAGCCCACAGCACATACTCACTAAGTGAGTGGTCATGTATCTGAATGGGTTGGGGCACTCAGACCTGTATTTTGATTCACAAAGAGTATGCAAGTGTGAAAATGTGTTTAAGACAGAAGGCCGCACTCTTGCTCTCATGTCATATGCACAGTCATGTCATATATCGTGTGTGTGCGTCTGTCTGTAGGAATTGTGTGTACATGTGTCTCTGCATATATTCACAAGTGTGTATTTGTGTAGGCTGTAATGAGGTGAGGCTAGTCATTGCCAGCTCTGGCACAGTCACTGCGATTGCCGGATCCTTTGTGGTTTTGCCTACCACACATCCCAAGTGGTCTGGTTGCAAAAGACCCATTCTGTACGAACAGTGGGCCTGGGCACGCCCACTGATTACCATTGGTTGGGGTTACTACCTTCCTCTTCTTGCTTTTGAATCTTCCTCTGAAGTACAGGCTCTTTACAAATCTTTTGATTGGCTGACTTGTGGCTCCACTGGTAATTTTTAGTATACTAATTTCTTCTTTTTGGTTAAGCACCCAAAGAAAGTGCAAGTGTGTTCCAGCTCCCTCCCTAATATGCTTCTGCCCACCGTATTCAATGTTGCTCTCCCCCACTTGTGTTATTCTCCCCTAGTCCTCTGTGTTGCTCTCTCCTTCGTGTGCTGCTTTTCTCCTGTTCCCGCCTTTTTGTTTTATTCCCCACCCACTCATCCGTAGTCCTTTTTAATTTTTTTTTATTTATTTGGGAGGGCCAGGCAAGTAATTGTTTCTGGACACCACCCTACCTTACTGCCTTTAAAAAAGCACTTTTGCGCTACTATAATTTCATTTTTGTTTTGATTTACCAATCTGCTTCAGATTAGTACATTTAAATAAATGGCACCCTCGTCATTTCATAGCCACATGCATGGGTTGTGACATGCAAACCTACAGAATGACAGGGCCACCAGTAGCTGCCCAATCATCGTGCTTCTTATTTTATTTTTAATTTTGGCCATGCTGCACATCTTCTGATGAGGTACAGCATCACCAAAAGGCATTGGCAAAGCCAAGATACACCTTCGGGTGTGATTCCTTGCGCTTTATTAAATGGATATAACATAATATAACAAAGACAATGGGTCCCAAAGGTGAGACCTATTTGCTTTGAAAATGCTTGCTTTTTAAAGCCCCTGGTTCTAGAAAGTTTAGGAAGTTTAAGGGCATATACCCTTTAATTTTTGTGTTTTTTCCTCCCTGGCTGGTGTTTCACAGACCGAGGGGGGAGGCATGAGGAAGAGACGAAGTAGAGAAAAAGTCCCACATTTTGCTCAATGACTCCACAGCAAGGCCCAGAAGCATTTTTGTCAACCCTACTACCTTATTCCCTCCTTCACTCAAACCACGATTCCTAGACAGGTCAGATGTGTTCCTCTCCACCGGCCACAGTATGGCATAGAGATGGCTGTGGGGGAGAGAGCAGCAGGTGATGGCCCCACAGGATTCTTTTTCATCTCCTAGACTCTAGCCCAACACAAAGAACATTTTGTTAATATCTTTCCCAGGCAGCATAGACAGGTGAAAGGCACATGCCCTTCTTTTCTTATTTTAGCCTTTAAGGCCACCATGTCACAGCTAGGTGAGCTAGAGGGTCATGGAAATGGCAAGGAAGACCGGGCCATGGTTCCAGTGCTTCTTACTACTCTCTGGGCACTCAACTTGTCTTAAGAGATTGATGGCAAAAGAAGCATTAGGTGTCCTTCATTAAGTAAATCCTCCATGACTCCCGGACAGTACCTTAGGGTATTGCGGGAGGGTTACTCCCTTGGTCAGTGAAATTTTAGGTTTCAAAACATATGAAGTTGGCTGTTCTTTGCAATTTATTTTTCCAGAGGGATTCAAGCACATTTTTTGGCCGATCATGATTCAAGAAAATTGAGCAATTCAAAGGAGGCTAGTATTGCTTTTTGTAAATATTCCTTTGATGTTTCTAACCAATATGTATAAGCAGAAAAGCACAGTAGATAGCTGTTGTGGAAAAATCCAAATTTAGCTAAATGTAAATTCAAACTTTAAAAACGTTCCTAATGAACAGATCATAATATACCTGCCAAAATTGGTGATCTTTCATTACTTCAAGTTTTTTTTTTTAATGGTTAAAATTCCCCATGGAGTTTTAGTCAGAAACCACGTTTCTGTGCCCCCTCCATCCCACCAATTTAATTTTTTTTGTCAAACAAATTACGCACAATCCACTTAAAGAATTTCAAGTTGGATAAACACTTTAAAAAATGTTAAGTGAAAATTGAGCACAGGGACCAACGTCATTAGCAATCAACCACTGACCGAGGAGCAAAAATAGCAAATGTGGTTGCAGTCCGTAGGGAAAACAAGTTTGGATGACATGGTATTGGAATGTTACTACCGGACTGTCCCTAGGTTAAAATTTACTATTCAAAGAATTTTCTACATGTTTTCGTAACAGTATTCCAATAACCGAATATGGATTATACTGTACACGGAGTGTCTTCTCAACAAAACACACATAGGTGCTGCTAATGCACCTCTTTAAAAATATTTTGCAGTACTCCCTGGCAACTTACACGAGCACACTTCCGATTCTACTTTCAGCATTCGTTATCCCTTCTAACATAGCCAGGTGTATTGGATTTGCCAACTGACGGCATGGCCTAAATTTGCAGATACCCTCAACACCAGCTCCAAAGCTATGCTCAAGATTCAGTTACATCTCGACTGACAAAACAGTTGACAATCATTCACATTAATAAGTCCAAATTGTCTTTAGCACGTGAACATCCAATACCTCATATTGCTGATATAGTTCTCTGCAGATTTCTTAGTTTACTGGTAATTTGTATATTTGGAGGACATTTAGGAACTGGCAGTCAGTGGATGAAACTTCTACTCATTTATTAATATTACGTCACTGATGCTTGGCATTGTTGTATCGCCAGCTCATGGCGGCAGGAATGCGCGCGGGTCACCAAATGTGGCGCTCAGGACATAAATGGGATGTTCAAGGTCGGCAGGTTGGAAATGACACATGATTCTGGGGCGGTTTTAGATATCGGGTGGATTGTCCTCTTTGTTGCAGTGCACCCTATACTGTGTGTGCTAAATGCAGACAGGACAGTGTGCCCAGTTACAGAAAAAGATGCTCTCGAGTGAGTGCTTCAAATTAAAGACAGAGCGATGGTTTAGAACTGCATCTCCATCTGCCAAGGAGCTACCCACATTTTGAAGAGTGCATGGGGTGCCCCTGTAGTTGGGTGCACTACTGACTACTGGTAGATGCCTGAATGGTCGCGGAGAGGAGTATCCTCCACCAAAGGGAGGCCATCCGGGACTGCACTACCTCATAAGCAACACCTTAAATAAGTGTTCCTTCCAACATCATCTTTGGCCTTACACCTCCTCCGTCTGTAATACGGCATGGGCGCAAAAGCAAAGGCATACCAAGGTTTGCATAGGGCCACGCCCTCATACAAATGAGGAGACTCCTCCTTGGAGTCATGGCAGCACACATTTTGCTCTGAGCAATCCTTATTACAGAAAGGGCAGCGCAAGCGTTTGTGGCCCCTTCTATACTACCAAGTGGTGGTGGCGTTGGAGTACTTGGGCGCAACCAAAATTTACAATTCATTAGTTATTCCAAGCTAAAGCTTTCCTCAAACAAAACACACCCTCATAGTGCATACTTTTCGTAGGCAAGTGTGTGCATATTACTTTCAGAACAGGACGATAGATTTCGGATTTCTCATCCGTCTAAAAATGTGGTTTGTGCTACGTAGCTTAATAAAAAACAGCAGGACTCAAGTTAATTTGTGGCCGTAAAACAAACAAAAAAAGGGGGTGCAAAAAGGAAAGAAAAGGAACTTCTGAACTTTTTAATCACATCCCGAAACCACAGACAGCATGTGTCTTAAAATTGCGAGAACAATTTTGCAATAACAGTCTACTCTGCGTCGTGAGACAGCAGGGCCATTCGACACGAGGAACCACTTAAGGCAAAAAAAGGAGCTAAAATGCCTCTACAGATAAACCAGCAAAGCTTGTGTGAAGCATCACGGATCTTTCAAACATTAAGTCTGTTTTTGAATGTCAAAATACATCACGCACGCGGACGATATGCAATGTATGCATGTGACAAGGCACGCAGCTTGAGGCGTATGCCCAAACACGGATGTGAAAGGAGAACAGGCATGATAAGCTTAGTTGCTGACTATTTAAATGAAGCTCCAGAAACAAAATGCTCAAATGTCAACAATTTAACGCACGGAATTTGTACCTGAGAAGTCACGACTTTTTGACCAGGGGGAGGTCTAGGACTGTGGATTGAAATGTTATTAAGTTTTAGGCAATTGCACGCATTTCACTCACGTAGAAAATAGAAATGCACAAACGTGTAGGACAATTTAAAATCCCCCAAAATAAAAGCAAATACATTTTCGCATAAACAAGCCTAAAGTTTCAAATGATCACCCTAACCCACAGGTGCTACTAGGATAAAAATACATATTGCTAAGTGGGCCCTGCCAATCTTAAAAATTGCCAAAGCAATTTAGACACTCAACAGATGAATCAATCCTTATGTAGGATCCCTAAAACCAGTTCCTCAAAGATGGGGATCTTTGCTCCTTCGGTTGCTTGTAGCAGGACTTAGTACTGCAGGCTTTGCATGTTACCCCAAGAACACCTGCCTGCCCCCACCTCCGCTCTCTAGCGGTTTTACTTTAATTCTCTGCAGGAGGGATTACATTTCGCCTTGCCAAAGTAAATCAGTCTTCTCACTTGGACCTGCTCATAATGCTCCTGTATACAGTTATTACACATTGGCAGCATATAAAATGTCCTGTCACGGTACAGAATCAAGGGACCTAAACATCTCCATGGTCTGTATTGCAAAAGCAGGGACCAGTTGGCTTCAGTCGAGAAGGCTGGTGTTGCTCGGTACAGGGTTGCCTTCTTCTAACACTCAACAGGTTCCTAAAGATGAAGTCCTTCAAGTGCTGCATCAACAAGCTCTGGGCCCGATAGTCCATCATGATTCATTCCTTCCATGCAGCGTGAAGCAAATATGAAAGTAACTGCATAGCAGCCTATCCTATTTCTAGTTCCCTTTTGTGATGAATGGAAGCCCATATTCACAGTTCGAGCAGGCGATGGATAGCTTTTAGGTAGAATCCCAAGTGTCTATCAAATACTCCATTCAATGTCTTCCCAACTACAATACTGTGGCCATGTCACCACTGTTCAGCACCATAGGCCAGACCACTTTGGTATTTTGTCATTCCTCTGCTTCTTCAGAATTGTATAATGCGCTGCGTAAATTATCCACTTCATGGATAGCGGATGTTGCATTTAATAAACTGAATTTTGATGCTGGTTTGAGCTGGTGACAACGTCACGATTTTGCATTTGTTTATATTAATTACTAAAATCAATCATGCTTTTTCTCTCCCCTGCAGCATTTCAGTGCATTTCACAGTAAATCAGAGTCATCCACATTGAGGAGTGGGACGGCATCAATTTTTTTATAAAATGTCCTGCAGCTAATATTTTGTATACAAGTTGCTCGTAGAGAGTCAATAGGGCAGGGGCTTTCAAACACTAGCTAGAGTTAACCAACAATGTATGGTCTCTATAATTGAACTGCCTCAGCACGGAAAAATAAAATGATAATAACCTAGTGTTATTAGCATTTTCTTTTCCTTTTTTTTTTTTACAGTGCTGAAAGACAGTGGGGGGACACTCCTCAGCCTTCGCAGAGGATCCGCCCCTGCGCAGGTGGGAAAACGAAATTTGCGGACAACTGGGATTCGAGGAGATGGAATACAGGAGGCACAACCTTACTGCACTTCCCCCCCACCCATCTCCTTTCCTGAGCTCAAAGTACCTAAAGGAGAACAGACGAGTGGTTGGGGCAGGAACTTTGACGCTTCCCTGACATTTAATGAGGGGCAAGCCAGCAGGACTGTGTCCACCAACAGCATCCGGAAGATGGAGAAAAAGCAAGACGATGGCCACTGGCAGTTATTTTCATTCATGGACATGTCGTTGCCAGAAATGTAAAATAAGAAGGACTCCAAGGGTCGGATGGATGGGGAGGAGGTCTTTCTCTAAGCATTTGTGGCACGTTCAATGCATTCTTAGATTTCATGGATCGAAAAGATCATTATGGTCAACTCGGGAAAGTTTATTGAAGCTGGATGAGTCACGAATTGCAACTATCATCCCAATTGACAGACTTCTAGCAAAACACTTTTTTTGTTGTTGCTCGAATGGTGGATTAGAGACAATGGAAGACTTGACGAACAGAAAAAAACAGTTGATACCAAGAATGGTCTTGCGTATCTGTTGTCCCCAATTGGCATCTTACCCAATACATCGTATTAATACTATGTAGCGCTACACATTATCCTGTAGCAAATGAAAACACTTGTAACAAAAAAATCAGTGGGGACTTCATCAATTGAGATTTTACACAATCCGGTCATGATCACTTTAAGTACCTATCAGACAGCCAGCTAACACTTTGCTTTTGTGAATGGACAACTACCTATCCATCCATTCATCGGCCAATGCATCTAAAATAATTTTATAATTGCAGACGGTCACCCCTTGAGCAGGTCTTATGGCTCTATCAGACAAAAGTACTTAAGGGGCCACGGATAGACAACTGCGGATATAAAGCATAAGAGGCCAGATATAAAAGAAAACTATTTCTATTTTTAGTCTGAGTAAGGGCGTTTAACCCTTCGATTCAGAGAAAGCAATTCTATAGTTTTGCACCTTGGGTCCTGGAGAGCAAGCAACCTAGAAAAAGAGCAAATGTTGCATGATTAACATACTTTGGACACCTTTGGCCAGATAAGAGGGAGAAGCAGTGTGGAAAATAGGGTGCATAAGGCACGCAGATTTGAAAGTGATTTTCTTGTGTACTGGAACCAGTGCAGTTGTCGTATGCGAGTTGAGACATAATACAATTTCATTAAACCAAAAATTCTTACAGCAACATTTTGTATATATTTTGAAGTCCAGCTGCATTTGCAGAAAGGCCCACTTAGGCAGAGCTGCACAAATCAAGGTGAGAATGCACAAAAGCATCACCCCCATAATCCCATTAAAGAAAATACAGAAAAAGAAGAACTCACCGTAGAGTATGATGTGGTAAAAGAGAGCATTCGAAATTTTTAAGCAGAACACATTCATCAACGCCCCACATTCGGCACCATGGCAAGTGACACACATCCTCCTCACTGTATTTTAACAAAATATCTGCGTACATGTATAAAGAGAAGACCAGTCAATGTTTCTGATAAGCCGGAGCCGTGATGTGAAGATTGAATACAAAAGGAGATAACAAAGAGCTCTATGCAAACCCCTACATCAGTGGCTTGGGTGCATAGGCCTAAGGAACCAACTGAACAGCTTGAAGTCTCCGAAAAGAAAGAAACAGCACATTATGGCACATGGGTCTGACTGTAAAGGCCTGGAAAGTAAATTAATTCCACAACCAACTTTCCAGTCCTTCATTCAACCATGAGGTGCCTCCCAACTCCAGACAGTCACAGTACTACTTTGCTTTTATTACAACTACCTCAAACGAAAATAGGACAGTGTCACACAAGATCCCCACACCTGGGGGAAGGTCATCAAAAGGCTGCGTTTCTGGTCCCCTTCTTGCTTTTCTGTCCGCATCCAATGTCAGACACTCCATAAGGTTGCAGTGCTGGACACCGACATTGAAGTGAATGAAGGTAAGAAGACCCTTCCAACAGGACTTTTGCCATGGCAAGGAGGAAACCTGCAGGAAGCATAGGCTGATCTTGCCCTAGAAACGATGGTGGTCGTAACATGAGCCCCATTCATGCCAGACACCACACAGCCCTCACACAGGCAGGCAAGGTTTGTGGAACGAATAACTTCTGTTCTTAATTTGTTCTGAAAGCTGTGCCAAGGAAGCAGGAGCTAGCACCAACATAAGGAAACGAAAACTTGAGGGTGCTAATTCCTTGGAAAGAGAAAGCAGATGTAACTAGCTTCTACACAGGGGCCATGATGGGAAGGAAAGACGTCCGCACATTTGGTCAAGAGGGAGACCTGCACTTTAAGAAACAAGTGCAGCAGTAGGCTTCTGCCATGGTCCCTTTGGGAATCAAAACTCTTAGAAGATGTGCAGTGGCTTATGACAGACTGGGCCAGTGTGTTGCCGATCTGTAGAATTGTCATCTTCTGTGGCATCATATTTAAATATTGAAGGCTTTTTAGATAACAAGACAGGACCCCTTCCTCCAATTTCTGCGTCCATGAAAGAATTGAGAGATTAGGAAAAGCATAGTATAAATGCTGACAGAAAAAAAAAAAAAAAAAAAAAAAAACATACCCACAAATTCCCCAAAGGTGATTCAAAAAGAGTAGTTCCCTTTGCTTTGTTCTAGGATTTCCTTTCCCTCCTCAAAAAGTAGGAGGATGAGAAGTCGAGTACAGGAAAAATGGATCATCACTCGAAAGGAAAGTCCATGAGGAGAGAGGGCAAGCCCGATTAGCAGCTCTAGCTTGCATGAATCTGCTAGGAGAATTTCAACTTAGTTCCAACTCAGGAGAGGAGTGAGGTCTTCTTCAGAAGTTAGATAAACTAAATTCTGCTAAACTCCCCGGGTAGCTTAATGTGATGGACCATTTTACTTAGGGAATGGAATGAGTTGGACAGGAGCCTATTCAAAAACAATATTATCCAGTTTACACCCTATAGTAGGACCAGGATCAGAATTCAATTATTTCATTCAAATTGATCCAAATGTATCATCTCTGGTAGGCTAAACCACAATGGTTTAGAAGATGCCTCCCATCAAACCTAGTTGATTAGAGGATACATGCAGCGTTATGCAAGTCTTATGCAGAGTTTAACTTGACTCACAGGGCTGGGACTTTATGTATACCAGCAGGGTATAGAATTCAAAAACGATCTTTGGCACCACAGATGAAGGAAGACTGCAAAGCTGCTATCAAAGATGGAATTGCAAGACGGAGTAGTTTCAGTGGAGGGCTTTGATAGTCAGGAGGGTTATCACTTGATAGGTAGCTTCTGGTCTGGATGAAAAACCAAGTTAGACAGCAGCTATAAGGTAAGTCTAATAAATATGTTATTTCTATGGAAGAGATTCTTTGACTCGCAGTTAAGAGGACACGCTTCACAAGGCTTTCAATGAATTGAGGGAAATCCTTTGTGAACTATAAGGGTTCCTCTTACCAATCTTTCACCTAGGGTCAACAAAGCCAGTACTCTCACCATGCGTGGGGCCATACAGAAAAGACTTCGGACATGGACCATTTCATGTTTCCACCAAACCTCCGGAGTGGTCTAGTAGGAGGCAGACTGATGCATTTTATATAAATCTGGGAGTACCATGAGTCAGGAATGTGGATCAGAGGGATTGTCAGTAAAGGAGATGAGACTAAATGTTCTTTCAAATCTACTTATTCAGTTGTTTTGTTCACTCTCTGGCCCAACCACAACTAGGGCCCTGTAGTTGATATGCAGAAGCAGCTGTCCAAGTGTCTGAGTGTGTCACTAACCACATCCCACACAAGAATAGTAGTTCATCTGCTAGTGACCCATGGGTTTCAGAACACCAAACTACCCTTGCACACACCCCAAGATCTCCAGTTTATAAGGATGGATTTTTCAGGATGTATGAAGGTGCAATGTATCTGCCTGCGAAGCTTTGCCCCTTTTGTCAAGTATTCAACAACCTGAAGCTTTGGCAAGACAATGGCTGAAAGTGTAAGGGGCACAGTGATTAGTGACATAAGTGATACACAAGGTGCAAGAACTGTAGCGCAGTACTACGGCTTTCAGACTTTCTTGGTGTGTGCTTTTCCTATTTATGGCAACACATTCTGTGTGGTTCCATGGGCCGGGTGCATCTGGGGACTCTGATAAAACCGGTCTTGAGTTTCTGCGGTTTTAGTTCATTTTTGTTTGAGGTCGTTAGCTTAGTTTTGGGGGAAGCTGAATCATAGTTTGCTCCCACAGAATCCATACTGCCATAAACCACTAGAGCAATACCACAGGGTAATAGCAAATCAAAACCATTCACAAAGTACTATATATACACCTGTGTTCTCTAATGAACAAATGAGCAAACCAGTGTAAATTATATGGTGCAATGTACATAACTAATCATTACTAAGAGCCACAACAAAACCCACCCTATGAGAGGCAATGGGGCATTTTCCATGCTTGCATTTGGGCCCATGACCCAGTTACTTCACCACTGCACTCCAGACAAGTTATGAAAACAAATGTGTTTTAACATGGGGTCTATAGACATGCAATCAGATTCCAGTATTGTGACCACTGGTTGTCAGTCCTTCAATCGCCAAACAGTAATACAAACACACAAGTGAAAAATATCTGGATGCCACAATCTGTGAGCTAGGGCATGGAGCGCCTGAGGATGTCCACTATCATTCTTCAAATTCAGGCAATTGGAGTCTTTCGTCAGTATTAATAAAAGTGACAAGTGACTAGGCGATACAGGACTTAAGACATCACAGATTAATTTGACATGCGTTTAACTATCTTCTAAAACGTATACTGAAAATTACCTCAAGTTGTGGATACCGAATGAATTTTTTTATTTTTGCATAATTACTTAAAATCATTGCAAAGTTGCAGTACATTATCAAAAAATTGCACTAAAATACATATCTCGCGCTGTGGATACCATCAGTCTCTGTAAACAAATTTTAACCAATATAACCTCAGTTTAAAATAACTAGCAGCCTAACGTACTTGATATACACATACGTGTTGCCAACTCAGTCTTCGATAATGTTGCAGAAGTACACTCAGAGCTTGATAAGTGCTCTAGATCTTGTTGGAGCAGCCGGTTTACACAGCTTTTGATGATTTTACCACTGCTTTTGACTGGGCAAGTAAGCCTACCCTGGGGTGTAAGAAGGGGTTCTACAGACGTCCATCAGGACTTTTCAACATACAGATACGTGAAGTATAGAGCTAAAGGGGTATGATAGGGTTGTGTCTTCTGGCATACAGATAGAGATAATAAGCAGAAGTATGTGTTACATACGTAATAAAGGCATCCAGAACTGGAAGCACGTTTTGATCACATGTAAAGCTTTCAAGGGATTTTTTACGTCCCGTGTTTTTAAATTGTAGTGTTACAACGAACAGGGAAGCAATTACTTTTCTGTCTCTGAAGTCGCAGTTACCATGAATTTGTGATTTTATTTTAACATTTTTGGTAGTATTCATTGAGAATATTAATGTACATTTTTAAATAAAGTTTTGTATTGCTTTTATGGAAACTGCTTTTATATTATTTATACTACTACTTTTGCAGAGGCCATTAACAATTAAAACTGAGCAAAACTAAATGAACTTGGTTAGCCTTTATTCTTTGAGCAAATGCTGCTGTGACTCACCACCTCATACTGCTCTTGCACCTCACCGTTTGTGGTTGATTGTTACACTCCAGGATATGATGTCACTTAAACCACTGGCCACACTTGGTGCTACGGAAATCTCAACTGGTTAATTTTATCACCAAGAAATTGTGAGTTGCGAGCGCGGCATCACCTCTGAGCTTGATGATGATAATAAACCCACAAACAAAACAAAAAAACAAAAAAAACTCATGACATGTGGAAGGACCACTGGGCACATTTTTTTGAGGAAAACCTGAGTTTCTGAAGGGTTACAATCTGTTTTTGTGTAGAACGTGTCACCATATGCCCAGTCGAGCAAGATGACGCATTCTGTGGGGAGGCAATGCAACAACAAAATAACCACAAACCCTTGAACTCAGACAAGGTATATAGTTAGTTTTACTAAAGCTTGTGTGAGTAGTAAGATCAGCATTTTCTGATCAGATTTTAGCCATACACGTTTAATGGCGTTTCTTCCTCTGCTAGGTTTCTTGCTTAGGTCTGGCATCAGAAGTTTCTGGGCTAGATTTTCAAAACCTTGTAGATGTGCGAGAATGGCATTCATATAAAATGTCAAGCTTTTCATGCATGACTTCGAAACTGTTCACAAACTCAGTTCTGCAAGAGGAAGTGTCGGCTGCACAACTTCCTCAAAGTATGCAGCACTTCGACAAGTAGAGGTGAGCATTCCTGGTGTTCAGAAGCGGTGGTAAAATCCAATGTAAAAAGAGTTCCAAATCCAGAGTCGTAGATTTTTGATTATTTAGAGACAACTAATGCTTTTCCTGACTGAAATCCTCCTACACAGACCAGGTGCTGATGGCGAAGAAAGAACGACAAGCATTAGGTCTCGCATTTCTAAAAGTTAGACCTATTAGCGTTGTAAATGCCAATGGTTTTTATTTATGTTGTTTTGTTTGCCAGGGTGGAGGGACTGGGCTTCCCAGACTGACCGTGTGTGTACAGTGTGCCTAGTGAGTGCATGGGGTATGGCAGTGTGCTATACAAAGATATAGCTCATTGACGAAGTCTTATTAGACAAAATAAACATTGGTAGGGTGCAAGGCATTGGAGTACGTGGTGGGGTTAGGGGAGAGCGGTGTGCAGTTTGTCCCAAATTGCAATACAATAAAAGCTCAACCGAATCAGTGCGATTCATTTTAAAATCAAGTTGGGCGAAGAAAAATATTTGGCTTTTTAATTATACATACAATAGTCTCTGCAAACAAAACAAGGAACGTCACTGTACAGTAGACCTTTCAGAGTGCACTATACCAGCACTGAAATCGTCAGTAAAAAAACAATGGTACCCTTATTGCTTGCCAGAAATCTCATCTGTGAGCACCTTATAGTACAAGATTTTTTAAATCCGTGTTCAATGTGGAAAACAGGCTTCATACAGTTGTAAAGCTGGAAGGATCTCCTTTTGCGTTTGCTATGGATAAATACATCTACGAAAAGACAGCCAATACCTAAAGGGTACTCCACTGAACAAGCTCAACGAACCTGCAGGTTGGTTTCAGAAATATTACAAAACCATTCGAGGCAAAGAAGTGGCAAAAACAAAACGTGCATCACAGCATGACGCAAATAAATGTTCTCGAAATAAAACAAAATATATAAGTATAATGCACCCAAATCTGTAATCCTGCTCAGTGACAAAAACCTTGTGTCTACATCATCTCTCTTGCTAACTTAGGAAGTAAAAGCACACAATGTACTTACTGAGTTTGGATAAACGGAACGTAGTCAGTCTATTGATGAAACGTAATTAGTTGAAAACAAACGTGACATGCCAGTCCTGCCAAGTATCACGCATCACACGTTAGACTAACGCATTTCAGTGTGGTGATCCGCATCACCGCACTGAAATGCATTGTCACGCATATCTGATGTCTCAACTGTCATTAAAGCGCTGGAAGGAAATAAGTGTGTGGCAGCTACCAGCACACTGCCAGTGCCTGTAGCTGCGTGCATTCCTCCCTCAGGCTTGGGGCACACCCGTCTGACCTAAGCGCAGCTCACCATCACTGTGCTACAACAATGTATCTTCAATTTTGTGGCGCAGCGCCGCTCTTAGCGAGACAGCAGGACGCCACGGGCGCGCCGTGTAGTGCCCAATAGCAACTACCGAGACAGCCTGGGCCCTGCCCAGACAATACAATTTGGCCATGGGGAATTTGTGAGGAAGGCCGGCGTGGCGGCTCAAACAGCGCTGCTATTGTGGTTATTTTATGGCCCGTGCAGCATCAAATTAATTGTTGCCGAGCCCGCGCTGATGGATAATTACGTGCCGTGTACGTCGCCGGAGTGATGGCTGACCGACCGTCACACTGACACTGACCGTGCACTCCGGTTGCAGCGGCCTCCTGTACAGTCGCAGGACTCACAGCAACAGACAGCCTGGACAGCGGGCGGCATGGCAAACTACCCAAAACTTTGATTGACGCAGGGGTGGTTTGCGGCCTGACCATGGAAGCCTGTTTCAGGAGAGTCTCCACAGTCACGCACCTGGCCGATTCGTACTGGAGTTCTGGCTTTTCTGCATTTGGCAAATCCTCGGCTCGGTAGGTTTTCCGTGTTCTTTTAATTGAAGAGTGATTGAGCCGGTGGCGAGCAGCCGCCCCTAATCCTGGTATTGCAAAGCAGAAAGTGGCGCCTGGGGGCTTCCTGCAGTCTGCACCTGCCAATCACGTAGCCTTGGGAGAAGAGGGGCATGGATGTACCAACTATAATGCGATCACGGAGGGGCATGGACAAAGTGGTTAGTGCCCTTCAATTTCTGGTGCTTTGAAGCAATTGTAACATCTTCTTGGAGTTGCTCGTTGCTCAAATGGGTGTCATTTCTGAAATTAATATGTTTCCCTCGTCTTCATTGCTTGATTTTGCTCGTGAGAACATGTCACTCATAGGTGTTGAAATGTCACTCATAATTACACTGAAATTACGAAAATGTCACACGTAGCAATCTGAAACCTTGGCAGCTCTTACATGCTCGTTTAAAATGTGCTGCTTAGTCAATCAAAAACACATGATTTGCTCACCATATATAATGAAACTAAACAAAACAATTTGGATATATTATGCATGCACCGACCCGAAGATTGACGAAGCCTAAATACACCATTCGTTGTAAACTATGCGTGCAATAAATAATTCGCTTTTTAAAAATAAACCCGCATGAATTAAATATGAATAAAACAAATACAGTGACAAATTCAATGCAACAGGCCTGGTTATTGCCCCCGGTCAGGCTAACTACGCACCTTGGACTCTGACACGACGCGGACGGTGCGAGATATGGGGCAGCTGGCTGCATATGGCAGCCAGGAGAGTGAGGCACTGGAACGGATTACACGCCCTTCAGCCGGAGGCTAAGTAGTGCCCCCGAGGGAATGAGAACAGCGGCACTGTCAGGGGAGGCACTGCCAAATGTAGGCTAAGGGTCTGCCGGTGCGTGGGGCGGCACGGAGGTGGGCAGTGACCATGGCAGTCAAGTGCACCCGCTGTTCTAGTGACCTCTGCCCTGTTATTTATTTCACGTGCCCTCCTCTGAACTCCTGCCTATGCAGCTCTACAGTTTACAAATCGCTGCAAGTTTCGGAGTAGGCAAAATGCGTGTTAATGTTAGGCAAACTGTGGATCCCACAATGTCAGAGCCAGAGCTGGTAATACTGCGGCCCGAGTCTGCACGTGCCCAGCAGCGGCAGTGCTGGTGGTGGTCTGATGCAGAGGCGGCTGCTGGTACAAAAATAAAAAGTACGGCGGCCGAATCTATGTGCGTGGCGGCCCATGAAGTGGGCACCATAGTAATAAAAGAAAAGACATAAAAGTAGGCGCCGAGGTAAATCCCTGAACTTTTTATACATGTGAAAAGTAAGCACCAATTGTAGACAAGTAGACCCCAACAGGAACCGATAAAACAACTACAGTGTAAGGAAACTGTAGTTGGCCGTGCTCCTGAACTAAAATACCGGAAGTGAAATATGGGGAGCCCTCCAATAAGGAGCCAAGAAAAGCAAGGAAGGCAGAAGTTAACCAATTGGAGCAGAAGGCGGGATTATACTCCGTATGGATTGATTACTGCAGGTCTTGCAGACAGCGCATGCGCTGATGCTCGACCTAAAAAAGGGCACCATTAAAACAGGAGGTGCTTAAGAAAGGAAGGCGTGCCCCTGTAGAAACTATTGACATTAAAGTTTTTTTGTTTTTTTTAAGTTGCATTACATCTTCCCTATTTCTTAACTATACACAAGCAGAATCTTAGCACTATGGAAATCCCATACACGTAGGGGTGGTGAGAAGTGTTATGTTATCCAGATTCGCAGAGCGCGCGATTAACCTGGACGGGATCCTGGCTCTGAGCAGGGGTGACCTTAGCCAAACTTATAGCCTAGTGGGACTACTCGGAGAGCCAGGTCCTTCAGCTTCTTGTAGAATTCATGGTGCGTGCCAAGGACGGTTCAAAACTCAGAATAAAAGTCCCTTGTGAATATCATAATATAGAGTCAAACAAGCATGCATTGTCTAGGCCTGTGCTAGACTCCAAACGTTTTGTCAGTTGGGCTGTGTGTGACTTGCATCCATTTTCGAAATGTAATTTCCCAGTGTAGCTGTCTGCCCAGTGCCTTCTCTGGTCCCTGCATTTTTAAGTACCCCATGCTCCATCCCTGCTCCCACTCAGCTTCCCCATCGCCTTGGGCCGGTGCCACAATCGTCTCTGAAAAAGTGTTTGAGGGTTAGTATAATGTGCCAAGCTGCATTCTTGCAAGATGATTCAGTTGACTGAACAGAAGACTGTAGGTGACTGTTGGAAATTGAGTTACTGGTTGAGAGGGGTGAGACCCTACTCAAGCAGCAACCACAATCCTTTTCAGGGTGAAACACAAGCAAACCCCAAATTAACCTGCTATCAACCCAGTGGTAGCTTGGTACAAAAGCAGTCAGGCTTAACTTGGAAGCAATGTGTAAAGCATTTATGCAGCACTTCAAACAGTAATGAAGTGAACACACAACATATGAAAAATCCAACACCAATTTAGAAAAAGAGTAAAATGTAATAAATTATTTGAAATCAAAAAGTCAAAAATTCAATCAGTAGAACCGGAGATAATCAATCTTAAATACTTAAGTGAAAATAGTGCCTAAAAGCACAAAGCGCCAACGGTGGTTATCTGGTCGCGCTGGACCGGGACAAAATCACAAGTTCAGGCCAACAGCAATGGAGTGCAAGCAGATACAGAGACCAAGTTAGGTCTGCTGAACATAGTACCTCAAATCCTGGTTTGCAGAGCATTGCGAGATCCTGCGTCGAGGATTTCTCATGCAGCAGCAGTTCAGAGAAAGCTGCAGGGCTGTGGTGCGGAGTCCTGAGGCATCGTTGAAGATACTGTTGACGAGGGGCTTACGATGCAAAGCCCTGCATTGAAGATGCCTTGGCGGTTCCGTAGAAACTTCAGCACTGATGTGGAGTCCTACATCGTCAGAGGCTGCCATTGATGAGGGGCTTGAGATGCGAAGTCTGCTTTGAGAATGATTCGCACAGCACCAGTGCGGAGTAGCCTGCGGGTTGCGATGTGAGAACAGGCATCAGGGACACGTTGCTGCAGTTCCAAAGCAGAGCTGTGAGGAGATGCTTCATGCTGCATCGGTTCTGCCCACAGGATCACAGCTGGGCTGGCAGAGCACCTTCAGGCTCACTTCCAAGAGTCTAGGATTGGGGTGGCACCACTATGGGAGGTGGTAGGACTCACAGCAGACAGAGTCCAGGTGCTGAGTTAAAGGTGGTTGGAGCCTTTTCTGTCCCCGAGGCTCTGATCAGGAGGCCAGCCAACTAGCCCTTGTAATTACTCTGGTGGTCCTGGGTTCAAGATGGAGGTCTAGACCCTCTCAGGCAGCAGAGTAGCAGTCCTTCTTGCAGAGCAGAGTCTTCCACAGGTCCAGAGGCGTACTGAAGAGTTGGGTCTGAGGGTCCACTATTTATACCTGGTGCCCACTTTGAAGTAGAAGGTGGTTCTGCACGTTTCCATTCGGAGGTGTTTGGAATTTCCTGTGTCTCGGCCCTAGCTTATTTGGGGAAACAAAAGATTAGTGTCAAAATCCTTTGCGAGTGTGCTGGGCAGAGCCTTCGTGATGTGCAAGTGTGGTAGGTAACAGCTCCAGCTGCTCATCAAGTCAGAGATGGCCCATTCAGCCAACAACTATTCCCCCTTTGTCTCATGGTCTAGGAGCAATACACAGAGATCAACTGCCACCTACACCTAGTCATGTGACCCATGATACAGGCTGCAGACACCAAATGGTTGGGACAAGAAAATGCGAACTTTGTAAAAGTGCCATTTTCAGAATTGTAACTTAAAATCTGACTATCATTAAAGAGGGTTTTAAATTACAATTCTTTAGACACCAAACTCGACATTCCGACCTGCTCCCAATTGAAAGTTATCACGTATTGAATGTAATAAGTTAACCCAATGTTACCCTATGGGAGAGGTAGGCCTTGCAGTAGTGAAAAACTAATTAAAAAGTTTTTCACACCCAGGACATGTAAAAGATAGACGTTCAGGTCCAACGTCCTTAAAACACAGCACTCTGCCCTATGGTCTGTTTAGGGCCTACCCTACTGGTGACCTATATGAATTAAAAAGGAAGGTTTAGTCCTGGGAAAATGTTTATTTTGCTAGGTCGAAATGGCAGTTCAAAACTGCACATACAGTTTGCAATTGCAGGCCTGAGTCAAGTTTAAAGGCTACTTAAGTTGGGGGGGGGGGGGGAGATCAGTGCTGCAGGTCCACTAGTAACATTTAATGTACAGGCCACGAGTACATGTAGTACCTCTTTGCTAGGGACTTACAAGTAAATTAAATGTGTCAGTTGGGTGCAAGTCAATTTCAGCATGTTTAAAGGAGTGAGTACACACACGTTAGCACTGGTTAGCAGTGGTAAAGTGTGCAGTGTCCTATAAGTCAACAAAAACTGGTTACAAAACAGGGGGGGTGAAGTCAAAAAGTTTGGGGACGACCCTACAGGAAGACAAAGTCCAACAGTAATGGTCTGCAATCCAAGCAGTTCAGACTCAGCCTTTTATCTTTAGGAGTTTGATAAAATTAGTCCCCTGGAGTTGTGTCAGAAAACATCTATATTCTGGTACTCAAGACAGTTTAGATTGTAGTTCTCTATTTAATTAGATCAGGGTGTTATTTTTGATTTTAAAAAATGTGTTCAAAATATTTCAAATCAACAACTTCAAACAAAGATAGTAACTACCAGCTTTTAGATTGGTCGTTTAACTTATTATTTAGTTATTTCACGAAAGAAAGAGCCTGCGGGGTACAATTGGAAACCCCTAAATGCCTTCTGTTGCGAGACCACCATTTCCATATCCCCATATCCCACAATATGGAAGGTCTTTCTTTATTCACATCGCTTTTGTAGTATCAGACTCCCCACATCAGTGACATGGTCAGTGCTTAATTTGAGCCAGTGGTTGCAGGTCAGGCCCACCAGAACTCAGACATTGACCCAGAGCTAGAGAGAGAAAATACACAAGAGGGAAAGGAGGATGAAGAAAAAGACACAGGTATGAAAAATAAATGAAAGAGAGATAAAGAGGCAGGGGGTGGATTAAAGAGACAGGAGGTGCACAGCATGGTTGTGGATGTTTCTCAACACAATACTCCTTGTGCTTCATTCGACAGCAGACTAGTGTGAGATCTCTACTTCCATAATCTATTACATTGGATTAACACTGCATTGAATGACTGCGGAGCTAGCAACATGGTTCACATGATTTCATGTGCTTTACATTAAACTTTATATGAAAACTTTGATATCCCAATGGTTCTAAAACGTTTCTCTTATTGTGGGTATAATGAGGAGTAAAATGCTCACACCAAACTGGCCACACTATATCTACTTGGTCTCAATGTGTGCCACACTTCTTTGACACCTAGAAATGTAACAATCTACATATTCTCTCCCCACGATTGTGGTGGTGCCTTTCAAACAGGCCCACAATTTATTTATACAGAAGTCAGAAGTCAGGAGTTAGACTTTTCGGTGGTGGAATTGGGTTGGGATTTGACGAATTGGATAAAGTAGTCCCATTTAGTCATACCTAGCATTCAAGTGGTCTGTAGTGATGCTTTTCACTGGTGCTGAAAATGGGGTGTTCGATCTCTGGCTAGGGTGCACTGGTACGTATTTGTTGTGACTATTGCGTTTGTAGGAGCAGGCGATTCCCTTGTTGCATTCCTTCTTTCACTTTTCCTGCGTAAAGCACTGTAGAAGGCTCTTCTTTCAGAGAGCTAGGTCTGTGCTGATTTTTTGTGATGTTTTTTTTCAAAAGGACAGTAGATCTGTCTGGAAGAGACTTTTCACCTGCAAGGCTGAGATTCCATTTGCCTTTTTTGCATTCATGCATAGCTTTGGTTTAACACCTCATGTAGCCAACAAGAAGGCGAGATACACGAGCATGGTCAGGAAGCATTGCTGGGGCTCCTGGTGTAAAATGAAACACATTGAGCCTGGCTTGGCCCCTTAGTGTAAGCCATGGGTTGCATGTGCCTGCATCAAGGGGCAAGCTCTGGGCACTTCATTGCCTTCATGGCCTTTCTAGGTTATGCCTCTGGATTGGTTCCACACACATCCCCCATGTAGTCCAAGTGCACCAAGCCAGTAGAATAGTTACATTCAAACATGTTACTGATATGGCAGCAGGGCCCTGTGGTGATTACAACCTCTGCTATTTAAGAGCGACAACAATCTACAGTGTTTATTTTTCGACATTCGAGGATGTAGACTCAGATCTGTGAGGAAACATTTTAATTGTGTGGAGAGGAGCCCCAAGGCAGCCAACAGGGCAACACGACCTTGATAATGGCAGCTGTGCGCTACACAAGCACCAATAACCTGGCTTTTGGCCACCATATTTGTGAGGCTGCGGTTAGAGTATAATCTTTCATCAAACTGTGGCTCCTGTATCAATATGCGTTAAGTAGGAATTTCGTCATTGTGAAGGGTGGATTTTTTATTGATAAGCGTTAGGTTGTTATCTTCAGGGTTCAAACGGTCACCTCTGTTGAGGTGAATTATGTGGCAGTTTTTCTAGAGTGACATTGCAGAAAGAGGGTCACCAAAGATTAAGGATGGTGGGGAAATAGGCTTCTTTCCAAGCAATTGCAATCATCGTTCCAAATAATGTGAAAAAGCCCCGGATGTGAAAGAAATTGTAATAGTTGCGTTTCTCGATTTTTGGTTCAACGGATTGCAGTGGTGCATTGAGTAAGTACAACTGTGACGGATGTGAACAAATGTAGACATACTGTGTGCTCTGTTGGTGCTTCAAGTCCTTGTGTGTTCACTCTTATTGTGCGGCTTGCAGATCACTCTGCAGCTTTTCTCTACTATTTGATAAATTACCTTTGCAGGTACTCTAATCGTACCTACATATAATAAGGTCTTGTATTTGAATTTTAAAATGTATTGGAAGTTGTTGATAATGCACTGAAGAAGATCCCACTCATCCTACTATCGGGTTGACTCAATGACAGTTTATTTACAGAATGTTAGAAATTTGTGCAATTAAATCAATTATGTACAACTGAAACTCCTCAATATGATTATGTGCTTTTAATTTTTAAAATTTTCCACACCTAAGAAAGTTTATTGTAATAACGGACCTTGGCTTGGCACGTTCGTGAAGACCGAGCTTCATCCTGGTACTGCACATTTTCTTCTCAGTGGTGGCTACCTAGAGCGGGAACCACCCTAATTTGCAAGTTACTGCAAAAAGAATCATTTTCTGACTCATAGTTGCTCTGAAGGTCTCCGATGGTTTTAGCATCCCCTTCATCGGTACACTGTTGCCTAGACCTCTTCTCCATAGAGCAATGTGCTTATTAGTACCTTCACAGTTATATTTTACTTGATCTTAACAATAACATAATGGGTACTACCATGAAGCAATATTTCATTAGTGAGAAACAATTTTAAAACAATAATTCCCTTGATCTACTACTTAATCTCTGCGGTGGCAGATGGGGCAGGAAATTTAGTATCAACGTGAGCAATTTTACCCATTGTGATGCCCATATCTGAAGTCAGCCAGAGGTGTAGACGTACCAAGATGATGTCACCAAAATTGAAAAGCAGTCCATCAACTTTGGACATTGCCAGGTAGCTGTATTTTCCCTCCCTGTAAATTTACTTAAATCAGACTACAGGAATCGAGAAAAGTCCTTTGAAGACAAGCAAGTTGTGAGGTTGGCGAGGAAGAGGATTGCTTTCGTTGTAGTGAATAAATGAGTGAACATCCTACATGGAATGAAAATTCTCTAAGAGCTGTATGGAAAGATTGTAAGAAAACTCAGCTCTTGAAGGAAAGTGGTTTTAAGAGTTGAGAGTGCCCAGGAAATCTTTAAAAGCGGATTGCGTTTTAAATGAAGGATTGATTACTGTGGTACACCTGCTTCTAGAGGGCTTGCCAACAGGAGGAAAAGGATTTGTGATAATATATAACTTGGACTAACTCTGAAGTAGAGCCTTGCAATAAATGTAAGTCAGCAGATAAAATCATGTGCACATACTCAAATCCAGACCCACAAATTCACACAGAAAGTCAAAGATTTGATAAAGAGCTGTTGTTTAACATTATGTTATGCATGGCTCTCATAGAGCAATTAGCATGAACTGGATCCTAAATCCAGTAATTCACTCCTATGACGCCCCAACAGTGGGTAACAGAACTTGCTAACCACTGTTGCTACGTTAAAAAGGAATTCCAGGCTGCTCTGGCTGGGATCTTAGAAAGCCTGTCAGAGCCGTACTGTGTCAGTGCTCCGATTCAAGAGGGGTGGGGGTGGGTGCTAGTAGGACATTTATATATATTTTTTTAATTTGGGAACAGCAGGAGAGTCCTTTTTATGTAATGCTCCCCATTTGTCCCCTTTCCCGGGGTATTGACAAAGCATGGGCAGATGATTTTGGGGGCCATGCATAATAAAATTGATGGATAATAAGTGAATTGCAAGGATATTTTTCACCTCAGGTTCTCAGTGACATCATAACCAACAACTCGAGCTACCCTCTCGTTGTCTATTTGATTTCACTCAGAACCCCCTTAGTGAAAAACATCCCCATAGAATTCTACATGTTGTGTATGGCTCTCACCAAGAGCCACTAGTGTGAATACCAGATTCTAATCTGGCAATTCACTGCTATGACGGTAGCAACAGTTACCCACTGCTGCGACTTTATAAAGAAACTCCAGGCTGCTCTGGCAAGGCTCTCACTAAGCCCGGAAGGGCTGGATAGCACAGAGCACAGCTTCTGTAATAGAAGGAGCGGAAGGCACATAGAGTAGCGGTGGGGGTGGCGGGGGAGAGAAGGTCAGGTGGCTCTTTGGGACAGGGAGGAGAGATCATGTTATGTATGGCTTTTCCCCATTACTTCCCTGCATATCAGTTTAAAGCCGAGACAGATGAGGTTGGAGGCTATACATAACATAAAATTATAGACGGGTAAAAAGTGAATAAGAGTTGCTTTTCTCCTTGTGGTTCTCAATGACATCATACACAGCTCAAGATTTGCTCTTGATCTCCATCTGATGTCCCTCAGAACCCCTCGGTGAAAAACAAACCCATAATTCACTGTTATTCATCTACAATTCTATATGTAATGTCTTGTAAGGGTGCGTTAGTTGTTTGCTTCCACGCTTTCTGCAACGGCCAGTGCAGATATGCCACAGTGAAAAGCAATGCTTCGGTTTTCTCTACGCTTTGTCAAAGCGACCAAATCGCAACAATTGATTTTGCGGTTGTAAAACTGTTTGACCACCATTCCGCAAAATGGATCAAGTAGCACACCCATAAAACATGTAATACTAAGATAAATAGTACTTTGCCAAAATTAATACCAGCACATGAAGTCCAGGCCATTAAAGGGAAAAAAGTCAGTCGCGCTGTCGCTCTATCATGCAAGGACACTCCTTTTTAGGGCATGGTGGTTTAGGTGCGCCTTGGTTCTGTGACATTCACTTTCAGGTGGATAAAAATAACACAACATAAAATCAATCTTACCCGTCAGGCGTGGGTGGTGGCTAAAGCTGTGACCACAGGACACAACAAGCATTTGCAATGCAATAGGTCTCGCAATTGCAAGATTTTGAGCTATTGGCGTTGTAAATGACAATACCTTTTATTTATGTGTTTAAAAAACCTGCAATAATAAAAGGCATTGCCATTTACAGTACAATAGGTCAAAGTTTCTAAAATGCATTGCAAATGCTTTTTTTTTTTTTTTTAATCTCACCGATTTAATCTCATTTTTTTTTCTAAATCCGGTTTCACTTGCTGTGTACAAATGAGTCAGCGACAACACAAGAGACCCTTGTACTGTTCATGGGGTGGAGTCTGCGGAATCCCCCTCTCAAGTCAACGCACAGGTGTTTGGGACTCATTCATACTTAGGGTGTTTCTGGCACATACCAAGGGGACGGGTGCGTGATACTGGCCAGTGTGAGTAAATACACAAACCCAAACCACCTCCCCCCATTCGTAAGTAGAAAGCAAATGGGTAAGCCAGCATTGTGGGTTAATGCTCCTGCTGCGGACTTGAGAAGCCTGCTTGTGAATGGTCTGAATTTGTGTCAGGGCCCTATATAGTTTTAATTATCCTTCTGAGATTGATGAACTGGGCTTCAGGCTGTTGGATAATACCCGCTACATTTTGCACATAGTGTATACATTTTGATTCAGTGCACCTGGACAAGGGCAGCTGGGAAGCTAACATCAGTCTTTGAAAATGTGCTCACAACAGCCCCATCTTGCATTGAGTGAATGTAGCAAGTTATTCCAGCCATTTCCAAGTGGATAGGGGGAACATTTGATAAGTTTCTAGCAGAAATATGTTGTGTTCCCTAAGGCCAGTTTGTCAGACTGGACAGCCCATGCTCCACCCCTAAAAGCAACATGCAGGCCATCTGCAAGGGGGTTTCCCCTGCGCCCTGCAATGCCAGTCAAGACTGGCACCTGGAGCACCAGTCCAGACTGGCACCTGGCGCACGTAGCCTTTGTCACGTACTTGACTGACAAGACACTGCTCAGGAGTTTACCAACATTTTACAGGCACTGTCTCGTGTCTGTGATCCAGATTGCTAGGTCCTTCCACAGAGGACCGAACTTGGTCCTTGGAGGACGCGATCCCGCAAGAAAGAAGACATTGTTTGCTGCCGTGCTGAAAATGCGAATTATTCCTGCCCGCTGCACTACAGCAGAGAACCCCTTCAGCGGGCAGGTTCCTCCCGGCTGCTCTGCTGTATAAGGGCTCAATGAAGCGAGAGCCGGCGCAGCCGGAAGTAAATCAAAACCACTCATAGTGATTGTGTGTGTGCGCGCGCGTGTGTGTGTGTGTGGGCTCCGGTGTCTGGAAGAGAGTTCGTGTGTGTGTGGGTGCGTGCGGGCGCGTTTGTGGGTGTGTCTGCGTGTGGGCTTAGGTGTCTACAGAAATTGTGTGCGTGTGGTTTGCTTAGGTGTCTCTGTGGGGTGTCGTGTGTTTGGATATCTATAGGTAGTTCGCGTGTGCGTGTTTGTGTGTGAATGCGTGTGTCTAGATAGGGAGATCATGTGTGTGTGTTTGGGTGTCTACATAGGAAGCTTGTGTGTGCCTGAGTTTCTATATAGCGAGTTAATGGTGTTAGTATGCATAGTTCTGTGTTATTTGTGTGTAAGAGTACTTGTGTGAAAAATGTGACTGTGGGTAGATAGGTGCTGGCGTGTGTTTGTGTGTGCGGAACAGGATGTGCCTAGGTGTATAGGTTGTCAGTGGGAGTTTATTGTGTGTGTTTCTTTTATGTCGAGGGGCATGTGTGTAAGCGTGCTTGTATGTGTGGAAGGCTGCTTGCATACATATGTGCGTGAACACGGGCGAGGGTTGTGTGTACAGGGCATTTGTGTGAGAAGGGTTGTGTGTACGTGTTAGAAATTCGTGTTTCATGAGACTGAGTGTTTGTGTGGGATTGCTCGTGTGTACAATGTGGCACTTCTGTGTGTTTGCGTGTGTGTGGTGTGTGTTTGTCAAGTCTGTTAGGGGTTTGTGTGGTGAAAGAAATACGTTTAAAGAAGAGGCCCTGGTGGGAGGGACATTGATGTTGAAGTGGGCTGTTCTTCTAAAGAGAGCTTCAACGAAAAACACTTTCAAATAAACTATTTTTAATCTAAACTAAATCGGCGGTACAGGCATAGGAACTCAAAAGCGGCATTCAACATGCAGATTTTACAGATGCTAGGGGCTGCGTCCCTGCGAAGAAAAAAATGCACACCTTGCTTTCCTTGAACGAGCCTGTCGGAAGCCTGATATTCCGGACTGTACACCGCGCTCCGAATTAAAGCAAAAATAAATAAACGGAGCGCGGTGTCCCTAAAGCGGGCGCCGTGCTCCGAAATAAAGTAACAATAAATAAACGGAGCGAGATGCTACTTTAGTGGCGTACGTAAACAAGCTGTCGACACGTTAGACGGCCCCGGCGCCGCCCGAGGGAGATGGCTACAGGAGGACGCAGCGCCGCCTGGGGTCCGTAAACAAGCTGTCGCCATTGTGACAAAAATATAGTGCGTCCCGACTAATGAAGGAGACTGTAACGCCGCAGGTGAAAGATCCAGTCCGGATGGGCCGTCCGAGAAGGAGGCAGGGCGGTAACAATCGGAAGCCAGCGTTTAGCATAAACGATGACACCAGCCAATAGGAATGATGGGCGGGGCTTCAAGTCCCCATCTGAAATCTACTCGATTACAAGAAGCCTCGCAGAGCGAGCAGCGCATGCGCGCTGCAATGCAGGTCTGCGAGACCTAAAAAGCCTTCTGCCGCCCTTCTAGTTAGGCACTAAACCTAGCCATAGGGAATGCAACCTACTAACTCACGATCGGTTTACGCCAACATTTACCTTACAATTATACTCATTTCCCAGACAAAAATGCGTGCACTCACTCACCACTCATTTGAAATGAATTTATAATGTCACCACCCCTTCTTACATCATTAGTTGGAAGCAGGGATGTACAAAAAACATTAAAAAAATATCACTTCATGTCACTTTTACAAAAGTATGTAAAACTACACGAATTACTATTTTGCATGAAAACTGGTAAGGAGGTGTATAACTCACGTGCTTTTTAATGCGAGATTCGGTCAGGGCAATAGTTTGAAAAGGAAAGCTTGGTTCAGAGAAAAAATGCCCCCCAGCAAAGCAGGTTTCCCCCCTCGAACCACTCTCCAGCAGGGAAAGGGGAAAAAAAAACACAAAAAAAAAAAAAACACACGAACTTTCACATCAAGTGAAATGGTTTAGTTTGCACATTTCACGTATGCAAAATTGCACTCAACAGAAATTTAGCATAGGTCTAGTTTGAAGCAGCACACTTCAGTCACACTTTCATTGACCAAGGTACGGTCCGTGCGTTTCTTCACTTTGCATTATTCAGAAAGCAGAGCACGATGAATGGATGGATGGATGCATGGATGGATGAATGAATGAGAATGCAGTTTAGTACAGTTCTCTTGCATGGCACTGGAAGTCTTTGGTTTAGACGCATGCTATCCTGTATTGCTGGTCGTTTGTTTCTCGAGTGCAACACTGAACACAATATTTTTTTTGCACGTGTAATTCCCATACCTGCATCTGTGAAGCGAATATTATATATGCTGCAATACCATGCAAGCATGTGTAAAACACTAAACCATTGTTGCCATCTTTTTGCCTATATCTCCACCAAAACAACTTTAGCAATGACGCTTGCTGGGCAGATAGATTATTTCTAGGTCATTTGATCTTATATAAGTAATTTTTGGGGCGTTTATCAAGATCTGGCAGAGTTAGTACCACAAAATTACCAATCAGATACCTCCTGGAATTCGTACTGACGAAATGAGATATTTGATTTCAGTGCAGGTAAAGTGTCAACTAATCAATTAAGGGCTAAGCCATTTTTGAAAGGTGGGTTACACATGAAGGGCTCCTACCCCCGTTATCAGAGGTGACTGCAAGATGGACAGTGAAGTGTCCCCCCCCCGCCCCGGTGCAGAGCATCCCGATGCACAGCCACTAATCTTCAGTGCACTGTTCTGCCCATGGCATTAGAATCGCTTTCAAAAACCAGAGAGAACAAAAATGAGATGAGGAAATCAAATCAAAAAAATGAGACTTCACCATGATGATGTCTTAGCCTTCTCCTGCATCATTGGAGCTCATTGCAAAGTGGGAACTTTATCACTGCCACCTCGTTCTGGTTCGCCGAGTGGACTCTGACCTGAGACGTTATCTGGCATTATACCCAAACAAAGTCCACACATATCTTGGGCAAGGAAGAGCCAACTGAAAACCCCATCAAGATTTTTGATTAGTTGATGCCTGGAGTGCCATCCCTGCCATTACATTGCGTAAAACTTGGTGATATAAACCTATATACATCCATCCAGCTCGGGGTACATAATTGTGTGGGTAAGAATAGTAAAGCTATTCTTACCTATTTGTATTTACATTCACAATATTGTGGTAGCAGATTTAAAACTCTGTTATGGTACTGTACCACCTGAAGAGTGCCTGCCCTATCCAGGCTCTCCTGGCCCAGCTGCCCATCCCATGGCCTCCCTCCCTCCCATTCCACTTGTGCCACTCTGCCTGTTGCCAATCCTACACCCTCCTACAATGTATTGGAATTAGTAGCCCTCTACTGCCTCACATGTTGTGCAGTGCTTCATTGCTTTGCAAGTAAGTTTGCGATACATGTCCACAATACATACAACTGGCCTAATACGCAAACTGGTGCAATGGATCTGCCAGATCTAGATGAACGCCCCAAAAATTACTTGAATGAGATCAAATGACCTAGAAATAAAACAATTTTAGTATGTAAAGTAGTAGTACTACTTACTAAAAAATGCAATTCACTAACCTAGGGATGGAGATCTCGAACCTTCACCTCCCCTATTTTGTCTTTAGGGAGACCTCTACTTATATAGGTTTATATCTATATAAGACTTTCGAGAAGGCATGGAAGCCGTCGCCAAATGGATGAAAAACAGCTGCCTACAACTAAACACCAACAAAACAGAAGTACTCATCATGGGCCCAAACCCCGACGCCTGGAGCGACACCTGGTGGCCCCCCGCCCTCGGAAACCCGCCAACCCCCACAGACCACGCACGCAACCTGGGAATCATCCTGGACTCCGAGCTCAAAATGGACCGCCAGATCAACTCTGTCTCGTCTTCCTGCTTCCACACCCTCCGCCTCCTTCGTAAGACCTTCAAATGGATCCCCCTCGAACACCGAAAGACAGTCACTCACGCCCTGGTCACCAGCAGACTCGACTACGGCAACGCACTCTACGCCGGAATAAACAAAAACCTCATCCGCAAGCTACAGAACAACCAGAACGCCGCCGCAAGACTGGTCCTCAACCTGCTAAAACACTGCCACATCTCCCAGCACCTGCGCACACTCCACTGGCTCCCCATCGAGGCGAGAATCACCTTTAAGATGCTCACCCACGCACACAAGGCCCTCCACGGCACCGGACCAGCATACCTGAACAGCCGACTCAAATTCCACGCACCCCAAAGGACCCTACGATCAGCCCAGCTCTCCTACGCCGTGGTCCCCCGCACCAGTAAGACCAGATCGGGAGGCCGCTCCTTCTCCTTCCTCGCAGCCAAAGCATGGAACGCCCTTCCGCTCCACCTCAGACAGACATCGCTCCCCATCTTCGCAAGAAACCTCAAAACCTGGCTCTTCGACAGACCCCTCCTTGATGGAATGGAACCTGCACCCCTCCCCCACCCCTAGCGCCTTGAGACCCTTACGGGTGAGTAGTCGCGCTTTAACAAACTCCTGATTGATCCGGATTGACTAAGGGCCCGATTACGATGCAGGCTGGAATGGGTCCAACTGGTTGGTCGGAGCCCTCCAGCTCGCATCGTAATAGGCTGGCCGGATTCCTTTCTGACCAAGCCATTTCGATGGGCTCAGTCAGAAGGGAATCCGAATAGGTTTTCCGAATGGCCTCCGATGGGCTCGGATGCCACTCGGAAAGCCCTCAGTAATTCCTCGGCCAGCTCTTTCCGGCTGGGGGATTGCGATGGCAGCTTCCCACTGCCCTTCTGTGCCAGCCTTTCCGACACAGAAAGGCACTGGGAATCTGTCTTTGGGGGCCCCCAGCAGGGCCTATGTTGCCCCCCTGTTGATCCCTGCACCCGGTGGCAGGCACCTTGAGGTGCCTGTCACCGGGTGCAGGGATGAACTGCACCTCTGCTCTTTGCAATGAGAGGAAAGCATTCTCCCATTGTAAAGAATAGGCATGCGACTGAACAGGGTTCGGTCGCATCCTACTTCCTGGGCTGGAACCGACGACAGGAGGTCGTTCGGTTCCAGTTCCAAATCGATGTCAGACGGACTCCAGTCCGTCCGACATCGGAATCGGGCCCTTAGTAGTAAATTTGGGCGGGACCAGGGAGGAGTGGCTAGAAAATGGAGAATATTTACTACTAAATGGGAGGTGTTTAAGGAGGAGTAAGGAGAGGTTTAAGGAGGGTTGGAAGGGGTTTAGGGAGGGACATGCTAACACAGAAACCCACCCACAAACGAGTAAGCCCATTGTTATTTATAAACAGCACTTCTAAAATTACTACAGCCCTAAAGGTCACAAAACAGCTGTAAATGCTCTCCAGCTCAGTCTTGAAGTAAGTCTGGCACCACACGTAGCCACTCAGATACTGCAACACATTCCCATATAAAATAATGGAGGCAGGGACTTAAAATAACATGCAATAGGAAATATTATGAAATACATTATTTCGAGTTTTAATTTAAATATATTATTTAGTGTTAAAAGTTTTATTAATTGAAAAAATATTTATAATTTTAAAAATAATTAAATTTACATTTTCATCGTTTGATAAAAGATAACACCAATTTAAATTAAGCACATTTTTTATACGTTTATTAAATATTAAAAGACTGGTGAGGGTGGGATTTGATTTAAAATTTATTTGAAAATATATTTATGAATTAAACATTTCCATTATTTAAATATTTAATAAACATTTTTAAAGTTACAACGCTACAATATTTTATTTTGATTAGTTCTAAGATAATCATTTTACATGAATTCACAACTGTATTTTACAGTAATATATATATATATATATATATATATATCTTTCAGCAAAACATCCCAAGTTGAACACGCACTCGAAAAGCAGATGAATTCCACAGATTCTTTAATAAAAGGAAACTGGCATTTTCATTCAGATGCATATCTTGCTTTACGCGTTTCAGACCAACAGCTCCTTGGTCACAGGCTTCATGATACTGCGCACGATAGGTGGAAAGGAACTCTCCTCTGCATGTCCTTTATTTAATTATATATATTAATTATATATCAAAAATTAAATAGGATATGTATATTAATGAATAAACTATCATTTTTCCTTATCCTTTACCATAGGGAGATCTCCTCCCCGATGGTGAAGTGCCCCACCTGCATATGAAAAATGACCAGTACTAAGTTTATTAGGCTTGCAAATTAAGTCTTAAGATGTCTAAACCCCTGGTATCGGGGAAGAGACATGCACGTTTACACGTAGGTGTAAATCTACTCTCGGAAATGGGTAATAGCAAATAGAAAAAAAATTAGATTTATTCTAAGGTGGAAGAGTAAGCAAATGTAAATGTACATGGGAGTAAATATGCAAGTGTAAATGTATCTCTGTGATAGGGACCAAAGTCTCTGCAACAATATGCATATACAGCAATGCATTCAAACAATTACTACCACGAAAGCCAAATCATCCATCACAGTTGCATGGATTCATTACTTGAACTCCTGGATAAACATTCAGTGATTTTATGGCTGCATCTATCCACTTTGCCTGTGATTTATTAATTTCATTTATTTTCGGCTTGCCTTTACATTTCCTACTCCATGCATTATTCATTAGCGGTCTCCGACGTGCTTCAGATACAGTAATATATTCATTTGTATCAGGTCGGTATATATTGCCTATAAGTGGCATTCTCTCGCTTTTTCAGAGCCACATGTTAATGCATTCTTTTAGATTTACTGTCGTCTATTTTTAAGAGGCTTGAGTGGACTATAAACCGAGAGTTAACTGTGCATGTTTGAAACTGTTAACGTTCTCCATTATATATGGTACCCAAAGCAAACCAAGATTATGTAATAGGGTCGAAAAATAAATTATTTTCAACCAGTAGTAAATTCATACTCTACATTTACTAAACTAGTTTATCACATGCCATCTGACCTGTGTAGCTCTTAAAATGTTGGTAATGAGAAAATTAAACTGTATAAATTAACACATATGAAATTATGTCCATAACAAGGAAACATGCAAAATAACATGCCAAGCTTTGCTCGTTTTCCCTACATGTTCAGCCTACAGATTAAAAAGGACAGTGAGCGCTAAAACATTTTTATAAAAATAACTTCAGCCTAGTCAGCAGAGACAGGGTTTTGGAAACATGCTAGTTTCTGTTAAGGAGGGGGCTGGAGTAAAGGGGAATAAAACGTTTCACTTCCTCAGATTTCCAAAACAACAGTTTAGAAAATGCGCATACAGCACCACATGCTCTAGAGTACTTCCACCAAGTGCAGCCAAACTCTGTGCACGTGTCACAGTAGCCAAGAGCATGCTGTAGCCCCTGGTGTACTAGGTTAAAAACCAAAAGAGTATAATGAATCAGATATGCTATCGTCATGAAAAGGACCAACGTGCTTGAACTCGATTTAATTTAGGAGGAGAACCTTCATGCATCAATGGTGGCACGATTCACCACGAGGTTCCCTTCTACACAGAGGACAAAATATTGTACCTGGGTGGGCTCAAGTATGCAAGGAGCAGGAGCATGAATGTTGATGGATTTTTAAGCAAATTATAGGATCCATTTTAAATGACAGCTTAAAATTATCTACTGGTACACCCAATAACTTTACTATAGGCCCCACTGGTAAAGCTATTATCAAGAAGGGATGTTAGGAATTACACTCATTTCCACATCAAGTAGTCAACATGTTTCGGTCATGAATGAAGGCCAACATGGATCAATGGCCTTTTTTAGGACCTGGGATCCTGAATGCTCTCCCTATCACAATATAGGGCCCGATTCTGACGCGGGTTGGAAAAGCTTCCCGACCGAGGGCCTGATTCTGATGCAGTTAGGAAGGCCTCCTAACGGCATTTGCTCCTTCCAAATCGGATCGGGAACGTGTCTTCCCGACCGAGGGCCCAATTCTGATGCGGTTAGGAACAAATGTTCCCATTGAAGTCAATGGGAGTTCAACCAAATCGTATCTGGAAGCATCCGGATGCATCCTACTCCGCCGGTTGGACTTTCCCGATCCGAGTGGGTCGGACACCATTTCCCAACCGATTCCGTCGGGAAGCTTTTCCAACCCGCATCAGAATCGGCCCCATAGTTTCTAAGAAGTAAGGTATAGGAGCAAAGGAAGTGACAAACAATTCTAGGTATACTCGCAGTACCACTGATGTTGGTATATTGATGCCTGTGTGAGATATAAATTACAGAGATCGTTATGTGTTCATAATTGTATAGCAATATAAAAGGACTACAGTAGAAAAACCGGTATTCATCACTCTGTGGTATCCAAGTGTACACAGTGCAGCTAAATTTGAAAAGCAAGAGAGGAGAAATCAATAGTTGCAGCTCGCCCTAAAAGGGAGGGCTAAATGCCCATACAGAGGAGTTTGTAGTGCCTCCCTATAGTCACATACTATCATAAGGAGTTACTTAATAATGGTAAGTAATTCACATATGAAGGGCTGCGTCATGCACAATGGGAGGTCAAACATAAAAAGGGAACAAGATTTTTCACTTACTTCTTCAATGGCGATATCTAGTGCACCTAGCGTCCAACCCCCCTCTGACTGATGGGGTTCAGGTAATTATGCTGAATAAGTACTGACTGAAAGAATCTTAAGCCACTTTCATGTTCTAAAGCAGTCGTGCCACAGACGCTAAGTCCCAGGTGTACAAAGTGTATGTGATATTTTTACCCTAGAGTCACCTCCGATGTAGCTGCATGTCCTTGTTGAAGTAAAAAGACCTAAAGAAATTCTCAGTGAAGGCAATCTACTTCCATGGTGCCAAACAATCTAAAGGGATGGTGTGTGCAGTGTAATCAATCATATTTTTTAGTTGAGATACGCAAGAAGATTAAAGACTTTATCAACTGCTGATACATATCAAAGTTCACCTCTAATAAAATATTGAGGCATGATCCAGTGTTATTCTTTTAAGTGTGCATCATACGGTTAATTCTGGATGTTATATGTACCCTAAATCGTACCTCATATCTGGGATACTAAATTATACCACATATGGCACATGAGGAAAAAGTCATGTCTAAAGCACTCAACCTTGTTTAAGAACCAGTGACAATACATACTCGTCTACATGATGCGATGTTGTATTTACGAAGAAATTACATACAATGTTGGAATGAGCCATGTGCAATCAACTAATATAGATGAGACCACAGAATTCCATTGTGGAGTCCATTTATATAGGTACGAAGTCTATACAGCCATCATTGTGCCTTCTCAAGATGCAATTTAGTGATGTTGGTCCCTTTATAAATCACTAGGAACTTTTCTAAGATAATTAATTCCATATCATATTCATTGCCGCATTTCACACCGTAATGAACAACGTTTGCATCTTTTTGTGCTACGGTGTTAACAGAATCTTGTACAAAACTTCTAGTTGGCAACCCAACAGGTTTGAATTGGCAGGGAATCAAATAGATGACATTCTGAAAATTGCAACTGGTATGTTTGGTAAAGCGCAAATGATTATGGAGTCCCAAAACAATAGTGGTGGCAGTCCGTCACCAAGCAGACACTGCATTGACCACATGGAAATTCCCAATAACTAGTGGTAAACCCTAGAGTAGCAGTAAATGGGTTAGGTCTTTTTTACTTTTGGACGTTTGTAGACCAGGATGTACTAGAAGTTTCTACCTCTTCTGAAAGAGAACAATTTTTTTTCTTATCTTGTATTTCCCGTGTAATCTCATATTTCCCGTGTTAAGTAGTAACAAGTTTTTTGTTAATAATCTTCTTAACCTAACTCTATATTGGTGAAAAAGTTGTGAAACAAGCCAATCTATCATTTTCAGTGTTTGAATATTTCATACAAAGGGTTTAATTATTGTTAAGAACACACTTTCTAGCCCCCTGGTTGATCTTTTTTGGATACGGTCTGTTCTTCAGCGTCTCAGAACAAGGTGTTGTTCTATACAGCAGGAGAGAAAGCCTGCACATTTAACTATTTTCACTACACATGGACAATGCATGGTTAGATATGTTTGTCTATTTTGACCACAAACGCTCATGGTCTCAGACTGGGGCCAAGAAACTCAGGGGTTTGGGTTGGAGGGTCTCAGCCACTGAGGCAATTATCTCTGGCTCAGCCACAACCTCTCCAAATCTAACAGAAAACTAATTTCAATCTTATGCTCGTATTTTAGGTCTGGCTGGACAGCGTTAGAAGTCTGTTACCCCTGTTTAAAAAACAGAGAGTGGGTTTTGGGTCACCCTCCTTCAGCCACTAGCTTATTTAACAATTTGGGATACCCGCCAGGGGCGTTTTCTGGGAATTCCATAGAATCACTTTTCATAAGAATCATCAAGAAGTTTCACATTTTGAGTTGCTGATTAGAAATTGTGCAACAGATATAACGCATCTCCTCTATTATCTCAGTGTGCGCAATAATGGTTTAAAAAATTATTTCATTCCCTGGAAAACGACTAGATGAAGAGATTCCAAAGAAGTAAGAGTACGTGAAGAAATCAAATGATCACTGTGCTTGTTAAATATTACAAATTATTTAGATTTTGCTGAAGATGAGCTCAGTTTCAGGTAGGCATTCGATTTTACACTTACGCAACCAAGTAGGGATTTCTGCAGAAATCTAACCGCTGGAAGTAGCCTTAAGAAACACCGTTCCGAGGAAAGGCGACTAACAACTCTGATGAAAGCGATAACATAGGTTTCTGTGAACATGCGAGCTGTCTATGATTGGTCATTCTTTGGTCCACAAGTAAAAATAGATTTAATACTCAAGTTAAGAAATAGACAAAGTAACTCCAAAAGATTCTCTCCCGTTACTTTCAATTTCCTGGTTTTAAGGGATTAACCTCAAGTTCTTTGCATGTGCAATCTGAGACGACTGCTTTAAATGATTCACATGAATTTTAGGCAAACCACTGAACAAATTCGATGTATGAGGTGTCTAACATTCAGTAGTAGCGGATGGTGGGCACATGCAGTCATTTGTGGGGACCAGGGCTAAGTTTTTCTCAGCAAATTTCGACCCACAGCAGGAGAAAGGCAGAAAAGGGATAAAAATGGTGGAAGAGGAAAACAGAGACTAAGCAGGGTCGAAAAAGAACCTTATGTGCGAGATAAAGGGACAGAAAGTGTGGGGTAGTGAAAGAAAGAGGACTGATACGTAATCAAGACTAGGTGGCCTAGGTTTACGGCAACCCAGGCAGCAGGCATGGGTGCCGAAACTGCTTTTCTTCAGTACTGCTTGAAACCCAGGAGAGCATATTTTCATAAAGGGTTTGAGGCCGGCTTTCACTTATTAGGATTTCGTGTGCTAAAAGGCTGTTAAGTTCTTGAACACACACTTGCCAATTGCACAATACATTAAACCTTTCCCTACTTAAAGTGCACACAAGTTGACAGCAAACCACTATTTCCTCCCTCCGTTTACCACCAATCTGCATAATTGCAATCTAGGAACCCACTGTCATTGATAAACTGCTACTTCTACCCTGATCTTCAACTGAGCCTCCCACAGAACGTACTATTGTGTTTTCTTAACTTCAAATTAATTATCTACTTGCCCTGAAATCCGGTTCAGTGGCAGGAAACCCGTCTAACGAGTGCCTGGTCCCCTCTGAGATCCCATAACATCCGCCAGACGAGGAACTGGACTCTGGAATTTGCAGACTTACCCATACCCCCTCCCCAACAGGAGGAAAAAGCCATCGATTCTACAAGAAGCCCTATTGCTATCAATTGCCAGTGCTTCTGCCTTCCAGGAGGCAGGCCTACCATCAGAATCAATTTCATGGATGATTTTGTTGATCCTGCTCAGTAATATCCCTGAATTTGTGACAGTCTTTATAGCCCACCTTATTCAGCATAGTCATGAAAAGTTTAATCCTTGGCCTACAGTCTAATGCCTCATTGGCGGAAGCTAGCTATCCTCGGTTGAAAGTTAAACCTTTTCTCTAGCATCAACGGCATTAGCTTGGTTTAAAGGTGTGACATTCTACCCCGTTGGTCCCTGCTGCTTTGGACATCAACACCACCGAACATTTCAACTGCAGGCAACAGTCATTTGATCTGGACCTCTAATATTTGGTTGCCTCTGACCAATTAACTGCATGCGCTTGCCTATTCCCAAAACTGAGTGGTTTTCATTTGTGACCCTGGAGATTAGCTGGAGCAACTACTCTTCTCTTGAACTCAGTCTGGTACTCTTCCGCCCCATTACCAACCTCCAAAGTGTGCTGCTTCCTTAACTTGACATCAGCATTTTGGATCAGTAGTTGGAACCTTAAAACTATGATTTTTTTTTCTGCGACATGGGATCTTAGGTCACTTTTGTGTTTTGGACTTTTGGGAGTTTAAACTATTTTTTCTGCTGCATTGTGACAGTCTAAGCATATTCTCAGCTGCCTGTGTCAGATCCATCGAGTTCCAACCCGCCGCCACCCACCTCTTCTTAAAATATGCTCACATCCGGTTTAGCATTTTTAGTTCCAGTGACCAGAGATTTTTTAACAAAGCACTAGTAAGTGGCTAAAACGTGAAGCCTTCTGAGTGCAGCCACAAACTCACCAAGCTTACACAATTGGATTGCATAGTCTATGGATGCACACATTATTTGTATACCAACATTGTACTGAGTAAGCACTATAAAACCGCTTGGTCCATGTCTCAGCACCAGAAAGTGCTAGAACTTTTTGGATGGTTTTACGATTCATCATGTAAATTCCTTGGATGTATTACTGATAAATGACTTACTTTAAAAGCTACAACTATGACGAACATCCTGTTTGTTGTGTTCGAATACTGTGTCCTATGGTATCCAAATTCCAAAGTTACTCCGGGAGGAAGCTTGACCCAGTGGTTCATGGTGAATCAAGCATAGAAAAGCAGTAATTTGGTTATCCAGATGGAGTGCAATAGTAACCGAGGCCCAAGAACCCTAGCAGTAACAACAGAACCTGCCATGGATACTGCCTAGTAACCAAAGACTGCTACGTGAATCAGAGAAAAAGCCTTGCTCCTGCTGCTGTGCTAGACACTGGAGAATGCATACGCTGGGACAGTTACTATTTGCACAAGAAATGGTTGTGCCCAAAATTGCCTCTGCAATATCCTCCATCTTGCAGTATAAACACATTTCAGGCTAGAAATACCTTGTATTTTCTCCTTTGCAACCCACCCTCGTCTTAATTTTCCTGCCCTCGGTTCGAATAGTAAATTTTGAGTGCTTCCTGTCAGACTGGTCGACGGTTTTCAAATCTGTTCCTCATATATTCCTTCTATTGAGTACACGTGGGGGGGGGGGAAGGGGTGATTTCAGCTTGCGTTTTTCACATCACCGATTCAACTTTCTACAACCATGTAGGTAGAGGAAAACAGAGTGTAATGGTTGCTAGGGTCGTTTAGGTTTTTGATTATAACAGAAATAAACAAAATACAAATCATACGATTGAGCGTCCAAGTTCATTTCAGCTCCATTTGTTATTCATCGGTCCACTACGAAACACCACAAAAATGTATGCAATAACTTCTAGCCCACACAACACTTGCTACAACAAAGTACAACATAGACACTCAACACAACACATTTGACCAAACAAGTTACCTCAGTAGTACTACAAAATACACTTTAGATAGATATTTCCTTTAATTAGGTACTCTGTGTTGAGTTCAAGCTATATGACCACATTATGATACATGATTAGTTGTTTCTGAAGCCTTTTGTTGTTTTATACTATTTGGTCTACCACATGATGTGCTATGCGAGGGCAATGCTAAAACCTGCACAGTTCGGTACACATGGACATGTCTTGTTCCTTTCCCAAACCACAACCCAGCTATCAACAGCTATTACTTGGTAGAATACTCCACATGCATAAAGCATGTCCAATGTTTGGCTCTGGCTATGCACCTTACAATCACCCAATTAGTACCTAATCAGAGGCAGGCCCGCATGAAGGTCAACCAAATCAGTAAAGTGCTACTGTGTCATGCTAACGGTCGATGGCACTATTCAAATGCCGATACCTTAACATCTATGCAAACCCCAGAGCTGCTTAAGAAGAACACCCAGATTACCAGGGTGCTTTGATGCTGTACTGTGGATATAAAGTACTGTGCAAGTACTGGTAACACATAAAACACCTGGGTCACTTATGTGAAGGGCGCACCTTAAAAACGGTGTGCCAGGCACAAACAGGGAAAGTGCACCCTATTACATGGAATGCACTGCCCTCAGGGCAGCCGCAAACTCGCTCTGCCCTCGGGACAGCGCATTCCGGTGAAAAACAGAGCGGCTGCTTCGAAGCCGCAACGTGTTTTCAAAGTGCAGGCGGCAAAAGGAATGTCTGGGGGGTCCATGGGATCCTTTTCTCCCTTTCAGAGGGCTGCCATCAGGGGGCGCACTGACAGTGCACAACCTTTTAGATGGCACACTGTCAGTGTGCCTCCTAAGAGCTTCTTTGTCTCTGCGCCCGCGTCTGTAATACGGCACGAGCGCAGAGGCAAAGGCATTCCCTCATTTGCATAGGGCACGCCCCCATGCAAATGAGGGAACGCCCCCTGAAGATCGCAATGGCGCTTTATGTGCGCCAGCGCTATCCGTATTACAGAAGAGACCACACAAGCATTTGTGGCCCTTTCTGCAATACCAAAGTGCCCCGGGGGCACGCAAAGCTGGCGCAAAAGCCTGTTGCACCCTTGGGGCACTTATGTAATACGGCCTCTGAAGGCATTTTGCTGAGCCTCGGCTGTGAACATGGATATATTCGGTGTGCATGGAAGTCTGTATGTTTGCCGATTTGTATGAGTGAGTGCTAGCAGTTTTTTGTGTGCACACTGAATCCGTTTTTAAAAACTACAGTATTTAATGCCATTTGCTTTGCAGCATTACAAGCTATGTGGTATTGGTGTGTACGGGATACCTTGCTTCTTTCACGTAGGACAGGCCAGCTATGAAAGGGCCTTCTCAAAAGAACAGTACACAAACATGCCAAATGGCATAGTTTTGGGAACATCTTGGTAATCACAGTGTTACAAACATTAATAAAACCCAAGTTACACCACTCAACCACCAAATTAGTACAAAATAGTCAGACCTTACAAGATGCACCTAAACATCTTTGATATTTCATAATTTGCCTTCAGGGCCTCAACAGCACTTTTCACCCAGAAATACCTGCTATCCAACAGTATTACAAACTCACCAATATTTTACCTTTCTCAAACCAAATAACCTAGACATAACCCTGGCACACTAAAACACAACACAGCATCAACTCCATTTAGCTGGCAAACAACTGCCAACTTAATAGCACTTTTTCCTCACCATATCATCATACATGTAGATCCATTCAGATAAAGTTTACTTAACTATCACCCCAACAAGTAAATCACATCAAAACTACAGTATAAATCTGGCTGTCGGTACTGGTCTAGAAAACAAACCGCACAGGCATGGCAATGAGTAACAGACCACTTAGCTCAAAGAAAAATGGCAAAGTCTTTTTGGCCATCCTTCAATACACAACACACTACGAAGATCATCAGTGTCGCACTCATTTTACTTTTAGATTACCCAACACAAACCATTAGTAAACTAGGCTTCCGATGAGCCCATATCTGCTAACTACATAGAACCATCCAACAACAATACACAACCGATCTTTGGCAATTCAACAACTGCAAGATAATGCTGCCCAGATGCAGAAAGTGCTGCAATGCCATACTAATGGTAGCCTGTGCTATACAGGTCCATGATAAAGACTGCAACGTTACCATGCTGATAAAAGTCTATGAAAGAGGAGGCAGTACAAGATCAACGTCAACTGAGGATCAGAATGATGTTTTTGTTCATCTTCACAATGGTCAGTAACCTTGTTTCTGTGGCAGAAATTGTCTCTTAGGGTTGCTAAAATCTGAATCCATTTGTGTACTTCTATATTGTTCATATTATCTATGGCATTAACGATTGCCTACACTCTCCCACTTCTTTAGGTGATCTCACAGATCATCTTCGGGGACGTCGCCACAGATGAGAGTGCCTCCTTTTCACTGTCAGTAGAAGACAGAAATGTACTAAAGAGAATATGTTGCAGCTAGGGTGTTTTGGGGTTGGAAGTATAGATGTGCCTCTTAGGTGGAAGAAAGACTCTTTAGGTTTGTGTAGTACTAGGGCAATGGCAACAAAACAATATGCATCCCACTGGAATGACAAACAATAGGTAGGTACAATTTTCTTTCCCAGGGTTCACAACAGAATTACTGTTGCGGGACATATGGAAGACCTACCCACGCTCAGATTAATCCATCAACAGCAAAGATAGCATAACAATGAACCATATGGTGTTAACAAAGTGACCTATGAGTAAGATGTTAAACCTTGCTGATGCAGATTTTTTTTACCCAAAAGTAGCTTTAGGAAGTGACCCTGTGGAGGACTTGATATTTATTTTGGGGTCCTTGCGGGGGACCAATTCTTGCTTTAACACGTTAGAATATATTACATCTCAAACAGGTCTCAACTATACTATTGGGCAGAGGAAAATAGCACGTCCACGGCTTGGCAGAGGTGGTTGTTCTATAATTTCCAGAACTGAAAATCATGTTGGCTGGACATTCATTTTGTAGATGTGGTGCTAGCCCCAAAGCAAGCAGATGCTCACGTTCTTGGTCCAGAATTTTGGGACCTAAAAGGGTCATGGAATGGTTGTTGCAACTGGTAGTCTTCATCCTTTACCAATCAGTCCAAACATAGTTTCCCCTGCATCTGCTTCAAGATACCTTGCCAGCAGCAAGAATTCAGGTTAATCCTATTGTTAATGAAGTATGGGGCGAGTCATGGAGCATAATTTATCCCAATCAAAAGCTCAAGGCCGTCCAGTTCACCTACATCGAGGCTGTCAGGACTTTCGCAAGGTTGATCATTGTGCTGGGGGTCATATGTAATGGCAGCCATCGTCTAAATTGTATTACCTGTCGGATGATTATTTGGGATTAATGCAATTGTATTCTATTGCTACTGCTTGTTTCCCAAATCTGGGTTCCTGCAATTGTATTCTATTGCTACTGACCCTTCCATTTGTACCCCCTATTTAAAAGACAATCCAGAACGATTTACAAGACTACAAATAAAATAAAAATCTTCCTAACATCATACCACTTTGTACGGCTAGATGCAAAGGTCAGGGAAATGAAATAAAGGTGCCTAAGCAATTCCAAAAACGATTATCCACAGTTAAGAAATGGCTACTCCATCGCATACGTACCAGGTCTCTCACAAGCATTCACACCGGTGTGTCTACCAAGTTCTAAAGTCAATCGTTCCATTGCCACTGAAGGGCAGGAAAGAACAGTCTGTCCCCACATCACCACAGTCGAGCCTTCCTGCAACAACGTTGGACTCCAAACAGAAGCCACATCCTACCTCACACGATGCCCACAGAGACGGGCAGCGCCAGGGGGGAGCAGTGATCACAGCGCCATTGACTGGCAGAGGTTAAGCAAACATTTAATCTACATGTGAAAGAACAGACTGTCAAATGCGGACAAGGAATTGTAGCAAAACAAATGAAACAAAAAGCCTAATCCTCAATGACACGTGATTCTGCTTAGGTCTGTGAAGGGATTAGCAGGGATAGAGAGACGGCATTGTCGCCGCCATATTCTGCATTGTACATGGGAGGAAGCTTATAATCTATCCGTGAAACCAATGGCATGCTTGCTGAACAGCTACAACCTTGGTTCGAATAAGGCTTTATCGCAAGTGAGTTGTGAATCTCAAAATGGTGCCAATACGTTTGGCAGCCATGTTGTCGACACTGAAGAATATAGATTGCACCCCTAACCTCAAAATAATTATTTAAACAGGAATACTGTTGCGATCTGCCTAATGATCAGCATACTGATAACTCTGTTTTCATATAGTGCTAAGCCCAAGTACGAAAGGGCCAATTTTTAATGTTTGACGGATGTAAACAGATGATACTATAATCCAATTCTCAGTTTATTGTTCCAAGATGGGCAGGCCGGGTTGGCCATACCAGGATTCGGACACATGACCCCTAAAAGAAGTCAACCACCAGTGCTTAAGTCCCTTTACCACCCTGCCGGCATAGTAATTGGGCCACACTAGTTCATACTTAGGACCACTGGAATTATGCGGTAGGGGAGCACCAAATTATGCAACAGGGTTGACTAAATTATGCAGCAAGAAAAGGCAAATTTTGCGGCATAAAGTGACACTTGTTTTTAATAGTATTACGTCATTATTTTGTCATTTTTACACACCGTAAAACTGTTTGGGCAAAAATTTCACCTCATTAGTACCAATTTAACATACAAATACAGAAATAAGACGCACTGAAAGATGACCAGTTAACCTCTGCAAAGGGCCTTTCCCTGCGCACAAACATATGACGCCGCATTTTTTTTTTACTTTTGATCCTTTTGAGCCAGAAACAATTTTTTTTGTTACAATGTGCAGATTATGCAGCAGATAATACATTTTGTGGCAAATCCATAACTATGCGAGAAAAGCTGCAGCCACAGCATAATTGCAGAGGCCCTGTTCATACTCAAACCAATTTTGCATCAATACTTTGCTTAACGCGCAGTTAGGGAATACGTCAATAACAACATTCTCGGGAGACAAGGGCAAAGAGTTACAAGAGCCTTCCAATGTTATCACACAACAGAAGCTAGAAACCAGACGTACATTAGTAATGAATGGCAGTCTGAGCTAGCAGGGGAAAGTGTTATTGGTCGTTTTCCACATAGGGAAGTCCTCCCTACAATTAAACCAGAGCATAACTTACACAAGAGGGAAGTTCAAGTGGGATCTGGAACTCTCAAAGTTGCATGCTGGAAACCCTCAAATGTGTATTCGGTGTGGGCTCCTCTTGCATCACTAGCTCCCATCTGAACAGCCTAAGCAGTATATCGGTGCATGTGAAACCGGTATGGACTTTTATTTAATGGCCCGGACACCCTCTTGTGTAAAGCTGCTGTTATGTGAAACCCAGAACCTTATGCTGAAATTCTGTGTGCATGCAAAGTAGAGGTATATGCAGTAAGTGTGTAGCAGATGTATGGCAGTAGGACTCGGTTTGTTCTGAGAGGGAGTACTAGGTCCTGTAAGATTCATTTTGGAAGCCCTTGTTTAGCATGGCACAAGATGGAGGATGAAGACTGCTACCTCAGACATTGGAAGTGCATTGTTTGCATTCCTGAGTCTGGAGGGTAGCGACCCAGCCATTAAAGTACAGGACGATGTAGATTAGGCTTCCCTGCAAAAGTCAATGAGGTCTTTGTTAGCAATTAGCAGATTAATACTTCCACAGAACTTCCATTTGATAGGTGGTAGGCGGAGGGCTACAGTTTGTTTTTCTGTCCCCAAATACTGCTTCAGGAAGTATGACACGTGGGTGCAGAGATCTCTAAATTGAGCCCATGTTTTAGATATTCCTGCTTGGAGCCGACCCCATTGCTACCTGCTGCAAGAACCATCACGTGAACAAAGGCTATGTCTGAGGAACAACTAGAAAAGGATATTTAAAAGAGAAACACTCCAAAGTAGTTCTGAAACCTTAGACAGTGGATCTACATCCTGTCAGAAAACTGTATATAAAAGTGGGATCCAATCCACCTCACTTTATTCCAGCTGCAAGTTCTTTATGACCAAAGAAGGGACTGCTCCATGTAGTACTTGAAACCCTGCACACCTTGCTGTAGAAGCGGATGGTCTGCCTATCACCTAGAAGCCAACCTGCCTGCTCAGAGAGGAAAGGAGTGGGACTGGTCCTGCAGGATGGAAAACTGTTCGTGGTCGGGAGAAGGCGGCAGCTGTGTTACCAGTAACAGACCAGGAATTTGCCGATAGCCCTGAAGAGACAAGCCAAAGTCGACCTATGACATGACGGAGTCAGAGTTTTCCACTGGTGCCTTGCAGTGGGCTGCGTTAAAAAGAAAAATAATAAAAATAAAGCCAAGAAGTCACCTGTCCAGAATCTCTGCAGTGCCTGAAGACTTGGGGCTGCTGTTGTGAGATGAGGATACCGGTAGTGGGGTAGTGTCCTGGCTGATCTGACCTCCAATTGACAATGGTCCTCAACAGCCTGTGCAAATAGCTGTTCCATAATGAAGGCCGGTGCTTAGCCCAGTTTACTGAGCCACAGTAGGACGGACCCATAGACAGCAGTGCCAAACTACCTCAACAAAAATTATTGGTACCTAGTAGCCTATCAGCCCTATGACTCTCCCCAAATAGTGTCTGAGAACAGGTTATGTGTTAGTGTCTCCTCTGAAATCTCCTTTCCTCCCTTGTGGCTTCCCTCAAAAGTAGCAAGCAATTATATTGGTTGATTGCTACTGCCTACCACTCATTTTATTTCCCACATAAACAAAAAGTATCTGCCCACCCTTCTCTACCTGCCTCAATGCCCTAGTCACCACTCCCTCAAAAAGTAAAATGAGTATTCAGTCAGCCTCCCTTCCTCAAGCATGGCTCTAGTTCCAGCATTCCACAGAGTTCACTGCTTCATGCCGTCAAACTTAGCCTCTCACTCAGACTGTTCTGCTATCAAGCAGACACCCATCTAGAGTCAGCAGTGGCAGCTTCTGTCAATAAAAAGTGATGGGGCAGCGCGGGGAGAGTATGACAAAATAAATTAAAAAGTACTTACCTGCCACTGCCAGCCGCAACCTCAGTGCTCTTCTGCTCCTCACCCGGCACACTGCACAGACTCCCAGATTACCCTACGCCAATCCAGACGCTGCTCTCATGCTTGTAATACTGTTACCCAGCATGAGAGAAGCGCTGGGATCAGTCTGAGCAGGCTGGTTTGACGCTCGCACAGGGACAGGGAGCCTGTCTCTGTTCTTCACCCGCCCTTAAACTCAGCTAAGTGAAAAATAAAATACAAATATTTTATTACCATTTTTCTTTTCTTGTTGGTTTCTGCTGGTTGTTGGCAGTGGGGCGCAGCTCCTATGCCATAACAGAGGAGCCGCCGCTGCGCCTAAGGCTGCAGGCAGTTGCACAGACTACAAAGAGGTAGCACCATTTCTAATTTTTAATTTCAGTGATTTAAATAGTGCATAGCTACCCAAAGAGGGTTTCACAGTGATATGAAGAAGAAAAAAAAAGATAGCACCGCTAATTATCACTGCCAGATCTTGAATAGTTTACAGAATATCACCACAGGAGGGCTGAACAACTATGAAGGGGGAGGGAGTTCCATAGTTTCAGTGCCAGGTGACTAAAGGAGTGCCCTCCCTGTCTGGCACAACATATTAGGGGTGCATGAGCAAGTCAGATTATCAGAGCGAAGGGATCTGATAGGGCAGTAGGGGGTGACAGGGCGCCCCAGATAGTGTGGTCTCGATTGCAAAACACTTTTCCCTCATATATGGAAGGGCTGGGAGCCTTACAAACCGGATGCGGCATGGACTTCACAATAGAAAAAGTTCTGTGGCGAAGTTCTGTGAATTGTTTTTTCTCTGCATAATATGCCATCCGGTCATTTCTAATAGCCTTACGATATTCTTTAATCACATACTAATATGCTCGGGAGACGTAACCAGGAGAGGACGCAGTTGTTGACTATAGTGCTAATTTTTCAGAGCGGGACAAAGTCATTATCCTTTTCTGTGATATCATAGAGATATACCATGAACTCATTTTATACTGGCGTGTATTGCAGCACTGTACACTGGCCTTCAGTTTCAACGGTTACATACGCAGGAAGACCACTCACAAATGGTCCAGAAAAACATGCCTTGGCAAATGGCAGGGACTTGTGTCAACTACCTCATGCACCTTAAACCCCCAACCCCTCTATGCCCATCTGGTAAATGAAGGCACTGGAAAAAACATGTAATTGCCTATTTTACAACTGTGTATGCTATTGCTAGTAGATTTCTAGGGGTAGAAAATGAAGGGATCTACTGGAACTTGAGAAACCTGCAGAAGGCAGACAGCGCAACATAGCCATGCGAATGGCAGTCTGTACACTGCAGAAACACCCTTCACATAATAGGACACGTGAGCTCAAGGGAGTCACAAAAAGAGGGGAGCAGGGAGATATAGCAAGGGGTAGATCAGTGTTTGGCAGAGAACAGAGGCACAACACAACATTCACATGCTTCCTCGATCTACACAAATCCATTATGGCTGTGCCATTAAACTTGGGCAAGCACCTCACGATGAATTATCCCAATTTTAGTGTGGGACCCAAGAGAAGATGATGGTAATAGTATGCACAGAGAGTTCTTCCCAATCAAGGTGTTCTATAGGAATATAATTTTTTTTATATTGCCCTGCCAAAATACCATGGCCAAAATATATACACTACACAACTCTGCAAAAGTAAACATATGCAGGCAAGTATACATGTATTATTTTTAACTACACATCTGTATAGCTTTTGCATTATGGGTGCACTATAGATCTTCAGGGAACATAGATGTGGAATTAAGAATGTAAATCAATACTTTCCTTCACGATATTGTGGGAGTTGATATTGTGGAAGGCTGACATTACAAACTATATTAAACCCCAAAACACTTACCATATATCTAATCTAATGAAAGGAAATAATACTTGTGGAAATGGCAAACATTAACTTTGCTCGAGCAATGGAAACAATTGTGTAGAATATAACTGGTTCAAGAAACACAAGTGTAAAACAAATTGCTATTGAAAAATTAAAAAAAAAAAAAAATTAGCTCATACCTTTCTCTATGGAACGATCAGATCCACAGATGTCAAATACCTTGCCCCTCCAGCAGGAGGCCTGTGAGGATAGAAAGGAAAATAGATAAATGAGCAATATTTACTGCGCATACAACAATCTCAAATTGACACAGCACCTACAACAGTTTATTAAATGACGCAGGGGAGGAGGAAACTGAAAGGTTTGACACGCAAGCCTAGCTAGGACTGCAAGAGCTTCGGGAGGCAACCCTTTTATTACTATAATGCCAAGGGTGACTCTTGTGGTTATCACAGCCTAACATGGTCAGGAAGCAAAACTATACACTACGCCACACCACACCATACCAAGACCTTTACACTTCCCTCACCCATAGAATGAATTTGCATCAAAAGGGCAGCCAATTCAAAGTCTGAGTGCACAAACTCATTTGAATATGCAAACTACAAAGCACATTTGCAAGGACACACCCAAAATTAGCATTTACGCAAACATGACCAGGATGAAGGTTCTGAAACATAGTGTGGGGAGGTGCACAGAGTTGAGGACTGTGGGTCTAGGACAACTGTGCTAGAATACCCTCTTCCTCGATAGACAAAGTATAGAGCCTTAAATTGAATGTGCTTTACAATCGGCCGCAATGCAGGTCTCTTAGCTGAGCAGAGACAGGAAAAACTTAGGCATAACGCCTAGTCGGCGTGCAGCTGCATTTGGAGTCTTTTAAGTGAAGCCTTAGATGATCTAAGCTACAATACACTGCCTTAGTCCAGGTGAGACGTGATCAAACTCTGTACAATGGTCTTTCGGGGAGAAGCCAAAGAATCTAACTGAGGCCCCTCAAAAGTCCAAAGCAACAGGCAGACATTGCATTTAAGCCTCAATTCAATAACCAGCCATACTCCCAAATTCTTTGCCACCTGTCTGGCCGCAAGCAGGGGCCCAAGTGTCTCAGGCAACCAGGGATGACCCCACGGGCAGGGCTGATTCCAATTATAAGAATCTCTGTTTTGACCCTACTGTGAGTTCTTTGGCAAATTATCTGACCAACCTGGGCCTCCCTTCCCAAACCCACTAAAACTAGGAGTTGCCACAAATGATTTTGATCAGTGCCTGGGAAGCTATATCATGAACTGAAGGTCTGGCAAATGCCCATTGTGGACATTTGGCAAATACACAGTAAGAGTCATCATTTACATACATATGCCTTGTATAAACAGGTTTATCGTCATGCCCAGTATATATATTGACATATGCTCTGTCAATACAGAGGCAAAACAATATAGTCAAGGGACTTAACGGTTTGGTACTCCATATAAGGGTCAAGGCGATAAGGTGCATATAGTCCTTGTCTTAGTTTATCAAAAAAACTTGCCTTTGGTGTGTGGTGTGGGTTTGGGCACAAGCCTTCTTTTAGGAAGAAAGCAGGCAGAGTATAATAATCAGTACTTCTGAAATTACAGCGCAAACATACAAGATGAAATATCAATTGAGTCAAATATTCAAGATGAACGCTTATCGATGAAGGGAAGGCATTCAGAGGGCATGTCATGGGAGAGGTAAAGCAGGGAAAGTGCAGGTAGAAAACTTAGACCTGCAATGAAGAACGAATTATTTGCAGCAGTCCTGCAAAGAGCTAGTGTTCACAATGTCTTACAGATGGAAACTAAGGTCTTCGATCCAATGCTTCTCTGCCTAGCCTCAAGGCTTCTATGCAGGAACCATTCCACAGCGAGTGCCCCAGTAACACACAACACCGAACACTTGTAAGACAAATGTTCTCTCAAAGCACCAAATCAATTTGAAATGTATCACGACAAGTACAAATTGGCGGGAATGTTACTAAAGCTTTTTCTTGAATGAGGAGTGGGAGGGGCTTTTGTTACCTTATGCGCTCGTGGTCTGGGTAGAAAAGATGCTCTTGGGCCGGTTGCCAATTGTTCTTGAGCTGGGACTTTATGTGCTCAGCATGGGGAGCTAAACATTCACACTCAATTTCCATGGCCAGCAAAACAGAATTTCAGTTATCTGGCTACTGAAATTTTCCTTTCCCACTACTACCTGTGCTGAATCGGTTTGCGATTTCACGAGGGTCCGCACTGCAGTAAGAGGAGGTCTGTCTTGTAACAAACTCCATTGCCAATCCAACATAAACTCCAATCTGCAGCTAAATAAAGGATGCAGGAACTTTGGCACTTCCATCTCTTGCTTCCGCACCAGAGTGGTTTCAATTCCACTGATTGAAGAGGACCATGGATTCCTTTTACAAACCGGAAAGAAGTTCATACAATCTGTTACCACTGCAGTGATGTCTCCATCAAAATGAGCCAATATGGAGAATGCCACCGTCTTCTTTCAAGGAACCTTCGGACTGCTGTCTGAATCTTGCACTCAGCCTTCTTTCAAATAATTCTCTGGCCATAGTCTACCTCAATAATTCTTCAAATAGTGTTGCAAAGTCATCCTTTGCCCTGGGCACCCCCAACTTTTTGCTGATTGGTACTAGATGACCGACTGTCCCTGGGCTCTGCCTAACCAGGTGCAGGGCCAGTGCAATGCTGAAAAGACGCTTAGAATACAGTGAAAACACCTACATACACTAGGGTACACTATGGGTTAGGGTACCCCTTTGATTGGCATGGCCCCCCTATAAGGCCCTAGTACATAATAAAGCGATACCAAAGGGGATGAGGCACAGGGTCAAGACTGATTTGCATATGGCTGGGTTCAAACTGGAATGGCGAGCAAAAAAACGATGGATTTAGGCCCAGATCTCTGTACTGGGGTGAATGTATGACATTGTTCTGCATTCTGTCCATCAACTGTTGTTTTTGCATTTGTCACCCCGAGTGGGACGGGTATGCCCAGACGTGGGTCCCGTGCTCTCCATGCCACTGGAATCAAGCTATTCTGGCTGAAGAGGGGTGAAACCCCGAAACCGGTCCTAGGATGCTTGTTTCCAGTCCAGGGAGGACCTGGCTTGGCAGTTCGGGCTGGACTGTTCCCATGAGCCACAGGGTCAAGACTGATTTGCATATGGCTGGGTTCAAACTGGAATGGCATGGTGAGCAAAAAAACGATGGATTTAGGCCCAGATCTCTGTACTGGGGTGAATGTATGACATTGTTCTGCATTCTGTCCATCAACTGTTGTTTTTGCCCTAGTACATAATAGAGCAGGGGGATTAAAGCAGCCTTTAAGACACTAGCATATAATAGGGCATGCCTGTTTAGAGGCCAGCAGCTTTTCTGCACTTGCATGTGTGCACTGCTGAAGCCTGAGGTCAGTTTAAAAGCAGCCCTGTGTTGCAGGACTGCTTCTAAAATGCAGATTGTGCCCAAACTCTACTTTGGTGTTCGGGGCACTTAAAAATTTATAAACTATGTTTGGGCATATTAGGTACCCCCATGGTCTCCCCTAGGTGTCCCAGGGTTGGGGGGGGGAGGGCATCAGGTATTTATAAGGAGGGTCTTTATAACATGTTTTTTTATATATGGCCCTAGGGCTAGTGAAATTGCACATTTCATTCCCCACATTGAAGTGAAGTGCTTCCCAAAATCAACTTTGTGCTGGGGGCACTGTGGGGTGAGGATCTGCAATACTTTTACATATCCAGGACCCCTAAAGTCTACCCTAGGTGTTCCAGGTGTGTGGGATCCTGTAGATATAGGCAGGGTCCTTATAAAAGATGTTTTATAAGCCCTGGTGTTGGAAAAAGTGCCCAAGTCATTTTTTCCAATGCAAATCCCCAGCCACAAGTTACCATGGCAGGAAGTTATTAAATAATAACTAACATTAAGGCGGCCATATGAATTTATCCTAAAATGTACAGACAAGAAGTTAAGACTTTGTCTGTAAGCCAAAATTCAGCCTTATAGTGCTCGGACCTGATTGGCCAGAGTGTGTATTAGCCAGGCTGCTTTGAAGAGGCAATAAATGACCTCTGGGGTTAGGGAGCCCTTCTCGGAGGAGAAGGTGCTGGGCATAGGAATGCCAGAGCCAGGGGAGAGGTAGTAAATAATGTTCTTCAAAGGAAGGAGGGAAACGGCTGGAGGAACCAATTTCATTTACACCTTTATCCTCTGCCCCCAGCCAGTTGACAGGCTTAGAGAAGGAATTTGCAGATGCAAAAGGGAGGGAAATTATGTAGATGAGCCATACTGCGGGCTAGTTTAGTTAGCTCTTCCCTCTCTGCTGGAAAATCAGCCATTTTGAATTTTGGAGAAATTGTGCTCTCTGGAAGAATATAGTGCCACACTTGGGGTGTTTATCTGCACCTCACTGGACAGGAGTGCTTGACCCAGAGAACTTGAAAGAAGTATTTGAGAGGGGCAGCGCCTATCAGATCTGCTGCTTGAAACAAGAGGAAGAAGGGTACATGCTGAGAAGTTTGATTTGCACCAACCAGGCCATGCACTCCCACCACTGCGCCTACTGCACAATCTGAACTACAGCCCTAGTGGATCAAACCTGCTTCAAAAGGAAAGAAAGGTGGACTTCGTGCAAGCTACAGGTTAACAGAGCTCACCTGGGCGATCACCACCAAGAATCCCCAGCCTGGAGTACTACCAGTGGATTTGTAATGGTTTTGTCTAAGTGGATTGTGGGAATTGAAGTCCCAAACTTTCAAGGACCATCTTGGAGCTTCCAGACCCTTGGAGTACATTTTGGACACTTTGGGACCCTCAAAGGAACTTCAGGAAGAAGTTCCTCAACTTTTAAGAAGTTTGGAGCAACTTTGGAAAAAGGTTCCATAAGTGGACCGACCCAAACTGGCCAGCCAAGCCGGCGGCCCCCAACCGCGAGCCGGCCTGCCATCCAGGTTTGTCCTGCTGAAAAGCTCCGGCAGTCCGACTTCCAGAATTTGACCGGGAGTAAGCTGAAACCCAAGCAGGCGAACCCTCACCGAAGCCGGCCCAGTGAAGAGCAGCGAAGGACCCCTGAAGAAAAAGCTCTGTAAAAGTTTCTAAGTCCGAACGTAGGAAAGGTACCGGGACCAACCGCGAGAGTCAAGCCGCCCACCTTCAACAGCAAGCCGGCCTGGTTCGTCCCTCTGGAAAGCTTCGGAGGTCTGACTTCCACAAGTTTGACCGGGTGCTCGTTGCAATGCAAGCCAGTGAACCCTCACCTGAATCCGGACTGAGATCTTCGAGGGACCCCGGGAAGAAAAACTCCAGAAAAGTTTCAAAGTCCGAAGGTAAAATCTTTGACCGAGACCTACCGCGAGGGGTAGCCACACAGGCCTGAAACTTTAACTTTGTCCCAGTCTAGCGCGACCAGATGTCCCAATAGGAGCTATAGGTTTCTATGTGCTATATAGTGCTAAATGTTTAAAAATATATATCCCCGGTTCCCTACAATGGATTTTTTTCCGTTGGTTTCATTTTAAAGATCAAAATATTTCCTATTTTTATAAATTGGTGTTGGATTTTTATTGTGTTTTGTGTCTTAATTATTCACTGAATTGGTGTTTTTAAATGCTTTACATACCTGTGCTCGCAGCCCAGCTACCAAGGGTTGAGCATGGGAATCATTTTCTAAGACCTATTCTGAGTCCTAGACTGTGTTAGTGGCCTTACTGCCAGTGACAGATGTACATTTGCCACTACTAATAACCCATTTTCCAACAAATAGGTTCACGTTTTATATAGGCCCTCCTAAGGTCAGGATATTTATGGCACTTTCGGGCACCCGAACAATCAAAAAACTACAGCTGAGTGACGAGAAGAATTGCTTTCTCATGACTGATTACTTTGACTTCCACACAGTGTTCTAAAAGGGGAGCTGTCACTATTGATTATCTTCAAGCTCTACATGGAGATTAAAAATCCACATTTTGTGACAGCTGGTGTTTTAAGGAAAGTATTTGCAAAGGAAAATTAGGTTTCTCCAAATAAGCTTAAAATAACAGTTCAACCGCTCAATTTTACTGTGGTAAAACTAGATTCAGGCAGGGGCGTAACTGGCCCGTGGATGCTAATTAGAACCTCTCTCACCACAGTCAAATTTACAGATTAAAAATAGAAATAAATACCGTTAGTGGTGATCTGTCCATTTTTCACATGCATTCATCCTGGTATGAACAATAGGTATTCATACTTCACTCTAACAATCGGTCTCACACGAGGTGGAGCTACGGGAAGAGAGGACAATATTATATTGCCACTGGGCTGCGAAACTAAGTTTACAGTACCCTAAAACTCATGCTCTAAAAAGATTACATTAAGAATATTGGCCAAAGTACCAATAAAATCATTTGAAATATTGTGCACGCTTTTTTGGCACCCCGAATCTGTACCTATGTGAAATATGTGGAAGACATTAATGGAATTGAAAAGAAAACTAGGGGAAGAGAAGTAAAAAGGAAACTTAATTTCCTATTGCCAGAGGTTACTGCCTGATAGAAGCTTAATCGCAGATAAGTCAGCACAGCAGTTAGCGAGGCAATGACAAGCCACATTCAATTTAATTTGGATAGTTACCAATGGTCTTGAATATGCTTTCAATCATATGAAATCTTAATTGGTTTCCTAGATCCAACGGACTTAATTTTCAAGGAGTTGCAGGATCTAGACTTACTGTCAAAGTTCTAACACACAGTTGTGGTCTTGTGCTTGCATAAACCACAAATGTCCCAAGCCCATCCTTTTACATCTTTGCTGGCTTAGTTGAATTGCACGAGACCCTAGGTTTCCCTATTGAAGGGATAACAAAAAAAACACTTGCTAATGTACCATCAATGTGGGTCATAGCAAATTACAATAAACCTGGATAGAGGTTCATTGTGGCTGGATGAATATATTGAGCAGAGCAGCTTCCTGAATGAACAAAGTGCTGTTGCATTAAAACCAAGTGTAGGCACCGTTCCCCTTGCTCAACTTAGGTCTCGAGTCAATGAAAGAAAATGAATATATTAAAATGAAGGATCAATAAAACAATAAGATAATAGAATCCTAGACTTGAAAGAAATCATCGTTGGAGTGAGCATTGAAACAGGCCCACTGGGACTACCCTACCACAGTGGAACTCCACTCTTCTTTTGTTAAGGTGCACACAAGGCCCTACAGCATCCGGGTGCAAAAAGAATATCACAAGCATTTCACATGACTGAAAGAGCAACCTTATGTATACAGATCACATTTACACAAAGAAGAGATTTATTAGAACTATATTATACTATAGGGAGAAACTGTAGTTAGAGGATACCCATGTGTCTGTAGAGTAAAACCCCATGATTCACCCAATACTAGTAGTCTCCCGTAGACACAATGCCCGTCAGGTCACAAATGTAAATGTGTGCTAGTGGTAGAAACTTCAAGTTAGGGAACAAACCACTGTGGTACTGAACATCAGGAATCTGTAGCCCACGTTCACTGGTGGCCCTTTAGTGATTGGTGGTACAGGGCTGAAACAGCGGGACTCCGCAGCTGCACCTGGCTGCATCAAAATGGCATTAAGGGTCACTGGGGTTTGCCAGGTGAGGAGCACACTCTGGTCACCCAGTCTGCATATTTACCGGCCTACTCAAAACTTAGATCCTTCATGCACTGCACCAAACAGCTATATGACTTAGTTGTGGAGCAAATGGGCACTGACATTATCTATACAGTGTTACACAGTTATTTAATCTATTAGCCATCCAAACAAAATTTGTTCAGCAGACAAATGTAACAAACTTAGTGTGCCAAAAACAGGTTGACATGGCAGTTGCTTTAAAATGACTAACAGTTTGAGCCATAACAGTGACAGTAGGCTTGCAAAAGTAACTGGAAAACAACGAATTAAAAAACAACAACGGGAAACGGCATTAACAGCACGGTCGGAACCACGCGTGCCGTAAGAACGCAAGCGTTACCACGCATGCCTTTACAACAATTTCTGATGTAAAGAGGGTTAAGGCATATGTGTGGTAAAGGGAGTCAGCGCTCTAGACTTGGAGCAAATGGGCAGGGGTGGGAGGTGTTGGAGACTTCCGGCCCGGACTTCCTGCTTCTTTCATTTCTGTGGCTTGGCGGGTGGTTTTTTGTAGGGGTATTTTCAGGGCTGGGTTTTAGGGCTCAGGGTGGGGGAGGTCAAGGTAATTTTTAGGGCTGGGGTCAGCTTATCGGGCTCAGGGCGGGGTGCTGGGGTGTTTTTAGGGGGGCGGGTAGTTTTTAGGGCTGGGGGTTGGTTTTAGGGCAGGGGCTTGGGTGTTTTAAGGGCAGGGGGCCGGGTGTAACCTTTACCACTCACTTAACTTTACCAATTATGCCTTAACGACAGAAATCGTTGTAAAGGCATGTGTGGTGAAGACGCGGTTGTGCTAAAGACCGTGATGTTAAGGTAAGCGAAGTAATTGCATGTGTGGTTCCGTCATACAACCACAACAACTCGTCACTTAGAAAAAAATCATGCTGAACTCATATGCATAAAACATACGACCAGAGGGTTCAGAGAAATAACAAATACTGCTAAATATTTTTTTTTAAAAGTCAAAAACTCACTGGAAACAAAAGCCAAAATAGTATTGCAAGAAAACAGAAGTAGAAATATTGCCAGGTAAACTGTGTCTGCATAACATGGTGTACAATATTCCGTAAGTACAAGGGCATTCACATTCAAATCGAACTTTCATATATGTGTAAAAATTCATTGTACATCTCCTACCATCCACTTTTGTCTTAAGATCACTCTCTCACATTTCTCCTCCTAAACCCATTATACCGATTGTCGTTTCAATCTGTTGTAATGAAGACGCCAGCCCCTTCCACCTCATTTTATCCTCCCGCGTATTATTGCTTCTCTGCGTTCTTGCCGTCACATTATAATCCTTTTGGAAGTGCGATTATGATTTGTATAGTGATAAATAAAGGTCTGCCAAAAAGCACTGTAAATAGCATATTTTACTATTACCCAATTTATGGTACTGAATTGACACATCTCAAGGAAGACTGCCTTGCAAATTTGAACACGTCTTCCAGAAAAATGCATTTGTCAGAGGCGAACATTCAGCTCCCAGAGCAATACGCCCGGCATACCATGGTGGGCATGCAATAGTGCATGTGCTGACTTTGGAAGCTGACAAATCAAAGTTTTATCTGCAAGATGGCATTCAGTGACCCATTTTGGTTGCGGAGGTTGAGCGAGTACAGAGCACATGTACTATGTTGAAATATGGTTAGTAGTAAAGCCACGGACCATGGCTTTTTGTTCAAAACACTTCCTTTATAGAAATTATTTCTAGCTTCAAGATGGCACACACTCCGAGGAAAATAATTTACTGAAAAACTTCCAGAAAAGATAAGCCCCTCAACACATTATTTATTTGGGGAGCTACTCAACAGGCAGCATAGCTTTTTTAACATAGGTTCTTGTGGCCTGTCAACATGGTTCCAAATGCAAAAACGTGCCCCTAGTAAACAGTAGCGGCCGACACAGGTAAGAACAGTGAGCCGGAGTGGGGGTCGGGTAAGTTGACCTATGACAGGAGAAGTAAAATGAAAATAAATAAATAAAACAACTTACCTTGCACTCGCCACATCGCAGAGTCGGTGATGCAGCGAGCGCAAGGTAAGTGGTTTTATTTATTTATTTCATTTTACTTCTCCCATCGTATGTAGACTTCCCCGACCCAAACCCAGCCCCACTCCCACTCCGCCCCACGGCTCTTACCTGTGTCCGTCACCACTGCTAGTGGACAGAGCAGTAGACACAAATATGTGTCCACTTTGCACCTTTCTAAAACACACTGACCAAATATGCAACACGCAATACAATGCTACAAACCATTCATTTGCCTGGATTAAAACCTGCATATTTGTGTGAAATTTGTGTATCCACAATAGTGGCTCAGCTATTGATCCATTTGCATGCACTGACTTCATTCCAGGAACCAACTCCACCAGTTTGAACTTGCACCTTGTGACCATATGTGAGTTTCTCATCCCAGTCGCTTGCTTCCAAGGAGCCTAGCGTGCTGCATTCTCATTAGTCTCTTTTCCATTTTGGGAAGCCTGTATTACTGCACAGTCACCGTCATCGGTTCAGGAGTGTAACTGCCAACTTTGAGTGTCCCTATTCCTCCAATCCTGATGGCACCAAAGCAACAACCTAATGTTATAGGCCTAGAGTATGCAAGTATCAAAGGGAACTAGCTAGTGGGTAGGAGCTCCTGATATGTGTATGTAAAGCAACACGTGTTTTTGAAGACCCTCACTCACCAACCTAGTTGGTGACATGCTTCATCATCGGGTCCCACCCAAGGTACCGAATGTACCTTGGGTGTGCTTCAACGCCTGGATGCAGCGGAGCTGGTTCTGTGCAGTGAGTGTGCAGTGAAGGTGAAATTAGTGTGGTTTAAAAACTGTCCAGAGGGTCCCGTTGAACAACAAAAGACTATTTAAATGTGTGGGCCCTTGGCAGTGATTAAAAAGGGAGAGGTGGATATCTCTGGAGATAGTTAGGCTCCGATATCCTGTGTGGTCAACATGTTTCAGCCAGACTCTCACTACTGGGCTGGCTTTCTTCAGGACCTTATGTGCGTGGGATTAAAATGGTGGTCTAAAACTATGTGTCAGAGACCATCTATGTGGCGCACTCGCTAAGGTGCGTTATGTGATAGAAGATAGTTTCCTCTCGCGACGCATACCTGTTGGTAGGGGTAAAAAAAGACGACAGACAAACATACACATTGAAACATTTAGATGAAATCGTTTTAGCACATCCAATAGTGTGAATCAGGAGCGTGGTGTCCGTGCTCTATGCGGATAAAATGCGCGGTGAAGACGGACCGTGGCGTTTTTGTGCATTGTAAATAAATCAAAACAATGTATACGCCTCGTATATATGCGTTATCAAGTGAAAATCAATGTGCGATAATGCATAGTGATAAATAAAAAGGATAAAATAATAAAACCATGATATGCTCACTCAGAAATTGTCTGAGAAGTGCCCCATGAGTTCCGTGGGGGGCCGACCTATTGTCACACTCTGTGTGTTGGAAAAAGGAAAAAGAAAATGAAAGGCACATACGGTGTAATTCTCTAGCGTGCCTTGTGGCTGGGGGACTCCGTGTCCCTCTTAGGCTGGATCCCCCAGAAAAAACCACTTCTTCAAGATCAGAGGCCCGTCTCCGTACCTAGTCTGGCGGCATCAGAACTCCGATGGTGAATGCCTGGAGCGGGAGTTTAAATACCTTGACAGCCACTGCGGGTTAAAGCCGGTTTCTGTAACGAGCTCCAGGTGCGCGTGGTCTGTAAAGTAAACAGAGAAGAAAGCAAGCGCACGTGTTTGTTTGCTGGCGCTGTGTGTAAATAAAGTTTAAAGTTGGATTGAATATGTGTAAATTTACACAGTTATCGGGTATTTCCCTGTATATTGTGGCTAAACTTTATAAATAATTTAGGGAGATTTTAGGAAAGATTTTTAGGAAAAGGTTTTGGCTGTGTTATGCGAGAGAAAAGGCGGGCTTTGGTCATATCTGCCTGAAGGTGAAGTGGCAGGGTGACCATGCTCCGTACTGTGTCCACATACAGTGTAGGCGTGGACCAGATACACACGTGTTGGTCCCTACGTATGGGGATCATGCGTGTAATTTCAAAGTATGATTGGGCAATTTCCTCTATTATATGGCATGGCTTTGAAATAGAAGGATATAGGTGGCAGTGTTAAGCCTGGATGGTTTCTGCCTGCTAGTGGAAATGCAGGCAGACAGGTCTCCATGCTTAGTATGTGCAGTCCGCAGGGACCGAGTGCGCATGCATAAGCCTCTGAGTCACGGGATCATACATCATTGAGTGTGTAGATGATTCGGGTCATCTCATAGTTAACAGTGAAGACTGTTCCACAGAATATTGTCATTTAATCCTGTTTTGTTAGTGGAAAGGCGGTATATCCAGCGTTGTTCCTTTTGTAACGGGATTTTATCATTAGTAGTGCTGACACATGCAATGTGTTCTATAACGGTCCACCTGATGTCATTAGGTGTGTGTCCTGTAGTAAGGAAATGATCTGCAAGTCTACTCAGGTTCTTCTTGCAACGTATTGTGCTGCAGTGTTCCACGATGCGCATCCTAACTTTGCGGCTTGTCATGCCTACATAGCGTAATTTGCAGGGACATTCAATAAGGTAAATTACGTTTGTAGAATTACAGTTAGTGTGTTTGGTACCAAGTTTTGTCTGTCTCTAGATCCAGGGTTTTGGTTGCTTTTGTTAGGTGACAGACGCTACAATCACCGCAGGGATAGTGGCCTACTATCCCTGGGAGGCCCCATGCATTCAGTATGGTGTTAGTCATGGGGGTGGGTCTTTCCTTTGGTCTTGTAGAGACCAGTCGGTCCCGGAGGCTGCCCGCTTTTTTGTACACAAAGAGTGGGGGGTCCCATGTGAGGGTACCAGTATTCAGTATACGCCAGATTTTTAAAATTATTTTGGCCACCTGGTTGGAGGCCGCATTGTACGTGGTGACACAAGTAAGCGGGGTTGGAGTATTCTCCCGTATGTTGTCTTCCAAAAGGGCTTCTCTTGGTTGATTGCGTGCCCGTTTATTGGTAGTCCGGATGATTTTATCTGGGTATCCACGTTCCCCTAGTTTCTTAGCCAATGCGGATGACTGTTTTTTATAATCCTGTATGTGGCTACAATTGCGACGTATGCGCAAAAATTGGCCATAGGGAAGGTTTTCCCTGAGGGGCCTGGGGTGAAAACTTCCAAATTGAAGCAAGGAGTTTCTTGATGTGGGTTATAGTAGGTCGTTGTCTGGAGTTTACCCTCTATGGCCATGATGTTGAGATCCAGAAATGCAATGTTGGAATTGCTGGCACTGCTGGTAAATCGCAGGAAAGGGTCCCGTTCATTGAGCCATATGAGGAAAGTGGTCAAGGAATCCTTAGATCCTGTCCATATCAGAAGAATGTCGTCTATGTATCGACGCCAGAATTGGATGTTTTTGTTGTATGGGTTATTAGTTGGTAGGATGTGTTCTTTCTCAAAGTGGTAGACATAAAGTCCAGCCACACTCGGAGCAAAGACACTGCCCATAGATGTACCGTTCGTCTGTAAGTAGAAATCACCTTCAAATTCAAAGTAATTGTGTTTCAGGGCTAGGGTTGCGCATTGTAAAATGAATTCTCTGGGTGTGTTGTGCTCCCAAGTAGATTCTTGTAACATGGTTCTGAGGACCCTGATGGTATCATCCTGTGGGAGGCTGGTATATAAGCTTTCGATGTCCAGTCCCACTAAGATGTATGTGGACGACTTCTGCACCATTGGGTTTAGGAGAAAAAAAAAAAAAAACAGAAACGTGATAATGGTTCCAATAAGGAATTGATTCTTGACACTATAGGGTGTCCTGGTGGTGGTCTTGTGTCCTTATGGATTTTTGGAACCGTGTAGAAATATAGTATTTTAGGTTTTTTGGTGCAGAGGAAGTCTGCTTCCTGTTTAGAGATCTTGTTGAGAGTCTCTGCCGGCTCTACCAGAGAGGTGATAGTGTTCTGGAGTGTAGTGGTGGGATCTTCCTGGAGGCGTCTGTAGTTTCTGGCATCACTCAAGTCTTCTGCATTCAGTGGTATAATCCGTTTTGTTCTGGATAACTATGCCTCCCCCCTTGTCCGCTGGTTTAAATGACAATGTGGGGGTTGTCTTGGAGATTACGTACAGCTTCCCTTTCTTTTTTGGTGAAGTTGTTAAAGGGTTTCGATAGGTTCAATTCCTCGATTTGGTTAAAGACCGCCTGTTCAAAGGTGGCTACTTCAACCGGGATGCATGCAGGTGGTGGGAGGAAAGTGGACTTCGGTCTGAGTCCTGTTTCATTGGTAAGGCGTGTGGTCTCGGTGAGTGGTTGCTTCTGAAAGAACGCCTTCAATTTTAATTTGCGAAAAAATTCCGCCAGTTCCACATGAAGCTGGAATTTATCTAGGCGAGTTGTAGGTACAAATGAGTCCTTTGTTGAGAACCTCTTCCTCGGTTGTTGAGAGTGGGATGTTTGACAGATTGAACACCAGAGAAGGTGTATGTTGGTTGGTCTTATTCATCTCATTCCACTCTGTCCTGGTTGTGGTTCCCGTGTTTTGATTCTGGTGGCCCCTGCTGGTCCCTCTTCGTCTGACCAGTGTACTTGGGGTTGGTTTCGTCTCCTTCCTCGTGAGCGGCGGCCTCTCCCTAAAAAAGGAGGGCATTGGTTGGGTTGGTAATAGGCCTGTTGGCCTGGTTGGTACATGGGTGGCCATCCGAAGAAAGGGTTCTGCGGTGGGAGGTTGAAAAGCGGTGGGCCATAATTATGGCCTTGTTGATGGTATGTGCCTCATGGTTGTCGCCATTTGGATGTTCTTCCTCTGTTACGTGTGTTTTGTGCACTGCCAGTACTGGATTCGCTGGAAAATGAACTATCCTCAGAAGTGTCGGATTTGGATTCCTGTCGGTGGGGTATAGTGTAATTTTCATCAGCATATGGGTAAGCTTTGTTGTACGAGAACCTTTTGAGGCAGTCTTTTTTTACCCCTACAAACAGGTATGCGTCGCGAGAGGAAACTATCCTCTATCACATAACGCACCTTAGCGAGTGCGCCACATAGATGGTCTCTGACACATAGTTTTAGACCACCATTTTAATCCCACGCACATAAGGTCCTGAAGAAAGCCAGCCCAGTAGTGAGAGTCTGGCTGAAACATGTTGACCACACAGGATATCGGAGCCTAACTATCTCCAGAGATATCCACCTCTCCCTTTTTAATCACTGCCAAGGGCCCACACATTAAAATAGTCTTTTGTTGTTCAACGGGACCCTCTGGACAGTTTTTAAACCACACTCATGTCACCTTCACTGCACACTCACTGCACAGAACCAGCTCCGCTGCATCCAGGCGTTGAAGCACACCCAAGGTACATTCGGTACCTTGGGTGGGACCCGATGATGAAGCATGTCACCAACAAGGTTGGTGAGTGAGGGTCTTCAAAAACATATATGTGTTGCTTTACATACACATATCAGGAGCTCCTACCCAGTAGCTAGTTCCCTTTGATACTTTCATATATACCCTGGGGAAGTGAACTGGCTTCTACCTTTCCTCGCTCTTCTATTTGATTTCTATCATAGGCCTTAAGTAACCACTCCCTCCTCAGCTACTTCACGGTCGGCAGTAGGATCATGGGTAAAAGCGGGAAGGTGGGGGAGCGTATGGCAACTCAACTAATCAGACAAAAGTATGAGGTAGGTCATCCAGCTTGCACCAATGTTGCTTGTACTGAAATGTATAAAACGTTTGTATTTTTTATAATGGTTTGCAAAATGTCTACAATACATAGAAAATGACACTGAATTGTCCGTCTTACCTACTTTACTATTAATTAATTAGGCTGAAAGACAAACTAATAGGAATTAGGTGGTATTAGGAAGCCATTGAGTAAAAGCAACAGGTTCGGACAGTCTGTGGAGCAACTGTAGGACGTTGCGTTAACTGGGTATGCAGGGAAATGTGTGATAGTTTTGTACATTTGTTTTATTTGAATGTATATGAAGAAGTAACGAAGCACACAAAGAAGTCCAGTGGTCAGAATGTATGAACAGTAAGAAAGTACTCAAAAGTCCATATTTGTTGCTCATATTTATTCTTCCCAATGTTTTTCGCAGTTCTTGCGGCTGAGGGACATAAAGGGGCAGTGATGAGTATCAGCTAGAGTCAGTCTTAACTAAATAAACAGTATTTTGTTACCGACTACATTTTAAAGATATATCTGCCTACTCAGAGCAAATACTGGCGTTTGACCACCTTAAGAGAAGGACACAGTTGGGGTTCCTTTAGATTCGCTGGCTTAAACTAAATAGGACCTACTAACAGATATGGGGCAACGGTGACTATCCCATGTGTGTGCTGTTTGCCACCATGCACTCCTTGAGTATGAGAATAGTCATAGGGACGTGATCTAGTTGACACTTCACATCACTGCCCCTTTATGTCCCTCACTATGCTTACTTGTTAATAACCGGATGGGAGTATGTCCCCTTTCTCCGCCCCCCCCGACAGACATTTGGTGTTTTTTATTCTAGATTGCGGCAAGAGAGACTTTTCAGTCATGCCTTTTTTGCATATGGGCTTAGCTGTCTAACTACGGTACAGCATCCCCTACTACTTACATACCTTGCTAAATTATTCATTTTACTAGGATTCTGGCATCTTCTCTAGCTTCAAGGTGGTTACCTCTATCACTCGGGAAAATTCTCCTATAATAGGGCACTATCATCTATTCCACGTAATTTTCTTCACCACAGAATTTTGTTATATACCAAGTTCCGGTATACAGTCTGCAAGATTTACCTTATGAGGTTGTGCATGTCTGGATATCTTGGGAACACTCTTGAATCAACCTGGTGTGTATCCTATCCTCTTGTAGCATATCTTTGGTGAATTTCCAACACAAACTACAGACCTTTTCACTCTATCGGTGAGGCTAACCTAATAGAAAAACTTTTGCCCACGTCATCGAGTCTCAGAATAATGTAAGACTATGCATGTATCCTTTGCAGCCTTGAAAAAAGTCTATGTGACGAAACACATGTCAACTGCTTTTTTTTCTTGGATGTCACACTTAATCTGCAAGAACTGCGAAAAACATTGGGAACAATAAATAAGACCAACACATACTTATTTTTGAGTACTTGGTTACTGCTCATACATTCTGACCACTGGACTTCTTGGTGTGCTTCGTTACTTCTTCATAAGTTTGTCAATCTGCGACTCTTCAGTGTTGGCTACATCACCCTAGGTTGGCAGGGTGTAGGTATCATGAGAGCACCAAATAAAACTATTCTCTCAGTCTTTCATAACTTTTCCCAAATTGTGAACGACTTTTGGATTATTTATTAATTTTTACACAGTTTTATATAGCGCGAACTTGACCCGGTATCTGGTATCAGAGCGCTTTACATAGCACCAGTTGCGTTACATGAGGACACATTCATTTTTATTAGGCACGGGGAGATTAAGTGATTTGCCCAGAATCACAGCGTCATGCCGAGACTCGAACCCGGTTCCCCAGATTCGAGGTCGACCGCCCTAGCCATTAGGCCAACTCCTCTCCCCAAATGGGGGTGCGAATATTGCGGCATAGCCATCAATTTCTTTCCTACTGTTTATTTAAATATTTGTCTGCTAAAATAGTTGTGCCATTTTACAACTCTTCACATAATTATTATAACACAAGTCGGAAATTGCAGAAGATCACAAAGGGGAACTGGATGTCTACTAAAACAGCAGCGGTGTCCTGCAACATGTTCCTCTTCTGGCCAGGCAATTGTGAAATTACTGGCTCCACAGGGTCTGTTTTAAGGCTGGGAAAGCGACCCTGGTGCCTCTAAAGTTTGATAATGCTTCAAAATTGTCTTTTCACTCTTACCATCAGAACACGTTTGCAATCAAGATTACCTACACTAGAGAAGACAGAGGCTGAGATTAATTCCAGCATTCCATGCATCACTTTGTTTTTGTTGCCCAAAGTGTCACTGGTATGCACAGACATGGGCCCCATGCTCACAGTGCCACTGAAACAAACTATACCTGGCTGATGAGTCCTAATAAGGGCGAAAACGGTCCTGGGTTGCTTGTGTTCTGGTACAGGGAGGACCTGGCCTGGCAGTTCGGGCTGGACTGTTCCCATTGGAGCAGGGTCAAGACTGATTTACATATAGCTGGGTCCAGACTGAGCTGGCATGGTGGGTGAAAAACGATGGATTGCGATGCAGCCTGAGATATTGCCACCGGAGATTAATTCAAGCATTCTAATCAATCACTGTTTTTGTTGCCCCAAAAATTAAATGGATAGCATTAGTGATTAACTGACCAATCCAGGACGTTCTACAGAGCGTTTCAAATGAGCACTGGCAAAGCAAATTGATCCGCCTTCTGTAAGTGTGCATTTTTAAAAAAACCTTTTAGATCGGGCTTGACAGCGCAGCAGTATGCACGATGTAGGATGTAGTGCTACTAGTTCTATAGAATATGCATTGAGTGGGTTTCGGCTGCATCCAGAGTAGTTTACCTTCTCACCACGTTACTGGCTGTTTGGTGCCTCATTCCACTAGCTATAGAGTGCTTGCATTGATTGAGGGACTAAATTACATTTCAAAAGTACACTGTATCATCACCCATTAAATTATTAATCTCAAAAATCCGTTGTATATAGAAAGCATTCATTATTTGTTTTTTAAAGTTTTAGTCAGATATGAAATTGCAAGCCAGACCTATTGGCTTTGGAAATGCTTATACTCTTGCAAACAAATGAAACACGCAAAAATATTTTACAAAATTATATAAAAATAAAGGAGTGGTCCAGCAGCCCTGACACTAAAGTATGCTCCTTTTGCAGGCAGCTGTGCACATGTACTCAGGCACAATTCTGTCACTCGCAGCACAAGACAGACAGCGGATAAAGTGGACTGAATCACTGGCCCATGAGGAAATGCTGTGTGGGTAAAAGCAAAATGTGATTTGCATTTGAAAAGACCAATAGATGAAGACCGCTATCCAAAGCCCATTTCTGAATGTGTTTGTGTGTGTCCAATTTTATTAGAATTTTCTGGAAAACATAAGGCGGACTAAAAATGTAAAGCAATCTCTAGGCCTCACCTAAAAATGACAATACTCAGTGCCACCAAAGTAAGTGATGGTGGAGTTTTTTCACAGTCCACGTGCGTGACATGGCTCTGCATGCACAGCTCACACCGCTTATCCGTGGAATGCCGGAGAATAAGAGGCTGGCAGGAAAGGACCTTTCACTGATTATTTAGCCTCTAGAAAGTGGATCTAAGGTGGGTGAACTGGGGTGAAATACTACAGACAACTTTCAGAGGATGAGCTTACAACAGTGATGTGAATGGAATCCACGTGCAAGACCTAAAAGCGCTGCTAGTTGCTTCATTTACCCTGCTTAAAAATGGGGTCAACAGTAGTAAAATGCCCCAACTTCTGCAAATACTGGAGCAAGCAAGTGCCACCCAGGAAAACGCTGCAATTGATTTCAAAGCAACCAAAAATAAATGTAGCATTCTCTTATAAAAGGGGCACCTGAAACTGCGGGCAACTGGAGTCTTCCCTTTCCCCAAGCAGGTCCTCACTCTTTTTTGCCTCAGTCAGCCAGGATTAGTCATTTTGCCAACCAGTCAGTCATTACTATAATTTGCTCCACTTGACACCGAAAATTAAAATGTTGAGCATTTACAGATCAATAAATAAAAACGGGCTCATTTTCTCATGATCAAAAAATGATCACATAACTCGTTCGCTGCTAGAAATTCAGAATGCAAAAACTACATTATTTAGGGACAGAAATGTATTTTGGGCAAACTATAAGTAACGTTTTAATATTATTTTAATCAAAACACCCTTTTGATCTAGGAATGTAATTCTCTTTCCATCTCTCTCTCTCTCTCACGCGTTACTACACACCAGCAGCAAACGTGATCAAATGAATGTCTAAGGAAACGCAGCAGATGATTAGTAGCCTCTTAGCCCGGCAAGATACCTCAGTGAAGTAAGGCCGGGCAGAGCGGTTCGTTAAAGGCCCTCTTCTTTGTTTTTGTCCCTTGCCCCTTGCCTGCAGCTTGGACCTAAAACATGGGTAGGGCTTTAACCTACTATAGCCGATGTGTACTATAGTTTTTAAATATTGTGCTGCCAAAGTATCATAATAACGAACAAAATGGTTCTCTCGTGTGTGTGGGGGCAAGATAGGAAGCTTGCATCCCAGTGCATAGGACATATATTGCAACAAACAATAATCAAGATAGTTTTGAACATCAATTATTTGAACAGTCATTACTGCATAAAAATGTTGACTTTTCAGCCCCAAAACTGTTTAGTTGACCAGGGATATCATTGGTGCAGCGTGGTCCTCCATGGTGTGCTCCCTTCACTCAGCGCACCCCCTCATTTCAGACCGTAGTTTCTCGCTTGTTCCTGCTAGTCCCTTATTTTACGACTGTGGCTGCTACCCGTTCCCTTGCTGGATTCCTTCTCAGGAAGGAGACTTGGATTACTAAGTAGAAAGTTGATCTGCTCCAGGACAGTGCCTCCTGCAGCTTTGATCACTCTGGACACCTCACTGTTGCTAGATTGGTTCTTCACAAGCCAGGTTCCTTCATTTGAATTACAGTGGAATCTACGCCATTTTTTTACGTGTCTTTTCCTGTTCATTGGTTACTTTCTTGAATTGTCTCATGATGCTCTCCTGATGATGGTCCTGGTCAAGTAAACCATTTTGGAGATGAAACACCAACACATTTTTTTGCAATAAGGACTGTTTAAATGACTGATGTTCAAAACTATCTTGATTAGTCCATGTTGCATGACCTATGTACTGGGACACAAGCAGCCTACTGCCCTTTTAAATACATTTCAACTTTGTATATAAATCTCTAGACATCACACTTTTCACTTTGAGCACTGCGCCATTCTAATATGTCCCTACTCTGAAAGCATTTTCAAATTTATAAATTGTAAACTGATCCTTTTGTTTTTTTTGTTGGTGGCTTTCCTATATTATTATTCTGTGTTTTTCTTTGATACTATGCAATGAGTGAGGTATCCCTTCGTTCCCTAAAAGGGGTGTTTTTTTCACTCCGTTTATTTATTAATGCTCCTTCTCCCTTTTTCTCCCCCCACACCCCAGTGAACCATTTTGTTTGTTATTGTAATACTGCCCTGGTTCTTAGGGTTATTGGGCTTGCCCCATCCTCTGATACATAAACAAAGTATCATACCGAGAATACGGACTACCAAAATATCATTGCTATAAGATTTGCTATACTTATCTTCACAAGTATGTACCTCGATGATATATACATCATCAAAGGTATGTAGATCTGGAGGGATTATCGACATGTTCAAAGCATGTAGATAAATAATTCAGAATAGTAAATCTATACTTCTCTTCACAATATTTTGTTAGTCAATATTCTGGGTACCATGTTCTAGGAGCAGGTCTTTGTTCTTGATATTAGGACACATCCTTACAAGCATATCAACTGTTGAGCTGAATCATATCCTCAGCACCAATACAGATCAATGTCACATGGCAGTTCAAAGCGAGCACTGACTTTGTATAGTTACTTTGTCAATAGCTCAAACACAGCAACAGTTATGTATAATTTCATAAGATGCGGGATGCACCAGTACTAAAACTTTACAAATTCAACTTAAGATAATGTCCCAAATATTATATACGTCAGAGTTCAAACTAACACCAAGCTTTCCACTTATGTGTTTCACGGATTACGTTTTTTTAAGGCAACATCAGTATTTTGAAGACCAATACAGTATGTAACCAGTACCAAAAAAAAGGCGGTCACCTAATAAATGTTACTCCAGACAATTCAAAAGCAAAACTGAAAAATTCCTTAAGTGTGAGTCAGATGAGGATAACTTTAGGCTCCTGCCAAAAAAGCCTTAAGTGTGCTCAAAATGTGGACAGGAGCAACAATGAGAAAAGGAAAAACGCACTCACCTCCTTCAAGCCTTTAGGGAAGCTCCTTGAATGTTCACATATAGGTATATTTTGCGTAACACCTGTTTAAGCAACACTAACATATTGAATCCTGTTCAAGAACAGGATTAACTTAACTTTACAGGTTGTGTAGCGGAATAGGTGATACAAAACAGTCTGATTGGTCTGGGAGACTGCAGAATCACAGGTAAGAAAAATCTTCAAGTATTTGCATCACTCTCACTGCATCTACACCAGTGCTGAATTTGTAAAGAATAAGTGCTGGGGTCAAAAGTTTTGCTTAGAAGCCTTCAGCCGGCATTAATGAATGTCAATGTACTGAATACCAAGTCTGTGTAGTCTCAATTCTGCCTTGTGCCTCTTCTATCCACCAGACACCTCCTTATCTTACTATTGCAAGTCATTCTTTTCCCTTTTTAAAAAAAAATAGTTTTAATGAATTTTTTTATTCTTTTTCCCCTTGAATGTTTTTTCCCCTCTCTTGCTCTGGGTCAAAGTCTGATGAGGAAAAATAAGTGCCAGTCGCAAAAATGAGTACCCACTGACCCAATCTGCAACCACCAACCCAAAATTAAGCACTGATCTACACAACGCATAGATAACTCCATTTCACAGTACTCGCTTCTCACATGAAGCATGTAAAAGCAATGGGTAATCTATGAAAGTGTTCTGAAATATGCATGCATCTACGACGACACGTTTTGCTTTACTACAAGAAACACATGTCAACGTAAGAAGGCACTAGGCTGTGTAAGAAGTCTAATTAATACACACCTCTTCATCCTTGTCCTCGTTTGCTCGGGGAGCTCTCATATGGATTAAACCAAGAGTCCACTTCACAATCAGTACAGAAAGGATCAACACAAAGAAGATATGCAATAGTAGATGGAAAGCTAAATGTAGAACCCTTGATAACATGCATATAAACCCCAAACACTTCACAGGCAAATTTTCTAACCATCTCTCAGGATTGCGAAATAATGCCACGATCTGGGGCTGAGACTTCAATTGTGTCCTAGATGCAAACAGAGAAACATCATCTCCATCACTTCCCCGGGAGAGAGTCAGGGCCACATGACCTGTTTCACCAGCAGCACCTGATCAACTGGAATCTCTCAGCTGTATGGAGAAATGTGCACATTAGAAAGAGGGTACTATTTACTTCCTGGTGCACAAAATCCATTCAGTTTAGATTCGTTTCTTTGACATCCACACTGACAAGGACGTGTAGTGGAGGCCAATTACTTGGGAAAGATCCTCCGACCATAGCCACTTGCTATTAAATCTAACATGGTGGTAAACAAGCAATCATTAGCCCATAATAGCGTATGCAAACAAAATCCTTTCAAAATAGCAGATTCATGACAAGTGTAAGAGATATACTCAGAAAATATTTTGCAGGAATATAGGGTCCCTGTGGGCCACACTGATAGAGTGTTAATTGTTTAAAGTGGTGGTGCGGGTGTTCCTGGCAATCGTTCATGGTGCTAAACAAGTTCTCAGCAGGCAAATCATGGCCCTGGAGGACACCATGAAAGCATAAGAAAGAGAGACACTGCAAAGATGTTGGGGGGGGGGTTACCATTTCTACCAAGACTTTAAAATGACAGACTCTTCAACTTCTTGGCCAGACTACTCAACGAGGGAGACAGAGCTGGCCAGCTTTTGGCATGTCTTGGAAAGGCACAGACCACTCACTTCCTCAGAGAGGTATATCAAGGTCCTGATGGACCAGTGGTATGCGAATGATTAAAATACACATAAACACTCCTCTAAACAGCTGTATTCCTCCATGCAAGAAAGTCTGGTCTGATACCGAAGGTGAGGAAATATATGCACCCATCAGTCTTGAACAAATTGACACAGATTCAATCAGAGGACTTAGAAAGCCATAAAAGACAGAACCTACAGCCGTTTTCAAAACTTAAGCATATTGTATAAAAAGCATTGGCATTATTCTTTTTGTACTACGCAGCAACAATAATTTGTCTATTTAAATGGAAAATACACAAATCAAAAGCTGTGAAATTATGAGACAATGTTCCTTTTCTTAAGCTCAAGGACAGCTGTTAATATGTATATGGTGTGTTGTTCACGTTATTAAAACGTGTCCATTCATTTCTCTTAGTGGTATATAAAGTATGAAATCCACGTCTGCTTGGAAAAGCAAAAACTCTTCTGTAAAAGAAAAAATATTCAAAGTTTGTTTCAAAATCTTTATTCGATCTTTAAAAGAAAGAGCATAAAAGCACAAGATAAAACACAACACAGTAAAATAGCAAACAGTCCATCAAAATACACCACGTAATGTAAACAATAAAATTCACATTAAAAAAACATTAAAAAACATACGTGTGCTTAGTGGACTGTTAATAAAATGTATTTATCAGTAAAACACAGCAGACCTTCACACCTAACTCCCTCCATAAACTTTCTACAACGGATGGCCATTTTCAGGAAACAACTAACACTATAACAGATGTCTGGGCTATTTAGCATCTGAAGATATACTAAAGCCTCTCTGCATTTTATTAAGGCTAACATTTTAAGGGTGCGTTTAAGGCAAAGTTGAAAAGATTTAAGATAACTACAAAAGAGAGAAAAATTCAACAAAAATTGCTCTGCCATTCCGTCGCAGGGGCAAGGAGGTAATAAGAAGTCCCACAACTTTGCCTCGTCAGAGAAGCACATTAAGCGCCAGACCTAAATCTAAAAAGGCGGGACCTCTCCCAGCACATGAGCTCCCGAGTAAGGTACAGTGCTATATCACCAGTTGCAAGGACGAGCTAATAATTACGAACTGTATGTTTACTGAGAGCTTCCCGAGTGCCTTGTGCAAAATGAATTTCAACAAACCTTGACTTCACCACCCTCTTGTCAGATTTGATAATGGAACTAGGGGCAGTAAACATTCCAGCGAGACCAATTCCAGCAAAGGATTAGCTGTCATAGTTCAACCATGGAATGGAAAGACCCTTATCCTGTCTAAGACAGTCCACTATCACTGCTCTATTAAAACTTGCTGTATTGTTGCTCCACACACTCACCCAGAGCAAGAGGTGAGCCAGTTCAATGGCATCAGAAATCTAAATTCAGTTCAGTGTGCAAAATAAAATTAGCACTGGAGAGCGGGGAGTTCTTCAACCGCCTACAGGTTCTACTTTCGTCTACCTATATATTGTGCCCCGACACCCCTGCTCCATATGTTGCTGTAGAGTCACATTGCATTTTATAAACCTTAAGAAAGGGGGAGATGGTGGCCCATCCATCCTTCTAGGATAAATTAAAAAGAGAACCTGGCGCTCATCCTTGTCTCAGACGTGCTACATTGAATTGTGGCTTTCAGGAATTGCCTGAATCAAACACCATGCCCAAATAACAAAAATTCCGTACCACACTAAGAGGTTGTTCATTCAGCTTTAATGATGTCGAGATTTTCCTACCTGGCCCACAGGCCAGTATATGGGATTTCCCGAAATTAGTCTTCAGGTCAAGGATACCCATAAATGACACGAAAGATTCAACGAAAATACGCAAGGCAGAGCGTCCTCGACAATGAAACTGCATCATCGGCATATAATGCCGGGACAGGCGCATTGGCAATTTTAGGCACATCCCTGGCAGAACTAGACAAGTGGGGGTTCAGATCATCAATGTATAAAATAAAAAGCAGGGGTGCCAAAACACACCCCACTCACAAGCGAGAAGACATCTGAGAGTTCCCCAGACTGACCATACAGTACCCTTCCCCCTAGATGCTCATGAAGGGTGAGAAAAAAAAAATTAACTAAAGGAGCTTCTACCCCTAAATTGATTATCAGCAACAATTTACTCCGATTAATGCAATCAAAAGCAGATGACAAGTCCACGAAGGCCAGGTACAGTGGGCAGCGCTCAGCAAAGGCATACTTCCTCACAATCAAGTGCAAGTTCCAGCACTGCTCCACTGTACTTAGCCCAGGAAGGAAACCATACTGACCAGGGGATAAAATATTACTGGCCCACGTTTGCAGCAGATTCAAAATAACCCTTCCCAGATCTTCACAGAACTGTCAATAAGGGAGATCTGCCTGTGGCATTTAGGCGACCCAAATTCTCCCTTCTTCAAAATTAGCACGATTGTAGAGGGGGTCCAAGACTCTGGAATCCTGCTACACAGAGAACTGTGAAATAAGTTTGTAAGCAGGGGTCCCCATTGAACCAAATTACATTTAAATAAATCCATGGGGATCCCATCGGGACCTGGAGCTTTATCACCTGCACTAGATCGAACTGCGTCCTCTACTTCCTGTAGTGAAACATGAAAAGGAGTGGAGTGGGATAAATACTGTTGTAATTTAACTTTACACTCCATATCTCCCTCCAGTTGATAAATGGAGGTTAAATGCTTAACCCACTCCTGGCCTGAGATATTATAATTAAGAGTTGATTATGGGGAGCGTCTCGCTGTTGAAGCCTGTTAACTGCCTCCCAGAATACCTTACTGCAATTCCGAACAGCTGCTAAATGAGAGTTTCCGAGTCTTTTTGATGCAGAAAACTCTTCCTCTCCCTAATGGTCAGCTATTAGACTTGTCTGGACTTCCGAATCACCCCAACATCCCTAGGAATCCCTGCCAGCGCCTTCCCCAGATGGCGATTGGCTGCTGAACATTTCACATCAAATAAGCGGGGGTGTTATAAGACAGGATTAAGCGGTTTCATCAAAAAATTCTTAATAAAGATACACAAATGATAACATGAAAACAAAACCTCCCACAAACCTGCAACTATTAACCACAAAAAAAAACAGCAGTTTCTTTTTAAGGTGGTCCAGCGTTGCAATAGGATCTTTGAAATGCCACACTACCCCAAGGCAGTCTTTAGAATGATGAATACCATTGCAGGTTATTTTGTTTTGTCCCTACCTGACAGGGAAGCCCTTTCAATTGATAAAGTGTTGTGATCACCCCATTAGGTCTCTATCACAGTAGCTATTAAGGCACCACTGCAGGAAGTGTTTGGAGGCAAATATATAATCAATAGTTGACGCTCGTCCCCCTCCTCTGTAAGTTGGCTTACTTGGACCAGAACCCTGAAAGTCATTAACTACACCAACAAGACCCAGCCAAGCAACAGAATCCCTCATCTCCAGGTCCCTAGCATCCCATAGTACAGTATCAGCAGCTGATCCCAAAGAGCCGAGCTCGGTTGGCTTATTACCAAACTTGGCATTGAAATACCCAAATATTGAAACTCGTAACTGGGAGTCGTTACCCTTCACCAAAGATTACAGGCCCATATTAAAATGGAATAACTCAAACAAACGACAGTGGGAATTCGTAAAATCAACCAAATAAAAACTTAGAGCTAAAACAATCCTTGGCAAGCAAAGCCTGGTATGCTGTACTAGCTGTGTTAACAGAAACTTTGATTTTGAGATTTAATTTGACCCAGATCAAGAGACCCTACCCCCCCTCCTTAGCTCTCCCATTGGGGGAGGCCGTAGCAGGACATGAACAACATGGAAACCACTGCACATAATAGGTGATAGAGTCCACGTCTCCTGCAAAACTACAAAATCAAAGTTAATTATTAAAAAGACAGCCAGTTAGGATTTGAAATCTTGTTTTTAAGCAGATCCACGTTCCAACTTGCAAGTGTAAAATAGTTGGTACCACATATCTGCCCTGATTCCTGCCCCCTGACATCAGTGTTCATAGTGGTACAGGGTGCAGATAAATGGGTACAAACAGCCATAGAAGGTTCCTCCTTTGTAGCAGTAGAGACCTCATTTGAAGGAACAGAGAGGACAGCATCAAAATGCTGTGGCTGGGAGGCCTCGCCCACCAGCCCCTGAGTAAATGGACTGAAGTCAGAGGGTGAACTCTGGTTCCGCGGACCAATAAAAAGTCAATCCAGTTCATCAAGATCCATTAGCAGTGCAAACAGATTATTACATGGGATCATGAGATATTACAATCGTCAGATATACTATGAGTTGGTGGATCTCGAAACGGAACTGGATATTGGCCCAAATATGGGGGTCTATAGAAAAAGCCAAGGAGTAAGATGTTAGAATCCTTATACCTAATATAAGGCTGATGATACTGAATCAAACTTTTTCTGGCAATCGCTAGATCCCTAAAGTTTACACTTACACAGTCCCCTTGAATGGATTTAGAAAAAGGATCAATCCAAGCAACACGACGCACCATCACAATATTCTTATAGTCCTGTGCGTTAAAGTTAGAGTCGTTGACTAACCAATGACACACCTTATTCTGGAGCGGACTAGTTGACTCCTGACTGGGATCTGACAGAGGAGGAACACCTGCCAGAACCACAACATACGAACAGCAGACAGGGGGAAGATTAATCACAGGCAGCTGAAAGGGCTGAGATACAGGTCGAGATTCACGCACAGTAGGACAAGGTGGCACACAGGATGCAATAGAGCTAGTTGGTCCTGCCGCACAAACTGGCACGATAGATGGAATGGCTGACCAGGAGACACATCCAGATAACTATGGGGCAATATGATTGATAGGCATATATGTGCTGGCCATAGAAGGGAGGACAGTAAGTTAGTCATAGTTGAGGACCTGGTCTCTACAACAGCTTGTTGCTGGCACAGATTCAAACTTTTCCCCACTTCTGCCTCCAGTTTGTCCATTTTCTCCCTCAAAGATCTAAGACACTCTTTAAGAATCGTCATAAATGTTTACGGAACAGAGGCCCAAACAGAATCGTTTGTGACCCCCCATAGAATTACAATCGGCATACCCGAGGCCCCCGATGAAGTTAAAAAATTATCGACTGTTCCCAGAGTCCTTACTTTTATGCTCAGCAGCTGGCGGAGGTGCGGGTGATAAAGCAACTGAATGATCCTCACTGGGCCTGTGAAGGGCAGTATGGAAGATGGCCGCACCCTGATCCAGTATTAAAACAGGGCTATCCAGCTTAGCTGGCTCAGCTACCAACTCCACAGTGTCAACAATGGCCAAAACAGATGGATTATTCCAGTATATCGTATGGACAAACGTCCCTCAGTCAAGTTGATTTCCTTTGATATTACACTCACAGCTCTGGCCAGAAATGAATCTACTGTGGTAGGGTTGCCTCCCAGTGTAGTTTTATTACTTGTTGCCTTCCTATTGCCCATAGTGACAGAAATTGGGGAAATGTACCAACTAAATGAATATACTGCAGATGTGGTCATTAAGATGGGGTGATGTCTATGTGGGTTTATTTATTTTTTTATTTTAGGAGTTTTATATAGCGCTGACTTGACCCGGGGGTATCGGAGCGCTTTACAGCAGTGTTTCATAAGAGTTACATAGTAAAGCAGTCTTGAACATAAAGTTCGGAAGTCCAAGAGTGCTGAGGATTCTTGAGGTAGTAGTTGAGTCCTGAGGTAGCCTTGTTGAATGCTTTATTGAGGTAGTCCGAGAGTCCTGAGGCAACCTCATTTTATGCACACTTGACTAGAAGCGGGCTGAGGTGGATCAGTTTGATGCAAAGTCAAAGAGCAACGGAGTCAGGGTTGGCGTGAGGGCGGCGGTTATCCATTCTGGGTGGAGCGGTTGAGGAGGAGGGCTTTTAGGTGTTTTTTGAATTTTGTGAAGGACGGGATAGTTCCGATATCTGCTGGGATGGAGTTCCAGATTTTGGGTGCGTTTCCAGCGAATGACCTAGCAGCGGTTTTTTTGTTTGCGTGTTTTCATGGGGATGAGAAGGAGGGAGTTGGAGCTCCTGAGGTTCCTTGTCTGACCTGCCCTCTTGAGTTTGGCGGCCAGATAGTCCGGTTTTCCTGTGTGTAGGGCTTTGTGCGTGAGGCAAGCCGTTCTGAAGTAAGCCCGCTGATCAACTGGGAGCCATTTTAGTTCTCTTAGTGCTGGTGAAATGTGGTCGTATTTCCTGATTCCGGTGACCATTCTGGCTGCTGCGTTGAGGGTTGTTTTGAGGGGAGCTAGGTGGGTTTTTGTGGTGCCGGTTAAGGTTGCGTTACCATAGTCGAGTCTAGATAGCACCAGTGATTGGGTGGCTTGTTTGAGGTCGTTGGTAGGGATGAATGGTTTAATTTTGTAGAGAAGCTTCAGGTTGAGGAAGGCAGTCTTTGCAGAGTTTTTGATGTGTTTGGTCATGTCCAGTTTAGGGTCCAGGGTGATTCCTAGTGATTTTACGGAGTTAGCCAGGGTGAGATTACCGTTTAGAGCATCCATAGCTTTAAGCCATTCTGCAATTTGTGGGTTCTCTTCTTTGTTGGAGATGAGGAGGATCTCCGTTTTGTCCTGGTTGAGTTTAAGGTGATTTTGGGACAGCCAGTGTTGAATTTCTTTTAGGGTGTTGTTTAGTCTGAGGATGTCGTCTGGGGAGGAGGTTTCTAGCTAGATCTGGGTGTCATCAGCATATAGGTGGAAGGGGATATTAGCATTTTTAAGTATGGTGGTGAGGGGTTCCATGTATATGTTGAACAGTTGTGGTGAGAGCACTGAACCTTGGGGCACACCCCTGCTGACGGGGTGAAGGTCGGAGGTAAAGTTTTTGATTTTTATCCTTTGCGACCGGTTATGGAGGAAGGAGGTGAACCAGTGGAGGACCATCTCATCGGCACCTACCCTTTCTTGTAGGGCCTTGATGAGAAGTTGGTGATCTACCGTGTCAAAGGCTGCCGATAGGTCGAGGAAAATGAGTAGGCAGCAGTGATTGTTTATTTATATAGCGCAACTGTTACTCCAAGGAGTGTCCTGGCGCTACTATCGAAGGGTGACAGCGGGGGAAGAAGAAAGGAAATAGGGGCTGGAAAAAAAGCCATGTCTTAAGCTTTTTCCGAAACACAGGCGTTGCCTTGATACATCTGAGGGTCAAAGGCAGTTTGTTCCAGAGGGAAGGGCCCAAGAAAGAAAGGGCTTTGCCCCTAGACCTTGCCTTCCTGATTCACGGGATTCTGGCAAGGCAGAGATTCGCAGAGCGAAGGTTTCTCTGTGGGGCATAGAACTTAATTCTGTTTTGTAGACAGCATGGGCCAGTTCCATATAGAGCTTACTGGGTCACAAGCAGAGTCTTAAAGATACTCCTCTTCCCTACCGGCAACCAATGAAGACTCTTAGGAAGACTTGACACATGAGAGTCACAGGGGAGCCCGAAAATAGTTCCGGCTGCTGCATTCTGGACCACCTGCAGCCCATCAATCAGGTATTTGGGCATGCCTGAAAAGAGACCGTTCCCATAGTCAAGACGTGAGATGATCAGGGCTTGAATCACTTGTTGTCTGGCTGCAAAGGACAATAGGAACAGAAACTTCAGAAGAAGTCGAAGGACAAAACAAGTGCCCACCACTGAATTTACTTGGGAATGGAATAGCAATTGACCATCAAATATAAAGCCCAGGTTCTTCACCACCAGATTTTTTGATAAGTGGGGGGAGGCGTCAGACGGCAAAAGGACTGCCACGGTGTCTCCGCCAATGACCCAAAATAAAAAGCAGTTCTGTTTTTCCAGCATTACATTTAAGTTGGTTTGTAGACAGCCACCGAAAGGCATTTGCGAATTTTACTGCCTGGGTAAGGCTGGTTATTCTTCCAAGAAAACAGCAGCTGGGTGCCATCTGCATAGGACACGATTTTTGCCCCTAAAGATTCAGCCAAGGTAGCCAAAGGAGTAAGGTAAATATTAAATAGAGTTGGGTTCAGGGCAAAGCCCTGAGGTACTCCTACACTTGGATTGCGGGATTTGACCAAGCAGGGGTGGCACCATACCTCTTGTCCCCTCTCCTCCAGGAAAGATGCAAGCCACTTCCAAGCCAGCCCCCAATACCTACTGAGTGGAGACGGGCCAAGAGGATATGGTGTGAGATTGTATTAAAAGCAGCCGATAGGTCTAAAAGGACCAACAGTGCCCCGTCACCCACTTCCAGACCAAATCGGATGGAATCAACTACCATTTTGATGTGCTCCTATTTCTTCAGGCCCTTGATGAGATGTACTGTGACAAGTAGAATGCCTCTATGGGTTGCCGGTGTGGAGGCCATGGAGTAGAGCATTACCTCCATTCAGATGCATGAGTAGGAGGGCTTGAACAGCAGTTGTGAAATCACTCTGGAGAAGAAATAGCTTAACATCCTTTAGAAGCGGTAAGTGGTAACAGGTTGTCTTTATTTTTTTAGCAATGTGCTCCTCGAGGGTGAGGCTGGTGTTCAGTGTGAATCCATGTGACAAGGCATTCAGTGAGTCGGGTTTCGAAGACTTCAAGGTTCATACCACAGAGCCAGGTTTGTACTGTATCTTGTTTGTTGTTCTTGGCAAAGAACAGGAATTCTGTCTTGGTTAAGGTGAGCTTAAGACAGACGCTGGGCCTCCAGCCCTAATTGATGTGAATGCAGTGTTTGAGGCGTTGTAGGTCTGAAACAGAGGAGACTTTCAAGTAGAGTTGTGAATCATTGGCATATTAGTGAATCTTGTTGCGGTTATCTGCGAGTAGAGCATCAAGTGACTCCATGCATAGGCTGAAGATGACAGGCGACCGTATGGAATCCTGGGGAGCTCCACGGAGGACAGAGATCCTTTGTGACCTGGAGGTGCACATGTGAACAAACTGGTGCTGGTTGGAAAGGCAGGAGAAGAACCAGTGAAGGACATCATTGGTGAACCTGATTTGAGACTCCAGGGTGCACATGGGGTTCGGAAAGTCAACTGTGTCGAAGGCAGTAGAGAGGTACCTCAATATCATGAGGCAAGGGTTATCTCTACTAGAGTATGGGCGAGGATGGTGCAGCAAGAAGAGGAAAGGGGCCACAAAGAAAAGGTGAAATTTAGCAAATGAGTAAATGGTTGAGCAGGAGTGAGGATAAAGGTTATATAAAGAAAGTGAGAAAAGAGTAAAAATGAATGCTATAGCTAAGGGAGAAGGGCAAGCAATAACCAGAAAACAGGTCCATTTTTGCATTAAAAAAAATCAATCTTTTTGATGGCATCTTTGGGTGGTTTAGAGTCAAGAAACAAACAGCAGGCATTAGTGCAAGTGTATAGAAAGATGAGAAATGCGAGCAGAGTGTAAACCAGTATTAGGGGAAATTATGAGAAGCAACCAACTGGGCCTAGGTCCTCCGACTGCCTACCGATGACATCTGTTTAATGTGAGCAGGAACTGGTGGGCTAATGATGTAACTTGTGGTCCTGCAAAGCCAAGCGATTAAAACGGCAAATGCTTTATGATGAATGTGATGTAAATGCTAAACGCCAATCCTGTAGCATTATGCTGGCAGCTTCACCAACTACAAAGCCAGTAATTCACCTTGCAACACTGGAGTCCCTTATGTCACTGTAGGATTTGGCATTCAAGTTAAACCTAAAAAGCAGGCACGAATGCCAAAAGGAGAATGCAGTTTAACAAAGCACACACATTTAATTTTTTCTTTTCTTCTAATTTAGGTGAAGTATTCAATGCCATTGATTGAAGGTGGACCCTTTTTCTACGGACACGTCCCAGGAAGGGGCTTAGGAACCTGCTCTCATTAACTGCTTAGCAGGCACAATGTCACGATATCTAGGAACAAACAGCTGTATGGAAAGGAACAATAATGTTGGAATTCCACTTTGTACTCTTGCAAAACTACGAACGTTTGACGTGGGTCATCAGCTTCCTAAAATATCACAGTCTGCAATATATCTTTTCAAGATCCACATGTATCCTTGCACTGTTCCCAGACAATATATTGATAAAGAACATGAAATATACAAATCTATTTAGTCCCTTCAGAGACTCTCAACTCATTCCCTTGGGGACTATGAAATGGTCATCATGTTCTTTGCTATTTCAGTATCTCAGTGAACTGACAAATGCGCTGTTCTGGATGTCAGAACAGTGAAGTCTGGCAAAGCAGACCTAGCTTTCAAACCTTCCAAGAGTGGTAATCGGACCATCAGAAATTGGGCAACAGAATCATCTGCATTCATCATCTATATTTAGAGTTAAAATAATTATTACTATTAACCAAAGTTAAAGGTGATCTGATTTTTAAGCCTTCCTGAGCCAGCTCTCAATTTTTTAACCCCACCCCTTCTAACACAATGTATTTTTCTATTTTTATTTGCCTCAAAATGTATCGCAAGAGTAAATCTTTAACTCGGTTTAAAAATTTCTGAGAAAGATAAAGTGGAAAATAAATGTCACTGAAAAGATAAAGGCTTTAAGAAAATGACGCATGGGTCTGTGCGTGGGGGTAAAGCTTTTCAATCCAGCGCAAGGGCGAGTAAATATTCTGTTGATTGTCAATTGTTTTGATTTAAAGGGAGTATAGTCAGTGCCCAGGAACACCACAATGAAGAGGTAGTGTGAGAGCAAAATCCAGTATTATGTGCCACAGATACAGACTTTTCTAATAAATGGCTAGGTGGACGTGCGATATACAGAGAAACAATCGAATCAGGACTGGCTTCATATGACCAGGGTCACTGCAATTATGCGATTCTGCAAAACAAATGTCCACACAATCCACCATTTGTTGCAATGTTCTAGCTCCAGCAGATCAAGTTACTAAAAAAAAAAAAAAAAAAAAGAGCACCACACGGTGCAGCACAGGGCAGCCTTAACAAGGATTAAGTGGTCAATTCTCGCTGGTTGCTACACTTGGGTGTTAAAATCATACCAATGAGAGACTTTTCCCAATACAATATCAATATATGACAAAACGAGAAAATAGTGGAAAATACTGTCACACAGCGTTCCACAAAAAGCTGCGTAGTTTGCCTTTTGTTGCACACTAGTTTATCCAGCCATGCCACATAATTTGGCCTTGCACTGCCAACACAATTCGAGTGGCCATGCATGTGATCAATACCTGCTAGTCAGTAATAATGTGGTGGTGGTGCCTGAACAGACAATGGGCCTGATTACGACTTTGGCGCTATTGCACTGGCTCAAAGCCACGCAAAGAGTTCAACTCGTTCAGGTGGACGGTCTTTTTGCCTTTCCCACAGCGGTGCCTGAAAAAGAGGCACCGCAATGGGAACGGCAAAAATTTTCCAGCACAGCATGGACTGTAAAGTCCATGCCGTATTGGAACTGGGGGTGCAAGCAGACAAGGAGGGCACAGGTCGTGCCCCCCTGAATGCATCCCCATGGCAGGGCGGCCCCTTTTGTATCCCCACCGCCAGCCTTTTCATGGCGGCCTCACGCCCATGAAAACGCTGGCGGTGGGGAAACTCGTAATATGCTGGGCAGCACTGCGCCAGTCCAGCTCAGCATATTGCATCACACCACCGCCAGGGAACGGTGGTTCCCTGACGCAGCTGACGGCCCACCGCCGGAATGACTCAGTCGTAATCCGGCAGACGGTGGACCGTCACTGGTGCACCACTGCGAGTGCAACGGTTGTAAGACCGCAGCACTCGAAATCAGGCCCTATATACTCCACATGGTGGAGATAACGAACACTCATCAATCACAAACTATATAAATAATGTACACACAATGCCATGAGCGCATCAATCACTTTATCTTCTCCATGGGCACATGTTAAAAACAGCTACTAACAGAGCACACGAACACAAAACTGGTGGCAAAGGGAATAGTTAAAGCGAACAAGGACCACTCCCGAGTGAAAGAATAAAAGACGAGCAACTTTATAACTAGCATGCACCATACATTTGGTGTCCAGACAAGTAGAACACGAGAAGAGGTAGAAGAATAGTGGGTAAAATGTGAGTGGGGTCGGATGAGGAGTTCATTGTGAAGCTTGACAAAGCTGGTAGAAAACATTTCTTGGAAACACACCCACCCCACCCCCGCAATTCCCAACCATCTCGTTTATGACATGTAGTTCAATAGGATGCAAAAAGTCTCCGGTTCACACGCTGCTGGTCATTTTTCAAATCTTGATTTTTTTTTTCCAAACAAGAAACCTGAACAAATACATTTACTGCAATGTGCACAATCAAGTTAAGGAAACAAAGTTCCAGGTAAATTTTTAGCTATTAATGTAGCACCTTTTACAATTAGAATAGCACCAATTTAGGCTTCATTTTCATACGGTTGTGGGATTGCCATCGGTTAGCTGTGTATCGTTTTGTGGCTGCATTTGGCTAATAAAGATTTGTTATGTGGCTAGTGCAGTAATGGGGTGTGTGTGTAAAAATAAAATGAGTTTGTAAAAGTAAAGGTCTTTATAATCTGCTATGTATATGGATGACCCAGCCAAAGAACCTTTTTGTTTCTTATGTGTCCTACAAGATCAGCCTCGACAGGCCTCAGTCTTGTGACAATCGTCATCACAGGTATATCTTTGCTCCTGTGACCATGAAATAACAAATGCCACGTTAGACAACTACTCAAACTTTCCCCAACTTCTGGCACGCTGCTGCCACTTAAGCAGGAAGGGCCATGGCACACGCAATAACAAATCTCTCCAGCCTCTGCACTTTCCCATCTCACCCCGCTCCAATACCACAAAAAACAACAACAAACAGTTTTGCTACACTAACTAAACTCTGCCAAACCCATTTACCAAAATAATTTTTGCTTTTTTGGGTTGCAGCTTTTAGTGATTTCTAGCCTAAATGAATACCGTGGGTGTTGCCTCCAGACAGCCCTTACTTTCTTACTTTATGAGCATTTGTACAGTGCACAATCTGGCACTGGTTCAGCACTTTCAGTATTCTGGGGGCGACTTTCCAAATGATTCCGAGGTTTCCATAAGTCTGATTGGGCTTGTGACAGAGTTAGCCAGAGGGTAAATGGGCAAGTTTCTTTTTCAGGCAAACCAGTCCACGTCAACGAGTGTTGAGCGAATGTTCTTGGCATCTGAAAAGTGAGACAAGAAGGCAGCACTGAATCGTTTGGGATTCTTCTAGGGCGGTGGGCATGCCAGTTTCCCAGCATATATACATAAATGTTTAAGCAATGGGCAGTAATGAGTGCAGTTGGGTGCCACAATGACCCTTTAATGCTATATTAGGTCTTTGCTGCACATAGAGTAAGAGTTTGGCCTTGGTGTATTCTATTGTTCGATATGGCATGATGCTCTTGGAAAGATGTGAGCGCGGGGATATACATCTTCATGGTATGGTTGTGTTGAGTGCGTATGCAATGATCTGCCTGAAGCGTACCACTGGATGCTACGCAACTTTATCAAAAGACTCACTGGCATCTATATAGATTGCTTTCATGTGATTAATTGCCGTCGAGCTTAAGTCAAACAAAACAATGTCATTTGATATAACCTTCCCATTGTAGCCATAACCGTTTCTATCAATATCACTAGCAACAAAGTTAACACTGAGCAGTCATTCAACTCCACATTTGAATTTTCTGTCCAGAAAAAGCCCATGCACCACATGCCCATCCATCCTCCAGTGTAATGTTTGTGACTTCCAAGTGGTTCCACCAGGACCTCTCCAGTATCCCTAAAATTTGCAAAGTGTATCCCCTCACGCTTCCCACCCACTTTTACATTCCTCTAACAAATTCTGATTCTGCCCCACAGGTATAACCCGGAACTTCAACTGTGAATTAACAAAAACACACCCACTTCGGCTAATTGGTGTGCAGTTGATTATTATACACATACCCTCTCTATAAAGCGTACTTAAAATACAGAGCACAACCATGAATCACACAAACCTGCACATTGCGGCAGCAAATTACCATAAACCTGGAGGTCGACTCTGAAACCTTCCTTGAACAGCAGTTCTTAAACAACCTGATATTTTATACAGCTGGAAGGTGAACTTGAGAAAATTCAGTGTATTGGTTACTGAAGGACCTCTGCAAAAGGTTTCAGGAGCAAAGTAGCTACGAGCGCTTGCTAATCATTAACTACCAGGGGTGGGTTCTGAATAGAGTATTACACTGGAACTCAATGCAAATATCGGCTGAAGGAGGGCATTTGTTTTCCAAACACCATCCACAATCACAAAAGAGCGCTTTCATGATGGGTGCCAAGTTATGCTTCACCTAATCTGCACTGCATCCTGGTGTACATTAAGTGCAATTATGAAAATAGCCAGATCTCCTGCAGGTAGAGTTTGCTAATATGATCCCTTCATCGAGGAATGGCTCACTTTTAACCTAGGTGCTCGGCAAGCTTGGATTTCTCAACACAGAGTGCATTAGCCTTGGTGTCAGTAATTGTCTGGAGCACAGACACCCACGGGTGATTTTGATGAAGTATGAGCAGGCTATCTCCGAGTAGGAAGCCAACAAAAGTTAAATGACATGGAAATGCTGGTCAATACACCCGAGCCGGATCCCATGGCCCGTCCAAAAATGTATAAAGATAGGAGAGCACGCAATAATACATACCATATGCCTTCTGGAACGGAGCACGCTACGTGATTTATACATTCTGTTTTGGTGCGTAGACATTAACTATTTTCTCCAGCTACTAATTACTTGCTAATGATAATGTACTATCACGAATGTTACTCCTTATGTGAGACGGGTGCCTCCACATCAATTCCAGTCTTTTAAGGATGCTCAGATTCCTTCATGAACACTATGTTTCTCCTCGAGTATAGATCAAAGGACAATTAATTTTTTCCCCACACTCGAGATTATTTATATCTATATATACACACACACACAATTCTAAAGTCACTATATAGTTTAATTTTCAGCTCACAAAATTTTTTATATATATATATATATATATATATATATATATATATATATATATATATATATATATATATATATATATATATATATATATCACAGTTAATTGTTGTTTTCCACATCAGTATCCATTGATTTGTCCACGCTCATACCACTCTCCAAATTCATATACGCCTGATACTTCTATCTACATTCAAAATATTATTTCCAAAACTATCTCCCAGGTCCCATTACGGCTCGTTACCACCTTCAAACTTAACAACATCTCAGGGACTTGAATGTTTTGCACTTCATAATTATTGATTTAGATGCTTTACAAAAGTCACTTATTTATTGCATAAGCAAAGCTACTGTTATGATAATATGAGCCAATCTATGATTCATAAAATCAAACACCTGCAAATATTAATGTCAAGATTCAGATTTCATTTTTGGCGGTTGTATTTCCCTCATCCTGTACTCTGATCCCTAGAAGCATTATTGAAATAGAAACAGAAATTGAGGAAACTGGTCAATGGCAGCATCGTCAGTGGCAGAGGCCGAGTGGGATCTCACGGGATTCAAATACTCACAAGTGGGGTGGATCTACTACAGCCCATACCAGTGACGAAATACACAAAGTGTATGAAAGGCGGACTACTATTGAAGATCCAGGAAACTGATATCTGGTTGAGCAGAAGTGGGAGTGAGTTTCAGGAGATTGAGGTAGAGAGGGAGCTAGCTGGTCTGTCCTCTCAATCGGTTGGCTTGAAACTCTGCTTTTTAGGTCTCGTTGGAAACAGCGTATGCACGGTCACTTGCAAGACATTTTGTTAGTTCACAGTTGGCTTGGAGTCTGCTAATTGCTTACCATTCGTTTGCTTCATTGTCACTCATTTGCTTGATTCTAATTTGACAACCCACGCGGGGCTTCACGTCCTCTTCTTGTGTTTGACCCTTCCCTGGGGCATGGCAAAAGTACTTGTGTTCTTCCATTGCTTGCATTGCGGGAGCTACTTTTTTTTTTTGTGGAAGCACACCGTGAGAATGCATATGTTTGTAGGCTTGCTCCCAGCCCCTGCCGCTCTCCATCCCCGCTCTCTGTGTTGCCTCCTGCTCTCACACTCTATCCGTGTCACCTATTCCCCCCCCTTCTATCCGTGGCGCCTACAGAGACCTCCTCTTCGAGTTGCCTTCTACCCTGCAGAGCAAAATTTAAACTTTCAGCCGCACTGCTATAAAATATGGCTAAATAAAAACATTGAGAAAGCCAATATATCTCGTAGGGGAGACCGATGGGCAACCCGAAATGCTCAACAGGATATCTGGATAATGAGACAAATTCTACCGTGTTTTTCAATTGTCTTTATAAATTAAATGATTAAAAATTTCACGTTAGTAGATAAATCTAACTGCTTTGGGAACTTTATGCAAACGAATATTTGATATTTCCCTGATGAACCAATGTACCCAGAATCATGTGTGTCAAAATATATTGCCTAGTTTCAAAGTAGAGACAGCCAACTATAAAGATTGGTAGTTTTGTAAACCACAGTGAATTTAAGATAATGAAACCAGGTTTTATTGAGCAAAAAAGTGCTTCGTGATCACACACATTTGAAGCAAGTGCTGGAACTGACAATCAGGCATATAATCAACAAAATGTACATTGACAGGGAATTTTTTTCTAAGCTTTTTTTCTAATGCTTCCAAAGCAGGTAGCTGTATCTATGAAGTAAAATTAGTAAAGTCTTAATAAAATAACCACTGTCATCTACGGCTGAGCCAGGTATGTTTCACTACATTACATCTCATTGGAAGCATCCTATGAGACAAACATTGCTAACGCCAATAGGCCTGCCCTATAACTGAAAGTGCCGCTTCATCCGCAGCTAAGTTTAGGCACGCAATAAGATATCATTCTACAACTCGTGCATTGCTTCGGTCTCTCACCAACTCATTTTTGGAGTCACCCACTCACCCATCCAGTATAAAACAAACACAAATGCAACAAGCATATGCATGAAAAATTAAAAGAATACAAGTAGACAAAGAAGGAAAAATGTTTCTGCCTAAATGTGGCATGTATATGCTTCCTAAAAAAAAAAAAAAAAAAAAAAAAAAAAGAATGGTGTGGTAATGTTCATAGTTTTAAAGTTCCGATACAGCCACCACATTTAGAATAAACATATACGATATACAATGCAGAATACCATTCCAAAAAGGGCACTCGATAAACATGGGCAGACATCTTGGAAAGCTATTGTACATAGTGTATCAATGTTGAACAGATCCAAGACTGCTGACATGTTGCTTTTACAAGTGGCAGCCATCTTGAAGAGTAAAATAAATACGTTATTCACAATACTGTTCCAAGATGGCTGCTCAGTTTAAAAGCAGTGGCCATGAAGGATATTGCGCTCTGCAGATGAAAAAAAAGAGGAAAGGGAGTGTCTCAGTAGTCTAGGTCGCTGAGGGGCACGCAAAAAAAAAAAAAAAAAAGTAAAGAAAAAAAAAAAAAAAAAAGAAGGTTAAGGAAAGAAATGAAAAGGGACCCCTGAAAAACCAAAATAGAAACTACTGGGCTGGCTCACCCGCACCGGTGTACTCATTTTTAGGCAGATGTGCATATGTGATATGGCGAAATGCCATAATGCACAGTACAATAGAGCTAATTGCTTAAGTGGACAGACCCACTGCTCCATGCATAATCATCAAAATCCAGGGTTTGTCAAGTATGCACAACATTAAAATGCAGTAAAACAGCATACAGCCTCTAAGAGGGCCAAACAAAGATTAACACCATGCAAATCTTGTACCCCAGGGTTTATTGGGGGTAACCAACACCAAAACCCTCGTCTAAAACAGTATTACCGGAGGTTCGGTCTAACAAAATACACTGTTTAACAGTGTAAGAAATATTCACCCTCAAAGGCCTAATAGCTTGAATATATAGTTCTCAATAAAACAGTCTTCTGAATCTAAAGTGTGGAGAATAAGAAATATAATTCTTCCTGCGAGAAAATATGCGAAGATCTAAAATAATTAGAAAAGTATGGCACATGGTAAACAAATCAGCTACTGGGGAATTTAGGTGTAGAGTTTACAGCTAAGCAACTCTGTTTTCATGGGTTGAATAAAAATACACTGACTTTAGTAGTGTACAAATTCGATGAATAAGGGGGTACAGCAATGTCATAGCTATGCAAGTGAAACAATGCAAGTGTCATCTCACACTATGTCCATGCCTTTGGAGCAAGTTGTTTGTTGTTTTCAATATAGTAGGCGTCTGGGCACCCAGCCTGTCGTTTGCTTGTAGCCTCCAGTTCCTGCTTGTTCCAGCCTAATCCAGTTACTGCCGTTTGACCATTGACACCGCCGCTTCCTTAGTTTTCCCAGTCACTGTTCTTCCCACCAACAGAAGCCTCGCCCACCGCAGGTCCTACTTAATGCAGGCCGCAGCACCATCGACGACCACAATGACATCAACACGACCAACCTGCTTGAGAGCATGAACAACATCGGACTCACCAAACACGTCCACGACCCCAGGCACAGTGCAGGACACACGGTGGTCCCCATCTACACCTCCAGTGACTGCATACAGACACCTCGGATCTCACCTGGACCGACCACACCATCATTCACTTCAATGTCACCAGCTCACGGACCCCTGCCCCCATTTGCCCAACACCCCCCACCGCATGTGGAGCAAAGTCTCAAAGGACACCTGTATCAATGCCCTCAACACCACCTACCCCATTTCCTCCAAAAACCTAGACCAGAACGTCAGAAACTTCAACAACTAGATCACCAACTGCACTGACAGCGTCGCTCCCATCGGCAACAACACCCACAGAAGGTCCACCAAGCAGGCTAGCTGGTACACAGAAGACCATCGAACTTTTAAACGACACTGTAAACAACGGCAAAGGAGACGGTGTACCACCAAAGACACAACCGACAAAACCGCCTTCAAGACAGCCCTCAACCTCTACCACAGAAATTTGAGAGAATCAAAGAAAAAGACCTTAGCCACACACATCAAATCAATCTGCAATAACAGCAAAGAACTCCTTAACATCTTCAAAGAATTCTCCAACCCCTCAGCTGCTACCACCACAGACATTGGACTAACCGAATGGAGACAGCTCGCCCCACAGGACACTGCCATTATCATGAACTCTGTCCGCTCAAGGGGCCCCAACCGACCATGCCCTCACATCTTCAATGTAAGCGAAGCCAGAATCAACCATGTACTCACCACCTTGTTTAACACCTCAATTGCCACAGCCACCTTCTCAGAGGGCTGGAAACATGCAGAAGTCAATGCCCTACTAAAGAAACAATTGGCAGATCTCATCGAACAGCTACCAACCGATCTCCCGGATACTGCTCCTGGTCAAAGTATTAGAAAAAGCAATCAACAACTCCCCTCACATCTAGAACAGAACATCCTACTCGACTCCTCCCAATCCGGATTCTGCAGCAGCCACAGCACCAAGAGAGCCCTCATAGCGGCTACCGATGACATTGGTGCCCTACTCGACCGTGGAGAGACAGCTGCTCTGGTCTTCCTAGACCTCTCAGCAGCCTTCGATACAGTCTGGCACCACACACATCATAAAGCTGCACAACATAGGCATCCAAGGTTGGATGAGCTGTGTCTCTCCTCACTGGACTAAGGCAAAAAGTCAGCCTTCCCCCCTTCGCCTCCGAACCCAAGGAAATCTGTGGAGTACCCAAAGGATCCTTGCTCAGCCCCACCCTCTTCAACACTTATATGATACCGCTGGCCAGCATCGTCAAACCCCAGACTCAACATCTTATCCTATGCCGATGACACACAACTCATCCTCTCCGAAGACACCACCAACACCAAGATCAACTTCCACAACTGCACAACAGACATCGGCAACAAGATAAAGGACAACTGCCAAAAGCTCAACACAGAAAAGACAGAGGTACTGATCTTCGGAAATAAAAGCTCCACATGTGACGCATCCTGGTGGCCCTCAGAACCTGGACCTACTCCTACCCCCACTGACCACACTAGTAACCTAGGCATCATACTGGACAACAAGCTAACCATAACGACTGAGGTCAACTCTATCTTCTCCTCCTCCTGCTTCCTCGTCCTCCACTTGTTTAATAAGATATTGAAATGTCTACCCGAAAGCTCAAAATGCACCATCATCCAGGCCCTCATCTCTAGCAGACTGGACTATGTCAATGCAGGGATCGCAGCTCAACTCCTGCGACAACTACAGATCATCCAGTACGCCACAGCCAAACTTGTCCTAGATCTCCCTAGATGTGCCCACATCACCACCTACCTCAGGGAACTCCACTAGCTCCCTGTAAAGAAAAGATGCCAGTTCAAGCTCTTGACCCGCCCATACAAGGCCCTACCCAACTGCGGGCCAGCCCACTTGAACCACCGCCTGAACTTCCATCAGCCTCCTCCGCTCCGCTTCTCTTTCTCTAACCCTCACACCCCCCATTCAATGTAACAGATGCGGAGGCCGCTCTTTCTCCTACCTAGCAGTGAAAACATGGAACAAGCAACCCCTTCAACTTCGGACCTCCCCCTCTCTTCCAGAGTTCCGAACGTCCCTGAAGAGTTTGCGATTCGGCTAATCAAATGGACCCTGCCAGCACCAGGGAACCCTCATGGGTGATAAGTGCTCCCCAAATTTACTGATTGAACAATCATTCCATTAAAGGAAAAATTCCCACTGCTTGAAACTGTCAGATGCCCCTTACAACTTAACAGAGCAAGGAAGGGTCAAGGCACACAAGTCCTGCACTCGTCAATACGAAGTGATTATAGTTAGAAATGTATTATCTAAAACATGGTGCAAAGAACCAGAGACGTGACCCAACTACGTCTCTATATGGGGAAGAGAAACACCCCAAACCGAAACACACAACGTGGTTCACCACTCAATTTCACAATTAGATAGTCAAGTAGCATGGGTTATAGTCCATAGTCTGCAAATAGAGAGAACAAAGTGACAGTCTTCTTAGTAAAACATTGTGCGAGTCGTTCTTCCTTGGAAAATAGATTCTTTATTCAAAACTTGTCCATAAAAACACAGCATGCAACTGATAGCCGACACGTTTCGTCCCCCTGGGACTTCTTCAAGGCTTAGCATACGGATGATGTTTTCCGCATGGTCTTCAAGTTGTGTTTCCTAGTTTGGATACAATGTTGTATTCAATTCATTGGAGTACAGTCGCTCCAAATCGTAATGGCGTGACGTCCGGTTCAGAAGGTAAAGAAGAAGAGAAATGGACCCTGCCAGCGCCTGGGTACCCTCATGGGTGATCCACAAATGTACTGATTGATTGAATAATCATTCCATAAAAGGAAACATTTCCACTGCTTGAAACGGTCAGATGCCACTTACAACTTGTGCTCTGCAATTTCTTCAACTATATTAGAATCACCTACTCCAATATTTGAAAACTATATGGCGAGAAACTGAGTAAATGACGTAGAAAAAAAGTTTAAGGAGTGGCACTATAAGAAAACTCTTACTACCCATCAAGAGGGCATTCTACATAGAAGCATGGGATTTATTAATTAAATGGCAGCTGCAAAAGAACACAAAGTGGAAGAAAGTAGTGGTGTGGGAGAAATGTTGGTACTCATCTCAGGCAAAACTGATTGAGGACACTAAAATGGATCAGACAATATAGGCTAAAAATTGTGAGAATGCAGGCATTAAATTGAGGATCTAAAACACAATGTAAACCTCAGTATGTTTCTCTTGATTTGCAGTGTCAGCTAAACTACTCTGGGTTTTAGCAACATAATTTAATATGGCTGGAACTCTGGTTCTGAGCTGTCAGAAGATATACATAATCAAAGGCTTTGTCCAACTGTAATTTTCCCAATACCAGATGTACCGCATGCACCAGATTTCACTGGCATTAAAGACCAGGGTTGGGTAACCTGTCTTGATATTCTATGACCATACTGCTTGTGATCATCATACATACCACTCAGGCAATAGAGCTATGTTCTCATTGATGTACCAAACTCTTTGGTGAAGTCTACATAAAATACAATTTCCAAATCACTGTAAATTACAAGAGGTCATACAAGCTACACGCAACCTTTCTAACAGCTTTACATTTGTGTGTTTACTCAACCTACCACTATGTAAAAAGATCTCCATCTATATTAACAGCAAGTTCCTTGTAAAATCTATGCAATAACAATAATCTCGGCAGCACCAACAATGGAGATATTCATACGCAGCCTGGAACTTGGCATGTTGGCACACTTGGCCACAGGCCTACCATGAAAATCCAATAAGTAGTTGAGACGAATCAAACGGACAATGGTGCAAGTCTCTAAAGTTCAGATTTTGGCATGTCACGAGAATTTCAGCAGCTCATCTCACCCGAACAGTTTAATTTTTGCAGTAGAGTGATCTTTGCCTCAAGCCATAGAAATGCAAGTAAAAGAGATTGGCCTGCAGGCACCACAAGAAAGAGCAGGCATGAGAAACTAAGAACCGAGCTGGATACAGACATAGCTCAGATGGGTCTTCTGTTTATGGACTATGATTACATTTGGGAAATTGCTCATGTTTTCACAACACACATCAGAAAAGAGACTATTACCACTCAAGGAAAGCAGGATGCCTTCACCCTCAGTTCATAAGGAAGTTTCCCCGACTCAAGATTGACCTTGCAATGTCCCAAAAATAATAGCATTTGCTTCTCCATGGCAGGGGCACATTAATGGGTTTATGTCGTTCTACTGAATTTGCAAGATGCATTGTGTAATATATAATTTATGAATTAGATGACATTACCACAATATCCACAAAATCACCTTTCTAAATCAAAGAATACAATAGAATTTGTAGAACTCTTTAAATCTTCAGCTCAGGCATCTCGTCCTGACTTCAATTCAAAATATTTGTGTGCAAGCAAGTGATCTATAGGATTCCAAAAATGTATATTTGTAGAAACTAAACCGGAATTGAGAGGATTGGGATCAGTAGGCTTCTGATGTCAACAAAGTTAAGGGGCTGGTTAAAAATCAAAAGGTACATCATTGTCCTGATGAGGAAATAAAGTTTTAAGAGGTGAAAGCAGAAATAACCAAATGTATTTTTCGCTAAGAATGAGACCAAATGCCTTTATAATCGAAGCTTTGCCATAACTTTTTATACTCCCTACCTTCGCTGGGATTATCATTGATATTTATTTTACATATAATTTTCTCATTTGGACTAGGCAATTCATGTGCAACAAAACTTAAATCGCATCTACATGTGTAACTATTTATTTTTTTGCTGAAATCTGAGATTGAAGGTGAGCACGGTTTGGTGATCTGATCAATCGAATGATGCATTCTAATGTCCGTGGAGGGGGGTGGTAAGAGTGGAACGGGAGGGGCATGTCTTCTACATACAGTATCAAAGCCACAGATTCTCTTACTACCCTTTGGCCCCTATGGGGTTGAAAAAACAGGCATCATGGACCAATCCTCTAAGGTGGACAATGGATGCTTCAGGCTATCCACTGCATTCACTTCAGAGTACCTCGGTCTTCTCTCTCCTCTTCAGGGCCAACAGATGGTCCCCCATTCTTTTTCATCAGTCAGCAACCCTACTTCATTTTGCTTGCTTGCTGTTTACAGAAAAGGTAGGATGCCCACCTTTATCCACAAACTATGAAGGAGTTTGTCAGGGTGGATGGATGCACGAGAGTGGCCATCTTTGCAAGCCTCTGCATTATGTCACAGAAAAGTCACGATTCTGTACCGATCAACAAACAAGTATACGGACTAAAAAATAACATTTAAAACCACTAAAAGTACATTATTTGGGTTTAGGTATGAACCAATAACCATCTCCCTTACAATACTCAGGACCTCAGACATGACTTATGGGAAATTGCATCAAAGATGTCATTAACAGAAGATACCAGGCTGGAGTTTCAAGGACAGTCAATAGATGTCCTCTCTAAGATTTAATGGGATAGAAAAGTCTGCACTTCCACCGACATTCTAAGAGATGCCCTTACATGGATTAAGGGTCAACGGATGTAGTTCCATTGACAATCAACAGATGTCCCAAGTTTCACATATTAACAACAGGCTGAAGTTGTATTGATATTGACGGACAAGCAGTGCATGGAGATATAGCAACGGGTGGAGTTGAACTATTACTTTCATGTCCAAAATATAGAAACTCTAAGAAGAGATTGGTAGGTCATTACACCGACTCAAAGAACGTCACAGAATTCTACAATCTCTGTATGTCAGTAACGTCTAAGAAAATAGGACAAGCCACATATTCCAATTGAACATTTTATTAAAAAATTAGTTGAGCTTGCGGTGTGAAAGTTTGTGATGAATACGTGCATTTTACATTTCTAAAGGGTCACTACCTTGCGTAAGAACACCACGGAAAATTTGCTCTCAGGGTAGCATGGTTATAAACTGATTCAGTCAAACAGATGTAAACTAGTGAAAACCTAAGAAAACTCTATAGGAAGACCCAGCACAGTTATTAAAAATCATCTATTTACTATGGTTCCCAATAATCAAGGATTGAGGTCGATGTAAAATCAGGTAGAAAACACTGACGACAGCCACAATATAAAGTAATAAGCTGAATTGTATGAAACCCACCATTTACTAACCCATAGATTTGTTGAGAATCGGAATGAAACTACTATACATTTATAAATACCACAACGGATATTCAAACAAACATATTTGAACCTTCTATGGTTGGGATATATCCCTAGATGCAATCATTTCAGAGCTCGAAGACAAAACTCAAAGCACTCCAGGCTCCAAGAACTGGCTTGCGCATCACTCTATTTGGGTTGACCCAACTGTCCTTTTGTTCTAGAACCTTGATCATTAATTTTGCTACTCACTTGGGCACGTGGTTTAAGGTTCCACTCGCATGCCTTCAAGGATTCTGGGAAGTTTCGTGCCAGGAAAAAAAATCATGCAACCCCCAAAATTCTGTATATTGCAGGAAGTGACGCACAGCATTTGACCATAGCAGAAGAAATGGCACATGCAATACTATTCCAGAAACGTGTTGAAAATAGTTTATGAAAAGTGAAAAATATTGCATGAATGCAAATACTGTCAAAATGTATTGCTTAAGTTTCCAAGCGCAGCAATACAAAAACAAGCAGAACGTGTTTCCCATAAATCTTGCATATTGGCATGATTCGAAAGATATCTGCAAGAAATTAGATCAATGCAAAGTTGCTGCCCCCATGATCAATGCACTTCCATACCACAGCTCTCTTGTGCCCCTTCAACTGGTTACTCCTGATTAACTCACCTTGCCACAGTGGGAGGTAGCAATGCCCGAGCACAAAAGTAAGAGCAATGGAAAAGTTACTGGATCTTGGCAAGCATGCCCATTTTTTATTTTTTTTTAAACTTTTTTTGTTTTGCAAAGGTAAACAATAGGCAAAAAATAAATAAAAATGCAAAATAAATACATAAATAAACGAGTGGCCAAAGACACCAGTCCTGGCACTGAAGTACACTGGATCAGATAAAATGCAGTCTCTCAGTGCTAAAAAGGCAATAGATGAACTGGGCTGACTCGTTATCCTATAGCATATGTTGTGGTGGGCAGACGTAAATAGGAATGACAGTTGAAGAGACCAATGGATGAAGAAAGCTGACTGAATGCTTGTATTTATGTATGACTTGGTTACAATTTTAAAAATTTAATAAAATCCGTCAAACAAGCAAAGCGGAATCTAGGCCAGAACTAAAAAAATAGAATCTCAAATATCCAAGTGAAAACGATCTTTTTATATGTCACATGCTTCCCTAATTTCGGAAACTAAGAAGTGTGTGAAATCACCACCAGGAGGCCTACTAATTGAGCTCTTTGAATCACAATTATCACAATTCTCCCCTTTAAAATGGGAATGGTGCATGCGTAGTTATCTTATAGTCCACAGTTCATACACCAGGGATGTAAAATGTGTGTTTGCTACAGAAACTGCTGGGGCTCTAGCATGATGGGTGCACAACCCTGGTCTGAACCAGTAGACAGGTGTGCATGGTGCAAGCCAGGGTTGTATGCCCATTCAACAACTAGATTGCAATACTGATAGAGCCCGCAACAACTCACAAAAACTCAAGTTAACACAGGGGTTGTAGACAGAACAGCATGGAAATATGCGCAGATCCACTGCTTTCCATTTCCATGTTCCTCTTAGCAGCCACTGCCCAAAATCACAAAGTCAAGTTAGCACGGACTCTGCGGCCAGCACAATTTAATTGGTTAAATATGCACGCAACCTCAGTCTGCATCATGGTCTACCAGGGCCAGACAGGCCGTTTAATCCACCAGGCATTTCCCTAGTGCGCTAGGGCCCTTGATGTCTCTTACAGTTCTACCCAGCTCACCGAGGTTAATTGAAGCAGCATGGGGGAGCGTCAAGGGATAAAGAAAGAGAAGGTGGAGCGAAAGCAATCAGAGGAATAAAAGTGAAGGAGAGGATGGATGGAAAGACTGCATGAGGAGACGAAGGGAGCACGGGTAGTTTGAGCATTATTCATAGGCCTGCTTTTGGTTACCCAGTCCGGTTATGTGGTCAACCATGCTCTAGTGCCGAACAGAAATGCGCACCCATTTGGATACCACCAGCGATTTCAGTGAGGCACTTAGCAATCCAGAGCACCTGTCCTAGTCAGGAGGTATCAGCAGCTAACTATGAAAAGGTCTATATTGAATGGCTGCCCTAGTGTTTACTTACCATATCCAGAACCCACAATCATAAATGTTGGTCTCCGAATGTGCCATATCTGCTAATTAACACAGGCCACCAAGTTATCATTCCGTACTGAGACATCTCTCAGAACTTACATCTTTGAAATGTATCATAAATGCAGATTCCAATCACAAGACTAAACTAGTCGGCTCACTTCAATGACCTATAAAAGGAAGGCAGACCCCTATTTTGATTGTTTTTAATACACAAGATGATCACCCTTTGTAAAAAAGTGATCTTTACAGTTTGGGAGCAATTATAACGGGAAATTATAACAGACCATGATCACACCTACTGACAGGACAACTGAGGACACTTTTGCAAAGTTATAAAACAGCACAAGTCTTCGCAAAAAAAACAACTATGCCAGATCACTACCACGTGTGCAGAGAACAGGTAGGATCTCACATTCCAAACAAAGCTTGCTTCCAATATCTCTCACAAGCACTGAAACATTTACAGTGAAATAAATCTATATCTTTTCAGCTGTATTACAAATAAGATTCAAATTATGTAGTGATTAAGGGTGGTACCACAAATTTCCAGGATTAAATTTATCAAAAGCAAAAGATTAGGTGTATTCTTTGTAAAAGGTTTATATTGGCCTGTCATGATTAAATGAGCACTGAAATCCATCAGGGGCAGTTATCAAGGACATGCAATACCAATTGACATTATGGATCACCAGGCTTCTCAAAATAGTTAAGTCTGCATGTGTCGCCAATCAAATACTGGTTCATTTAAGGTAAAAGAATTACATAATATAAATAAACATGATACTCCTGAAACAAGAGTCCCTATGGAATTAATGCCAAATATGCAACAACAACAAAAAAAATCTTTTAGGATTTCTCCCCATCAGGGCCACCACAACTGCTTACATTAAAGCTAAAATATCTCCTCCATGACAAGGAGCATGAGAAAAACCAATTTATTTTGGATTTTATATTTCATCCTTTCTTGCTCCTACACAAAGGTAAAATACCTTTCAGCTTGAATTCAAAGAAGAGGAGCCCAAAAATGAGCCAGTTTCATTTGAAATTTAGTCAATGGCATAAATGTATCAAACAAAAAAATAACCTAAAAATAGTGGAACATATATGACTGCCAAAGTTCAAATGACATTGCTCAATGTTTATTAGTGAAGTCGGCACTCTTGGTTACTAGTGTCATCTACAACACAGATGACACCTCTCCGATGTAGGCATTCTCTTTCTATCCCACATGATCCGGTGTCGTAACAATGTGAAATTGAATTAAAGTGAAAATATTCTCCATCAGCTCCCACTGAGTTACCGCCAAAGCATTACACCTATTAATGTGATTCGCAAGAGAATGTCCTTAATTAACATCACATGCCCATTAAAAGTGCTGTTATAACAGGTAGTTACTGACTTAACGCTCGCTGGAGGGTGCCCTGTTGTCAAAGCTATAAAGTGAAATTGTTTGTGAAGCATCAACACCTAAGCAACGGAGGTGGTCGGAACACAACCTTGAAGACAGCCATTCTGTGATGGTCTTTTGCAGTTATTCCTCCTGAAGACACACATGCACTACTCAGATGCATTGAGGAACAGCCATTTATTAGCAGATTTGTACTTGGGCTGGAGCATCGGATAAGGTGGGTTAGGGAGTTGCAGGCCCATGGACAAGCAAAACTGAAACAGTAGTAGTAAGTGAAACAGTCTTCTAATTAAAATGGCCATTAGTTTTTGTGGATTGCATTCTGTGCGATGATAGGATAGTGAGATAATGAAATATTAAATTGAATGATATTTTCCTTCAAAATCCGTGCAATATAAATATTTTGCCTACTGCATAAATTAGGTGTTTTTATGGGACACCCTTAAAGAGAACTTTGGATTGCAACGGTGGTCGATGAGTGAATGCTCAAACTAAGGCAATATCAGGAAATGATACAACTGGACAGCTATTTTTCAGTTTTACATCCATACTAGACATACAAGTGTTGCACGCTGTACTGGGATGTGGGGACTGCAGCGTTCCAAAATTCCATCCCCTGGAATCTCTCTTAAAGCAAAAGTAGGATATTGGTGATCTGCAGGCAACAGAAACAGGCAAAGCACTTTTAAACAAGGTTCCCCTAACTAATAATCAACCCAACTTCTAAGCCAATAGGAGATTGGCTCATCTCCTTACCAGCCTTGGCTCTCCATTTAGACTTGGATCTTCTATGTAGGGATGTATTGAGAGTCACTGCAGATCCCCAATTAGGATTAGAGGGAGAGACCACATTGGATACAAGATTGTGTACATCAAAGGGGGATTTCGCACATTCGATCCATATGACTGCATCAACATATTGAAGTACCTGCCATCATAAAGTGAAAAAGTTCCTTCCCTCGTGGTACATTCGGCTGCTAGCTTAAGCATGGTCAGCCTTAATGAAGGGATTGATCTAACCATAGCTGTTGGTGCAATAAATAAAACATACATAGTTATGAATGACAAATAAAGATACTGAATCCATGTAGATGTCACTTCACCACCTCTTATAAACAAGAGATTCTACTTACTCTCCATCTATAGATTTCTATTTATCTTAAGATCACTGCAAAATTTGAAGCGCCTTGAAACGGACATTGTGCAAAGTGATTTTCAACTCGCAACGATTGGAAAATGATCATATACATTTATCATTCTTTCTGCAAAGCAGTACATACATCCCTGGGTTGTTCTTATGCCTCCAACAACAAACCCCATGCGAACTACTATTCTAGAACTAAAAACATGAATTATTCCGACGTTAGGAACATTCAGAGCTAACAAAAGAAAATTGCAGACATGTTGGGTGGGGGAAAAAAAGCATTAAGAGAGTCATAAAATGCAAAATCTAAAACTTTGGTAGCCCCTACCCATATTAATAACGAATGGTTCTGTTCTTCCAGTCCTCCCGCAGTTTTAGTTTCTTGCTGTGATTGGCTACGCATTTAGAGGGAGAGGAACCACTGCACTTTAAATGGGCCCATGACGCTAGCAGCACCCATTCTCACAGACGGATTCGGTTGAACATTTGACACGGTTCACTCGTCTTCTCTGCATTTGATGCGGGACGCGCGCACAAGTTGCTTACACCTGCCGTGAGGGGGAACGGCTTTGCAGTCTGTTTTCGCCGCCGTGAGGGGAACAGCTCCAACTCCTATTAACTTTACGCCGCCGTGAGGGGAACGGCCTACATTTCCCAGCAGCCCCAGTATCGGCGCTGGGAAACAGCGTCAGCACCGGCGCCTCCCGCCAGGACAAGAGCGCGGCTGCCCTCCCGCAGCGCGGGACGCGCGCGGGCCGCGCCCGTGCGAAGCCCGGGCCAAGGGCGGGCCCGTCCGAGGCCGGAGGAGGCTGGGCCTCCCCTCTAACTTTCTAGCCCCGGGATTTGCAAACAAGGTACTGTGCTGTGTCCCCTAGAACCCTACCTTATAGTTATTGGAATTGCTTTTTCTTTTACTGGCACACAGTGAATACAGCTCGCATCTCAAATGACTTTATGCTGAGAATAATCTTGGAACACTTATTCCGCACTCATTTCTCTGTGTGTTAGTTTGAGTTGCACAGACCCTCTTCTATTTTATCTTTGACTTTTGGAAAGCAAACTATACAAGTTGTTACCCGCATCGGCTCTGTAATTTTGTGTCTGTAGAACTTGGTACTCTAATCACGTTGGTCCTAGATAGTGCTCCCTATTAAAGGCTTCCCCAATAGGTATCCCAGTAGTTGTGGATACCCATAGAGCCTTGTAGTGGAGATCTGTAATATTAAGCTCCTGTGCCCACTCTAAATCTAAACCCTCTTAACCAACGCTAGAGTCTAAATACAGAGATACTGTAGAATGGGGAGACGAACCTGCGTTGTAAAGAAACAGGCCCTGGCAATGCCCAAACCTAACACCAAACCAACTTCTATTGATAGGATGTTGGAAAAGGCCTTAGGAGCTGTGGCCACCGAAATAGAGCGCACCGAGAGAAGACTGTCCTTGACCCCAAATCTAGAAATTGCAATGCCTGACCCTAGCACCTCACAAATTATAGGGGTTTCGATAACTGATTCTCCCAGTGACCAAACATCAATAACTGAAGCAGTTAGCCCCGAGCAACCTAGGGCTGTCACATCTAATCAATCGGGTAAAAAAGATAAACCCAAAGTGAAAGCAGTAGTAAGAAGGAAGAAGTCCGCAGGAGTGATCCCTGATAATGGGAAATCTGGGATTGGTGACCTAGAAGACAGCATAGAAACTACAAGCGATCAGCCAGGGTGGGTCACTAAGCTAGTGGTGGATCTACAGATCCAAATGAGGGATATAGTGAAGGACGAACTCAGACCTTTACAGGAGAGGGTTGACAGTTCTTTTTAATGACTGGACAAGTACTAGGGGGTAGTCCATTGTAATGTTGGTCCTGAAAGCAGAACACGAGATCAGACCACTGCAAGTATTATACTGGCCAATCCAGGCCCTAAACCCAGTGAGCAAGCTCTGCTACCAACATCAAACAGGGAGACACATACATTGGAGGCAACCAGAGACAGTATCTCAAGGCCCCCATTGGTTACTTCTAATTTAGCCAATTGTCCACCTTTACTTCATAAATCTAGAGGGCAATGGCAAACAAAAATACAGCAGGTAGGGGGAGGTGCCCCCATAAGTACAGAAGTTACCAATGACTTCTTCCCCATCCCCCCCCCCCAAGTCATAAATTTACCTCCTGCATCAACCCCTTACGTCCTTATCCTTGCAGGTATCCCTGAACTTAGAAGGGACCAATATGAATCCCACCAAGAATTAAAGAATAAATGTATCCATTGGCTTATAAACCACAGGCATTTTAGTTATGAGCATGTGGAAGAGATTTTAACTACACGCAGGGTGGGCTGGATAGGCAGGCGACATAAGGATTTACATGGAGATTGTATAGTAATTAATTTTAGAAACCCGTTGATGGCCCAAAAATTTTTAGCTAGAGAGGATGGGAGAAAACCGGGCGGCACCCAAATGCTTCCACTGGGTTACTTCTACCCCCCCAACAGGCCCCACCATGATATTAGGTATTATGAGCGGGGTTGGAGAAATGACATTAAGAATTGCGGGTTACCTCCCTCGGACCAGCACTGGCAAAGGCAATTTTTTTTTTTTAATATCCCCACAGCAAATAGGTATAGCAGCTTAGACGGATTAGATTGACTCAAGGATCAGCTCCCAAACACTAAAGACCAAATACGCCCGCCCCCAATAGCAATCGAGGCTCAGGCTAGTGATATAGGACCTTGCACGCCGCGTGGGGAAGGTAAAGCCTGTGGGAGCATGAGCGGCTCCCCTGGCTGCGCCCACGATGGCTGTGACATGGTATCGAGGGATAATCTAAAACTCTCACTAACTAGAGGGTCCGATTTGATGGATGAAAGTGTGAAGAGAAAGGCCATACCGCAATCATCCCCTTTAGTGGCTAACAAACTGAACTGCCCCAATTGCCCAAATACAAGGGTTTTATCGTGTAACATTGCGGGTCTGAATAATAAGTTAGATGACCCAAATTGGGGTCTCTTTATTAGCCAATACGAGATCTGCATGTTCCAGGAGACATGGGCCAGAGGAGATGTTACCAAATTGGGTTTTGCCACTTTCAGTATTCCTGCAACATCAGGGGGTAAAGGGAGACCATCGGGAGGCCTTAGCACATGGGTGGGAGTTCACCTAGGTTGTACGGCCAAGCAGATTGACAGCATCGAACGATATTTTGTGTGTTATCCTGCAGTTTTCATCAAAGATTTCGGTAGCTCTTTTAAACGTGTACTCTAGACCAACCGCCCAGGGTAAGGAGTCTAAAACGCTGGAAGAACTAACTACGTTTTTGGCGACCATTGCAGATAAACATATGGTGATCCTAGGAGGGGATTTTAATTGTCAGTTTGAGCCACTAGAGGGAATGCTGCAGGATAGTCTATATGATGAGGATACATTTTGGGCAATCCCGGAGACCAGGTGTTCACCAGTCAAAAAATGGTGTCCCCTGGTGATCCAGATGAACTGCCTTGCTTTGAAACATTCCCTAAGAGCTTGCAATGGTAGAACTTTGTCTGACACATCGAGCAGTTATACCTTCCATAGAAATGAGCGTGGCTCTCTATTAGATTATATTTTAATTGACTCCAAATCCTGGGATAGGCTAATTGATTTTAAGGTTATTCCACGGCTAGACAGTGACCATTATGCGTTAGTACTTGAACTAAAAGAGCTCAATCCTGGGAGTGTCCTTGATATGGATAATCCTATTGATGCTAGGTTGACACTTTCAAATTGTAGGAGAAGAGTGCGATGGTCTGATATCAGCCAATCACAAGATAAACTTAGCACTTTATATGAAGCCCTGATCCCGGTGCTTCTGACAGCATCTAACTCAATAACTTACCATGGGGATAGTATAGACTCCGAGATGGTTATAATGAACCATGGCAGGTTAGGAGAAGTCACATTAGACTTCTTCTATCCCAAAAAAAACAAACCGGCCAAGTAGGAAACCTCCCCACCCTTGGTATAATGATCATTGCCGTAATGCCAAAAGATCGCTGGTTCTGTCCATCAAGGCTAACGATCGCCTGTTAATTAAAACTGCTAGGTCGGCCTATAAGGTGGCTATTACTGAAGCCAAAAAAGGGTGGGAAATGGATAAGTGGGATGTTTTGAGAAGCTCCTTGGGAGCTAGGGATATGAGGACCTTCTGGAAAGTTGTCAACACAGGTAGCTCTGGTGCTAAATCACCGATAGAGCCGAATTTGGAAGCAGAGGTCTGGCGGGAACATTTTGAATCTCTCTACTCTAATGGAGATATACTGAATGCGGAGATAATAGAGGGATGCCCTGGGGGGGACTGACTATTCCGTCAAGATAGGGAAAACCAATGAACACTTTGACGATAGTTCTAGTACAAGTACAAGTCTAAATGAGATTAAGGGAGCCCTTGCCAAAATAGCTCCAGGTAAAGCGCCTGGATTAGATAAAATTCCTGGGGATCTTTTCCGCAGTGAACCATCTGTATGGGCACCATACCTCTGGGTGCTATTTAATGCCATATTTCAAGGCACGAAGATTCCCCCCAGTTGGGCCGGAGCCGAAATAATCCCCATTTACAAAAAAGGTTCACCGCTATTACCAACCAACTATAGGCCGATCAGCCTCAGACATTACGCAAAAAAAAATTGCGCGTGTATTGCTGCTTCGGCTACAAACTTGGATGGAGGAACGGAAGATACTTACCCCCCTACAGGCAGGGTTTAGAGAAAAACTGTCTACTTTGGACCAAATACTCAGGCTACAACTATTACACTGGAAGATCGTGTGTTTAGAGGGTGGCAGCCTCTATTTAATATTTGTAGACCGGAGGTCGGCTTTTGACTTGGTCCCAAGGGAAAAATTGTGGGCAGTCCTCCACGAGATGGGGGTTCCAGCATATCTATCCCAACTCAAAGCGGCTGCATGAGGAAAACTTCGCCCAAATTAGGTTTGGTATGGAAGGAAAGCTAACTGCGCCCATCCCGATCAAACGTGGTGTTCGACAGGGCTGCGTGCTTGCCCCTACTCTTTTTAGTTTATACATAAACGGTCTAATAGATTATTTACTTGGAGAGAAAGACCTTGATGCACCTAAGCTAGCCTCGCGTAAAATCCCAGCAATGATGTTTGCCGATGACACTCTATTAGTATCTAAATCACCTATGGGGATTCAGAGGGTACTCAATAGATTTGAAGCATTCTGTAGTGAAAGAGGATTAGAAATTAACCTACAGAAAACCAAATTTATGGCGTTTAACAGCCCGAAAAGCACACGAGCAAACCCTTCACTAAATGGTAAACCCCTCGAGAGAGTCTCCTCTTTCGATTATCTCGGCATTACAATCACAGACTATGGATTGGGGGGCGCAAATTAAAAAATCATCACTAAAATTGTCGCAATCGTCAGGTGATATCATGAAGGTTTTCTGTAAGTCCAGTCAGAAACCAGTGAGTCCTGCCATTGAAATTTATAAGGTCCAAGCCAGGGGAGGGGCGCTACATGGCGCAGAACTATGGGGTCACTCTAGTTCTGAGAACCTAACGCAGACAGAGAACAACTTTCTCAGACAGTTGTTAAATCTCCCACGGAGCACCCCACTAACTCCGCTCCGATTAGACCTGGGTGTCAGGGCTATCATTGATGAATCTAACCTTAGACCTTTATTATATTGGCGCCGCCTGTGGGTTACTCCAGAACTTCTATCATACAGGGAAGAATTAAAAGAAGTGATGAACCTGCGGGGGGCAGCCAAACTGCCGTGGCTTGCGTATATCAAGCACATGCTAGCCAGCATGGGGTTGAGGGAACTTTGGGCTGACCCTGAGCTTGATTGCACCTCACTCCCCAGGAAATCGTTAAAGGCCCATTATGGGGAGTATAAAATGGCTCAGCTTTTTAGTAGCCCCTCGAGTAGGCAAGTTAACCTCAGCCTTTTTAGAAATCAAAGATAGGTATAGCTTTGAGCCGGCCCTGGATGACATCAAGCCGACAGCTGCTAGAAAACTCTTTCTTCAGTTTAGGCATGGGGTCTTGCCTCTCCGCTGTTTTACACACAAGTGGGGGGGTCCGCAAGTTCTGACGTGCCCGGCATGTGATTGCCCTGCAGAGTCAGTACTCCATGTGTTTTTTAGCTGTCCTGGCTACCATAAGGCAAGAAAACGATGGCTGGTGCAGATTTGTAGAAACCTTGGAACTAGGCGCTGTTCTGATGCTTTCAGGATACTGAAACACGACTGTAGCATCCCGATTGTTTACTCAGTTGCAGGTTTTCTATTTTTATGTGGTGTACCCGCAGGATATTTTTAAAAGCATCCCTAAATAGTTAAGATAATGATTCTGGAGGAAATGAAATAATCTTTATCAAATTCCCGGAAAAATATCTATTTATGGTCATTCTTTCCAGTTTTAAAATTAGGTCTGGTTTTTACATGATTAATTTTATCTGAGCTATGTATGTAGGTTTTCCAATTATGTTACAGGAAAATTGTTTTTTTTACTTCATATGTTTTTTAAAGTATGTATATATATATATTTTTTTTAATGTTTTTAATGCTTTTTAAAATGTTAGCATTGTTTCTTGTCCTTGAGTAGCTTACTAGTCTACAACCTTAAATGTTGCTAAAACCCCATTCAGAAGCAGCCTGCATTGTGGGGTTCCCAGTGCTAGGTTGTGCTAACTGCTGCATAAAACTAGTGGTCATCTTTTTATGAAAACTGTTTTTATTTAAATTATTTATTTATTCGCACTATGCACTTTCCAAAAGCGAATCCTTGTCCACTGCTTTGATCAACCCTCTGTTATATCCACTGCTCTCGCTTTCCTTTGGTGAAGTAACTAGAATAGAGGGCATTTTTAAATTGAGTGTGGAAATTATTTACTTCATATGTGTGCCAGCATTGTCCATTACTGTTTTTATTATTTGTTTTTCACTACATGCAATTGATTTTCTTTGTAGTTTCGAATGTATTTGTATGCATTGTGTCTGTACTTTTAAGGTCATATTGACCGAAATAAAGTTTATTGAATTGAATAACGAATGTTAAAAACACGAAGCAAATTCATAGCCTGTAACTGGTCCCTTTACCGGCATAGGTTTGGAATCCTGCCTTTACCCGGATGCACTCAGTTTCCCAGCCCATGCAATTCACATAACTGCTATGCAAACCAACTCAAACCAGGAGGTTACCTTGGCATACTTTACAAAATACATACTGGCACAAAAGTACACAGAGTCTAACCTTTCCCTTTGCGACTGGGTTCATTCCTTGGCAAAGAAACAAGAATCCTTGGCTACCTGCAGCAGATCTGTAATGCATGTTAGCTTTTAAAAGGGTACGCTGGGCGGGTTCCACAAAGCATGTCAAGGCAGTCTAAAGGCTAATCGAATGCCACATCGTATATTGACAAAATTGTGCAAGTGAAACACCGTGTTCTTCACGGTTTGACCCAAGACGGAAGTCCCTGAGGCAGAGTCAACTTACACAGTGACACTGTCTGCGCAATAGCACATGCAGGATCCACCATTTTCTAACACACAAATGGAAATAAAAGTGAATGCTTCCCAGCAGGACTGACTAGCATCTCTTTTCTGGAGCAATATACACCCTGCTGTAACGCGAACTGATACGCGCCAAACACCCCACCCCCCCCCGGCAGAACGTGAGGTGCTCCTGAGTCTCCCACATCTCAAAGATATTCATTGGCTTTAGACTGAATGGGGGCCCACTGAAGGGTTGGGGACCCCCCCCCCCCGGTGCAGAAGGGGCTGGACGGGCCTGCGTTACACCTGATTATTCATTCATGGCATCCATAAGCCGTGAGGCGTTACAAGAATGAGATTACTCTGCATTCAGAGACTGCACTTTCAAGAGTAGTGCTTGTGGCAGAGGAGTCACTGCTGGGTAAGGGCACCAAACTTACATAAAAATGAATCCCTCCTCACCTAAGAGCCTGCCCAAGGGCCTATGGTCTTACACCGAGGTCCCAGCAAGCATATATGGCCTCGCTACAGCCTTGTGTTCCATCCAGGTGAGTCTCCTCCACCAGGGACGGCGCTAGGCACGCGCAGTGTGGGCAGCTGCCCAGGGCCTCAAACTCAGCCCACCAGCATGGGGCCCCGCACCAGTTTAACACACCAACAGCCCTCTTGTAATCCTACCAATTCAATTGAAAGAAAGGCGCCTCTTTGCAATTGGGCCCATGAGAGGGAGGGGAGGGCCTCCCTGGGCCTCTTAGGGATGGTGTCCCAATTGCAAGGAGATGCATTTTGCAGGTTTGTCCTGCAATTAGGCTTCCTGCCCAGCTGCCCATTCAGAGACACTGCGGGACGCCCATTGTCAGCACTTTAGCGAGCGCCCCACACGTTTAACTCTCGGCCCCCCAACAATTCTCACACCTTCAGCCTGAAATGAGCTGTAAAAGAGGTTCTTGTAGGTGGCTGAGAGGAGAAGCTGTGGCCCAGGAGAAGTTTGAACAAAGCAGCTTCTGGAGCCCTGAATATGTCACATATGCAAATTAGAGGAGCCCCGCACATTCCCTTTCGGCCCAGGGCCCCAAAAATCCTAGAACTGGCCCTGTCCTCCACCTTAGGAGCCCTGAAAGAAGCAGTGGCTGGATGCTTGCAGGGGTAGATGGGCTGGACCAAAACGTGTGGCGTAGAAAAAAAAAAAAAAAGGTCCAGGGGAAGAAGATGTCCTGGGGGAATAGAAGAGAGCTTCTTTCAAACAACCAATCTAGTATTAATAGACACACATGCCTCACTTACTTGGACCTGCTTAGAAGGAAGATGCAAAAACACACATGCACACCCGTATTACATCGCAGGCATATATGCAAAAATGTTTGTACACTGCAATTGTACACTTAACAGTGCTACCGACCTCTAGGCAATTTGGATATCAATATAGGAGAAACTAGGATGTTAAACCCCCCGTTAGGCTCCAGTTAATCCGAGACCGTCTAGTGCCTTGCCCAGAAGAGCAGGTGAAGGATGGCATCAGAAGTGTTAAATTTTAGAATTGATTTCAATCGTAGAAGCAATCTACATTTGTGGAACAAGGATAAACTTGTCAGGTAACACAGCAATTGTTTACAGTGAGTGGGTGCCTTACAAATTGAAACTGATTTGTTAAAACACCGGTTGCCTCAGGATAGAATGGGCAGTAGGAATATCAGTGATATTTGGTGAATAACGGCAGTGCCACCCTTGTTGGAAAGGAAAGAAATCCTTATAGTAAAAACTTTCCCATCAAGTTCTTAGTGTTAAAATTGCCACTGGAAAGAATGCACCATGAACAGCAGTTTTGTTAAACTGCTAATTACCATCACGGAAAAAAATGGCACCGGAAAACAGAAGTTACCACTAGGGATGGGTAACTCGCACAATTTACTGCAGCGTAATAACGCAAAATTACTGCAACATTATGCGAGATTACACGGAATTAAGCCAGGGGCATAACCCTGCATTTGGCATTATTTTCTTAGCGCAAAATGCACCTTCGCAACCAAAATGGGTCAGAGGATACATTTTACGCTACCAAAATAGCGCTAAATGCAATACAACAAGAACGGCAGCAGCCACTCGCGCTCAGTTCCTGTGCTCTTGGCTAGACATTCTTGCCCAAAATTACGTGAATGGCCATAATCATGCAATTTCGCATCAGTTTAACGTGTAACGCAAAATTTCCTAAATTACTCCAATTACACAGGTGAATTAAAATTTGGTTCAGGTCTAGTTACCACCCAAAATAAGATCAGCTCTATTCAAGTCATACAAAGATCCCAATGACAGCTGCTACTTAAAGTATTGGTACTCCGTGGTCACAAAATAATTTGGCAATGACGTGGATTGGCATTTTCAACAGGGTGACTTTCACTAGCCCTGCAATTCACACACTTGTAACTAGAACTGACTATTGACACCAGCTGTAAGTTTTTCATGGTTTGCTTATCTCTTGTAAATGTCAGAAGAAACAATTCTCTTTTAACACAAGGGAGCTTTTTAATGCAATATTTCAGTATATTACCACTGAGGTTCACTCCTGCCATGGCCGGTGGCTCAGTAGACTAGCCTACCCACTCTAAGAATCTCTATTTGAATTAAGTGTTACAGGTCTGAATAATGGTAGGTCACTCAGCCTTTCTTCCTTCCAAAGTCAGAAAATGAGAAACACTGGGATTGTTAAAAAAAAAATCTCTTATTCAGCGTCAAGAAGCCACAAGGCATGAATGTGTGCTTTATAAATACACTATGTTATTTCTTCTGTAACGAAGCTCCTAATCTCAATTGAACACATCAAATCAGGTAGCACTTCAGATAAGCTTAATAACGTTAGTGCCATCCAGATATTCATGTCAGCATTCACTTTCCTTCCACATGCTCAACCAATGGCTGTGGGGCGCCCATGAGCCAAATGACGCATGGCTGCTATGCTAGGTATTTTCATCACAAATTTAGCTCACACAACTTTGAAATAATCTATTCCCCAACATAAGTCGAAAAGGGCTAATAAAATGTTGAATTACACCACATAAAGGAACTTCAGTCAACTATACAGATTGACTTGAAACTGATCAATGACAAAATTGTTGCGCACCCCAGGCAGTCACAAATGCCAGTCACATATTTGTGAGTATTTCTCCATCTCGCACAATAATGGGATTCATATGGATGCAAACTCTCCAATCAAAAGGACAACAACAAATGTTTCAATCAGAGACAGCAACAATCCAAACAAGTGAGGAGAACCTTGGAGGTGGTCTTGCAGATACGGGGTTGCCTGGCCTGCGAAAAATAGAAAACTCACTATTCATGTTACAATTCCCAAAGCCATATGGTTACACCTCTCCTAGCCCACACAGTGTTCTACACCACCCGGTTCATAACAATGAGTTTTTGCTCTTTTGGGTACATCAACGTTTACATATGCCAGAAACGTAGACCCTGTTATCAGTGGCGTTCAAACACCAATACCACTCATTACGTATCGCCCCTTCTACCAGTAAAACAAAAAATAAAAAACCAGCATTGGCAATGGCAATTAAGTCTTGCTTACCAATGTTCAGCGATCGATGTAATTAGCGTTTGCCAATGCCGGAGTGGCTATGTTAAAAGCTTAGAAAGCAATGAAAACATTGCTTTCTGTATTTTCACGACATATGCTATATGGCATGACCCAACATGCATTGCGTCATTACATACGTTGGCGCAGTTTGACGACAATGCTCATTGTATCATGCAGTGCGGCAGATATTATGAAAGTATAGAAAACTATGTTTTCATGGTTTTCTAGGCTCTTAAAATAGCTGCATGCAGTCGCGGAGCACGGGAGTGTGAGGGGACATCCAATGAATCAGGAAGACTAGCATCTGGTGCATCAATGAGCATAAAGAGGTCAGGAGGGAAAGGCCGGGCAGGGATGGGAGAATAAAATGCAAAGTGCAAGCATGCCCTGAAAAAAGAAATGCACTCCAATAGAGTGATAAAAATAAAAATTAAAGAGCAATGCTCAAGGAGGGAAAAACACAGTAGAGACAAAGAAGAAACAAAACCAGCACAAGATTGTCACAGCCACCCGATAGGAAAGGACAAAGTGGATGGCAAAGTATGGAATAAAGGGTTGCCTGCATCAGACAGCAAAAGCGGTCTGTTGGCGAGACCACAAAAAAAAAAAAAAAAAAAAGGAAGAAGGGGAAGGAGGGTGACCAAAATCCTTTCGAACTAAAACTACAACACTTGAGGGCTACCAACCAGATGCCTAAATCACAGAAGAAAAGAAACTGCTCTTTCTTGTGATCCCATATAAATTGTCTTTTCTTGTCTGACTCGATAGTTTATTTACCAGATGTCTTTTACAGGCAGAATTGCTACTAATAAACACTCAAAACCTTGGAGGGCTCAAAATAATCACACTGGATCACCAAAGTCAGTCACATGGAGTTTATAAAAATCAGCAGAAAAATCTGAACAGCGAACCTAGACCTTAGGCTCAATAACACCTACAGTCGATTAAAAATTCATGCTGTGCCTACTCCCAGCAGTCCCCCTTATGCTGCAAGGAACATGCAAAAATGGTGGTACTTGAGAGTACAGTAAGTCTGCAAATGAAACCCGTAGTATAGACTGTGTGCCATAAAGCCTTCCCTGGAAATTGCAAACTTAACACCAGTTACTCCAGGTGATAACAAGTCACCCTGGCCAGTCTCTCATATGGCAGCACCGAGACCCTATGCATAACAGAAGGTCAGAACCCCTGCTAGGCCGAAGAAACTGGCCAGAGGACTACTCCCAAGGGGTTAATCGTTGTCACAATTTGACCGTTTTCAAACAGCCCACCACCAATTTTCTCTTACAGTGAATGACCACTCCATGTAACAAAATCCAAACGGATGCTAACCAATGACATTCATAAAGGCGGGTACAAGGTGACCATAGCACACAACAAACCCAGCACACAACAAACCCAAATTAATTCAAAGAATCCATGCTATAGTGTGAAGCAGACTGCTTCAATTTCACTCAATCTACAAAATGCTTAGGTTACTTTGCCAGAAACAAATCCATACCAGAGGCCCTCCGTCACTCACCAGTCAAAAGGGAATTTCAACTCAAAGATCCAACTACCTGCCTAATGATAGTTCTTCCAGATGCACTGCTCCACACATGCAGCCACTTTCCTGGAACCACTATGTTGAAGACCGCCTTGCACCTTGAGAATCCCGAAGCATCACAAGGGTTTCAGCAGGTCACTGGCATTATCGACTTCGAAAAAGTTAGTCCATAGGATGCCACTTGAACAGCTTCCTACTGTGTAGCGCTCTGTTACTCAGCAACTTAGTTGCAGGTCACTTAACCCAGGAACTGTGGGCTGACCCACATGTCTTGAACCCTGAGGGAACCTTTGTCCGAATCACCCCCACATTGCACTATTTTCAGACAAAGACTCAATTATTCCCCACCCCGGTATTTTTCCCAACAAGGCAGGACCATAAGCTGCAGGCATGAACATCACTTCCACCCTTCCCCGGCCTAACGAGTATGTTTGGTACGTTGCACTCAGAATAGAACAATCTATCGCCCTACATAGCGGTTGCAACAGTAACTCATGTTGCCACCAGAGAAAAGCTATGCAAATCTAGTCAATGTTGCTATCCAAGGACACTGCGACCAGACAGCGTCCAGATTTTTGGGGTGAAAGCGGTGCGCCTGGTTTGTTTAGAAAGCAGCAGTATCACTAAATAATGATCAATTCTTGCAGACCGCAATATGGTATTTGCATAAAAAAATATATGCAAAGCTATGATTGGTCTCCCATCTGCTGCACGGTCGAAGTGGGACTACCACCTGCAAGGCATTTTAAGAACAAAACACTGACACGCGGGAACAATTTAATTTAAAACATGCACGATCAATAACGTTCTTTTTGGACTGATATATGATAGCTATTCGATGTTTTTGTACTTTTGAGAACAAATTTTAATTAAGGAACGAGAAACCAAAAACAAAACCATGCACGATAATTGCTGGTCATTGGCGCACTTTCTAAAATGCAGAATTAACCCCACATAAAATGAAGTCTAGCCACATTTGGGGAGAGGTTGTGGCCGAAAGGCTAGGGCGGTCAGTTCAAATCTGGGGAACTGGGTTCGAGTCTCGGCAATGACGCTCAACATCCTGGGATTCTGGGCAAATCACTTAATCTCCTCGTGCCTAACAAAAAAAAAAAAAAAAAAAAAAAAAAAAAAAAGAATGCGTCCTTGAGTAACGCAACTGGCGCTCTGATGCCTTCAAGTCAAGTTTGCGCTATACAAAACCACCAAAAAAAAAAAAAAAAAACACCATGGCTGGGAGACCAGCACTCCCCACCAACAAAAAAATGCAAAGACCCAGCTGGAAGTCTGCACTCGCCCTGCTTGCGGTAGAGGTTCGCACCGAAATACTGCCACTAGCTAATTGCAGCTCGTTAATGGCAACCAGAAGAGAAAGAAGCTGTGGCAACCCTCGTCTTTCTGCACAGGAAGCTGTAAGAAGTGATCCGTTATCTTGACAACTTCCCCTTGCGCTCCGCGGCCCTTAATGTACCCGCGGCTTCCTTTTTCTGGTCCCCAGAGAACACGGGCCATTTTACGCCCCGTCCGAATTCGCATTGCGATTAATTTCCTTCTCAAGGCAGTTGATTGGCCAAGCGGCTTCTCTGATCTATTCTCGTAAGCTCGCTTATACTTTTAAGAGTGTGCTACCTCCCAGGCACTAAGATGGCCAGAATTATGAACCTAAAAATGGAGACACTGCGTAAACGTGGAAGTAGGAGTACATTCTGAACTGACGTGGCAGCACATAACGATTTAAGCTACGACACTCCCCAAAACAGAAAACACCCTTGGCAAGGCAAGAAGAGAAACTACGTGCAACCTTTACATATGGCATCATCTGTGGTAACCACACTGCTCTCTGATAGGGCCCGCTAATTTTGCACTGTAACACAAGAAAACGTGCGCTCTCTGTGCTCAGTCCACTTCCTCTGAAAATCGGGACATTTGCTTAATTTACTGAAAAATGCCAGAACAGACGGCGAGAGCACGTGGCTGTCCCCGCAAAACCGGGATGCCAGGACACCATACCATGCGCCCTCTCTCGCAGAATGTAACGGACGACGGACGCATCGGGTACCAGGTTTACACTAGTGCCCTAGCACAATTTTTTTGTTGTTTAACAAAGTATACCCACAGTGCTTTAGTTGAAGTCTCGCTTAACAGAAAGGGAAACAATCGACCAAACAACCAGATCAACAGATGGAGGGGTGAATTACTGGCACTCTACTTTAATCTGAGTATGTTATGTATTTATTCATTCCATACCTATGAAAATAAATGTGGCCAACAGTAAATGTTATTTTGAGCAAGCGCACTAACAAACCCACACTCGCATGGTTATCACTACAGTGCATTGTTAAGAGAGGAGGGAGACATTATGAAGGACTCTAGTCTTCAACTGTCATGAGTTAGGATACCTCCCCATCAGCAATGGTAATACAGAGCATATTACACTGTGTGCATCTGCGTGTCTATACATGTAAATAGAAGTGCACTATACAGCAAAACTATCTACAAACCAGCTCGCTGGCACGATAACGTGGAATTAATAGTATTTTGTCATGTTAACCACTGTGAATACAATTTTAAAAAGCCCACTTTGGCAATCTTCTTAAAAAATGTTAGTCACTTCCTCCTTTCCCCTCCACCCTGGGAGCCTAGACTCTCAAACATTTCAGGTCAATTACAAAAGCAAACTAAACGCAAAGCATTCTGGGACAGGGGATTTAGCTCAGCCTTCCGATTCTCAAATTGCTTTGTGCAAACGGAATATGTCCAATCTGTCTGCAATGCTAGGAATGTCTACTTGGAGGGGGATTTGGTTAATGTTTTTGACAGAATGCGTTTCTGCTTCTTATACAAATGTTAATTTACTTTGGTTCATAGATCGTGGAATTGTAGAAGTCGATCTAAGGGTCTCGATGCATCACCGAGAAATCTTTTATGAACCCTTGCCTTAAGAGATCTTTCCTAACCTTTCTACCAGCACTTAATTTGTGAAAAAAAGTGCAGAATGTTAAATTGTTTATTAGGAGCCCGCCACCGATGCCTCCGAGTGTCAGGTTTGCTGAAGACCAAGGCTGCCTAATCTGGATTCCACCTCATCCCTCTTTCTTCCATCACCATACCCTTTCAGTCTCATTACTTCAAACTTAGTTCTCTTTTTCCCATCTTTCTCTTCCTCCTCCTTTCTCTCTTGCTCTGGGTCAAAGACGGATGATAAAAATTAGTCTCGGCCCCGAAAACGAATCTGACGCCGCCTGCAAAAGTTAAGCAGTGGTTTCCATCTGGTCTGTTTCCAGTTAAGAGTTTTTCCAAGCCCATTCCATCCCACTCTTAACCACACAACACTAACTTTGTTTCAGACTGAAATTTTGGCTGACAGTCATTGTGATGCAGAAAACTGTACTTGTGAAATGGCATGCAATTTTATCAACGTACCAGTGTCATATGTGCGCATGGTCTTGAATTGTACATAAGGGGACCACAAAGTAACTCGGATATATTTTAGAGAAGGATATCCAGGTGCTTTTTATTTGCATTTGCCGAGTGTCACTTAACTGCAGGGACCTGTGCAGTGGAGGGTACAGACATGTGTTTGATATTTAAAGCTTGGAGTACTCTGACAGGATATCAGCATGACTCCCGGATTCGACTTCAAGATGCTAATGAGAACCCAACAGATTTGTGTCTTCCCCCTACACGTAATGGCCAGGGTTGTTGTCGATACTGGGACGGATTCACAAAGATTTTACTGCAACATACTCTTGTTCTCCAAGCTTACTTCATGATTCCATGAGTAAGGGAGCAGTAAGGAATTAGCAAGGCCATTGGAATCATGCGAATCTGTGGCAGCAACGATTTCCCCATAATTATGAATTTGCCACATAATTCACCATCTGGCACATAATCCGCCGATTTTAACTAAATAAAATGTGTCTCTAGCTCAAAGGGATCAAAAGTTACAAAACATATGGCGACTTGGGTTGCTTCATACTGGAAGGCTTTTTGCAAAGGTTGACTAATCATCTTTCATTTGCTTATTGCTGTATATGGTGTTATATTGGTACTAATTAAGGCAAACTCTTTGCTCAGACACTTACCAGGGTGTAAAAATGACAAAATAATATCACAAAATATGCCTCATTATGCCACAAAATGTGCCTTTTGTTGCTGCACAATTTAGTCAACCCTGCCGCATAATTTGGTCCTTCTCTGCCACCTAATTCCAGTGTCCCGGGTCATTAGCATTCCTGGCTGACTCCTAGAATTCATAAGCTACACTTATTCATAGCAAAATCTTTATGAATCAAGCATATTATCTCAAGGAGACAACCCTTTTGTTCAAAAGGATATTTTGTAATCTACGACCTCCCTCCACCTCCTCCATTCTTGGTTAGAAGCTCCTTGGACTTGATCACAACTTAGATCTAGCCCCCGAGTTCATGCCTTCAAGGTGCATTAGTTCTGGGCTCAGAGGAGTCCTCAAGGTGATGGACAAGGTTAAGACTGACTGGATCACAAAGCAACATTTGTAAGCCAAGCCTGAATAAGAATGTTTTAATGTGAGTTTGTGGTTCAGTATCTGGGTGTGCAATGGCAATCCAAGAGTCATCGTTTCCTGTGGGTCAGCTCACTGACAATTTGTCAACGACTATAGAACGACACTACACTGTCTCTAGCTGGGGACTCTAGAAGGCATCTGGGCAGCCCTCCTCTGGTCTTATCAGCCACCGCCTGTGGGATGCTTTCATGCAACATTCAGACAGGCAAGCACAATCACCACAGGTAAACTTTCACACCTGGTTCCATCCTTACTGAGCAGTACAGCTCAACATCCAGGTAGCACTACAGGTCAGGTCACCCATTCTGTTTAAATTGTTGTAGGGGTGGCCCAGTGCATATCCACAGCTCAGGATAGCTGGCCCTGAGGCCGTTGCCAAACAAGGTGCTGGCACAATGTGAGTTTTTGGGCACCAGCCACTCAGTTTGAGGTTCATCTTTATAGACTTTCTTCGGTGTGTGAAGCCTCAGGCTTGGTTTGAACCCCCTTATATATTCCAAGACTTAAGCCAGGCAATTCGTGTCGTGTGGGCAGTTTATGGATTTCCTACAGATATTGAATCAGTAGCAAAGAAAGGGAGAGAGGTGAATTCATTGCACCAACAGGCCTATATTTACAAATTTCCTGTAGACATTTTCATAGGGGCAGAAACAAAGTATGACACGTGCTGGAGGTCACCACCTGTACCAGCAATCACTGAACGTTACGATAGGGTACCAGTAAATCTCACCTCTGGAGTATTGCTAAGCTGTAACTTCTAATGTTAATCAATCTACTATCAAGCCTCCTGGTAAGAGAATTGATGGGATTGTACCATTAAGATCTATTTACGGGGGGGGGGTTCCTTTGGGAATACCCCTTCTTCCAATATCAGCCTATGGCTCTGCTGGAACTCTTCCCGTTGGCTCTGCTGAAACTCTTCCCGTCTGCGACTCGGTGATCCCTGAAATTAAAGGCCATTGGTACATGAAGGACAAGAGGGTTGTCATGAGAAACTGGAAAGGTGCCACAGATGGGCCAGTTGGCACAATCAGATAGTCCTCGAATTAAGTAAAAGGGGACACCTAACAAAACTGTGCGATTAAGATGCGAACTGACATCCGAGACGAATCAAAGATTAATTGGCTTTCTGCGCCAAAAAACACATGGGACAGCTATAAAGGACAGGAGTTGACAGACAAAACAGAAATTAGTTAAGCACCTGAAGCAGCCCAAGAAGACTCCCCACTGTTATTAAAGCATTCAAGCCAACTTTCTCCCATGCAGTCCCCAATCTGGGGGCAGCTATGTGACACAATGGAGTATCTAAAAAAAAAAAAAAAAAACACATATGGCAAGACAGCACAGACCCATGACAGACTCAACAATGTGCAAAGATGAGAGATGTGACGTTAAGGCATCAATCCTTAGCCATTACTAATTGCCGTAAAAGATCATAATCGCCGAGTTACGAATTAAAAAACACGAGTAATTTGTGCTAGCCACTCCACAAGAATCTCCACCATACAGACAACATGATCAAAAAGACTAATGCATAGGCTTAAAACAAAACCTATTGTGGTACTCTTCTGAGCTCAATTCCTTAGCTATGAGCAGTACTTTTGAGTGTGCATGACAGTTGAGCAGCGTAATTTTGGCTCCACCCTCGCATGTCACAAATATGCAATATACATGTATGTGCACTTAGCACTAGATACGCTGTGTGTCCTAACGTTATTAATGTAAAGATTTGCTCTTAAATCTAGTACTGAAGTGCATTCCCAGTGGAACAAGAAAATCATTTACACTGTGTGCCTTAGCTTAATTAAAATAAATACAGGCTTTAGAGATCTGATGAACCATCCTTGCACTATTAAAAATTTATTTACATTAGAAATGAGAGATTTATATAAATGTCCGCACTGTTTTTGCATTGGTATTCATAATGTAATTCTGAATCAAACCTGTATTTGTGCATTCAAAGTTACTTTACATTTACTTAAAATGCAATGTGAATCTAATGCTGAATTTATGCACTTGCATGGTTATTCATTTTAGCGGTGTGTGCCCAAACACATAAATGTGCACCATTGAATAATATGCATAATTTGACTCAATTAGGCCTGCATTTCTTTCTGCATAAAATACTGTTTTCTCATTTCGGCTTGCATGTCTTTACTCTGCAGGTACGTTCACATGGTTTGTTAATTTGAGAATAGATGTAACCCTGTACTAGCGATAGAGAGCCTGAGGAGAAGATCTCGAGAAAGAACATCGAGAACCAGAGCGTTAATTGCAGTAATGTATTAAAGTATCGCAGGTGACTAAGGACAATGTCGTTCTCAGGACTGGACTGGGAGTCTGCTAATGTTGCAGCTCACAATGTGAGAATAGAAAGGACAATGGAGCCCCTGATGGCGTGATTAATGGGTGTTACCCAGACAATTCTTTTGGCATTAACTAGTGTTCTCACAGGTTGATTTTGGCCACTTTTTCTTTGGACTTTGAGGGGTACAGACCTCTATGCTTACCCCTTTGCGGAGTGTGGCTTAGGCCAACACCCATTTCCCTAACCCTACATGACTCTTGACTGAGCTTCTGAAATGAGGACACCTTCCAGCATACTTTTCACATTTTTCTCCTTTTCCAGACTTTGAGACTCCTTTAGATTAATCCCCTTTAATAATTTGATTCTAGATTAGAGGATTTTAGAGATTGCTCATGTATAAGAGAGAAGATCAAAGACTCTTAACTGAGCATCAGATTCTGCTGTTAATTCTCTGTATTGCTGTGACCGAACTTCTCGTTTGTCTCATACTGATGCGCCCGAACTTCTTCAGCAGGTTTGGCTGTCCAGTTGTTATTCCGTACATTTATAGCATGGTATTGAGATTGATATACATTAACCTGACTGCTAACTTGTAATAAAACCTCTTGACTTTATTTAAGGATTCCTGGTCCTTATTATGTGGCCAAATGGTTTACACTTAAATTATGTGGGTTTAACCAAGTGCTAGTTCCCTACACCTCTCAGTCGCCTAGAAAGACCCATCGGATAACAAATGGTAAGAGGTTGTCCCTGTGCCTGATCAGCAGCCTTGCAGTAATTTTCAATATAAAAAAGTTCTTTAATACTTCACCTCGGCAAAGTGACTAAGGACGTTCCATGGTACGACAAGATGATGTAAAAAGCAAATGGATAATTGAAAGTGTTTCCATGGTTTATTCATTGTTACTTTTCTGTCCCAGTTAAGACTTCAGGGACTTGGGTGCTTTCTTTTATGACAAGGAGACAGCTTTCAATGAACCCTCAGCCTTTATCTTTTAGGCATTTGCACCACAGAGTCTGAGGTTGGTGCATCTCTTTTTTCAAGTTTCCAGGTCAGGGATAAACCAAGATGTGGAGTTACTTAGCTTTGCCTAATTGGCAGCAATGGAATCAACAATATCCACCAAGGTAGGCTAATCTAGTGAGAAGGTGCCTGTCGAGGCTAGCCAGGAGCTGTGTAATAACACACAATTTTAACAGGAAAAGGACACAGAAATTAGAATAACTTTTAAGGGAATGCGTCTGCACAGAAGTACTTGCTCTATCGACCAACTAATTTGTGATAGTGCACAGTGGCGTAATGCTAAATGATGGGAGCCCCCTGCAGAATGTACAGAGGGGCCCCAAAGTGTCTCACATATATTCATTGAACTGAGCTGAATAGGCCCCCCTGAAAGATTTGCCCTTCGCACCAAAGGAGTCGCAGGGGTCTGCTTTACACCACGCTAGTTCATGCTTGGTCTGACGATCATGTCTCACAGCCATATATCAACATCAGTGGTGCAGAGTCTACCAAGCTCTATTTTCTTACGGCAGATTTCTCTAGTAGAGGCCAAAGCTTGCATGTTTTGCACTGGTTCCCAGGCCTGGCTTTATATCAGTGACAGGCAGTTGTCCAACTCAAGCCCTACAGGTCGTGGTGTAGTTAGGAGTTCAAGTACTTAATGAAAGAAAGAAAGCACAAGCACATCATGACACAAAACAACTTATAGCAATATGGCTTGAAGAGAATAATAATAGTCACCAGCCACTTATTTTAGGTCGCGCCTAGGCAGTGTGCATGCTCTGCGAGAAATGCTGTATCTACTGTATGGGCCAAAGGCACACCCATCGCTTTTCATTGGTTCCTTCCCATGTCTTTCGAAATGTGTTTCTTTTATATGGTGAATTGGATGATTTGTCCCACCTTTTGGATTATGTGTAATGCGCATGGCGACTGCCCCTTTTACGTGTGTTCTTTCTCCTGTGTGCATTTGTTGTTTTCAAAGGACTATTTTTCTTTACTTTTATCTTGCCTCAGGATAAAACAACTGCGCTTAAGCCGACGCTTAGCTGTTGGCACTTTCATTTTTGATTCGCCTCCCAGCGTGACCACACTATGGGAAATATCCCACCCCCTCATGCAAGACCGCACTGAGCGCACGGCTGTCCGACTTCTTTCTTGGCTTACTTGCAGGTCCTGTTGCTCGCAACTCTGAGAGGAAGTGTGCAAACTGCTCTCACCCGAAGTCTTGGTCCACCACGCTCTACTCGGGAGTGCCGCTTCCGGTCATGACTGGCACAGTCTGAAGCACTGGTCTCCGCTCTCTGCCCTGACTGGCAACTCGTCAAATCCAGCAATAATGCTCTCCCTCCCGTCCAGCCGTTCATACCGTTTATTGCTTGCTTTTGTTTAGGACAACACCACCCATATGTAGTCGCATTTTTACTTTTCACATGCGATAGTTTGCAAGCACTTAGGGTCTTTGTTTCCTCCCTCGGACTCTGTGGCCGCTCACTGGAGGAGGAGGTGGGGTAGAGCCAGGGCCGCTCTGTGGGCTTGTTCAGATAGGTGTTTGTCTCCACACGAGGAGAAACAAGGAGTTCAATAACATAGGAACAACTAAGGTGAGGACGTTATTATGGTTGTATTATTGTAATCTTTTGAATGGGAGGCTGTCCTATATGTCCATTTCTCTGAACTTCACACTCCTTTGTTATAATATTGGATTCATTCCAAGATGGCCCCCATGAATTTACTTAGTGACCGGCAAAGGGCATGACCACCACGAGTGCGCGCTCATATCAACTGAGGCTCAGACGCTCTGATGGAGGCTGCATGATCGTTAAGTCTGAGACTTTGATATGTGGATATTTGGTATTAGATGCTTACAGGTCTCTTGATTAATTTGGGAATGTCCCCTTTGCAGATTGAATTACCTGCTCACATTCGATGTGTTTGGTAAGAGTGCTGTTACTTTGACGCTACCAGGTATTATTTTCCTTACATCTTTTGCTCACAAGTGTGGGATGTTAGTTTTTCAGTGGTTTGTGTTTTTATGCCTATATGGATTAATTCTTGTATGGGGCTTTTGTTTGAACCATGTGCAGGTTATTTTGAAGTAACTTTATCCCCCACAGTTCTCTCACCACTGGGAATGGTCTCTCTATGCTTGGCACCCAACTGCTCAGGCAGTCCATGTTTATGGCACTTGTAGGGTGTATATATTTTTTCAGTCACTCTGGTATGTATCACACTTTTTGGGCTGAACACACCCCGCAAGCAGTTACTCATTTAATTTCAAAGTGCCTCATGCCAGAATCCCCTGTGCTGCTGTTGCCTTATGAGGAATGGAAGCTGCAGCACCCCCTCAGCGATAAATTGCATCTTCTCTTTGCCCATAGAGGTGCTTGAAACATCTTGCCACTGCCAGAGGCTGAAGTAGCGAGCAACTCAAGTTAAATGCATTGGGCTCAGTTTAAATATACAGCACAGCGGTACAAGGTAGGCAGATGCATGCCATTTCTTAGCTTTCTCCACCCTGACTCATGAGGAGATGAACTGCCACTGAGACCATGCAGATATCCCTGCACTCCTTTGCCCGACTCTACATGAATTAGCCTCCCACACATAAGTGGTGCATGTCAAAAATCATCCATACTTTACCATAACCCCAGGCGCATGTTAGAGTTAGTAGCTCATACCCACATTATGAGTGAACTGAGCATGTATTAGATAATTAGTACTCTTTTATATAAAGGGTTTTGTTGTGGCGTTATTGCTATATTTGCTGCAAAATTAAGTGGGAACGCAAGAACAACACGAACGGCCCAAACACGAGTCTGTTGTTCACAGTACTTGTGTTTTTCATGCTAGTTTTTGGGTGCAAAATGTATCCTCTAGTCTAAAATATACACATGCACTCATTTTAGCGCTCTATGCTAGGTTTGTATTGGTCTCTTCGTTTCTGGTAACATGTGGGCAGGCACACTCGCTTCACCATTATGCCCCTTACCACTACAAGGGCACTGCATGTTCCACCCGCCCTTCTATAGTGTAATACCTGACCCTCGCAGCATTTTCTCTCGTGGGCCAGACAAGCCCCTCCTGGCTTGATTGGCGACTGGCTCCCCAGTTCACCAGTGGCATGTGAAGTATCAGTAGATGTTGTAGCACCCAGGATAATGTGCTGCATGGCCAAATACTTACAAGGTCCCTAAGGCGAGACCAATTGCCTATGCCAATGCTAGTTTTTATTTGTGGTTTCATATAGCGCAAACCAAACTCACATGGTTATCAGAGCACTTTACACAATATAAATGAAATACTGTCTACATTTACACAATGGGGTATTCAGTGCGAAATATCATCAATGGGGGAGGGGGGAGGGGGGGGGGGAGGGGTGTTCATCCAGGATAAAGATGTCTTTGATGGAGAAGGAAAGTGGGACAGGAGAAACATTGTCGAACTGTGATATTCAGATGGAGCATGGTGAAAGCACACAGTCTGGTGTCACATCAGTCTTTCATCATATTTTCCGTAAACTATTCCTCAGCTACAGTAGACTACCAACTAGGGCTATCCGAATGGAGGAGTCTCAAAGTTCAGGAAGGCAATAAGTACCTGGCTGTTATCCAAATCATGATTCAGCTGACTTCAGGCTAAAAGTTATTCTGGTGCGTATATGTGGTGTGTGAACCTATTGCTCACAATCTACTCATATCCCAGTCTAGCCGTAAGACGATGCTGCATGCCACCTTGATAAGCTTGGAGCACACCTCACAGTCTGCATAATACCCATAGGCCACCCCCTCAACCAGCACTCTTCTGAGCATGCACAACAAATGGGGCAGTTACCTACTCAACCAAAAAGCATCTTGGGGCTTTGTCAGGTGTAGGAAAGCACTACAAAAATGATACAATACAATGGATTGTCTAGTTTAAACAGAAAAAAAAAGTAAAGCAAATTACTGTCTTTGCCTACCATGAGATTACACCTCCACCCACCAATCCGGTAAGGCTGACCTCTTTGAAACGGGGATTCAATAGGCAAAAAATAAATAAAACATCTGTACCACATAAAACCGTTCATTTACAAAATATATCCGAGTCACTAATGCCATCTTGGCACCCATTTGTTCATTTCACAGATCTGCCTTCATTTTCCCTTATTTCTTTGAGTCATGGCCAATGTTTAACTTCAGGACACTCCTACCAGGCGAGCTGTCTAATTCACATCTCCCATCCAAATAAAACAAAGACTTTGAGAAACGCACATAAACCCAGACTACGAGCTAGGTGGGGGTTCAATTCAGATTCCTGTGCCTACAAGAGTTTGCACAGGAATAATAATTTCGAGCTAAACATTAGTTCCCACAGCCCCTGAAAGATTATAGTAGATCATATTTGCAGAAATGTACCTGGGGGAGAACGTCCAGGAAAAAAAGGCAAAATGTGTGGAATTTTGGGCATGAAATACCAATGAAGCATAAATGCCCCAAATACAAGGTAAAAACCTTCAATGTAATTTATTTGATGCGCCTGGAAAATATTGCACCACAGGGGTATGATATTTAGTGGATCCGGTAAATACCTCGCCCGTTTCTGACCTACTTAGAATCTTTGTAATAAAAACAAAGCCCGAGATTGGCCTGATGAACTAGGATTATGTGGTAAGTGATCGTAGCTCGGTTGCCACTAGAAGATTCCACTGAACATCTGCTCTAACCTTATAGTGTCTTATAGTATAACTCTTATTAAGGCTCATCTATACATTCCCTGGATTGTGAAGTTATCCTTATAAAGGCTAGTATTATCGGAACAAAACCTGAGCTCATGAGGCGTAGACTGGACACAATTAATTCAACTATATTCCTGGTTTCTCTTTAAGGAAACTGCTAATCCTTGCTAGGACTAGAGCCAGACAGGCATTTTATTCCACCAGAATTTCCCCGGTGGACTGGAGCCCTTTGGGGGTCGGTTCTGAAAATCCAGGACCACTCCTGGTGCCTCTGTCACTTTCCCAGCTCCATGAGGTTAATGGCAGTAGGTGTGGGTATGCTTCAAGAGCGAGAGCGGGTGGGAGAGAGAAGGTAGAGAGAAAGCTATCAGAGAGAGAGAGAGGATCGATGGACAGACAGATTGCATGAGGAGATGAAGGGAGCGGGGCTAGTTTGAGCATGTTTGCCAAGGCTGCTTTTGGTTCACCAGTCCAGGCCTAGCTGGGACCAAGGAAATCCAAATAAAGACATTGTTTCCACTCAATACTAAATCACCTACTGGCTTAAAATGGCAGACCTCTGCAACCATGCATGGAACCTGTAAGACAACTAAATCAGAAAAAGAACGGGGCATAGTTCTTAAATGTTACTACCCAGGACTAAGTCGGCCGGGTCCTGCCAGTGCTCAGCTCCGGAAATTCTAAAAAGCAGGTGCTGAGACGGGTCCCTATCGGGCTCTCCATTATTGTCCTCACCCTCAGGGTGAAGAAAAAAAAAAAAAAACTTAACTGTGCAGCAGTACCACCTTTCACTGCCTTTGATGCAACTTCAGAGAGACTCCATATATTTCTTTCGCAGTCTCATGTCACAACTAAACCATTTTCAATGTTATATACAACAAAGCTGTAGTTGTTGCTTATTTATCTTATGCAACTGACAACCACTGACCGATCCAATAGTCCTGGCTTGTAGGTGTAATGTTACTTGTATTATATGTCTGGATGCAATGGCAAAGCAGCAAAATGCCAGCCCGGGGTACACTATGCTAAGCACAGATTTTTGGTTTACATGTTGTAAACCACAATTATTACATTGGCCACGCCCCTTTGAGTGACCTTCACCCACAGTTTTTTCATCCCACTGAAAGCCCAATAACTACCATAAAATCCAAGGAGACAGAAAAGAAAGCAGAATAGCGCAACAGTGTGAAAACTAGACACCCAAACGGTTTAAGGAACGTTGCTTCTGGCACGTGAACATTTATAAAAATACAGATACATACATATACATGCTCAATACAGTGACCGGGTCTTGAGAGAGGATGCAAAACTGCCTTGGAAGTTAAATGAGGGTTACATCTGATACAGCAAGGAAAACGTTCAGGTTTTTTAAATTATTTTTTTGAAAAGCTGCGAATGGATACAATTAAACAAATATACCGGCGTTCCTGTTAAAAAGACTGTGTGCACCATTAAGGTATTGCTAACAAAAATACTGTTCGTTGTCAAGCAGAACAGGACTGCTCGTCAAACATTTCCCGTCACACTCCTTTACTGTAGGCCTTTAATATCTGAACACCGTTCCGTCAAGTTACTCCCATGGCAACAGGCCTCTTTGAAGGTCTTGGTGAATGGTACATTAATTAGTTTCTTAAATACAAGGATTTGATGCGCTCGATTCGGCAGCGAGACGTGCCTCATTTGCTCAATTTATGTGATTAAGAACCAACAACCAAGCAACCATTTTCCTGGTCATACAGGAATCCCACGACCAAAAACAGAGAAGAGGCCACAGGCTAAGTGTCCTTGTAACGTCAAATAACTATAAGGCGATGGAAAAAGACACCAGTCCCAAAATATTGTTACGTCAACCTTCATTCATAGCCCTGCCAATACAAGATATATCAGCCTTGCAGAGACTTGCAACTATGCTTGCACTATTTTTTTTTCTTCATTTGGGCCCCTACTTTGAGCCCATAAAAGAGACTCCTCCATCACTACCTGGTCTGGTCTAACAAGCAGCAGTCCTCCAAGCCAAGTGAAGTAGATAGGGCTAAGGGATGTAAGGGGTAAAGGAGGGCTTGGTGTGAGGAAGATTCGAGAGAAAGAATCCAACCATAACCTGAGGGACTGTACGTCTTAGGTCTGAGAAGAGGATTTGGAAAACAATACATCAACCCTGAAATTCAATATCTAAGATTTCGTTGCAGAAGAAACATTCTAAACTGCCCTGCTCCCAATATAAAAGAACCAGAAGCAATGCAATGAGAGAATGCCTGGTGTAGACGTTAGTGTTGTGTTAAAGTGTACAAAGAAGCGCAAGTGGCTGCATTGCTAATGCCAGAGATAGAAGGATCTCTTGATTCTGAGCAAAATGCAGCCATTCTTATGTTCGAATATCCATGAACCGGAGGGAAAAGAAGCCCTTCCCATGGAATAATCTGTTGACTTTACCAGATGAACTCTCAGACTAAGGGTTGCAACTGAAGGCTTGCTCTGGTAGAAACCTTTCTAAGAGTCACATACAGAGTAAAGGATTAAGATTCAGCCACCCACTGAAGATAGCCCACAAGTCTAAAAAATACATCCTGTGGTGCAGTGTACAAGCATCTCCAGAACTAGGATTATGCATTAAAGAAAAAAAAAAAACAGGAGTTTACGTTTAAAAGGAATGCCAGCCTGTAGTGGACCACCTTATCAGGAAACACGGCTCCGTGTAGAAATAAAGCACTGCTCCTCAACGTGTCTAGCAGAAGTAATAACCACCAGAAACACAGTTTTGACTGGGTGTCATTCCAGAAAACCCTCCTCAAAAGGATGAATCGTGGTTCTTGAAAACCTGTTGGCGATTTCAAGACTTGAGTGTTGAGTAGGCCAGTGGATGGCAGAAGGCAAAGCAATTCAGTCTGGCCACTGATAAACACGGGCTCAACGAAGATATCCCCTGGAGTAGCCTTAACAGAACGTAGCTACACCTCTGTGTTAAAACCCACTCATGGCTAGTCGTCTTCTGCCACAGTCACACTCTATTTTGCTCATTCCAAGATGGCGCCCAATGTGACTCTTGACATTCTTCTAAGATGGCCACCATATATTTCCACTCCTCTCCACCGGGGGCCAAGTACACGCTAGTCTCCGGCTCCCTTTAGGAGATGTTCCCGCCCTGCGCGCCATTTCCGCTATCATTTAAACCCCAGCCTGGATGGGATCATTACCTCCCGGATCCGGCAGTGCAGGGTAGGTCACTCGTCACCTGGGCGCAGTTATTTGGCGAGTACATTTCTTCTCCTTAGGACTGGAGGAACCCTGTTAGATTTCTGCCTGTACGAGGATATTTTTAAGGTACAGGCTTGGACGCAGAGTCTCGGCGTCAGCAGCACACCCGCGATCCAGGGGGCGTACTCTACGAGTCCACATCTCAGAAGGCGGTCTCCGGCGCACTGCCCGTTCGGCGGACGGAGCGGGTGCCTTCCTTATGAGGGGCGGCCGCCCGCCATGTCAGCGGGTAGGGGCTGGGTGCTTTGCCTATCTGACCGTGAGTAACGATCCTTGACGCGGGGTCCTGACTTCTAGCCACCTCACTTCTGCCTCTCGCTACACCAGAGGCTACCAACCCCTGTCTACCAGCAAATACGTGTCCACGCTAGACGCTCAAACTACTTTACACTTTACTTCTTTTGGACCCCCTCCCCAGGACACAAATACCTTACCGTGTCCAACACTTGCCGCGATTTGATGGGGCCAATCGAAATATAGTTTTAGGTGAGTTGCTTCTACCTCACCAGGTTGCTGCTACTTCTTTTTAATCACTCACCGCATGATTCGAACCCACTGGGCTTCACATTTATACATACAATGGTATCGACCACTGCAGGGCTAATTTGGTTGACAACCGTGACCATTTTTAGCAATACTCATCGCATTTGTTAGTGTGCACAATCTGGTGTCACTATTGAGGGATAAGAGGGCAGAATTCTTACAGTACGATTGTTCTCCGATATGAATTTTTATATTTTTTATTTCAGATTGGCTGCTGCATCAACAGGTACTTTACCTCTTGGTGCCACTTTTGTTATTAATAGGCTAGAACACCACAGTGCCACCACATTTTAGTGTAGAGTTACTATTTTCACTAGGTCCTGAGGAATTGCCGCTAGATCCACCTGACTAAACAGGCAAGAAACATGTCGACCGCACGAGACTGAGCGCAACACCCTGCAGCATCATTGCAGTGAGTCGCCAACTCCATTTTTAATCAGGGGGAAGGCAGGATCATTAAAGTCTAATTTACCCGACTCTTCCATTTCCCTGTTTTAATTCACACACTTGCATTCCTACACTTTCAAGGCCCCTTGCATGACACCCAGCAGGCTGGGTGTGTGAGGGCCCTCATTCCGAAAGGAAGGACTTCCCAGTCCCCCCCCCTTTCCTATTAACACTATCATTTTGTAGTCGGGGACCTTGCCAGTCCCCTGTCCTGCCTCCTTATCCTTCCCACAACAGGAACTGCATACCCATTTCTTTTAAAGCAATTCAGTAACCTGGCAGATCATTTTCGCCATCAAGGAAACATCCTGGCAGAATTCTTTAACAGTTCATCTAGTAACCCATTTAACTTTCAAACCTGGAAAAGCCCGGCAATAAGCAATCCCATAAAAAACGAATAGCCTGCAAGCAGTGGCGGCTGGTGACTTTTGAAAGTGGTGAAGTCGCTAATGTTGATGACAAGTTCCACATAGTCATTGAGGGAAGCAAGCAAGACCAATTGTCAAAGTGGGTCTGAAAAAATTAAAAAAATACTAGGCAAAATTTTGATAACCATTTGTTAAAAAGTAATACATTTATGAGGCAATTCCGAAGGGGTACTATAGCAGTATCTCTTAATGATGGGGAAGCTGCTTCTAACAAAACAGAATTACATTATAATGAGATCATGTAAGACCAAGAACCAGAGCCAGTGTTTAAATATCAATAAATATATCGGGAGCTGCTAGCGCTGCTCTAAAGAAAGTGAACTAAAGTGGACCCCAGAGACGTGTGCTTATTTTTTAATTTGATACCAGACGACATTCACGAAAACACAAATAGCAATTAACTCATCAGCTTGGCAAACAAAGTTTCATGAACATGTTTAATGTAGTAGCCTAAGTATGCTCCTACAGATTTGAAAAGCCAATACATACCAACCCTGTAGCTCTCAGTGATCTCTTTCTCACTAGGTCTTTGCAGTTGTCACTACCTCCCTGCGCCAGCCCCTGATCTCTCTCTCACTACCTCTCTGGAACTCTGTTATCTCCCTCACTACCTCCCTGTAGCTGTCCCTGATCTCTTTTACTACCTCCCTTTAGCTCTCAGTACCTCTCACTACCTCCCTCCCTGGAGCTGTGCTAGTTCTGGGGCACTCACTCAGGAGCAGGTTCGGTACAATCTGTGGGGCGGGCCCTGGGCGGGGAGAGTTCAGAGAGGGACCAGTCACCTATGGCAGCCCTCAGAGCCGGTGACAGCAGAGTTACCGGGCAGAGATCAGTCCAGTACTGTGGCAGGTGGTGACTGACTGGCTTCAGGCTAGGCTAATGAGGTTCAAGACCTGTGGCCACCGGGGGAGGGGGCTGTGGCAACGGAGAGGCGGGGCCAGCCCGACAGGGGTACAGTGCTGTGCTCACTGATGAGAAATATATGTTTTGGAAAGGCTTGTGGGTGACATGTCGTTCACACCGAGAGCTGTTCGGCAGCTTTTTCTGACGTCATTCCTTTGACAGGGTTTGAAACTTCTTCACAAGTTGGTTTTTTTAAATGTTTGATTTCTTTTGGAACTCTTTGAAAGAATATCTCCTTCTTGCAGAATGGCAGATACATCTATTTATAGATACAACCGATCATTAGCGTTAGTCAGTTAGTACTTTCATTTCGTTTACATCCACAACTCGAGGCGCTGTATCTGTCCGCGTACCTGTCGACACTGTAAAAGTTGGTATAGTAGTGAGGAGCCGCGAGAGTGCCCGCCCTCGTGTGCATGTCCTGCCTCCTCAATGTCTGCTGCTGTGTTTGCAAAAACTGGTTGTGCAGTTAGAGAGTTTCCCCGACTGCTGGCACTCACTCACAGGGCAGGCCACCTTTAATGCAATCATTTGATTAAAAATTATTATTATTTTTTTTTTAAACTTACCTTCCCCCGGGTCCCACAACGATGCGGCTCCTGGCCGGGTCCCGTTTTCCTGCTGAACAGGAAGCAGGCAGCCTCCCTCCCCCAAGCCAATAACAACGCTGCAATGGCAGCGTTGTGATTGGTGGTGACAGCGCCCAGCCGGGCGCCTACGGGGAGACCATTTTCTCTCTGTAGGCTGCATGCAGCCTACATAGAGAAAATCCAGAGTGCGCATGACTAGTTTGGTCGGCCCCAGAGGGCCGACCCAACAGTCAGGGCCCACAGCATTGGGCAAGCCACTCCTCCCAGACTCGCCCACCCCCAACCAGGCATACCTTTCTGCTTTCTCGCAGTGCGAGAAGTAGAAACAAAATTATATTTAAAATACCATTTTATGTTTCTGCTTCTCGCACTGCGAGAAAGCAGTGGGGCGTCGCTCCTCCGCCCAAAAGAAGGAGCCACCCCTGCCTGAAAGTGATTGCATGGTTAAGACTGGTGCACCTGAGAGTCACTCCAGGATGATAATTGTTCCCAATGGTGGGGATGGAAAGACCACCAGGCCTTTCCAGGCACATAGACATCCAAATATATGCTGCTTCCTCCCTAAAGCACCCTTCTCTGTAGCAGAAAGTGTTCACTCCAAGTCACCATGTGCAGCCTATGGCTGCTCACCAATGGAAATGGGAAAAGCAGGTGGGGTTTAGGGAAATGGACAGAAAGAATGGCCCGGCCATAAATATCTGCTGGAGGAGTGAGAAGCAATACTTTCCAGACCACATGGGAGCTGCAAGAACCACCTTTAATCTGCCTGAATGTTGAACAAGATCATGGGAAGCAAAGGGACCAGGGGTGAAGATACAAATAGGGCACCACCCCCTCAGATATCGGTGGCATCGATTAGAACTACAGCAAGACAGTATTGGTCTGTGAGGCACAACTCAGGTCAATGACTGCCAGATTTATGGCAAGTCAACTGAAAGACCACTGAATGTAAAAACAAATTACCAAGGACCAGGGCTGGTGAAATGGGTGAGCCCCCCTTCAAGTTCTCTAACCTAATTTGATATTTTGTTGATGAACGTCTGCGCACAGGCCTGTTACCAGAGCTAGGTATATCAAAAACACTGGATGGTGTTCCACCTCATTGATTTACATAGCTTCAATTGTCTGTATGAATCCCAGCTCTCCGACGCTGGAATAATAAAGCAAGCTCACAGTGTTGGGAAGGTTGCCACAAGCTCCCCTCAAGATGGATAAGTACCATGCTTCTGCAACTGAACAATGGTCCTACAGAGATGCTAGTATTTATGGGGCCCTATGCTGTGTATCAGTGTGATCTGCAAACCTTTTCAATCAATATGAATTGGAATTTTATTCTAAGGCGTCCCTAGCATGTGGGCAAGCCGGGTTCACTGCTTGCACAGAGACCTCTGATATTGGCTAGGATGCATCACACCTGGGTCCTGCCTTGATTGCAATTTAGAAGCATACCACTCCATCCACCAGACTTGTATGAAAAAGGTGACAGCTGCCAGCCACCAGCCTAATGGTGAAAAAAAATATAAAAACCTGAACTCCAAAGACAATTAAAAAAAATCTGCCACGCCTTTTTCGACACCTTTTCCCCTCGTGGGAAAGTAGAATTCGACTTAACACTGCCATCCGTCCCTGCAGCATAGAACCAGAGCGCTCACCCTCTGCTCTGAAAGCTTGGCACATATTTTGACCAGGTGTAGGCCAACCATCACAGACACCTCAAATTTCGGCACTCAAAGTAACACCTTTCGAGAGCCCACTGTGTCTTACCGTCCTCACTAAAAAGGAGTCTTGCTGGCAGTTTAACCGGCAAAATATTACACACAAGGGGTTTAGCACATTTTTCAAAGTATATGCAAATATGGATCTTAAATAACCACGAATTTGTAAACTACTTTTACAGCGCCTGCAAAAATAAGTTAAGAAAAGGTACACATTTGCTCCCTGCTTTATTGAATTTTGAATGAGTCAATTTAACGCGTGATTTTTCAAAATGAGTAATTGTATACATTAGCTCTCCTGTGCAGTTGCTAACAGTGGTGTAGAGAAGGCGCCTTGGCCCCCAATTCAAGCAAGGAAAATATATTTGGGGTCCAGTGTCCTCATATCCTAAACCCAGGTGCCACTGCACTATTGATAGCTACACACCTGATTGTTAAAATGTGGGTTTCGGTAGCCCCTACGCCTTAAGTCCAGCTCTTCCAGCAACAAGAGAAATTCAGCAAAGACAATGCTGCAGAACAGACTTCCAAATTTCGCAACTCGTTTGCTTTTAATGATTTTGACGTTTCCAGACACCTTAAGTCAGACTGCACAAGGGGGATTGGGAGATCGGCTTCCCTGGGCTTGGTCTTGTGGCAAACACTGAGGCGGGTTCCATTTTCTAGAGAGGAGGAAGGCACGCCTTCGGCACTTCGTAGGCCATTTTGAAAAGCAGAACAGTGACGACGAGTATCCGTTAGATTCCAACGTTACCTTACACACTCTAAAGTGTTTTCTTAGTTTTATTGTGGACAAATGAATTGAGCTAACCGAACCTAAATAATACCGTGCGAAAAATATTAAATCAAAGTAACGACGCGCTCTTAAAAAAAAAAAAAAAAAACCCATCACTAAACACCCCCCCCAAAAATGGCAATATCACTTGCGGCCAAAACTGATGCCCTCCGTAGCGTTGGTCCATCTTTTGAGAGCGCATACAAGGCGCTATGGATGAAGCAGCAGGATTAATAATTATAATTTCTGGAAAGCACGTAGAATCGCAAGGACCAGCCCCTCCTCTTTCCCCCACCAAGGGAATAACTGGGGAAGCGTCAGCTTCTTGTACAGGCCAACCACAGCAGTGCGGCTAAGAGCCATGGGAGTGTGGCGCCTACCTCAAGGGATGCGATTAGGGACGTCGCTTCCATTTGTGCAGCAGGCGCAGTGGCACCGGTGCACAGAGGCGCCGGATGAACTCAGATTACGGTGGCATTTCACAGTTTAAACAGCGGCCAGGGGACCCATGTCCTTTGCACTAGGGCCATGGCACTGGGTGTGGCGAGTGAGAAGCAGGTACAGCTCGGGGTGGCACTCCCAATGTCCGGGGACCTCCGCTGGTGGCATCTGTCTCGACAGAGGGGTTGGAAGAACAGTTTCAAATTTAGGAATATAGATCAGGGAGGACCACAAACAGATTGACTGATGAATTTTAGAAGAGAGCACCTGTGTAACAAACATAATTGGGTCAAAGGGCCTCCCACAATGCAAAAGTGTGTTCGGACATGACAAATTGTGACCCTGTACAATGTTGCAATTCATAACGACCAAGTAGCAATGTAGTCAGCCATTCTAAGCCTGGTTGAGCACACCAAGCGGTCCCAGCTCTGCTACTGCTTTGTCAGGACAGCTTCTGCTAAAATGTCCTTTTTTATTATTCATGCCTTCCCTCTCTCCTCTGCTTATACTCTTGCAGTGAGGTTGTTCCAAGCATGTGTGGCCAAATGATTGCTTGAGTCGAGGCATCTTACCCCGCCCCCTCCACCGGTCTCAGATTGTGACAGAAGCGTTTAAAGAAGAAGAAAAAACATGGCTGTTGCAAGGCGCCTATTTAATTTCGTGTTTTGGCATTTCATGCATGCAATCAGCCCTCCATCTGGTGTAACGCACGTCCATACAGCTCCCGAGTATCTGACGGGATTGGTGCTTTTCTTGCTTCAAGAAAGGAGGAGACTTGCAGTAGAGGCTCCGCGCTGGCAGTGGCCGCTGCACCAGCATCCATGCCTGGCTTTGTCTCCGTGGTCCTGCTCCAGTGTGATGGATGAGGAGAGCGAGACCCCGCTGCCAGCCTGCCCCCCCTCCCCGCGCATGCGCGAGCCCCAGACAAAGGAATAGGTAATTCCAGCGGAGCCCATTCATTTTCCACCGCAGTGAGAATCTGGCGGAGCATCCGCGCCACCTAGCAGAAGTGACAGACTTTTTTTTTTTTTTTTACTACATCTGTACCGTCACACGCATGATCTCCTTGGAGAAACAATTTATGGGGTTTTGCATTCCGCTTTCTCCTGATGAATGCCACACCCCCTTTTTTTAACAGTCAATGGTGATCTCTTGTGTCTACACTTTAGTGTCCAGGGAACCACCCCGAAGCGCTTGAAGCTTTTTTTGTGACTGAAAATCAGGCACGGAAATCAGGAGCAATTTGAAAAGAGATTAGAATTATTAAACCTTTTCCCGTCTTGTTTGCGGAAGGCAGCTGGTTACATGTGAAATGAACGTGAACATAGCTCCAACCTCTGATCCGTGAAATGGCATTGGTGGTATTTAACAAAATTAGGTAGGTGTGCAAATTAGTCCTAATAGCAACTGGTAGGTGACCCAGGCAAAGCCACCCCCGTTGCCGAAGCTCTTGAGATGTAGACATCTGCGTAACAACCAGTGATGTAAAGCAAAATCGTGTGCCTACAGATATTCATTGGTCGTGGGCTGAATGGTGAGTCCGGGTGGACTGCCTAACCCCCCCCCCCCCCTCCCGGTAATAACCAGCCATCCACAGGGGGGAAACCCAAGGAACAGTGCATGGTGGCTAGCAGGCAGCTTTACGCATGCCCCTTCCAACAAAGCCCACCCGGCAGCCAAGACCCTGTCCCCCACCAAGCCACAAACCCCAAGGTATGGCCCCAATCTGAAGCGAAGACCCAATTACGCGAAGCTCTGCCCTTTCTTTCCCTCTCTCCGTTATTTTATTATAATCCACACGCCCCCTCTTCACATTTCGCCCATTTTATACCAGCCTGCATCCTGCACCCGGTTCACATTTCGCCCATTTTACACCAGCCTGCATCCTGCCCCCCCCCCCTTGCTTCTTGCTCTGTGCCTCAGAGACCCACCTTCCGTCTATGTTCAGTGTCGCTTTCCGCCATATATTGTTTTGTTTTTTTAATAACTGTTCAAAACGCATAGTTCTAATGGTATACTCCACGCTGAAGGCACCCTGCTCCGCTGTGTACCGCGTCGGCCTCTCTCCCCTCCCCTGTGTATCCCCGTCGGCCCGTCTCCCCCGGCCCGCTGTGTACCCCTCCGTCGGCCTCTCTCCCGGTACCCCGCCCTCTGCCCGCAGCCTCCTCGCGCCCTTACCTCGAGGCACGTCCCGGCTCCCCGCGCGCCTGCTGGTGTAGATCGGGGCTGCCTGCCTCTCGTGCTTGGTGGCTAGGGCTGGAGCGAGTGACTAGAGCCTGCCGGAGCGGCGCTGCCTCTGCATTTCTGCTCCCCCTCCCGCCCCCACTTCCCTCCCCCTGACAGGCTGTGGGCAGTTCAGGAGGCTGCACCAGCACGCGCTCTCCCCTCCCTCGCATCACATGCACCCATGCGAGTGTCGCACGTTTCTTCTATTTTTCGGAGGGCGCTCCCTTCCCAGGCTTTACAGTAAAAGGGGCGTGCACGACCCCATTCCCTCATGCCGCCCCCCAAGGTGCACGCTGAATAGCTTGACAGCTACAATGGAGGAAGAAGGGAGGGAGGGCGGGGGAGCAACGGTATATAACTCCAAAATGTCTCTGGTGTCTGGGAGGGAGAAGCTTCCTTTGCACGAGCACGGGTCGCCGCGCACCTGTCGCTAACCGGAAGTGCCTGCAGTGGACAATGTATACAGGGACCGCCGAGATTCCTGCGTTTGCCATCGTAAGCATGGGGTATGAAGGATTCTGGACCAAAAAGGCGTGCTTCCTATAGACCTGTGGAGCCTAGAAGCCATTTTGCTGGCGCTGCAGAAGCTTAGGCACCTGTGGACATCGGGATGCTGAGGCAACACCCGTGCCTCTTTTTTCCTCCAGAGGGGCACTCTGTGCTTGGTACTAACATACAGAACATCGTGCCTCCAGCCCCACCAGATGTGATCAGCGAAGCTTTGGCGTTTTCAAGTACCCCCCCCCGAAAACAACGCCTCGTTTCACTAATTTGCTTACGTTTTGGGGCGTTCTCCTCACTCCAATATCTCCGGCACGAGGTGCTGACTATGCCTGCGTATTCACCAGTAAAATACTTAACCCAGCCCACCTGGAGGGCATTGGTCTATCTGAAATACACCTGAAGCTGCGGCCGCTGGAGCGCGCACCCTGGGCTGAAATAAGGGAGCATTTCAGTAGCCCAATCACATCGCATTACATTCAGTTTTAAGGTTTCCATTTTGTCTGTTAGGTTATCAAACCTGGAACGAAAAAGCACGCCAGATACCACTCCGTTAGAACTACGAAGAAAGGCGCAGCGTTATAAAAGAAATACAAATCTAATCTGGCATTGATTTTCTGTGACTAGCCTAAGGCACTGCGCAATACTGTGTGGCATCCAGATCAAATGTGCATAGGTGTCATGTGACGCATTCAGCCGGCGATGGCCTTTTAGTTCCGAGACAATAGTACTTTTCACTCTGAAGCCCTTACATACTATAAGTACCAGAATGCAAGAAAAACACAGGACTAGCCGCGGGTGACACGCATGGCACCAATGAATTCAGTCGGGAATGGCTGGGGCAGTCTTCTTGTTCCAAGTTGAGCAAAAACAGAGGTTTCCAAGTGATCAAGGAGCGGTTCTAATTAATGGAAACTCCAACCTCCTTCCACGTGTAGAGGATTTTATATATTGTATTTAACTTTTATTATATAGCGTTGTTCTATTCACACGAGGGAGTTAGTGCCTCAACCTATCGAGGTTTTTCCTTTGTATATTTGAACGTGTAATCCTGGTTTTATAATGTGATAAACCTGACAAGACGTCCCAGAACACACAGCAAAAAAAAGTGCACTTGGTGAGACTCTCACACTCGGACCAGGGGGATTTTGAGGGTTTCGCAACATGAAATAAAGTGTTGGTCGTTAGGTCTGAAATATTAGATTAATTATGGTTTTAGATCCAGTGGATAGATCTAGTTTACTGACAGTTACGTTGTAACCAGATGCTTTGTATGACACTAAATAACACACAAGGTAGAGTCCGGTCACGAGGACGGGCCTCTCTGACGGAATTCTTCGTGTTTGCTCGCACAGCGCGTGCATTCTTCCTTAGCAGGTGTGAGCAGGTATCCAGTCCTGGTTTTATTGTTTGCACTCTGGCACTTGGCGTTGTGTTCTTTCCCATATAAAAGTAAACAAACTTAACAGGGTGAGTTATTAATGCCTGAACGAGTGCAGCAGGGACACATACTGACTGTAATATTCTAAAACAGCCTTATCCAAAGGAGTGCTTTTGACTGGAGCAGCCGGTGCAGTGTCTCAAGGGTCCAGGGGCTGAGGGGACAATAAACCCCAGCTACAGCTGGCTCTCAAAACCTAACTAACGGACAGGGAGGTATTTTCATTGCTTGCATTGGGTCCCATGTTTTATGGCAATTTTGCTGCGCCACTAACTCCGGAGAAAGAAGCGTGCTATCGACGAAAGCGATTATAAAATATTAAGAGACTCTCATTAAAGTAATGTTTCAAATAGTTCCGAGGACGCTGCTACAGTTACACCCCCGCCTTAAAAAATTAAAACTCAAAGGAACCATTGATATGCAACCTTTTCGCGCCTCCTGCCGGTAAAATAACGAATCACACACGCAATTCGAAACTACGTTTCAACTAATTGCTTCGTGTGATGGACATATACTTTTCAATTACACACACCAACGCAAAACATTTTTAGGAAGTGAAACGAAAAACTTTCACTATTCAAGGGTAACATTAATAATGCTCTGGAATAGCTAACCGGTTATAAGCCAAAGGAACACACGTCTGTGTCCTAGACTAATAGCCTGTATTGTGTCGTGTGTTGTGTTCCTACTGTGTACACTAAAGCAACAGAGGTAACTCACTCCAGAGGTCGGTGGATGAAACAATGTATTCGATAATGAAGTTAGGGTGTTTTCTTTGTAAATGAACAGTTCACAAGATGAGTTTGTCGCCACCGCTGCACTGGAATGAAAAGGGAGGGACACCCTAGGCCGTGGTAGAGGTAAACTTGTGGTGTCGGGACAGGTGTGAATTCGATAGGCTGTCACTTTAGCACTGCACCATTTTCACTTTTCAGTTGAAGAGCCGAATGACTGTTTGATGCGTGCAGGAATTTATTAACTGTTGTAACAAGCTCTAAGACATTTTTGTGTACGTGTTAGCCAATTTATACTCTCTTGGTCGGTGTAATCAACTAGGCTTTTAAATGTCAGAATTGTTATTTTAAGTATGAACCATGTAATGGTTTTAATTAACTATGCATGGTAAATAAATTATCAACAGGGCCCGTGCCCCCCGCCCACCCAATTAGGGCAGATGAGCGTCTCCCCACTGCTGCCAGTGCAGCAAAAGTGAAAAATAAAATGATGATAAAATGAATTACGATTTTATTTTTCACTGCTCCCAGCCCAAGCAGTGTTTGGGGACAGGGTTGCTACTGACTGGCTTCAGGGGAGTGGTGCTCACTCCACCAGTTTACACTGCGCGTGTCTCTTTGGCCTGCTGTCTTGTGATCGGCCAGCCTGACATGTGCTGTGTAAACCTCTCCACCTAGCTGTCTTACACAGTTGGATAGAGTGTTGAGGTAGCCTGCTCCAGCCAATCCTGGTGCTGCTCTAATGCAGCTCATCTGCAGCATGAATGCAGCATAGGGATTTGGAGAGGGGAGCTGGCTGAGGCTCGAGGAAGATTTGCGCTGACTGCAATCAAGATGAAAAAGGTAAGTTTGTTTTTTCATTTTATTTTTACCTTTTTCACCCAGTGACAGGCACTGTGAGAAACTCTCCTTGCTTTCAGCCTTAATTTCAGAGTTCTCAGTTACAGGCCGTTATAAAATCTGTTAACAAGCCATGATTGAGAGCTTTGGAATGAGAGCCAAAAGGTATTGTGGTTTATCACAGTGTCTTCAAATAGGTTTGGCATTGGCTTGCCAGTCCTCCACTTTTGGGGATACCTTATATACTCTTGAGTCTACATCTGTGTACATTGAATATATCTATCTCTCTCGCTCTGTAAGTGTCTATCTCTCTCGCTCTTGCGTATTTTGCACAACATTGTTTGCACTATGTTTAAATGAGAATTTTTTTTTAAAAAATAAGATGCTTTTTTAAGAGAACTCGTTTTTTACTGCTTGCACTTTTAAATACTGATTAATTACATTTACAAAGTGTACTTAAACAAAAAGTATTTTTAAGCTATGGATTGTGGATATTTGGGTTAAATGGCCATCCATTTTGGTTTGATCAAAATAATATATTCCTTCTATGTCCATTGTTGGTGTAGGCAACCAATCACGTTGTGTGTTACTTTGCACTTTGCACTATAAATGTTGGCATACTACTCACAAGGCGCTATGTGAACAAGGCCTCTGGTAGGCTGAAACGCGTCATGGCAGGCATGCTGAGCTTTTAATAATAAATACTCACTTGCACTTACAGCTGGGTCTATTTTCATCTGTTCCGGTTTTCATGAGCTTTGTGATTCCTGGGATCTTTGAGGTGAAACCTTCGACATGTGTATATATATATATATATATATTCAGTGGAAAAAAACAAAGGTTACTGCAACGTTATAGTTAGGCTGACATTTCACTCGTACAAAACCAGAGAAATTCAGCAGCTATAGTTGCCCCAGCAATGCACTGCTTATGACCTCACCTATTACATCACTCATGACATGGTCAGTGACATCACTGATGACCTCTCAAATGACCCCTCCCGGCCGATTTCGGCCTGGGGACCCCATCTCCTGGGGACCGGCCTTTATTTTTATTTTTTTGAAATTTTAAAGGGAGGGGCCCCCTTCTTGGGCAATGTTAGGCCCCGGGGACCCCATGCCCGGGGCATACTAATTTTGTAATAAAAAAAATAATAATTAGGAGGGGGCCACGTGGCCCCCTCCTGAGGCCAATTTCGGTCCCAGGGACCCCATCCCCCGGGGCCAGGCCTTGATATTTTTTGACATGGGAGGGGGGGGCTGCGCGGCCCCCCTCCCCAGGCCTATTTCGGCCTGGGGGACAACATCCCCTGTGGAATGGCCAGCTCGTTGGGGACCGCGGGGGGAGCCTTAAGGCCCCCGCGGTCCCTGCCAGCTCCCCGCCTCCTGTGGGAGCGGGCATTGCTTTTGGAGAAAAGGAGCTGCAAACATGCAGCTCCCTCTGTCCAAAAGCAATTCTGCTCCGCTTCTTGGAAGCTAGAGCCTTTTTAATGCTCTTGCTTCCATGAAGCGGAGCAGTGTTTGCTATGGTATGGCGGGAGATTGCTGGAGCCATCCCTGGGGGGGTGGCTGTCCCCAGGGACATGCAGGGCTCCTGGAGGGGGGCCGCACGCTCCCCCTCCGATCTTGTATATAGCCCTGGGGAGGTGGTGGTCCCCTGCCCGGGGGTCCGCAACGGGCCACCCCTTAATTAATGTATGTGTGCCCTGGGGCTGCGTGGGGGGGGTGGTGGAACCCCCCACTCAATATTATGGCATTTAGCCAAGAGAAGGTGGCAGTCCCCCGTTTTTTTGTTTTGTTTTTTATGCATGTGCCCCGGGGAGGTGGCGGTCCCTGGGGCGGGGGGGGGGTCCTCGAGGCCCCCCCCATATTCTTTAAATTAGCCCCAGGGAGGTGGCTGTCCCCAGGGCTTCAATGACCCCTAGGAGAGGGGCCCCCCTCCTACATACATTATATGCCCCTGGGACCTGTCCACCCGGGGGTTATTGTAAAGCAAGCGTGGGAGCCCCAGTTTGCTTTTTTTTTTAAAAATTGCCACGAATATCGCAAATTTGCGGCAATTAAAAAAAAAAAAAAGGGGGGTTTAATGCCGTGGCTGGGTCCCAGGGGATCCCAAGACCATGGCTTGGGGGTCAGGGTATTCCTACACTGCCCCCTTTTCTTTCTTTTTACTTTTTTGGGGGGGACTCGGCTTGAAGCTGAGTCCCAATATGGCTGCCAACACTTCCTGGTTGAAGTGTTGGCAGCCAATCATAGCAGTGCGTTTCTCCGCACGAGCTGTGTTTGTTCGCAAAGACTTCGCAACCAGAGATATCACTATAATTTTAAACTTAAGTTTCTCAAAAACTACTGAACGGATTTACACCAAATAAGCAAAAGGCACTTCCTTGAACTGACATCTACCTCCCTGCCACATTTGGTCTAAGTCCATTCAGCGGTTCGGGTTGTAGGTGTGACTAAAGGTTCCTATGGGAATTAACATTACAAACGCACCCTTATTTCGCGACCCAAATTCTCGGTCCCCACTGTACGGATCACCCCCAAACTTTCCATGACAACCAGAACTTACCTTGACACTTTTTTGGGAACATTTCATGAAAATTGGTCAAACGAAGCCAAAGTTATAGCCAAGTCACAAAATGCTTTTCCTATGGATACTAGGTCCTAACTATAAATACCTCCTGGTGACCGCCAGTAGATTTTATTTATATATATATATATATATATATATATATATATATATATATATATATATATATTTTCAAGGTACATGTGTGTGGGGTTATTTAAAGAAAATCTATATTTATCTTTGGATATTCTAGCTTCAATATTCAGGGGGCATGCCATTGAGGAAATGTCTTTGGGAACCCTCAAGCAGGTCATGAAATTTGAAGGTATATTTGATTGGAGACATAGCTCTTAGGATGATGCCCACCTGCACATCCCTGTGAAGAGCAGGGGCGTAACACACGCCCCTGCAGCCCCTGTGATGTGGAAGGAGAGGCTACCTACCCTTCAGGGATGACCCCAAACCTCTAGGCCCATTCAGCCAAAGGCAAATTAATATCTGTGCGATATGGGAGTCTCTGTGCTCCCTCGTCACATTCTGCAAGGGAGGCCCCATCATTTTGTGTTAGGCCACCGAGGAGGAGATTCCTGAGACAGCAGGTCTTAAGGCAAAAGGAACCTGTATATCTACCTCAAAGAGAGGCACATGATTAAGTGGGTCTGGCGGTGTGCACCTACTGTGTAGCCTTGAGGGCCGGAAGGGGATACTTAAGGCCCCTCCATTTAATGGCATCTTGGCAAACACAATGAAAGACTTTGGTGAAACATTTAACAATGAATTGTGAGGGGCACTGATGAAAAGAAGACAAGAGTCAAGAACAACCTAGGAATAGGATAGGTTTTGAGGACATGGGCAGAGTACCCCACCTCTTGGTGGAGATGGGTGGTATTTTGTACAGGAGCAAACAGTGTTTGTTAATGTGTCAAATTTCTTTTAAAATGCAGACACGTTGATGTAGTTGGCCTACATCATGACGTTGTCTTAGTTATACATGTTTAAGGTGTGGTAAGTGTTGTAAATGAAGCTAGCAATCACTTCCGCCTTAACGCCCGCTGCTATCATTGTAAAGAGAGTGAGAGGAAAGGCCAGCTTGAAGATCTGAACCCCCTTGTAGATGTCAGGTGTTTAATTCAAGAGGCCAATATAGACCATGTAATTAGTAGAGTAGTAATAGTTTTCAAGAGCAGCCTGTTGTGGGTAGGCGCTGACCACAAGCTGAAGCCATTGTCATTTAACTGAACTTCGTTTTGCAAAGAGTGGAGAGGTGTGGTGCAGCGGCCAGGGCAGCTGACTTCGGAGCACAGGGCTCACGGTTCAATCCCCGGCTCCGGCGGCAGCTCAGCTCAGCACCATGTGACTCTGGGCAATAGCTCACTTCATTTCCACGACGGCCTCCAGTGCCTTGAGACCCGCAAGGGTGAGTAGTTCGCGCTTTACAAATGCGGATTTACATTTACATATGTGGTTCCATACTTTCAGGTCTCTGAAATGGCCCCCGAATTAATTTTCATTAACATTTTATGTTGCGTGGCTTGCAAGAGTGTTATAATACGGCTGGCATCGTCGGGGCCCTTTTGAGGGTAGGGCGTAGATGAAAACACAGGAAGAACCTGTTGCATGTGCCAACAGAATAATGATACAGCTTTTCCTCCAAGCTCATGGGGTTAAGTCTGAACCCACGTGAAAAGAAGCACAAGGCAGAAGATGCAGAATGATGCATGCAGGGATGGTTGGTATTAATGGGTGTAAGGGGCGATACTCTCCCACCCTAGGGTAGAGACAAGATGATGAGAAGAAACTTAGAGCAGAAATAAATTGTATTTGCTGCTCGGGGACTAAGTTATCTGAATGGTTTTTTTTTGGGGGGGGAGAGGGAGGACCGAATGCGCATGTGCTGGCTGGAGCGAGATCTTCCTTGCCCTGGAGGTATAAGCAAGGGCAGGGATGACAAAGTAGGGACGTGGTCTGTTTCACTGCCAGGTATACAGTCCCTTTATGGGCGTTAAGTTAAAAGGCACAGGGAGGGATTGAAAGGCCTCCATTAAACTAATGGCGAGGTGAGGCAGCCCGATTGGGAGAACGAGGGAGTGAGCTTGTCAGTGATGTCTGCCTCCTTCACTCACACTCAGCAACTACGGTTTCTCCTTGTGATAGGTGGGTTAGGGCCGGGAGGAGGAGTCCAGCAGCTTTGGTGAGGTTAATTAGTCCAGGTCAATTGTGGTCTTGTTACTGTGGTGGAGCTGCTGGGCCACTTTTATGGCCTTAGTTATATCTCTCTCTTTTGTTTGTGCTTAAAGTGCGGCAACCAGAAGTTGTGTCTGTCGACTCCCCCACCATCCCCCCGCGAGCAGGCTGCCCGTCGGCCGCCAGCTTCCCCCCCCCGAACAAGTCCGCATCCCCCCCTGCTCTTACCTGCACCGGGCGACAAACTTGGGGACCATCGGCAGTAGGTCTACATACGCCACTGTGCCGCATTATACTGCATAATTTGACCTTTCTTGCCACATAATTTAGTCAACCCTGCTGCATAATTTGGTGCTCCCCTGAAGCATAATTCTAGTGGCCTTGCCTATACTCCGTGTTCTTTAACATTATTCTTGCAGGTTCTTTTTTTTTCCCTGCGTTCTTCCTCTGTCACTGTTTTCCTGTCTTTCTCCCCCCCCCCCTCTTCTTTTTCAGCCTTTCTATTCCTCTGGATCAGAGTCGGATGATAAAAAAATACATTCTGCTCCCCCAAAAGTAGTGCTGGTGCCCACCACTTGCAACCACAGACACACATTAGGCAGTGCCAGTTGGCCTCCCTGTAAAGAAGTTGAATGCCACGTAGCGAGCATGTCAGATTTCTTTCAGAATGACAAAGCACATTTCCTATAAAAATATGAGAAATCCCCCTTGAGTGTTTCCATGCAGAAGCCGCAGCTAATACAGGAAATGGTCAGCATTCCAAAACAGAAAGTAATGCCGGGATTGTAAATCCGGGTGGGAGTGGGGAGGGCGCTGGGGATTCAGTTCGGTCTGGACCAAGTGAAAAACTCTAAGATGTGCTCATATTGTCAACCTGTATCCATTACATCGTGTTCTGCGGTTTATACTTTCAAAGCTTGCATGGTTTTATTTCACACAAAGCAGCAGAAATACTTAAAAAAAATAGCTTCTCGAGTTAGACTGTCACTAAGCAGAAGTCAGTGGTGTAAACATGCGTTTGGCCCCAATCTATCAAATTGCAAAGAGCGTGATATGTAAATGTGTAAAAAATGGCGACTAGCCTGAAATTCAGACATAAAAGAAGGCTCTTGATGTCTGCAGCTATCTATGGGGATGGTTCCGCAGATTGAACTGACAAATGGTAAACTCGAACCGGGACCCGGTTATCGGCAAATTCATAGATCTGCACCCCATTCCCTTGCCCGGGTTACATATTTTTCGAATTCACAATGTTTCCAAGAGCACTATGAGAGAAAGTTTGCAATTTGCCCTTTTTTGCATACAAAGTCAGTTGTGTGCGCAATCCAGGGCTTTAAGTGAGCCGGGTCCCTCCTTGTCATAGACCCGTTAGTTCTTATGTGTTTGTTAGTTTATTAGTCAATTAAAACCATAAACAAAATCACACAGTTTAAAAATACATAAAAAATAGATAAAAAGGGGATTTGTCATACAACTAGTACAGCCACCCATCATCGCGCTACATGCCCTTTGCTTTCTTCAACTTTCCTTCCTAGGAGTTTTAGTCGGGATACCAAACACTAAGCTAGGTTAGATAAAAATGACTAAACGGGCTGATCGTTACCCTGATGTCTAAAAAAGCAAGCTTTCCACACAGATAACTAAAAAGTCCCTTAAGTACCTTAAATCCGGGGAGAGGAGTTGGCCTAACGGCTAGGGCGGTCGACCTCGAATCTGGGGAACTGGGTTCGAGTCTCGGCAATGACGCTGAACATCCTGTGATTCTGGGCAAATCACTTAATCTCCCCGTGCCTAACAAAAATTAATGTGTCTCATGTAATGCAACTGGTGCTATGTAAAGCGCTCTGATACCCGATTCGGGTCAAGTTTGCGCTATATAAAACTCTGTAAAAAAAAAAAAAAAAGTAAATTAATATATGTAATTAAGGTGCATATAAGCGGGACTGAGGCAAGTATGAATACGGTGCCAGAAGGACTATGAGACCCACTGTTAAAAAACAATTATGCAAGAATTCACATTATTAAAAATACAGAAATAGATAAAATAGTTATCTGAGCCTAACAGGATAGGGAGCTGTTGGTTTCAATCCCTAGCAACCCGTCCTTCACAGTTTCTGTGCATGATAAGTTAACATAACTCGGAATTTTTTTATTACATTTTAGAATTACGTTTAGGGACCCCCTCCAGATTACACATCGCATATCCTATTAGCTGATCATTTTCTTAAAACAGATCAATAACTGAGTCAGTCTAATGTTCAGCATGTTGTTGTTTGGGTCCATGGACTCCACCAGTGCATGCCTGCCCGACCTAATTCCCCGTTCAAGAAACTCCCGCCTTAATAGAAATTTTCGCTGAAACAACAGAGCAGGACAAACAGACAATGTGAAGCAAAGATTCAGTCTCCTGATGGCATAGACGGCAGGACCGGTCTTCACTTAGACCGGACATCCTCCATTTTGGCATGAGGTCTAGCGTGGGTATTTCTCAGACTCTTAGGGCCAGAAAGGACTGTTCGATCTTCCGATGGTAAGGTGCAGCTAACAGGGCTGATTCTCTTAGAGTGGAATATGATTTTAACACCAGTCACCCATTGCGACATTTTGACAGGGTTTCTTTGTCTGCCACCCAACTTTGCAGTTTAGTAGATTTATTTACTAGTTTCTTAAACATTTGCTCAGAAATATTCGAATTCCAAAGGTCACCCAAATCAAGCGTCGTAATACTGTTTTCAAAAAATTTCTTATTAGCACCCTTTCCCCTTTGTAAGTTAATTTCGATCCAGACTAGATTAGCCAGAGTGTTTTCAGCTGCTGCTCACAGGTTATAACAAAGCTTTGCAAACGCCACCGGCCTAGCGAGTGTCTGTTTAGTAAGCAGAAATTCTAGCCGGATTTGCGCAGGAGAAGCCGACTTGGGGAGCCTAAAGATTTGTTTATAGGCTCTTATCATCAGTTTTTCTAACAAAAGAGCATCATCGCCCAGCATAATATCCATTCCATATGCAAGGGTTGGCAACAGCTTGGCTTTCATAACTGATCCCATGGATTTTAGATCGTGGCCTTGAGTAGATCTGGCCAGTGACGAGAAGCCATAATTAAGGGCCTGCGCTTTCGCCCTAATCGCCGCCTTCTGGGAAACAAAGGAGCCATGTGCGCCTATTTTCACTCCTAGGTATACATAGAGTTTGACCTCCTCAATTTTGTTTCCGGTAATAAACCATTTTCGATTGATCTAGGAAGAACGATTGCACACCATCACACTTGTTTTCGAAAAATGTATTTCCAGGCCATTCTTTTCAGTATAAGCTCCCAGAGTGTTGAGCAGCTTTTGAAGTCCTATTTGCGTGTTGCTGAACAACACCAGATCGTCAGCGTAGAGGATATGTGACATTTGCTGACCTCCGACGGTCGGAGCGTGGGCCATCTGTTCGTCAAGCTCAGTGGAGAGATCTGCCAAAAATAAGTTAAAAAGGAAGGGGGCTAAGACAGCACCGTTTTACGCCTAAGGATGTTACGACCTTCCTTGATACGCAGGAACCGTCTCCAATTTTTATCTTGACCCAGGTGTCCGAATATACTAGCCTAATTGCTTGTAGGATGTTCGATGGGATGCCCCATCGCTGAAGCTTGGCCCATAATTTGTCCCGTGGGACACCATCAAAAGCTGCTTTAAAGTCAACAAAGCACAAGTAAAGGGGTGTCCTAGTTGCCTTCGCTCTGTTCCTGATTAGACTCAGGGCCATAAGATTAGTTGAAGTACCTTGGCCCCTTTGGAAGCCAGTTTGATTTAAGGGGATTCTTCCATTGTCATACGACCAGGATTCCAGATCATGGAGTATCAACGTTGAAAAATATTTTAACTCAACATCCATCAGTGCTATTAGCCTATAGTTGCTAGGTGAGCATGCCAAGCCTTTTTTAAAAATGGGATGAAGGATGGAGCCCCTCCAGCTATCGGGAATAACCTTGTTTTCCAAAATAAAATTAAACATTGATGCTAGAACAACAGCCCATTTTGGGGAAAGATGTTTGAATAAAGCCTGTGGTAGTCCATTTGGTCCAGGGGCACAGTTGGCCTGGGACTTTTTGATGACCTTCTCTACTTCGGCTGCTGTAATTTTCCGCTGTACCACAGTGGTTTTATTAGGATAGAATGTACTAGCTAAAGGAGTCGAACTGCTCTTGAAGTGCGACTTTAGATAATGTACCCAATCTGTCTCACTGATATTGGCGAGGTTTGCAGCTGCAGGGCCATTCTCGTTCCTATTAATTATATACCAGAATCCTTTCGAATCATGCGTTTTGGAGGCGTGTCGTAACTAGGCCCATAGTGTTTCTTGCTTTACTTGTTTATGCTTCCAGATCTCTTTTTTTAGCCGCCGTCTTTCTTGCGGAGTTGTTGTAGTAGATCCAGGTCTCCTGGATTTTGACGTGATTGCCGAAAGAGTCTGCCTGTTTCCTTTCTCATGTTCCGAATTTGCGCGGGCATAATTAACGATTTGCCATGATCAAGTCGAGTTCCCTTCTTGTGACTCATCTCACTATGGATTTTAGTCATATTATTGGCGAAAGTCTCCCAAGTCGCTATTGGATTAAGCTCACATTGGACTAGGTCATGTAGACTTGAGACCGCATCCTCTGCTATTAAGTTGATGGAGCCGGGGCTCCACTTCAGGCGTTTCAGGTTTTCTGAGTGTGTTTCTCCCGACAACGTACGAAAAGCCTCAAGTTTGCGCAGGGATGTGTTCACCTTGATGACCTGAGGGTTATGATCGCTTTCCACATGATGGCATATCCTATAGTCACAGACCTGATGGTAAAGGGGCATTGAAACGAGGGTATAGTCTATGATTGAGACCGTGTCACCACAGACCCTTGACCAGCCAGGTGAAATGTCAGTTGGTTTTCGGCCATTTAGCACCAGCAGGCCCAATAGTTCACAGGCTTTTATGAGTTCTTCTCCTGAGTTGTCCCTTCGTAAGATTGATGGCATTACTTGCTCTGGGAGGGGGCCTACTGCGTCACTATGTTCCTCCGAAGGAAGATGAAAAAGGTTAAGGTTAAAGTCACCGGAGACTAGCCATTGTGCCTTATTGTGGCTGTCTTTCAACTGGGATAAATGAGCTGCTAATCTCCTAGAAGATGTTGCTTTTTGCTTTGGATTAATGTACAGATTTACGATGATAATTGGTTCTTTAAAATTATTATCCCAACCTTCCAGATTTATTACCAGCATATTTGGGTCATCCATGAACACTTCCACCGTTTCACTTATTATGTTAGTGTTTATATAAATTGCCAGGCCCCCTTTTGCCCTCCCATAGGCGCTCTTTCTTTCAGCTAATTTCGTGTATTCTTTGCAGCCGATGAGCGGGATAGATGTCTGTGCCCAAGTTTCCTCGAACATTAAGATATCAAAGGTTCTCAAGAATCCTGTGAAATCTGGATCTGAAAGTTTTGTCTGTAAGCCATGAATGTTCCAAGATCAAACTACCAGGCCGCCCGGAAATTTTTTTTAGTGGACTTCCCTCGCATCAGTCTTGACTGCTCCAGGTTCGAGACAGCGCCTGCGGTAACCAACCCCAGGAGGGTTGTTGCTCATTGGTTGTTACCAGTCTTCGTGGCAGGCCAGCGGTTATGTCCTTAGTTACTCTGATAGACATTTTGGTGAAATCTGAGTCCAATTTGTGATAGACCCCAGGGGAGGTCCTTCCGCCAGCTCCTCTAAGTACAGACACACTGGGCGCCGGTTGCTCACTTGATGATGGCCCCGCAAGCAGTACATGGGGATATCTATCTCCATGATAGGAAGTTACTTCGATGCCCCAGGCTTTTAGATGCTTTTTATTTTCCAAAATCACAGCCGGAAGCACAGAGGATGAGAAGGTAACTAAAGTGGGGTCCGCGAGCTGACGTCTTCTTGCCGGCAGAAACTTAATTGAAAAGATGTCATCAGACTTTACATGGGCCAGGCCCGGCACGGCTTTGAGCAGTTTTAGAATGTTTGAGCAATTTAATATATCTTGCGAGCCCCTCGATTTAAATTCTGGGATCCACAGCAGCATCTGACCAGAGTTGTTTAAACCAAGAAATTCATCAGGACCGACACTGCCTTTTGAAATTAGTTGATTGTCATCAGTTGCTGCCTGCAACTGGGATTCCGGGAGAGGCTGTTCACTTGGGGGTGGTATGGGGGGGGGTTCTTCTACCAAGCATTGTTTTGCTTGCGGATTCTCCATGGGTGATATTTTGTCCACTCGGCTGGCGTGGTGGGCTCCAGATGTTCCCTCTGGTTGAAAGCTACGTAATGGCGAGGGTCCACTAGGTGTGAACGAGATGCCCTTAGATTTTTAAGGGATACTACCTTGTTATGAACAACATCTTGAGATGAGGCCACGATGGAACCATGAGACTTCGGGCCCATTGGGGCATCCCTAGACAATCCCGATCATCCTGTTGAGGAGTTTGGGGGGGGGGGGAAAGCTCTCTCCATTGCCCGAGCAGATTTTATTCCTTCTTTTTCTCGCATGTTTCCTTTCCCTTTAGGTTTGTCGTGGTAGGTCCGAAGCAATAATTTTTGTGCTACCATCCCCAGATGTTTCATGGAGGACCCTGGACGAAGTTTCGAGGTTGGCCTCCGCTAAATCCATGAGTTCTTCCTCTGGTGGCCTTTTACTGGAAACCATTCAGCTCCATGCAGTTACATTCTTAGGACTGTGTATTACCTCATTCAATATTGTGCCGGGCCGAGACTTGGGGCTGATGTTGTTTTTGACTTCACCCAGTATGGCTTGCATGATCACCGGAAGTTGCACGAGTTTCTCGACTACCTCCTTACATGAACAGACTTGAAAATCATTTAAATGATTTGATTGGGCCCTTGTGACTAGTGTGTTTAGTTTTTCAAGTTTCTCGTCAATTCCGGACACAAATACTGCCATCGTGTTCAGCAAATCAACCTGAATGTCCATATTGTTTGAATGGTGAGTTTGGGCCAGTACTGGTGCTTGCATAGAGTTCAGTATAGCGGCCCACAGGTTCGGAGGATTTTCTCCGGGTGTCGCTATCCGTGCCCTTTTGATTCGCTCTTCTTCTATAGTTACTTCCTGGGAGATTGTATTAGGCCCCTCGTCAGATACTAAAGGAGGGAAGGAATCCTCTTCGCTGTATAATTTAAACTCAGGAAATACGAAGAATTGAGGTGCCCACCCATCAGCACCTTCCGAAGCTGGATCTGTATAAACCACTTCTTCTGGGGCATACACAGGAGATCTACTTGATGGATACTCATTTGGCTGCTCATTTGATAAAGACACTGATTTGGGAGGTGGAAAGGTCTGGACAAGGCAAGTAGCGACCGTCCCTTCTGGTTGACATTTATCGTTCTTATTTAATTGTTGTGATTGTTCATGTTTATAATGTTTACTTGCTGGTCGAAAGTAATCTGTCATTTTTGGCGAGTTATGATGATCCATCAACTTTCATCTTCTTTGTAACTATCTCTGTCAGTAATCTGGCCTGATTGCAAGCCCACGGTGCAATCTAAAGTAGTTTTAACCTTTGGGCTACCTTCTGGATGAAGTTTCATACTCCGGTCCAAGGCTAGGTCCGAGTCATAGGAGGCACTTCGATTCCTCTGGGCGAGGGGGTCAACGTTGACAGTAACATTGACAACGGACCTGCCCGGTTGGATTTGTGGCTTCCGTTTTGCAGAAAGATTTCCCAGGGCAGTCTCTCTTTTCATTGGGGCTTGAGCCTTACACCGCACCTTACCAGATCTCATCCTTGATATAAGTAGTCTTAATTAGTAGACTAGTAGACTCTTGTTTGGTACTGGAATAACAGCCTCAAAAATGGATCGTGGCTGGTGTCTTGCTTTGTTATTTCCACAACTCCAAAATACCGTAATTACTCAAAAAGGTACTCCAAAGGTGCCCTGGGGTGTTTTCTTTTTCTCTAGTGATTGATTGAAGATCTCTTTATAAGAGCTTTATAAGAGCTCTCAGGGAATAATGTAGCTCTTTTTCCGGGCTGTTATGGTTGCGAGATGGGCCCCTGGACTGTAAGCCTGAAGCTAAAAGCTGAAGATCACATGTAACCCCAAGTGGTCACCGGAGGCCTGGGCGTATGGAGTTGTAGCTGGAGAAGAGCAGAAAGGGCCATGTGAGGACCGTGTGAGGAGGAGTTGAGAGGCTTCAAGGGCTACTAGGAATGAAGAAGGGCTAGGGGCCCCCCAAGCGGGAGCTCACCAGACACCTCCGCAGGCCACACCCAAACCTAGCTGGCCCGCTTCCGCGGGGTCCTGGGCTCACACTTTGCAGCTGCTGCGCTCGAGGTATAGGTACACACCACACAGACTCAGGTTTGACCCCACTTTAGATCACTTTGTCCGCCTGGTCACACTTTGTGCCTCTCCACAGATATTCATGTCTCACGCAGCACACCTTGAAGTATCTAGTAAGAGCCTTGCAGTAAGTCCTGAGGAAAGTTGTCCACTAGACTGCAATGGCAAAAGGTAAGTCACAACTGGAGAGTCAATTCTCAAAAAAATACACTCTCCTCCAGGAGAAAATATGGACCCAGAAAAGCCCAGAACAGAAGTACTAGAATAAACGTAGTGTAAATTAAATTAGAATCAAGCGCACCAAACGCATGCTCCAAGCACTTATCTGACTCTTGCTTGGGAAAGTTGAAATCACTGCTCGCTGTTGCATTACAGAAGTGGAGAGGAAATCCAGATGGCACAGGATTACGAGGCACGCATGAACTCTGCCCCCCGTTACAATCTAGCAGCAGGCAGAAGAATAAACGGTGCAGCTTGGCAGGCGCTGGCCAATGCATGCTGCTTGGAGGCTCCTGCTGTGGTTCAGGGCAGCCAAACGCGGCTCTCAAAACCCCTGAGGCCCAGAGCAGTGGAAACGCGGTGAGCCGACAGGCGGACCACAATGGAGGTGCTGTTGAAGAGGACACAGCGAGGCAATCTGCCCCACCAGGAGCACTACGGGAACAACAAGGATTCCAGTAACAGTAGGTACGGAGGGCACCAGGCAAGTTTTCGGAGGAAGTTTGCTGCTTCCTCGCTGCAGCCGGCGTTCCGTTCGGCACTGCTCTGCCGACTCTCTCCAGAGTCGCTCAATCGATCACAGCTGTACCGCCGTTAGTTCTTAATAACCGACATTGAAACTGGTCCATATCGGACATATAGTCATGTCCTTTTCTATACGGCAGATGACAATGATCGATTTAGAAACAATTAATGTAAAAAATGCTAAGGTATTCCATGTCAGTGTTTTAGTTCCTGTTTATATTTCACGTTTTACTTAATCTTGCGCCCAAATATCGGTCTTTGCAAAAACAACAATTGATGGACAGAATGCAGAACAATGTCATACATTCACCCCAGTACAGAGATCTGGGCCTAAATCCATCGTTTTTTTGCTCACCATGCCATTCCAGTTTGGCACAGTATATATAAAAATGTAGATTATGTGTTTAAGCCACACCCTTAATTATAAAGATTGCGCCCCTGGCTCAATTTTACATTGTTACAACTGTGTATGTGAAATTCCGTTGCCTTCGGTAAATATTAGAGTTTCGGCGTTTGCTCAACGTCCTGTGATTCTAAGCAAATCACTTAATCTCCCCGTCCCTAAAAATAACATCAAAAAAGGAATTTGACCTTATGCAATGTAACTGACGCTCATGTAAAGCGCTCCAATGCCCTTGGGTCGCATTCACGCTATATAAAACGTAAAAAAAAATTGTATTTAATGGAGAAAATATATCTCTGCTCGTAACAGAATTATGTCTCTGACTGTTTCCCAGCTGCGAATGGGCTGTGGACAAGTTTGTTTTTACCCTCAAACGATTTTCCTAATCCTTTCAGTGCCTGAAACGCCCACTCCACGCCTTTGCAACGAGATTTTCTTTTGCCTCATATGCCATTTTGGAGTTGTTGCACGCATTGGCGCCTTCACAAGCAAAAATAAGCCCTTTGTTAATTATAAAATCTCATTTGTACTCGCAAATAGGGCAATTTGCATGTGCAAGTTGAACTTCGAGGAGCAAATGACTCTGTGAATAAGACCCCAGATGGCTGGATTTACCGAAGGCATAAGTTTGTGGAAGAACTGGGGGTGGGTGTTCCCTGCGAAGGGTTTGAGGGTGGTCATTGGGAATTCTGGGCCACCAACAAAGCCAGAACTTTGTGTTTATTCACAGACAGTCCCAATGGCATTTTTAACACTAAATACACACCAAAAAGTATTTTTAAAAAAAAGTCTGGAGCAAGCATGTATTTTATGAAGTCCAAGTGCCCCAGGGACCCTTCTGTTTTCAGAGGTGAATGGTAAGAAATTTCTTCACATGGAAAAAAGTTTTGCATTTGAGCGAAAAACATTAAAAAAATGCAACTGAAATAAACCTGCAGTTTATCAGTTGGCAGAAGTACCTTTTTTTTTAAACAATATGTTATTGTACTTTTCATCATTACAAACATTCTGGTGCGGGGCACAATGTCTGGAGAACATGCTTATCAATTTATACAATGCAGTAATCTCCATTACAGTTCAGGTGATACATCCAGAGATAGATTTTATACAGTGGCGTAGCTAGTCATTTTGCCTCCAGTGGCGGTCCCTCCCTTTGCCGCCCGCATGGAGGAGCGGGGGGGGGGGGTGCTGGCAATTCCTGCATCCCTTAAAGCTCCCCCCACTTGCTACGCCACTGCATTTATATGTATACAGTGCAATTCCAAAGTTGGCCTGCCGTGACCCGAGTACTATCCCCCCACCCATCCCCTCCCAACTCTTGCCTCTGTCCATTTAGTACTGTAATCCACCGTGTTTTACGTGTGTCTAGTGGTCAGTTAGGCTACCTACTATGTCAATGATCCACACACCCCATACCTTACAGTGAGGGAACAAGGCTAATCCCGCTCCACCTCCAAGTCACCTGCAGACAGTGGGGAACCAGCAGGGTTTTCTATCTATGGTTCTTAAAGGCAATCTACTAGGTGGTGCCTTGCTGGGGCCTTATTAATTGAACCCCACCTCCTCCTCACTTCCTGGAATAATACTGCACTTTAGTATCCTGCCCAATGTATAAGGTCGCCCCTCCATTTGGTTAGCCTAGGGCCTCTAGAAGCCATCCAATGCATGGTAATTTCTCATTTTGCGAGGACCAGGGCCAGGTCCACAAATCTGGTAGTAACCTTATTTTTGTTTAGGTGCGGGAACCCCCCCCCCAACAAGCAGGCCGGTGGTTTACATGGGATCATTCGTTCAGTTATCTTGTTAATGCATGCTACCACCTCTGTCCAAAAGACAGCCAGAGTGGGGCAGGACCATACCATATGAAGCATCTCAGCACCATGCTCGCCACATCCGGGGCAGGACGCCACGGCTGCCCAAAAGATCCTAATGATCTTACCAGGGGTAAGGTATGCCGTATGTAAAATATAAAAGTTAATTAATTTGAATCTAGCGTTTCGGGACACTGTATACGTATTGGTTAGAATTGTTTCCCATTCTGCCTCTGTAATTTGAATTGTGAGGTCATCCTCTCATTTCTCACACAGTTTAACTAGGGGTGTAATGATATCAGCCCTCAGGGCCCTATAAAGGCAGGTAACCGCCTTGACATGGCCAGTAGTGGTGCAGAGAACCTTGCAGCATTGGTGAATGGGGGGCTCAGCCGTGCCAGCCATCCGGTGATTGCATACTGTCATCACCACTGCTCGATGTAGCAAAAATTGTCCCCTGGGCATCTCAAAAGTCTCAGAGAAGTTATCAAATGTCAATAGTTACCGGTCCCTGTAGAGGTCACCAACACGGATCACCCCATATGTTGACCACTCTGCCAGGCCCCTTATTGCCCTACCTCTGGCTATGGGCTCCAACCCCAGTAACGGAAGATCCTGTCAGTAAGGCAGGTGGACGCGGGTACGCTGAAGGCAACACTGCTAGCAATGATGAAGAACTTGCAAGTCCATGGGCCCCTCAAAAAGCGGCAGCCTGGGGTTCAGTAATACCTGAAATAGTGTCCGGTGGCTCGGAACCAAGCCGCCGGTGTCCCCACCAAGACCCATTTATGAGTAAATCCACTGATTGAACTACCGGAGTTGCCCTACTATGTAGTATGCCTCTAAGTCTGGCGCCACTAATCCCCCATCCGTTGTAGGACGTTGTAATTTGGACACCGCTACCCTGCGTCTGCCCATCCCCCAAATAAGTTCTATCATGAGCGAAGTCAGGTCCCGGAATATTTGGCGGGGAATAAAGATCGGCAGTGTGGAAAAGAAATACAGTAGCCGGGGGAGTGCCACCATCTTGTCATCACGATCCTCCCTGCTACGGAGAGCGGCAGCAACTTCCAGAAGTCCACACTGGCCTGAAGCGCTCTGGTGGCTGCGCCAGTGTTACTTTTTAGGAGATCATGAGGGTCGTAGTATATCATAACACCTATGTATTTAAGGCCGGTGCCTTCCCAGGCAAGTCTTCGCAAATCTCGAGGTTGGGGAGTAAGTGGACTTTCTGCCAGTTGATGTGAACATCAGACCCATTACCAAATCATGCCAGGAACAAGATCACCTGTAGGAAAGTGCCCCTTTTTGTATGGTTACCCCTCTAACATTTTGCCAGATACCTGATGCCAACTTGACTGAGTGTGTGCCGGGATCCGGCTAACAAGGCCCCAGCACCTGTGTTCTTTTCCAAAACTTTATCTCTGTACACACAATTGGCACACCTCTGGGCCACATATAAGTCCCTTGTACAAGATAACCCTGGTACCAAGGTCCTTGTGACCAGAGAGGGCGTCTGAGGGCTGCAGCATGTATTGTGCCACCCTCAGAGACCCTCACCCTGCCATTGAAGGCTGCGTGTTTTGGGGCTGACCAAACTGAAGAGTTGACATGGCAAACATCCCTATGTGCCATGCCCGCCAACACTGCCTGTGGTATGGGTAAATCACCCCTCTAGCAGGTCTTCCAGGCCTAAAGACAGGGTGCACACCATACCCAGGTGAGGGCATAGCTGCAGGAGCAGTATGCCCCTAGGAGCCATTTTGAGTGCCTGGGCGTTTGTCAAAACGAACTCCACAGCTCCATGATGGCTTTACTGAAGTCTGGGAAGTTTGGTATCAAACTTCCCAGCACATTAAACTCACACTGATGCCAGTGTGGGATTTAATGAAAAATGCATTCAGAGGGCATCTTAGAGATGTCCCCTGAAAAAAGACCGACCCTGGTGTGGTTCTTGACTGGCTCCCAGCCACCACCAGACAAGTGTCTGGACCCCGGGTAGAGAGCCTCCACTCTCTGAGTCTCGAAACAAAGCACATCCTGGGCAGAGGTGTCTTGCATCCTCCCCCAGGATGGGCAGGGTCCTCGAGGAGGGAGCTCCAAAGGCCTGCCGCCTTTGTAAACTGCCCCTAGCCTTTTGCTGCTATCAGCAACTTGCTCCCACTGGTTCTGACCCCCATTTTGGGTATTAGAACTGGTGGGAAAACCAAGCTAGGAAGGGAGGTGTGCCCACCTTTGCCAACCCCACCCCTCAGGTTGGGGAGGCAAAGTGAAGGCCACCTCTCAGTCCCCGCCATCTGGAAGATGGGGGGGGACACCTCCAATCAGGAACAGGACTATGGCCCCCCCCCTCTCACTGGAGGGTGGCATACTATGGGGTGTAGACACCCCGGGGAAAGGACCCATTGGTCCCAACCTGCACACCCCTGCAACGCCCCTAAATCTAGTTTTTAGGGGCACCCCTGAACCTTTCCTCTTCAGATTCGACAAGAAGAAGAAAGAGCGAAGAGCCGTCCTGCAGAAGAGGAGATACTTTCGCCCCAGCCCTACCGGCTCTGAAACCGTTGCCAGAAGCCCCCAAGAACCCCGGGGACCTGCCTTGCCTTCCCAAAGAAGTCTGATCTTCCGTGAACACTGGATTTGTTCAACACCAACCCAGGACTCCAGATACAGCCAGATCCGGGAATCCTCACCACTCTGCACCAAACGCCCACGGCCCGAGTTCGAGTGGCTCAACACCCCAGCGAGGTGCCCCCGGCGATCCCGACCTGACGACCTCCACCGATCTTCTCCTCGACGCCTACAGCCTCATCCTGAAGAGTCCTCCAAAACCGTGACCGGAACCGGTGAGAACCCAACACGAAGGATAACGCTGCACACGCAGCCCCCGAGTCCCCTGAGTCCTGAGCTCCACCGACCTTCTCCTCGACGCCTGCAGCCTCATCCTGAAGAGTCCCCCCAACTGTGGCCGGAACCGGTGAGAACCCAACACAAAAGGACACCGCTGCACACGCAGCCCCTGAGTCCTGAGGTGCCCAACCGGCCAGCAACTCTTCAACTTCATCCTCCAGTCATTGTTTCCTTTCGTACAGTTTTCTGGCTCCAGCCTGCAGTCCTTTTCCTCGACCGACATCCTTCATAGGAATGCATTGGGCTCCGGACGCCTCCTGAGCACCCTGCACCTGGCCTCCCCTGTGCTGCTGGTGGTGTGGACTTGGTGCTAACCTGAGACCCCATTTCCCCTGACTTTAAACCCAGGAGCTTGACTCCCAAGACTGCGTGGCCTGCCCATGAGCAGCCCCCAACCGAGGTGCCCCCTTGCCTTATTGGCTAACATTGGCACTCTGCACCCAGCAGCCCTAGTGCTGCTGGGGATGCCCCTTGAGTGCCAACCCGAACCTTGGGGAACCTTGGTACTACCCCCAAAACTCCATTCCTAAAACCGTTTACTTACCTGTAAACCTAACACTTTGTTTTTCTCCATAGGATTGTATGGTGGGTTTTCTATGCAAAATCTTCGAAGTGTTGAGCTGTCTTGTACTGCAACAAAAATAACTTAGTGCCTTTAACAGAGTTAACCTGCTTACTGATGTCCTGTGATGCTTAGACCGTGTTATTAGTTTGTTTCATGCCAAACTAGAAAAGTAACTACAAAGTAATCAGAAAGTAATCTGAAAGTAATTTCAAGTGTTTTTGAACAGCTTACATTCCATTTTCTCAGCTGCAACAGTAATCTGACTGTTCCTACAAAACCCAGTGCTCACTGTATTTTGAAAAGTAACATTGTATGAAAAGTATAACTTACCTGCTACTAAGTAAATCTTGGTTCTAGAAGTAAAACAACAAAATAACTTTTTATACAAACAATTGGTCTGGATTTAGTCTTTGAGTGTGTGACATCATTTCTTGCCTGAGTGTGTACAACAAATGCTTAACACTACCCTCTGATAAGCCTGACTGCTTAACCACACTACCACAAAAGAGAGTAAGGCATTATCTACCATAGCCTCTGCTATACCTTTTGGGATCCACTGGACTCTATGCACACTATACCTTACTTTGGTATGGAATATACAGAGCCAGCTTCCTACATCACCTCTGGCAGGTCTGTATCTATATCTCGCAAAAACAAGAGCATGTTTTCAGCATATAACGCGATGTAGTGTGAAATGCCCTGTAGGTCTAATCCCCAATAGCACTCACTGGAGCATGCGCTACTAGGCAACGGTACAACTGCTATGGCAAACAGTAACGGGGAGAGCAGACATCCTTGTCTCTTCCCTCGCCCTAGGATATAGGAGCCAGAAATAGACTTCTGGCCAGAAATAGACTTGCCAGTCCAACTCGAGTCGTGGGTACCGAGTAAAGGAATTTCGTCCATTGAACAAACTCAGGTCCCAACCCCATATTCGACATCACCCAACAGAGGAAATCCCAACGTAAGCTGTCAAATGCTTTTTTTAATGTCAATTGCTACTATCACAGCTCTGTGCTTATTCAAGATTCAGCTTCTAGGAGCTGAAGCATGGATCAGCATGGGCATGGATCAGCATGGGCATGCGAGGCAAGAGGTGAGTGGTCAATATCCTGCTATGGATCTTATAATCAATATTTAATATGTATAACGGGCAATATGCCCTAACATCCTGAGGCTGGTGACCAGGTTTAAGAAGTAGGGCTACTAACATTTCACTTCTAAAGACTGGCAAGTGACCTACCTTCCAGGCTGCAGCATAAAGGGCAAACAAGCTCATTGCTAAGTTGTTGGCATATGTTGCTTAAAACTCGACTGGCAGGCCATCTGTTCCTGGGACTTTACCATGCACCATAGCTTTGATCTCAGCTCCCAATTCTTCGATAGAAATAGCACCACCTAGATCATCTGCCTCAACTCGCCCGAGCATTGGGAGTTCTACTGGGCCCAGAAAACCATCAAGATCCCGGGAGGGCACAACTGGAGGAGGGGCATATAAAGTTGTATAGTACTCCTCAAATCTTTTTTTTTTTATACTGTCTTGGCGGTATAGCCGCTCACCTTCCTCCAATTCCACTTCCAATATTAAGGAACCCCTGGACGTAGGGTTGGCTAGCCACGCAAGCAGCGTCCCTGCTGTATCGTGCTCTGCATGAGCATGAACCATGTAGTCACGGAAATCGAAGCAGCGAAGTTTCTCAGTGTAATCTGCCAGTAGTTCCCTAGCGTCCAAGAGCTGCTGCTTCAAATCTGGGTTCCCAGTCCTGGCGAGCTCTAGGTCTCTCACAGCTCTCTCCTGGTCTCAACCTCCCCCACAAGGGTGCGCCGTACACCTTCCATCTCAGCGATATATCGCCCCCTAAAGACAGCCTTGAAGGCATCCCACTCAACTAGGGGTGAGGTGGAGGTAGCTGCATCGTCTGCAAAGTAGTTCTGAATAGCCTCACCAACAGATTGGCACAATACAGGGTCCTCTAAGGTATCTACGCACAGGCGCCAGTCTGGTATGCAAGGACGCTCTCTATAGCAATCCAGGGAGAGTAGCACTGGGTTGTGGTCCAAGACCTTTCGAAAGAGATATTTGACGTTGCGGACCGCCCCATGAACCCGAGGGGAGCAGAGAAAAGCATTGAGACACACATGTAGTACATGCATACCTGAGAAGAATGAATAATCCCTGACCCCAGAATGTAGGCGCCGCCAATAAACCACTAAGCCCCACTGCTGCTCCCAGTTCAAAAACACCCACGCAAGACAAAAAACTGGGGAATCACCCAACAGTGGGTGGGATCAGTCAAGGATCAGATCAGCCATACTGTTATAGTCTCCACCCAACCGAATACTCTGAGTCAGAAATGGGGAAGGACCGTGGACAGTTCTGCAAAGAACCCACCCTGATCTGTGTTAGGGGCCTAAATCCCAACTATAACGATGTCTCGGCCACAGGGGGACCCGATACAACCACATGTCACCCATTAGGATCTATTGGTTTGCTGATTTTTTTAAAGGAACCCCTGGTCTGATCCACAGCAGTACTCCCCTAGAGAAGGCTGAATGTGATTTGGCATATATCTGTCCCCCCCACCTCTTACGCATCACTTCCCTCTCAGCAGCTGTGAGGTGGGTCTCCTGTAGAAGTGTGATATGTGCTCTCAGTCTCTTCAGGTATGTGTTTATTTTATACCATTTGGCCATATTGTTGCGGCCCCTGACATTCTAACTTATTGAATTGAAGTTCAGGTTGGACACCATAGGGAGGGATCAAATCAGTGCAACAGTTCCCTGAATTGGGGACCCACTTATTCAGGTGGGGCAGGGACCCAGAACCACTGATGCAGGATCTTGACAGGACCGACAGAGGCAATCCAGCAAACAAACCCCACAAAACAACAGCAAATAGCCCAACTCCCTGACTCTAGGACAAGAAGAAAATGACTTCCCATCCAAACCTAGAAAGGGACATTCAACACACGTGCAATCATCACACACACACAGTTATAGTATGGGGGTGCGCCAGCCAGAGCGTCTCTCAGCCTCACATCACACCATCCAAAGTACCATCGTAAACAATCATCAACATCTCAATTAAATTATGTCAATGGATGTGCCGAAGGTTACATGAGGCAGTGGGCCACATGCATCAAAGGAAAAAACGGTTGTAAACGGGCAGATTCTCAGAATCTGCCCCTTTGCGACCGGTATTTTTGCATTTGGGATGCATCATCCCAAATGCAAAAATAGCAATTTAAGTAATCGCAAAATGTGTCATTACTTAAATTGCGATTGCATTTAAGGAATCGCAAATTGCGATGCCTCAAATGCAATGCATGATGCAATTAAAAATAGCGATTTCGCTCTTGGTGGACGCAAATTACCGTCAAATGAAACTTGATGGTATTTTGCAAAAACTTTGAAAAATGCACTAAAGTGCATTTTTCAAAGTTCCAGGTTAAACACACACATGCCCTTGGGGCATGTGTGTGCGCAACATGTGTTCACTTAACAATTTCAGGGGGGCAACAGGGTATCCTTTTGGCACCCATGTACCCTTGAAATTGCATGCGCAATTTGCGAGTACCTATTGGGTACTCGCAAATTGCGCATGCAATTCCCTTTAATTTCTATGGGCCTCTGGGCCCATAGAAATGAATGGGAATCAATTCCTTAATTGTAATTAAGGAATTTGTAGGAATCGCAAATTTTTTTGTGATTCCTACATGCATAGGCATTAGCGATTCTTTAATTGCGATTCCTTAATGATCGCAATTAAAAAATCACTATTGTCTATGTTGATGCATGTGCCCCAAAGAGTCTTCTGAGTTATGGGTGGAGACTGAGGCACAGTCAGAATTAGAGTCTCTTGTGTCATCTTCGTCAAGCACAGAAGGGAGACTGGAGCCTGCACACTGAGAGCCACCACCACCTCTCTTTGTTGTTCATGCAGGGCCTGGGAGCGAGAAGGGGCTGCGCCTGCCCTACCTCTTGCTTTCCTTCTAGGGGGTCATTGGGCTGGTCTCTGATTGTCTGCAGCTGTGTTATCCGCTTTCTGGGGGAGTCGATTGATTCAGTCCCACTATAGATGAGGTGAGGTAAAGAATTGTGCATCATTCCGCTGTGTCACTCGGAATCTAGCAGGATAAATCATCTCATAAGAGATTCCCAAGGACCTAAGGCTTTTTTGACATCTACAAAGGAATTTTGCTTTTGCTTTCGAACTTCCCTGGTGAAGTCTGGAAATATCATTACTTTGTGGTTTTCCACCATAATGTCTCCCTTGAGCTGGGCTTGAGTCAAGATATGATCACGATCCATGTAATGCAAGAGCTTGGCCGCCACTGACCTCAGTGAAGCACCCTGCAGATGTGGCTGTGCCGGTACTCCATGAGTGCGTTCAAGGACATAAAATGGTGAGTGACCCTCCGGGGAAATCTCATTGTGGAGCCATCACTCAAGGACAATGGTCATGTTTGCATTTGGGCCCTCTATGTCCTCTGGTAGCCCAATGATCCAGAGATCAGTCTTCCTAGCTCTATATCCCGTGCCCTCGGATCATAGTTCTAAGGTTTTCATGCTGCCCTCCATATGTGATAGCCATTCGTGCATGGATACCATCTCAGGGGAAAGGTCTGTTCTTGTGACCCTTTCTGCCAACCTCCGTTGGTCATCTCTCAGTAGCCCCATGTCCATCACTATCGTATCTATTTTCAGTTCCAGTGCTTCTCACGAGATGGCGATCCCCTGTATATAGTGTCAAGTGCTGCTTCAGGTCAACCCCCCACTGCATGCCCAGCACTTGAAGCCACCTCCTCTATGGTTGGGGGGATTTGACTCCTGAGGGGCAGAATTCATTTGCCTCTTTCTTCTTTGAGTATTTGCCCATTGTCACTCTCTGGTGCAAGAACCAAGGAGGGATAACTACCAGTGAATCAGTGCATTAGAGGAGGTAAATGTATGTGCCAGAGCGCAATCCCAGAGTTCCAACAGCTATAGAGAGGCATAAGCCCAGGGCCCCCTCTAGAGATGGACTCCACGGCTTTAATACTATAGGTGCAGTATGAGTGCCAGGGAGAGCTCTGCACCGGTAGCTAGCACTCCACGAAGAGCCAAAGTTGAGGGTGGTCTCCCTAAGCAGCACAGTGTTATGTCCCTTTCTACGAGATGCTGCTAGTCATCCCCACGACCCTGGGTGAGCCAGGAGGTACAAATCAGACATCAGCACTCTCAATTGACCACGTGGTAAAAGCCAAGCCAGGCTCGCTCCCTAACCAAGTGCAGGGTCAGGTAGATTCAAAGTATAACAGCCTCCTATAACCAACGTCTTCGCGACCACTGTGTGCCGTATCTCAGGGCCCCCAACCTAATACAGGAATGAATTCAGCAGCTAGGATGCGGGAAAACGGGAGGGGGGGCTCCATATAACCCCCAGTCATTTGCAGTACATACGGTGGGGGGAGCCTCAAATCCCGCTGGCAGTATTGGGGCTTATTGGGCGGGGGAGCAGAGGCAGCTCACTCCCGCACCTACTCCACACAGACGTGCAGTGAGGGCTGTCCAAGCTCCGGTATTCTTTAGGGACACTCGGAGCAGGACCCCACAAAAGACATCTCAGCAAGCATTCCACAAGCCCCAGGCAGTCCATGTCTGGAGGCCTCAGAGATGTGTCCCCCTAGTCGTCCTCCGCGCTGCAGCCTCCGGTCCCCAGCGGCAGAGCAGGTGTCCTCAGGCAGCAGGGTCCATCTCCACCTGTCCAGCACCCCAGTTCCACCGCAGCTACAGTCCTCTCCTCTTGTGGGCAATGGTGCGACGAATAAGAAAGTGCAGTGTACTCACAATGTCCTGCAGAGCACCGCAGGCCCCGGCAGTGTCATCTTCAGTGGGGCTCACCTTGCAGGTAGTGGCCCTCTCAGACTCAGGGCCACCCGCTCTTGGTCTTGGCAGCCCTCAGGCAGGAGGAGATGACCAGACGGGGCAATCGGGGAGGGCAGGAGATACACACAGGGAGCCCAACATTGGCCAGTCGCTCCCCAGAGGCCACCACCCCCCGGGCGTCCTCACATCCACGGTGCCAGGCCAGAGCCTCAAGTCAGATGCCACAGGGCAGTCTACCAAAGCCCTCTTGCACCTCACCTCAGCTGACTCACAGTTCCCTGGCTCTGCCGCTTGCGCCCTGGCCTCTGTCGCTCCTCCACAGCTCGCAGCTGTGCCTCTCGGAGCACTCAGGAGGCGGCAGCTCTGTCCCCACCAGGTCACACGGCTCCGATATGGGTATGCTGCGACTCCGGGCTGCAACCACAGTGTGCTCCCAATCTCCGGTTGGGACCCGACACTGCTCAGGGCAATCAGGGACGTCAGGCCGGTGATACATGGCCGGCATCCTCACTCCACTCTGCCATCTTGAAAGGCCGTTGCCTTTTCCAGGCAGGAATTCAGCAGTTAAGCACATTAATAGTCGGCATACAGCCCGGTTCACGTCTCAATTGGGCAGATATCTGTGCCTGCATGCGATACTGAGTCAGACGGGGCAAGCAACACGCAGGATGCCCTTGAAAGGTGGAGTTTGGCGGGGATCGTCGCAGCTCACGTCCTATTCCATTGGCGACCAGCCACTCCTCCCTCTCTTGACAGAAGTACAACTTCAGAAAATAGGAGTCTGCCTATTTAAAAACAAGATTTCTGACATTTTGGTAACTTTTCATAAGAAACCAATGGGATCTGGCATATTTTTTCCCAATGAAACAATAAGGCTTTAACCTTTATTAATGGTTTGACACCATAACCAACACAGGCCTACTGAGCTGCACAGAAGCTGGCAACCATCGTGCATACAGTTCTAAAATTACAAAAATGTTCCAAACTACAGTTGACAAAACAATATACAAATCCCCTCTCAAAAGGCCCCAAAAAGATTATTACAGCAAAATCTTCTACCCCAGGATTTGTCGGAGGGGGTGGCCAGCAGCAAAACTCTTGCATACTATAGTAATCTGTGAGATTTCATGTAATTACCTGTCAACTGCCTATAACATTGTGTGATAACAATCCACTATTAAATGGCAATTCACTTTAACAACACCATTTTTCCAATAAATAAGCCGGGCCACTGCTTTTGTGATAACTTTTCATACTAAACAGATCAGACCTATGGCATCGGATATAACTTTTCCCAGTAAAACAATCAGGCCTATGGAATTTATCAGTGGCTTGTCACCATAAGCAACTCTGGCCTACTATATTGAATGTAAGCTTTCTCACAAGGCTACAATGAGGCATTCAGATGTATGAAACATTACAGTTGGCAAAGCAAAATATTTTCTTTCCTAAAAGGACCTAACAAGGATTGTCACAGTGCAAATCCTCTATTCCCTGGGTTTTTTCAGAGTGGGTAACCAACACCAAAAACTTGCCTAGTATCGTAATCTGAGATTCCATGTTATAAATACCTGTCATTAGCATTTAGCACAGTGTAATAATATTCTACCCATAAACTCATATTGGCTTTAACATTAACCCTGGGCAAAGCACTACGCTACGCTCGCGTAGTTTGCGAAGTTTGCGCTACTTCGCACTACACGAATTGCACGTAGCACAGTGCAAACACGCGTAGCGTAGCGTAGTGCAGCGGTCATTTTTGCTTGCTCGCGGTCCTCAATGTCAAGTTGGCGACCGCGAGCAAGCAAAATGACATCCCGGCGAGACTTTTTCCTCGTTCGCGATCAGCAACATCAAGTTGCCGATCGCGAGCGTGGAAAATAAACCTCCCGGCGAGATTCTCAACGCGGGAGGTCAGGTTTCTCATTGCGAGTGGTCACGTATGCTCGCGACTGCTCGCGATGAGAAACTACCAGTCCGCGTTGAGAAAGCTGCCGCTCGAGTAAAAATCTACTCGAGCGGCAGTAAAAGACAGCTCGCACTGTGCAAGATGCCGTTTTCAATGATTGCACAGTGCGGACAAGCATCCGGCACTGTGCAATCATCGCGAACAGCACACTACGCAGTTCGCGTAGTGCTATGCGCAGCTCGCGTAGTGCGAAGTGCACTTCGCGTAGCTTCGCGTAGCGCTACTTCGCGAACTACGCCCAGGGTTATTTAACATATGCTTTTCACAATAAATACAACAGGCCTGCTGCTCTTGTCATAACTTGAAACAATACATAGCTCAGACCTATAGCCAAGGCCGGACTGGGAACACAAAGCAACCCTGGCAATTTTTTCAGCCCAGTCCCGGGCAAGTGGGGGGGGGGGGGGTGGCAAGTGTAAAGCACTGCAGCTTTTGTTACTAGGGGCCGATATTGCAGCGCTGCTGCAAGACAGGCCCCTAATAACAAAATCGGCCCCCACCCTTCCAGCCTCCCGGGGAAACGCCCGATGCCCGCTATGGCCTGTCCGGCCCTGCCTATAGCCTTGATCATTGGCTTGCAACCATAACCAACTTACCTCTGCTGTACTGAGCACACATTTTTTAACATACACAGAAGCGTGCGGTGTTAAATAAACAGTCTAAAGAAGCTTCAGAAATGGATTTGGGAAACCCTTAATCCCCTGGGAACTTGATCGTAAGTAGGAAGAAGCTACTACCCACTGTGAAATGATGCACTGGAACACAAAGAATCTAGAGGGCCATGGGAAGGAACGGGTCACTAATGTGTGTAGTTCAGTAGAAAAGGTGGTTCATTTGTCATAACTATTCTTGGCTTACATGAGAAATCAAACAAGAGAATGCTAATAATAATATTTTTATTAATGTTTGATTAATTATAATCATTACATGAGATAAAAACAAATACCTTCGAATTCACCCCTCAATTTGATTCCTAAGATCGTTCTATGGCATTTGCAACCCCATATCTGTCCAACAGGTAAGCTTAGAGTCGTTAAAGCTATAATATGTCAAGAGGATCATTCCTAATCAGACTCTGTTTGAGCTTTTCCCTTGTTACACGTAGGTTTCCTTGGAGTGAGAGGGTGAATTATGGACAACACTGCGAATAAACAAATGATGCATGGAAACATTTATCTAGTTGGTAAGCTCTGCAGGTAATGAGTATGTATTCCAAAAGGCCAATTCAGCTTTCCATCCTTTCAAGGTCAGTAAATCGGTAACAATTAAATTAAATAGGAACACCAGTCCTTTGCAGCACTTACAACTGGCAAAAGTATGGTATGAAGCACTATAAAAAATTACATTATTATTCCTAGGAGGGCAACCATATGTCCATGAGGCCGACATTGTTCATTCATATGCCAAAAATGGACATTGTGATGTCATGGATGCCCATTACATGCCCTCCCTCCAAGGATGGTCACCATTAATATCCCAGGAAGGAATGGACAGCATAATTCTATGTATGTCTTCAATATGCACCAAGGAAGGCAGCATTATGTATGAGCCATTATTATGCCAGCGAAGGATGCCGTTATACCATATACATCCAGAAGATTCCAATGAAACCACTGACTAAGAATATCCTTTGTGTGGCCCCTGTTAATGAAGGAAGCTAATAGCTTTCCCCCTTTATGGGACTTACAGCCTACACTTCTCTAATTCATTATAAGTCTAAACATTAATAATGCAGTCTAGGATTTAGTATCTCTGGAATTTGCCCGGCTCCTTGGGTTAGGCTGCGTATCCTACTAACCCTAGTTCTGCCCTTTCTCTCAGAAATGTATATTCAGCTACATCAAACACTCTAGCAAAAATATGTCCAAGGCTGCCATTGGATCGCAGGCAAGTTACTCTGTACATATATAGGCATTTGTATACTGCAAAACTGGCCAAGAACAAAGGAGCAATATACAGGACCAGCAGGCACAATTATGTTCCACAGTCATTTACAGAGTGGAGAGGTGTACTTTAGCCATTGAAAGTAGACAGACTTTCGAAGTTGAGAAGATGTAGTTTTCTTTGATGAGGCAAGGCTTCAAATCCTTCCTGAAGCAGAGGAGGGTTAAGGGTGTGTTGACTGTAATAGGGTTTTGTTGGTGTTTTAAATGTAATGGGGATTTTGTTCCAGACCCTAAGTACATGGATGGAGAAGGCCCTGGTCCTGGCTATTTTTTCCTGCATTTCTTTTTTTCAGTCTAGCGATGCCCAGGCTGGGAGTAAGTTGAGATCTGAAGCAGATGGTTAGCTTATTAGAAAGATCAGTATGGGTGATGTCATTGTGGCCCCTGTATCTGATACAGCTTTCCTTAAAGATGATGCTGGCTGGCAAGGAGAGACTGTGGAAAATTATTAAAGTAGGATTTTTGGAGCCGAACATCTTCAGGTCCAGGATGAGGCATCCTGTGGCCTATAGAATGCCCTTTGTGGTGCAGTGCAGTATCACAGAGGCCATGGTGCAAAGCATCGCCTTCATCCAGATGCGAGAGTACCAGGGCCTGCACAGCAGTTCGGCAGTCACTGTTGTAGATGTTGCTGGAGTTGAGCCTGGCATTAAATACAGATGCCAACTCAGTGCTGACAGTCCCTCTTTCTAGAGTACTAGAGCATTTGCCACACCAGTAATATTTCTCCATGGGGATGACCTCTTTTCCTATCTCAGTCTCACGGTCTTCAATTGAAATCCAATTTCAGATTGCTGAGATTGCCCATCACAATCTCTTTTGACCATCTGACCAATCAGACATTGAGCTGCTCGTGTCCACATTCTAACCACTGTTGTGGTCCAGCACCTAAATCTGTGTTCAGAAGCTCCCAGAGACGGCCCAACTAGCACAGCAGCAGACAGTGAAAATTGGCTCTCACCAATCATATAGGCCTGATTCCCCTTTACACAATCTGACTTCAAAAGCCTGCACATTATCTAATCTGCATATATTCCTGAAGTGTAAACTACCTCAATTGAAACACTTTTTACTCTTCTTACCATCTTCTCTACTTCCCTAAGTACCAACACCAACCTTAGCATCAATATCATAATCATTAGCATAGAGGATTGTACCACTTGGGGTACAGTTGTTGCTGCCATATATACCAGAACTCATGGTATCCCTTCATTAGCCGTAATACCAGATGTATTAAGACAAATACAGAATGAGTATGGAGCAGAACATGCTCTGAACTTAGGGATGAAATTATTAGGTAATTTTGCCCAGGTATCAGCTATTATATTAGCGAACATAAAAGGGGAGGCAGTAGCAGTGGCAATACGCCAACGCCTGAGGGATTTCACTCCTTTACAACAGGAATGTGAATTACCTAAAATTATTGAAGACACCTATGCTGAATTAGGTAGAAATAGTTTGGGAGCTGGAGCAACAAAACCTCAACTCATGGGTGGTCCTGAAAAAGAGAACACCAAGCAAGCACCCGATTCTTCCAAGAAGAAATGGGTTAATAACAATAAAAAACAAAAGAATAGAGAGAATAGATCCCAATCCAGGGGTGGGTCTCCACAACTGGAGCCCTCCGAAAGGAGGTACAAACTTAGGAATCGTGATAACATTAAAAAACCTGACAGGTATCAGGATACTGATACATGTTCCTCTCATTCCTTTCAGGGTTCATCAAAAAACTCCGAGAGGGAAGGACGGTCAGAACACAGACAAGAAGAGCGTACAAAGTCCAGAGACACGCAACGCGCTTAAGACTATACTTCCAAAAGAGAAGACAAGCCAAAATCAAAACCTCAATTTAAAAAGAAGAAAGTAGCTTGTCTTAAAGTTAGACATGCCCAGAATTCTGAGGACTCAACTTCTGAACGGGGAATGGGCTCAGACGATGCTAGACAGCGCAGCAGAAGTAACAATAGCGCGCCAAAACCTGATGGAATTTCTGGTGACAACGGAGTTGAATGAGCATATCACGGTGGAAACACCTGATACAAGGGTAAGTGTCCCACACAGGTTACATGAAATAACACTCCAAATGGAGGGGGACAAACCCAGAAAAATTAAAGGTCTCTTTTGGTAGAACTTGACTTATGGCTATGACATCCTTTTAGCTGAAAATGATTGGCCGCCTGAAATTGTTATGGATTGCCTAAAGGGAGAAACAGTAATTTTACCGGCTTTTTCCGACCTTGTTCCAATATACTTAAAACACACATACGCGCAGGAGTGGGTGGTAGCACTTGCTCCAGTATTATATTGCAACCATGTTGGGTGGGATGCTGAGTCACCTCACCATACAATCCCAGTAAAACTACTCCAACTCCACAGAGACAGTACCCAATAAAGCAAGAAGCAAAAAAACAGGTCAGGGAGATCTTAGATCAACTTGAATATCAGGGTGTAATTGAAACTTGCACCTCTTCAATGAATAATCCTTTGTTTCCCGTAATAAAACCCGATAATTCATACCATCTAGTTTTAGACTACAGACATCTGAACACATGCACTAAAACATTTGCAATACAGCATGCACACCGTGCCACATTGATGAATAACATCGTGCGGAAAAAATACAAAACAACACTAGATATCTCAAATGGATTCTTCTGCCAAAATATAGCACCTGAGAGCAGGTATTTGACAGCATTCTCAGTGGCAATTTTGTCGACTCCCCCAAGGGTATAAGAATAGCCCTGGGTTGTTCTACGCTAGGGTAACAAAGTTAGTTCATAATTTGGATGAAGAGGCATTGTCCTATGTAGATGATATTTATCTGACGGATGAAGATTTAAAGGATCAGTTGACCAGGGTGAGCAACACAATTTTGGGGTTCGCCTCTGAGGGCTACAAATTTAATTTAAAAAAATCTAAATTTGCCCACCTCAATGTCCTATTTTTGGGATATGAGTTATCAAATGAAGGGAAAAGCCAGAAAACTAACTTTTTAGAAAAGTGTACGCTGTTTCAACCTCCTAAATCGCTGAAAAATCTACAATCATATTGGGATTCTTAAATTTTGGCAGAACATACATTTTGGATTACGCAGAAAAAGTAAAACCTTTCTACCACCAAATAAGATCTGATTTTTCAGTTAGGCATTGGACACAGGAACACACAGATATCATTTGTTCCCTACAAGATGACATGATAGCATCAAAACACTTGCAGACACGCGTGAATGTCCGCAACTTGGTGATCCGTGTTATAGCGGGTCGATCTGGGTATACTTACCTAACCTTCAATGAAGGCGAAACAGTACCCATAGCATACAAATCACACTTGTACACAACCACTGAAATGCGTTTTGCTTCTACAGAAAACAGTACAGACCACTGTAGCGAGAGAAAGAGCACTGGCTCAGGGGAAACTAATAATTGTAGTAAGCCTTAGAGGCTGTTACAAAGGCTAGCGTTCCTAATGCTAAAGCCTTACATCCAAGATGGATACAATGGGCTAATTCTCTCACTGCAACAGATTTAGAATACAGATATGACTCTACACTCTAAAACACAAGCATTTCTGCAATATGAACAAGGATATCCTCTCCTGAATAAAATAATGCCTCTAGATCAGTATGAATACATTATTTACACTGACGGATCTGCTCAGCCGGCCGTAGGAAGTAAACAGCAATACAGCGCCACATGTGTGATTGTGAAGGGTCGTATGCAGGAAGGCAAGTTCCATCCTAGCAGTACGAAGACACAGTCTCTGGGAGACCTCACGGCTCAGCTGGCAGAATTAAAAGCCCCATTATTGGCACTAATAAATACGGATCGAGAATTCCCCACACTAATAGTGTGCGATTCTTTTTACTGTGGCCAGTCATACAATGAATATCTTCACTACTGGGGTCAAAATGGGTTTAAAGACTCAAAAGGTGGCACAATTAAGCATAAAATGCTACGCGAACAGGTAGCTGAGTTGAAAAATGAACTACCAAGAGCTCACGTGATACACACGCTGAGTCATCAACGTGATGGCGTTCACGTTGAAGGGAATTCATTGGCCGATGAAGCCGCAAAGGGGGCAGTATGAACTGCTGCCGTAGCTGCAATCACTCGTTCAAAAACGAGAATAGACGGACAGATAATGGTAGCTGTCATTGCTTCACGCAAAAACAGCCCCGCCTTACCTAAAGGCTTTCCACTCAAGTACTCCTACAAGTTAGATAAAAACAACATTACATATGCTCAAATTCCAGGAGTGGGGGATAGAGTAATACCAAACATGGATCGCAGATTTGGTTTAATTTTACCACGACGGTTTCTTTACTGAAACAACGCTATTGGTGGCCTGGTTTACCTAAACAGACAAAGAATTTTGTCTTAAAATGCGACATCTGTCAGCAGATGAAGGGTTCCACCGTAGCGCGTCCAGCGCAGACACCATCAGATAGACCACTCACTTGTGTCTATTTGGACCACTGCGGCCCCCTACAATCAGATGGGGCTTACAAGTATATCTTGGTGGCAGTGGATTCATGCTCTAGATTCCTATGGGTATGGCCTCAGCGCTCGGCTGACGAGCCAACTGTTATAAAACATTTGCGAGTCTTTATAGGGACATACGCATTTGGCACATTACATTCTGACCACGGCCCCGCGTTTAGCTATAGGGCTTACAAGGAAGCCATGGTAAGTTTGGGTGTTGCATTGCGGTACTCCTCTCCGTACCATCCCGAGGGAAATTTGGTTGTGGAGAGGAAAAACCGGAACTTAAAGCAATCTTTAACAGCGAGAGTATTAGGTTCAGGTGGTAGTTGGGTCAATCACTTATACGGGGTCCAGAGGGCACTCAATAATATGCCAAGAAATTCCCTAGGAGGTGTCACTCCTTACGAAGTCCTATTTGGGACGAGAATGTGGGTACCTGACCTCAATTTTGAAAGCACAGTGGCGGATGAAAAACCATTTCACATCAATAAACGTTTGGCAGTTTTACAGGATGTCAATGAAGTCCAGGCACTACAAAGCAACGTGCAAGTAAAACGCACCGCCACTGGGGAAGTCAAATCAGTCACGGCAACACCTGCCTGGATCCCAAAAGTTGGGGATCTCGTCAGAGAAAATATTGTGGACAAGAACGAATTTGGGCCATCATACAGAAAGCCAGTACCTGTCCTGGCAATCGAAGGAACAAGTACAGTACTTCTTCCGCCTCTTGCCGGTAAAAAAGAAAAGAGAATCGTCTCCATTGATCTGATCAAACCACACTATGTGGTCGATACTGAATAGTAGGCCTCGTGGGCCCCAGGGTAGCCGACGCTCTCCTCTCACTACCATACAGGAAGTTCAGACAGAAAGGCTCATAACATTTAAAGAGTCGCCAATACAAAATGATGGAATTTCCAACAATGAAATGGAACTCGTTCCTCTTGAAAGAGAACTTCAACACACAAATGAAAGACAAATTTCAATTCGGCCTAACACCGATGTCTACATCAATATGCCTCTACAAGAGACGTCTGCCAGTTCAACAAAACCTGCTGAGCTACCAAAAATAGATCGAACTGCATCTGGCTACTTCATCGATTTTGATACCTTCTCTCTTGATGCCAGTGAACCTGAGACAACGCCAGCTCCAGTTTCCCGTAAGCAACAACTTCACGAATTCTACATTTTTCTGAAAAAGACTTACCTAGTATCACCTTGGCTCCAGCTCTCGATAATAACTGGAATACTGTTTTTTCTGTTCTGGATTGGCATAGTGACTGTCTTTTGCTTAAATGGAAAGTATCTCCCAGAGCGCTCTGCAGTATCAAATGTGAACTTGGTCCTGAAACCTCATACATCATCTCATCGTGAACAAAGAGACCTGTCCTATTTTCAAGCATTGAAATGTTAGAAGACACATCAGACTATAACACTATGTACTGTTACCATCATTATGGTCATCACTTTTTACACAAATCCAGTATCCCACGTAATGTTTTCATATACAACCAATGGGAACATTGCCCAACACCACCAAAAGGTAGTTCAAAAACGTTTGCACAGAAATTTTCTTATTTTTCTGGGTTTAACATTTCTGACCCAACCTCATATTATTATACGGTTGCACCTACAACTGCACAGAAAAATATGCTAACTAACACCAAACAGATTTATTCTGCATCCTTTATTTCCCAACTGTCTGAACAGGGTTTTGACTTATGGAAAGACACTATAGACATAAAATCAGTCTGGGGTTCAAAGGAATGGCAAGTTCAGGGAACAGAAGCACTATTTAGGGTGTGCCTCATTCCACAGCAGATAATATTTCTGAATGACACTGTGAAACAGACTTCCTGTCTTAGACTAGCCAAGAACAAGGATTTGAACACACATCGGATTCCCACACCTTCACACATCAATTTTACATCACGTGGAGGGGATACAATAGATGACATCATACAGTACAATTCATCAGACCCCGATTGGAAGGGATGGTTAGTTTGGCCCACAGACACAAACAGATGTCAATCAAGAGTCAAGGGTCCAACCGAAGGTTTTAGTATCCATAGGCCAGACCAACGCTATGTACAAAGAGAACATCCGGGGGTGGTGACATCATACAGTGTTGGGAAGTTGTGCCTCGATTGGCTAAAAAGCTTGACACTGTCCCAGGTGAAACAGCACTTATCCTTACTCTCAGTGAGGTGGATCTAAGGGATTTTTTGTAAGGTCCCCAAAAGCCACATCAGAAACGTTTCTTATACGCTGTCTATAATGAAATCAAGAAAGTCTCTCAACAAGAAGCTGCAGAGAGACTTTGTGAAATAGATAGAATTAACCTAGAAAAGGTGTTACCTATAGTTGACAATGGTATGACTACATTAACATCCAGGATTTATTCACTGGGCAACATTGTATCTTCTGCTATAGATATACTAGAACAGGACTTGTCCATACTACAACACGGACAATTTCAACCAAGTTCTATTATGTTATTAAGCTGGACGCTGCAATCATTGCACACTCGTTATGTGCCTTGGCGATTAATCAACAGTACATCCCTAGTTTCTGCATACAATCTAACTGTGAAGCAGATAACAATGGCACAGTGGGGAGCAAAATATACAATGCTACGTCTTGAAAAACTGGACCAAATTACCTTTTACTGTGGCAGAGTCACCATCAACAGAATGGTTAATCCATGGCCATATCTCATTACCGGTCACAACTTTCCAGTTTCAGTATTGCCTAGAACAACAGGCGGGCAGATATGAAGGGATGGGTAGGAAATTCATCAAGGAATCTTGGGAATTGCCATACAGATTTCGATGCAGGAGTGGGGACATGGAAGTGTTTCTAAGCGGTACAAACTGCAAGAACGCTTTAAGTGGATCTCTCATATGCCAGGATATCATGCTTCATGGGGCCTGTAATGGTTCAGTTGCTAACTTATCCTGACACTTGGAAGGGTCCACAGCTGCCGTGATTAATTAGGTGTTCAGGTTACTTTCAAATGGGAGTTACTTGATGCTGAATGATCAAGGTTGTTGTGGGATGCTCCCGAGTATCGCATATCTTGTCACTGTAAGCTCCAGGGTTACTTGCTGTATGCAAGTATTGTTTCCACCGACCCATGCAGTCACGGAGGTGCCGTTATGGCCTTCATTGAATGTTTCCTTTATACGGTTTGATACTCTGAGTCGAATGAAAGCCATGCTTTTACAGAAAACCGTGCCCTTAACCTCCGCCCGAGAGACTTATGATCTTCAGGTCGCAAAGTCCTCTGCTGAGATACTGGCACAAGTACGAACAAACTGCCCTTTCCATTTCACAGAAATGGTACAACGTATCTTTAACATGTCTGATATGACGGGTATAGTACACCAATTTAAGACCATAAGTTCTGGACTGTTAAGCACCTTTCAGACAATCTTTGGAGTAATTCCCAACTTCATACACTTCGTGTTTGGAAGCATTTTTGGAGGGCTTCCGCTGATCCTGTTCCTAATAGCAGGAATCCTGATTGTCATTTTTCTGCTACGCAATTGACGTCCCAGTCACCAAGGAGATGGAAAAAACGCTCTTGGAGCGCCAATACCATTTTCGCATGGTACTCCATCTGGGCACACCTCGCCTTCACGAACTAAGTGAATCTTGGTTCCTATCATTTAGACCAGTCGGGATCAACTGTATTCTGCCTGTCCTCCGATGCCTGTTCTGCGGACAAGAATGCGTGTTGGATCTCAGTCTAACACTTCCATCGGACGTTGATGTTTTACTAGACCCGATAACGGCCCATGTTCTGCTGTGTCCTCAGCGTATTCCAATGTTGATGTCTGCATTCTTAGAGCCACCACAGGATGCTTCAGCTCCTGTCGGAACGGATACCGGCTCCTCAACAAGTACTCAGGCCTTGGTTGTCACACAGGCATCCCCAGCAGGGGCTGTGGAGAATATGGAGGAACATCTGTGCTCGATTGATCTGATCTGCGCGGTGTTGCAGGAACCGTCGTCTGCGATTGCAGGCAACAGTGATGTTGCGTCTCCCAGCCAGGACACATAAACATTTGGCTCAGTGTGTGCTGGGAAAAAATTCGGCTTTTTCAAAAACAACCACATTTGGAATTTTAAACAATAGACACTTTTGCTGAGCTGCATGGCTTTCAGTCACTCATAGGTGTTCGAACTATATATACGAACATATTTTTAGTAAAGACTTCTATCGCTTACACTATTATCTTAGCATTTTTAAAGAATTTTTACATTTTTAAATACCATTTTTTTTGGATTTATTAATTCTATGCGTACAACGCCTACAAATACGTTAGAATTTTAGTATGTCGTCCAGTTGGATGAGGAGTGGGTGTTATGTTCATATAGTACCCCAATATAGGCTCAGGTAGTCACCTAACCTTTCACCTATATTCTCCCCTACCATTACACTACATAACGGTTCTTGGGACTGACCTTTTAGCTAGTTACGGTACTGCTTACAGGACGTAGGGTTTTCCCTGGAAACTAGTCTCATCCATTATGCATGAGGATTCTTGGAAACTCAGCAGGACTACCATCTCTTGCACAATAACTATGTATAAGGGTCATTCCTTACGTCATCGTAGGTCTGACATGACACAGCAAGGTGGAACCCCTGAGGGTACCACTTTGGGTATATAAACACCATATCTTGCTGGGGTAAGGCAGATGAGAAAAGGACTTCCATGCTGACACACTGACGCGAGATGCTGAGGTTCCTGCACGCAGACACTCCAGCTCACAGTGGTCTGACATCCATCGCGCGGTGTCCATCTCGAGACCAAGACGGGGTCCCACAGTCTCTCACTTCAAGTAATGGGGTTGACTTTATCCTAGAGGGATTCTTGGCTTTACACCTACATACATGCTAGGTACACTTAGGTACATCTGGTTAGGGTCGCATCATAGGAGTACGCATTTATTACTGTCATGTATTTTATATACTTGCCTGTATTCATTGTTTTAGCACGATGGTAGAAATCTACCATCCTTTTACTCTGTTGGTGCTTCTAATCATTTATATCTGTTTCCGTCTAATGGTTGTTTCAGCACCCTTATTTTACACTAGAATAACGCTGGTTCAATAAATGCTTATTGGAAAACTTCCCCACTGTTTATTCTGTGTATTTCTCTGAGACAAAGTGAGGACGAGTGACTGAACTGTCATGTTCGATAGTTGCCAAGAACTATTCTCTCCTTGGTCAGAGGGGTTTCTAGTGGCACTGTGAGCTAGCTGGTATACAGGCTAACATACCCGGTGGGGGTGTCTAGAATCAGTCTGGACACCAATCCTACAGTGTTGTCTAAACGCGCAGGTCCTATATAGGTTTATAGGAACTACACGATAGACCTAAAGGCCCATAGGTGTGAATGGTTTTCCATTACCTAATTTGCGATTACCTAATTGTTAATCGCAAATTAGGTAATGCAGTACCAAGGGTGACCGGGTGCCTAAGGCCCCCCTGAAGCAACCCCCCCCCCCCAAAAAAAAATTTGCACATGTAAAGCGCACACATGCCCACGCTACATGGCACTTTGAGAAATGCATTTTTGTTCATTTTTCAAAATTTGCACATGGTTAGCATTGACTTGGTGTTGATGCTAATAGCATTTCCTAAATGCGCAGTTTGCATTTAGAAAATGCTTGGTACATGTGATTAGGGAATCGCAAATTGTGATTCCCTATTTGTAGTCGCAATTTTAGGCAATCGCAATTTTTGTGATTACCTAAAATTGTGACTACAAAGCCTTTCATACATCTTGAAAGGCTATTTTGCATTCGCAAATGGCCAAAATTACAGATTCACACTGTTTGCCAATGCAAAATGGTTTCATACATGTGGCCTAAACTTTCTTTCTTGTCTACAGTGATAGGGTCAGCTGGAATAAACCTCAACCAATCCAGAAAACAGTAGAATCAGAACTAAGACAGAAACTTAAGAGCAGCAATGGATGGGCTTCTGGAGAAAGTTTATCTTATTGTGCATGAATGGTCCCCCAGGAGCAGGACTGGAAGCTGGGGTAGTTTTGATGCCTATTCGATGCTGGTGGGTAGACAATAGCAAACATGTGACATTACTGTTAAGAAGTTGAGGGAAAATACGATGCAAATCATTGAGTGACTGTACCACATATCATACCATCTTGACCGAAGTACGCTTCAAAGGTACAAACAGGCTAAATTCAGTAACAGTATTTTGGGAGGAACCATTTTATCATTCACTTTCGGGCACTTTGAAGTTTAAGGGAGAATTGCAAACAGCTTTGAAAGCTATTATTTTTAAGTAATATTCAAGAGATCAAATTGTAATGGGGTGTCATTATGCCAGCCTCACATCTAGTCTTTGCACTTGACACAATACTGTCAACCGCATCGCGGATGGCCGCTCTCTCATTCGCTGCACTTGCTTGCATTTCCCCAGCTTGCCCTCCATCAGCCGCTGCCTATCCATAGGCTGGAGCTGCACCATTCTTGGGTGCAACTGATCAGGTACCACTAGGATCTCCCAATGGAATTTAAAGATCAGAACATCTAAAGAAAATCCTCCTTCTGCTCTTCTATCTTCCCTGGATTTCATTAGTCATTAGGCAAAAATGTATGCAGGAGGCGATGCAGTGACCAAAGAATCTTGAATTCTATCCCTCATGTGACTAGTGTGGTATCTCAGTTCCCTTTGGCTATCTTTAAGACCCCTCACCCCAGATACCTGCACGTGTTTCAGTGCAACATGCCATTTCAGCAAGGACAACCACTCTAGGTGGCTTTTAGAGTGACATAGCCTAGCCTTATGGTTATTTAGGTTTTCCATACCAAAAGGTACCTTTATCCAGAAAATACTTGTTTTTATCACCATTCGAGCACTTTACCCAAATCTCTATAAACCTTCAAATGCTTCTGCCTTACTGGTGGTACATAACCTAGGCCGGAGTCGCTCTAGGTGGGTCCTTACTCTGTTTCGACTCTTCGGCTCCCGTTTCCCTTACTGTGGTGATCTCACTAACTTCCAAGGAAAACGTAGGCAGTTTGCTGCAGCTACGCCCTGAAAGGGGAGGTAGGGATGGTACAACAATAAAAACAATTACCTCGGAGTAAGGTCAGGAAGTAGGTTCATGCTTGACCATAGGCCCCCTTGCAATAAGAACACAACCGGCCAAAGTCCGTTTAGGCTCACAAGAGATCCGGGAGCTGAATTGGTGTCCTTATTTCAACACATTCATTGAATTGGGTCTGTACTGGGGATGTAAGTAGCCATTGTCATCCCCCCTGACTTCCTGCTTTGATTCTGGGATTTCCCTCACACCTCATCCTCCTAGGTCCCAGACTCCCCCGACCTGCACAACCATTTTAGCCCTTCATCACCTGCTAAGACGACTTACACATAATTACTGTAATGCAAAAGCACCTATTGTGTATTCCATAAGCACAGACTAAAATTTCAAAATGGATTGTGTTGGATTGTCTGACCTGATCGACGAGCTGAACACCTGCCTTCCTCTGCCCAAATTCCCCAGTTCGAACTCTCTTTCTTACCTCGGTGTTAAAGGGGTATCGAGTGAAGTTTGGTCAAGCTCCGGCTACTACATCCGGCCAAGTGTTAGCAATTCTTGGCTAATTCACCAAGATCTGTCGGAGAAATTTCTCTCTCACATTTTTGGATGCGTCTGAAAGTGTTCCTTGCAAAAATAAATAGTTTGTAAACCAAGGAGATTACCAACAAGAGGATCCCCCATACATCATTAATGAGACTGGGCTCTCCGAGACAAGACAGAGCCCACATGTATGCCCTACTATACAAACAGATTTAGTATCAATCACACAACAAAATCGTTTCCAATTGAATAAGTAGATGCCTAGCTTAGTTCATGAGAATTAGTAAATGTCCTTTACAAATAGCAAAAATGTAAAATGTTTAGACAGATAGATGTTCAACATTCTTGTCTCGAGTGCCAGGATGCCCTACTTCTGGGCCTCAGAGGCAGGCTAAGTTTGCATGAGCGAGGAAGGATGGGTGTAGCAGTATGCAGTTGTAGTAAATAAGGAAAATGCATTTTCACCCTTTCACATGCCTTCCAGCCATGCTGATCTCCATCTGTCGCCTTGGACATTGCTGGTCAATCAGTTGTATTTTTCACCTTTACCGGTTCGTTAGTTGGTACAAGAATCCTTCTATCTATCCAATCTTTCATTCTCTGTTTCAGGGTACTCAGTCTAGTCCTTTTGCACCCCTCTTAGTATTGGTGTTCCTCAAGGCTCTCTCATTGCCCCGCTGCCCTCCTCTTCTGAAGTGAAATTATTTACTCCGTTTAGTTGTTCTACCACATCCAGATCAACAACTCCCAAATATTTCTCTCTTTCCTTTCTGCCACATTTTAGCTCCACACTCAAATCTCCAAGGGGCAGATTTACAAGCCCCTTGCGACACTTTTACGCTGCTGTTGCGTCACTTTTGTGATGCAGCAGCGTCGTAAACAATGCGCCACGTTGCGACACATTTACAACGTGACGCATCTAGGGAGATGTGTCACGTTGTAAAGCCCTGCGCTACATTATACCTGCGTCAGGTATAATGTATGCAGGGTGGGCGTTCCGACGCAAGAAAGCCTCGTAAAAGTGACGCATTGAAATCTACAAGATTTCACTGCGTCACTTCTACGACGCCACTGAGTCAAAACCTTACGCCTGCTTGAAGCAGGCATAAGGAGTGACGCAGCACAATAGGAATAGGCATTCCTGAGCATTGCTGGAGTTGCGTCGTGCTTGCGACACGACTTCAACAATGCGTTGCCTTTACGCCAACAGATGCGTGACGCATCTGTCAATCCTTGCGCCACGGTGCGCCGCATTGTAAATGCAACGCATCCATGGTTGCGCAAGGGCTTTTTTGCGTAACATAATTGAACTGACGCATCTCTGCTAATATGCAGAGATGCGTCAGTTCTTGTAAATCTGCCCCAAAGTGCCACCACTATCAGACACTGATGGCTTTACAATCCCTGATGCTCAGTTCATCGAAAATGGAAATCATTTCTTTCTCAGCATCCTCCAGCCCATCTCACCTGACTCAACAAATCTCGTTTCCACCTGATGTTTTTACTCCTTGTCCATAGATACCCATACGTCCTGTACTATACTACAAAGTCCCCATAAGCATGCAAAAGATAGACAACAATCTTCAATCTACATGTGAGAATGCCAGAGTAAATCTTATCTCGCTCTGGCAACTTCATTAAGTTTGCAACACACATAGCTCTCTCTGTTTCTCAACACCAAGCCCTCTTCCCCCATAGACTGCCTTTGTGAATTGACACCGAAATTACCAGCTCTCTATTGCTAAAAGTGCAAAAAGGCACAGTCCGCTCTATTTGCACATGTTCTATATAAATTTACCCTGAATGTTCCCATTTTAGATGATTTGGCACCAAGGCATGTATGAGTATGAGATGTAGTACCAAAGCAGTACTACGTCTCACACTCATACATTCCTTGGTGTATTTGCCCCATAAAGGGTATACAGAACGCACCGTCCTCTCTCCCAACGTTCTTTCTTTCTCGCCCATCACTTCCCACTACCTAACACTCCAGGATCTGCTAACAAACCATGACTGTCAACTGTGCTATGTATGTGAAGTGAGTCTGTGCAAAATGCTCCTGCTCATTTGGGCTTGCTAGAGCTATGCTTGTCAAACATAACCCCTCCCCCCGCATTCATAAGCCGTGCTCACGGCTGTTCTACTCTCGCTACACTGCATACTCCCGACGGGCAACGATACTATGTAAATTGATGGGGTTTTCATTTGCAAGTGTATTTCCACGTCTCTTTTTGTTTTTAAATGACTTGCATCACCAATCCACCTTTATGTAACCACCCCAGCTGTAAATGTTCTTATGTACCACTAGGTGCAATGTGCTGCACTTCTGTTAGAAGAGGGTCATCTTTTGAAAAAATAATTAACTACATACATACATACATACATACATACATTTCCTGAAACCAAGCCACTATTCGAGGGTCTTTCATTCGAGAAATTTGTCTACATGCAATGCATAGTAAAGCACAAACAGAAAAAAATAGATAATTTTGCAGCAACAATTCCTGGCATACATCAACACGGAGGTGAGACAGTGACTCCTCTGTCAGGCCTCCTGAGGTGCAAAATACCTCTTCTGAAGACTCTGAATCAGAGTTAAGTAAAGGTTTTAAGGAATTTTAAGTTATGGGCAAAATGTTACTCACCAAGAGTCTCAAAGTGGACATTAAACCTGAAGTCAAGCAGCAAAGATCTGACTCTTTGTGGTGTTCTCAGTTTCGAGTGTAGGTTAAATATACATTCAGGGAACGTAGATGTGGGGTTACGAATTGTAAATCAGTAGTTAACTATATTTACTTGCCTTTAAAATATACTGATAGTCAACAAGCTGCACTCTCTTTTTGCAGGACAATATTTACTCACTCGATATTGTGACATACAACTGTCTCTTTTCAGCAGAGCCACAGAAGCTGCAAATAGGATCAGTGCTGTTTGCCTTCGAAGATACTGGCCTAAATTAGCTATGGCTTTGCGCCATTGAAAAGTCATGCAAAGTCACACATGGGGCGGAATGTAACATTTGCAATTTACTTTCTGGTGTTAAAGTTATTCTACACAGGAAAGGCATCCTTTTTTCAGTGCAAAAAATGCTTCCATTGCTTTGGTTCGAGGGGACATTACTGGGATGTTACAATGCAAGCCCGATCTACTGAAGCTAGACTAGTCTTTGCATCAAATCGAAATTTGTTATAAAGGCATATGCGTGGTAAAAGTTTGCGATGTAATGGTAATGCGTTGTAATGGTATATGAGTGGTAAAAGTTTGCGATGTAATGGTAATGCGTTGTAATGGTATCTGCGTTGTGATAACCGCGTTGTAATGGCATGCGTTTAAATGACCTGGATGTAATGGTTGTTTTCCTCAGCAGCTTGGGGGAAGGCAGCAGCTGCAGGTCAGTCTTGAATAAATGCACTTATAAAGCGCACAGCTACTAAACAGTGTCCCGGCACTGCCTTAGTAGATATGGCACTGTGCTATGCTTTACTCCTTGCGCAATGCAGCACAGTAAATGTGGTTGCTGCGCTGCGTTTAGTTAACAATCAGTTAATCTGCCCCACTGTGGTTTTTCTCACCCTAGAGCCTAAAAAGACTGTCATGAGGATGGAAGACCAGGAGTGGGTGCAAAAATAACATTTGAATTCCTGGAATGCCTGAAAATGTGCTTCAAGGGCTGTGGAGACAAACATCAAAACATCCATATGCAGAGTCCTGCCTAAGGAGCAGCATCTAGAGGTATTTCTGGAAGAGAGTTCTCCTAGATCGGCCCCATGGCAGCCCCAGTGCATGACAGACAAATGTTTTGGCTACAGGGACCGTGATAACATTTTGAGAGTTACAACACTGATTTTACTTTACAGGTAAGCACACTGCCGATGCACTACGTGCGTGCAAAGCCATGTCATGCCATTTTCTTATCATTAAAGAGACCATTGCATGAAATAGGGATGACCCCAAAGGAGGAGTTGTTTGGAGAAAGTAGGTAATATCTGATTCCTAAAACACATATACAATTAAGATCCTACTTACTTTTTTGGCTTACATGGAATGATGCTGAAGATAGCCAGCCTTAAAACAATAAACAAATCATGGGGCAGATTTATCATTATTTCACGAAGCGCAGCACTGCGAGCCACCTTGCTGCGCTGTAGGAAAGGGAAAGGACAGGAATGCCCCGTATTTAATATGATATAGAGCCTTTATGTCCTTTCTTTGCGCTAGCTCACTGCCTAGCGCCAATGCAGGCACCCTTGCGCCGTGGTGCAAGGGTGCCTGCATTGCAAACAGGTTTGTTCTTGTGCAGGAAGGGACACCTTCCTGCACAAAAACAGTCCTCTGAGGCATTTTCCTCTTTCTGTATTTTCTGCAGAATGCTGCACACATTGAAAGAGGAAAAAACGAGGAGAAATAAAGATATTTCTCCTCATTATGCCTCAGCCGGGGAGGTGTAGCATTTTGACGCATTCCCAGGTCTACCAGTGATGGTGAATCTGGGAATGCACCAAAAGCCATGGGTGGATGCATGGGAACATCCACGCTCCACCCATGTAACGCCTCCCTGGGCAAAGTAGTGCAATGCAGCAATTTGCGCTGCATTGTATTACTCTAGATATTTCAAACTATGCAGGGCCGCACAAGGTGGTCAAGTTGCGTCGCCCTTGGGTCCCCTTGCATGGCGCAAGGGCGACAACTCAATGATAAATCTGCGCCACAGTATCTAGAAAAGATAGCACATCGTGAAAAAGGAGTGTATCTGTGTGTTATAGGCAGGGCCACTGGAATTATGTGGCATGTGAGGACCAAATTATGTGACAGGGATGAGTAACTTATGCAGTAAGAAAAGGCAATTAATGCCACGTAATGTGACATATTTTGTGTTGGTATTTTGGCATTTTTATACATGGTAACATTGTCTGGGAAAATATTTCACCTTAGTAGTACACAGTGGCATAGCTAGCACTTTCGCTACCCGTGGCGGTCCCCATGTTTGACGCCCGCTGCGGCCGCATCAAAGAGCGGGGGGTGAGGGGGGTGAGTGGGGTGCTGGCGAGATTTATTCCATTTGCCGCCTCCGGCCAATGGAAGAGCTGGGAGGGTGATTGCCGCCCGAGACGGCAGATAAGAGCGGGAGAGGCTGCCGCCCCCAAAACTCGCACTGCGCCCCCTTGCTACACCACTGGTAGTACAAGTTTAACATCGAAATACAGCAATATGCAACTGAAAGATGACCTGTCCACCTCTGCGAACACACGTTGCATTGATTAAGTAACTTTTGATCTGTTTTAGCTCGAAACATGTTTTGTTAAAATGTGTACATTACGAGGCAGATGATAGATTGTGTGGCTAATGTGGAATATTGATAATTATGCAGAAAACGGCACGGTTACACAATGACAAATTCCAGTAGCCATGATTATAGATGCTTCCAAGCTGTTGTTCAAAGCTTTTAAATTATTATAGCATTAGGTTATCTGACACACTGTAGAGGGCTCTTAGTGCCATATGGTAGATTTCTTCATTACCTGAATGTTATTGTTCTTTGTTATATATCACCTTACTAATGTTTTACAAAACTTTGAAGCCAAGTTGGAGCAGCAAATGAATCTGCCAAAGCCCACGGCAACCTGAAATGGGCTTGTTAAAATGCACATCTTCCTACTTACTAATACTGCCAACAGTTAATTAAAGTATGGGAGGTCTTGCTCCCGAAATGATTCTGGGTGAGTAAATTAGCTAGAATGCAATACGCTTCTCTTTTCTGAACAGTTAATAAGGGTAGCTTGAATATGTAGCATACATTGCTCTCACCTGAACTAAGGAGATGGGCTGCCTGCGCATCACCCATCATTTGTTTTGCAGTTTTATATAGCACAAAGTTGGCCCAAGGGCATTAGATCACTTTACATGAGAACCAGATTACATTACTCATGGTTTTTAGACACTAGGAGATTAAGGTGATTTGCCCGGAATCACAAGATGTTGAACCAAGACGAGACCGAACCTGGTTCCCCAGTTCCAAAATCAGCTGCCCTGGCCATGTGGCCACATCTCCATATCTTGGAATTAGCTCTATCCAAAGAGGAGAAGTCTAGGCAACAGCCACTGATTGGCTGAAATGCCATCTGGGGGGAATAAACATTCCTTTGAAGAATTATGGTAATCCTGTCATCACTAAGGGAACAGAGATATGTGCTGTTTATCATCATGGGACAAAATGGCCCCTGAAGAAACATGTTATTGAGCTTTGTTGATTACCCCCAAAATGTCAAGTGTTGCTCCTTTTCTGAGTGCTTAGTGGCCTGGCTCCAATGGTCACTGTTTCAGAATATAAGGTAGCCTTGTGAGCCAGATATTTGACTTTACCATTAACTTGTAGTGGAAGCTCCATGCACCAGCCCAGAGGAAGAACAGTGCCAAGGGCAGGAAACCTAAGAGCAAGAAACCTGGCAGCCCTCCCACCATGTCAAGAACAAATCCCAGACTAAGGAAAAACATCTGTTTCCTCTCAAGGAACAAAAGGTTGGTGGGCGTTCGCTATCGGCTTTTACCATCATCCACCAAACTTTTACTAACTTTTTTTATTGTTTTGTTATTGAAACACAAAAATCTGATGACTCCCACACCTAGGGAGTTTTTTCACTGGGTGATGAAGTCATTATTTTTATTTTTTTGTCCGACAGATAGGAAAAAAAAAGGACATCATATTGTTCACCCTAAATAGGGTGGATGGTGTAATGCCCTTCCTCTGATGGACCACTGCTTCATCAGTCCATCGGAGGAATCTTTTCATCAATAGAGCCAACAGAGGCTCCATTGAGTGAGAGCTGACGTTTCACCCAACCCTAAATTGGGCAGGCGGACTGTCATTTTGGCAGACAGTCATTTGCGACGGAGTACTCTGTCCACCAAATTCTAAATTACACCCTTACTCCTAAAAGCTGATGCAAGTTTAGAGACTCAGATATAAATAATACATGAATAGTGTGCAATAACTTAAATGTTCAGTGTTTTGACTTCATAAAAAGTACAAGCATTTTATTCACTTTAAGATATATTAGAGATGTAAAATAGTATAGCCTTGCAGAATGTCAGCTTTCTACACAAATTAATAATGGGGACAATTTGACTACTATCAGGATTGGGCAGGAATATACATGCACTAGAGATGCAAGGAAAAGCAAGGTGTTCAGGTGTTTCAACTCGTGGTATAGGTACTGTCTGGTGTGCAAAAGCGAGTAAGAAGCTTCTGGTTTCATTGTTACTGCTCCAATGCAGTTAGCGGCTTAGTAAGCTCTTCAATCATGTGCGCCACCACCAGTCAAACCCTGGTGGTAAGGGACAGTAAAAAAGAAATAATGCCCCTCTCACCATGGGAGATGACTCCCATTGTGAGGAGGGCATTATCTTTTTTATTTTCAAAAAGAAAATCCCTAAAGAGGATTTTCTTTTAGAAAATAAAAAAAGAAAACTGTTTGGTGCAAGGCTCTGTCATGTTGATGGAGCCCTGCACCAAACAGCAAAATGCATTGACAGGAACCGCTGCGACGGTGGTTTCTGCCAATGCTTTATGCATGACTGCCAACTTGGTGGTCATTTATAAATGTGGTGGGTGGCATTTCCGGCAGGTCAATGGAGTAATTTACTTCGTCTCCCTGGTGGAGAAACGGGCCATCTGCCAGGATCAAAATCAGCCCCATTTTGTAACTCTTGAGTCCTTCTCAAATGTAACTATGCACCCTACCTATTGAATTTACCTGTGCTTGAATTACAACTCTAGGACATTGTACTGATCTTGGAACTTCCTCACGTTCCATCTTTGTGAGCAGACCCTTGTGGTGTATTTACTTCGCATTGTATGACACCTGGGGCCGTATTACACATACATTCAAGTGAAAAAACAGAGTGGCTGCTTTGAAGCCGCTCAGTGTTTTCACAGTGAAGGCGGCAACCACCTGCACTTTCAAAGGGGATTAGATATACCCTTGCAGGCGGGTGCAGTGAGTGACTGCACCCACCTGCAAGGGGATGTCAAGGGGGGGGGTCCATGGGACCCCCATTCCCCCGCCAGAGGGCTGCTCTCAGGGGGTGCCTCTACGCCTGCGTCTGTAATACGGCGCAGACGCAGAGGCAAAGAGATTCCCTCATTTGCATGGGAGTGAACGCCCTCTAGAGGAAGCGCTGGCACTGTATGTGCGCCAGAGCTTTCGGTATTACAGAAGGGGACACACAAGTGTCTGCGGCCCCATCTGTAATACCAAAGTGCCCCTGGGCATGCAAAGCAGGCGCAAACACCTGTTGCGCCCCTGAGGCACTTCTATAATATGGCCCCTGGAGTCACTGCAGGGTACCATGGGGGTTCCAAAAGCAGTAGAGCCAGTGGACCATTTATTGAAGGATACACTCTGAAATTCCTATGTTCCCTCCTCTTTTCCATAGCACTTAATCTAGTAGGCAGATGTTCATCCCAATCTAAACCTGTTCACATCAAGTGTTGTGCACTCCACTGTACTAAGAGACAAACAGTGTTTGTCCCTTAGTCGTTTCTCCAAGAGTTCAACTCTCAGGGCTGGAGGTAAGACTCATTGGTTCCTGTGCTTGTTTAAAGTTGTTGCTTGTCAACAGTAGAATCTAGTTCCTGAGTTACCAGTGTCAACTGGCAATGCTTTCAAGAAAAGCCCATTTGACTCAATGTATCCATGACCCCAGAAAATGAGTAATGTAGCCTGCTACATAATTGCACTGTGCTCAATTTATGTCATATGGCATTTGTAATCATAGGTGGAAAATCATGACAGTGAGAGGGAGAAAATAGAGACAGGGAGAGAAAACGTGCAGGAGAAAGGTGCTAACGAGGCAGACCCTTGGATAATTGAGAGAAAGGGAAATCTATAATGACACAAGGAAGATGAAAATGGACTGTCAGTCCAGGATGAAGGGAGACTTGCTAATTTGTTTATTGCACTTGAAATTCAAATGTTGGTTTCCCAACTATAACTTTTTAGGTCTGTTGCAGATAGCATTGTATCCAATACTACCCAGTGTCAGCCCTTGCATATGATTAGATGGCTTTCTTGTCAATCTCAGTTCCGTTCTCTTTGTTGGATGGCTTCCTCTTTATTCTAAGTTTGTTCTTCCTGTGGAGCATTGCTTGCTTACCCTTGCTTTTGATTGGTGGCTAAGATGTACCCTTCCACTGCTGATATCATGGAACTACTTTTTAACTTTATTACTTGTTTAACACGCCTTGGGAATCAATGTCGTGGCGTTCTTGCTTTCTCTTGTTCCTCCCTCAGCCTTGTCTCTCCCCTCCTACTCTCCCTCCCAGTGCTTTTCTATGGTGTGCCTAGTACCAGATGGTGGCCTCTGTAATGCCTTTGATGTTGTCCTGCTCCACTTCTGTGTGCCTCTTGTTGCACATATTTCTTTTAGGATTTGTCTTCCTCCCCTGCCACCCATCTCTCACTTCATTGTAGCAGTCACTATTGGCTTTACCAGTGCCAGAGGCTTTGAAAGTCATCTGGTATTGGGAAACCCGGCCATATTAAACAATGTTTTCTATACTTTCAATGTGACTGCATCGTTGTGTAATACGAAGTGCATTGCTTCATCACATCGTATTATCACACAACGCTTGGCCATCTCGTGTGTACAGAATACATTGTTTTCTACACTTTTAAAATGGTCTCCACGTTAGGCGGCGCAAAACAATGGTGAAACACACATTGCATCATGCAAAGCGACAGCAATCTTAAAAATATAGAATACTATTTTCTATACTCACCATTGGCAAGCAAGACTGATTGTCTTTTCCAATACCTGTTTAGAAATGTGACTTATCAGCATGTACCAGGCCTCCAAATGGTCTAAAATATACCCATTCTGTTCTTTTCTACCCTATCCCTATACCCTATCTTTTCAAATACATTTAGTGGCGCATTTATAAGAACGTCATGCAGCGCAGCAAGTCACCTTGCTATGCTGCGCTGCGTGACAGGGAAAGGGCAGGAATGCACCATATTTAAAAGAATATGACGCATTCCTGCCTTTGTCCCTGCTCTGGTGCCGTTTTGACTGCCTAGCGCAAATGCAGGCACCCTTGCACCACGGTGCAAGGGCGCCTGCGTTGTAGGGAGGATGTTTTTTGTGCAGAAGGGACACCTTCTTGCACAAAAATAATCCCCTGAGGCATATTCATCTTCCTATGTGTGCTGCAGAATACAGCACAGATAGAAAGAGGAAGTAATGAGGAGAAAAAAGATATTCCTCCTCATTATGCCTCCCCTCAAAAGGCATGTCTTTTTGGCATATTCCCATGTTTACCAGCAATGGTAAATCTGGCAAAGCATCAAAATCCATATGAGTTGCGGAATCATAGGGAGGCAAGATGGCGTCTGAGTAGTCGCCGCTGCTGCCGCTCCGCTGGTCCGGGCCTTCGAAGTGGAGGAGAAGCAGTCCTGTCCCTCTAAATCAAGAAACATTTTGAACATCCTCGAAAGGGCTTGATTCGATTTATGGCACGAGTGTAATACCGTCACTATCCGATGATCACCGGGCGAGGCGTGCAAGTGTTGGTCCTTACGGTGCTGGGGAATCTTCCCGGGCTTGCTGTGCTCCCGGTTCGGTCCGCTCCTGCATCCTCTGGTCTCGCGGCCCTGCGGCGGGATCCTTCCGTGGCGCTGGCTGTGTGCTCTGCACTCTACAGAATCCTGCCGTGCGCGCGGGAAAGGAAGGTGAATCACAGGAGTGGCGGTGTCTCCCGGATAGCAGCACGGATACATTGTATCCAGCACTCTGATCAAGTAAGGATGGCAGGGCGGGGAGCCAAAGCGAGCAAAGGCAAAAGTACTATAATGACAGGTTTACAAGGGGAAGAGCCTTTACATCCTAATCCAGCAGTAGCTGAAAGCCGCCAGAAGCGTCTTGACATACGGGGAGCGAGAAATAGAGAACAAAATGAAAAAGCTGCCTCTGTAGAAAAGAATGAACGGATGGTCAAACAAAAAAAATTATACAAAGGAAGAACTCTAAAAGCACAGATAGTGGTCAGAACTTGCAGGATGGACAACCACTTATTAATAACATATTTGCTCCAATTGATCAGAGAACGCATGATGTGTTGGTGGGAGAAATGGCTCAAACAGATGGTCTGGCTGAACAGATGGGCTTTCAGGAATTGGCGCTGCATTCAGAAAATGCAATGGCCAGTAAAGCACCGATTTCACAGTCTAGCCCAACTATCAGTATGGGAATTGTTCCGGAAGATAATAACTATAAACTACTAATACCGTGTCCCATGGATGACCTTATAAATCCACAAATAGATAGTATCGCTGTTTCTGAGAAAAACAATTCAATAAACAAAGATATTCTGGCTCTCCCGCCCAAAACGCCTGATAACACGGACAAATTCTACTCACTTACAGATGAATCTGAAATCTCGGCTGGAAGTGTATCCATTGCTAGCGAAGATGGAAGCCAAAATTGGGGTAGTAGCACAGACTCAGAATTATTTGTGAAAGCCTCCACGCAGGGGAAAAAATTCTTGAAAAAAAAAACCCAGTCGACATAAGAAATCTGAGATTTCAGATCAGGGTAGCTTGATGGATCTCAGATGGGATTACTCGGCCTCTCAATTATCAGCTCTGACAGAGTCAACAATGTGCTCAAGAGAGAACTATACACCTCCAGGAAACACTGCTGAGGGGGCTAATGCATCTAAAGGGGAGCCCACTTTGACAGAAGTGCTACAATCCATTAAGAGTTTTCAAGAGGAGGTCAAGGCTGATAGTCGAAGATCGCGTGTCGCAACGCAGAAACTCCAAGGCACCATAAGGAAAGTGGGTAAGACGTGCAACGAAATTGCAGATCGTATGGCTTCAGTTGAGGTACGCACCGAAAACCTTGAGAAAGACACTGCTATCTTGAAAACACAAGGAATGGAACATGATGGCATTGTCAAAGATCTTATGCTCAAAGTTGAGGAGCAAGAAAATCGACTACGTCGCAACAATCTACGCGTTCTTGGCATCCCGGAGGGAGCGGAGGGGAATGACCCTAAGGCTTTCATGATTAAACTTTTCAAAGGAGCCTTCCCGGATCTACATTCTTGGGATTGGGATAAAGAACTACCGAGAGTTCATCGCTTTCCATTTACACTCTCCAAACGATCTACCTCTTCCTCCTCTTCACAATACCCACGAGTTATGTTGATTTATTTTGGTAATTTTCTCCTCCGAGAGCTGCTCTATGATCTTGCAAGGCCTGCAAACAAAAAAGAATTTAATGGCATTACCTTTTTCACTCGGCCTGACTTTGCTCATGCTACTGTGGAGCGCAGATGGAGGATGAGACAACTCTTTGCGCCATTTCAACAACTGGGTGCTACAGTCTATCTTCAGAATCCTGCACGCCTAAAAATTATATTTAAGGGGGTTACACGTAGCTTTGCCTCCGAAATACAGGCTCAAGAGTATTTGCAAGAGATTACAAGCAAGAAATAAGATAAAATGAGACGAAAAGGGAAAGAAGTGAAGGGAGAGGAGGGAAGGAGGGGGAGGGGGAGGGAAGAGGGAGAAAAAGAGAAAAGGAATTTTTAGACACAATAAAAGTCATGATGAATTCTCTCACTAGGCAATGTGGATATCGGATATAGGTTTTGATCTTTGATGTTATCTCCTTCTGGGCGGTCTTTTCATCTTTCTCTCCTTTTTTTCTCTAAAAAATGTATACTTTAAGGAAATTGTGGTTTTCTTTAAGAGCATGTTTGTTAAGGAGAAGAAAGCAAAGAGGGGCATTACTCTGAATCCTACAGGATAATAATAAAAAAAAAAAAAAAAAAAGGGTGAAGGTCCGGGTCACGGGGGGGGGGTATGGGTCGCGATTACTCAGACTTCATTATCCTGGCGCACGAGGCACCAGGTAACCTAAGTGATAGGTGGGGGAGGGCGGGTTGGACTCAGGTTGGGTTAGGGTTAAGGGGGGAAGGAGGGAAGGGGTTGGTACTCTGGGAGTTGGTGTTGGATATTTTTGATGTTTTTTATTTATGGCTACTGACGGTTAGCAGTAATGAGTAAGCTGCGTATAGCGACAATTAATATTTGTGGCCTCAATGATGTCAAAAAACGACGGAACACTGCTGTAGGGCTACGATTGTTGAAAGCTGATGTTATCTGCATGCAGGAAACGCATATAGAAAGAACACAGATACATTTGCTGGAAACACTTGGTTACACATTGGTTGGGGCCACGACTCAGAATTTAAAAATGCGGGGGGTAGCAATCCTGACATCCAATCGCGCCATCCAATTTACTCGTACAATTGCTGATCAGAACGGGCGATGGGTTATTACAGAATGCCGCAGGGATAATGGGGATCCATTCACAATTTGTACCATTTATGGTAGCACTCTAGATGATCCAACTGTATTTGATTATATTAACAACGAATTAGCTGCTTGGCCGATACCCATAATTTTATGTGGAGATTTAAATATAAATTTGCCTGCTAGCCAAAATATCGCCCTTGATAATGGGTGGATCTATAACGGTCGGAAATCTAAGGTTTTTAGAGCCCTGAGGACTCTATGCTGTGAACAAGCACTTGTTGATGTCTGGAATTGGCAGAATCCCATGGACCCGGGTTTTACATATTTTTCTTTTCCACATAAAAAACATGCAAGATTAGATTTTTTTTTTGTATCACGTACTATACTTTATGCGTGTGTGATCGAGAAAGCCCCACGTATATTGGCTGACCACAATCCTTTAATAATAGAACTTATGGGATGGGGCTTTGGAAAGACGGGTAAATCTAATTGGAGCTTTGAACGCTCGTTACTGTTGAATGAGGAATACTGCGAGCATATTAGGAAGTGGATACCCCAATTTTTCAAGGAGAATATTGGCAGTGCTGGGCTGGACATAGTCTGGGACACATTTAAAGCTGGTATACGGGGCGAGACATTGAGCTTTTCGCTAGCTATGAATAAAGAAAGGATACAGCTGGTTAAGGATAGGCAATGTAGATTGGCCACCGCAGAAGAAGATTTGATTTTGGTACTCCAGCAGGGCGGTGATCCCGCAGAAGCACATTTGAAAGTGATGTTAGCTAGGTCAATAATTCTTGAAACGATAGCCAAGAAAGCTGCAGATAGGCTAGTCATGTGGCGTGAGAAGGCATATGAATGTAGCGAACAGGTAGGGCATCATCTGGCAGTCAGAGCAAGACAAAGAATAACTCGGAACACAATAGCTGAGATTAATGATCCTGTTAAAGGGAGAACTTTAGATCCAGAGGGTATTCGTAGGGTATTTTATTCCTATTATAAAAATCTGTATCATGAGGATACTCCTGAACATCTGGGTAATGTTACTTCATATCTTAAGCAAAGTCCAGTGGCACATATTTCACAAGAGGAACAGCAGCAACTCGAGGAACTCCCTCAGTGGTTGGATGTTCTACTTTGTATTAATAGTCTTCCCAGCGGTAAAGCCACAGGTTTAGATAACATACCCTTAGAGTTTTATAAAAAGTTTGCTACACAACTGAAAGAATGGATGCTACAGATAATAGTGCATGTATTTGAAGGAGGCAATCCACCGCAATCCTGGACACAGGCTAAAATTATCGTTTTTCTTAAAAAACATAAATCACCATTAGAACCTGGTTCTTATCGCCCCATTACGTTGATTAATGCTGACAGTAAAATCTATTCTAAAATTCTTGCTACTCGTTTAGCAGCAGTTATTCATAAGGTTGTTTCACCTCGCCAACATGGTTTTATACCAGGACGTGGCACGACTGATCATATTAGAAGGGTTATTTCACTATTTGACGCCGCTGATGTTACCGGCGAGCCAACAGCACTTATATTGCTGGACGCTGAAAAAGCCTTTGATAGGGTCTCCTGGTTTTATCTCTGGGAGACCCTGTCAAAGGTCGGAATAGGTAAAAAGCTAACACTTGCTTTTAAGATGCTTTATTTCCATCCCAGTGCGAAACTCTTCATAAATGGTGCTTTTACGGACCCATTTGAAATAACTAGGGGTACCCGGCAGGGTTGCCCGAGCTCTCCGCTGCTGTTTGCACTGTATATAGACCCCTTTCTGCGACAATTGGAAAATAACGGGAGTATTAGATCTATCGCATCTAGGGGTGGGAAAACCAAAACTTTGGCTTACGCTGACGATATCGCGATAGTTACCCCTGATCCTGAAGCAGCTATAGTTGAGCTAGAAGCGGCGGCGGTGAGATTTGGGCAGCTCTCGGGGTATTCTCTTAATAGTACTAAAACTCAAATAATCTGTAAAAATGTTATTATGGTTAATAACACTAGGCAAGTTGAAAAAGCTACATACCTTGGAGTGGATATTCTAGCTAACGTTGATAAAATTGTTGATGATAATATTGATCCTCTGATCGCTAAAACAAAAATTGAATTAATGAGGTTACACAACTTACACTTATCAATCATCGGCAGATGTAATATAATTAAAATGATTTTTTTCCCCAAATTTTTGTATTTCTTAAGGGCAATTCCTCTAGAATTTTCCAATATCTGTCTGAAAAAAATTGAAGATTTGTTTTCCCGCTTTATCTGGGCATATGAAAAGCCTAGGAGAGCATATAAATTTCTATCTTTATCTAAAAATAGGGAGGGCTGGCTTTACCAAATATAAGATTATATTATTGGGCCACTACCTTATTATCTAATATAACCTTGATTTCGGAACAACCAAAAGATAGTAATATGGAGGAAATACCAACACCTATAGAACTCATAATGGGCATAGATGCGTGGGGTTGGCTTTGGAGGTATGTGAATGATAGTTACTACAAAAAGGTTCGTTTTAAATCATTAATTGGCGGGTATAGGATCATGAGACTGACCCGGAAATTGTTAGGACTGGGCCGCTTGAGTCACTACACGCTGATTAGTAATAATCCTAATTTACCGGAAATCTTTAAGGGCCCTATTATTAAAAAATGGTGTGATGTCGGACTATCTAAACTCGGCGATTTCTACTCTTTAACTGATATAGTCAGCTTTGATAATCTTAAAGAGACATATAATCTAGACTGGAGAGATTTTTATAAATATCTCCAAATCCGAGATTTTTTATCTAAAAAAGGAGGTGGCCCAAGCGGCTTTACTAATAATTTTATGATAGATAGATTAAGAAGAAATGGATTGCTCTCTATTAGGGATGTGTATAGCTTTTTTAATTCATTAATGCCAGATGATATGGAGGTACGAGCAACAAAATGGAAAATAGAAATCGGCATGCAGGAAAACTTATTTTTTCATTCAATTAAACTGGCGCAGAAAGTCTTAATCCCAGCTCGGCTCCAGGCACAATATTATAAATCCTGCTTCTCACTTTATTATACTCCCAAAAAAATCTCTAAGTGGGGGACGGGTAAAGGAACTTTGTGTCCTAGATGTGCAATATATCAGGCGGATTTAGATCATATGTTTTGCTCGTGTAATTCATTAAGTAACTTGAAACAGGAAATCTCTAACTTTTTTAAAGAAGTACTGGGGGTTGGTTATCCTCTCTCCTCGTCTCTGATTGGACTTGGTGTAGACTCTCAAATACAAGGTCAGCAAGGAGAAGAACTTATGTTCATCGGTATGGCGATACTACGATTATGTCTGGCCTCGGCGTGGCTGGACCCAAACCCCCCTGTCTATCATCAATGGTTTTCTCGGTTGCTGGCAAACTATAATTTTGAGAGGGCTATATATGCAAAAAGGGGAGTGCGGGCCAGATCCAAAGGGTTAAAAATTTGGGCACCACTAACTACATGGCTTGAGAAATTCATCAACTAAGTGTAAGAGTAAGTGTAAGAGTCCAACTCCTTGTGGGTGGGATGGGAGGGGTGAAGAGCTGTCGGGGTGGGGGGGTAGGTGGACTAAAAGGATAAAATGTGCATAATAATAATTCTGGTACTTTATCTCTCTTTTCAACTTTTCCATTTCTTTTATATATGTGATAATTTCTTGACAATGATTTGTATTGATTATTGATTGTTTGTATATATGTGAGTGTTTATTATGCGCAAATAAAAAAAAAAAAAAAAAATCCATATGAGTTGCATGGGAACACCCACGCAACGTCCATGGAACGACTTCCCTGGGCAGAGTAACGCAACCCAGCGATTTGCACTGCGTTGCGTTACTAGTGATTTAGCAAGACACTCAAGGCCGCGCAATGCAGCCTTGCGTGGCTTGAGAAATCACATTTTGGGTTTGCGTCTCGAATGTACTACGCTGCTTGGTGCAACATTACATGACGCAAACCGCTTCATAAATAGGCCCCTTATATTTTAAAACGTGTATAGTATGAGACATAGCAAATCTTTTTAGGACACTTTTCGTCAATTATGTGTCACTAGAAGACCAGAAGTTGCTGCTTTCCAGGCAAACGTTTTCATTCAGCTTATAGTTTATTATCCTATTACTATTTTTGGCTTTAGTAACACAAAATATATATAAACGAATTCAATGATATTGCCACGTGCTTGTAGGTGCTCCCCTGTATTAAACGCGGCAGGTTTGATTTTTTTTGTCTCGGTGAAGCTGTCAGAATTAGGATTACTTTTATCGACCGTTATTACATGCCCAACGTTCGTCCACCGCATAACCCTGCCATACCCCTTCCTGGCTACTAAACGTCTCTCCCCTCCCCCACTGGCAAAGGAGTGACTAGCTGCTCTGACGTGTCCGTGTTTTGTGCCTGCCGCTTGTTGCCTGATGCATGAGAATGCTATTTCAAGGGAGACTTGAAGCCACAGCTAAGATGTGACTGAAATACAGATCTCGCCGTTGCCATGGGAACAGCAACGAAAGCCTGCATCACCGACGAGAGCAGCGCGTGCCCGCTGGATGTGGCCTGTGCCACGTTCAGCTGCCGCTAACTCGTGAAAGCTGGAGCTGTACTAATTGTATTTTACGGCAACGCATTATTTGACTGTAAATTCGATCGTAAGCCCTCCCAAAAGGCAGCTGACTCTATCTGGGAGGCCACCGCTCGCCCTGAAAGGCGATTTTCTTTCAAATGACTGCGACCTTTGAGCGTTTTTTCTTGGTTTAAGAAGCTCGCTTAAGAAAGCTCTCCGCTCGTGTGCAACTCGTGAGACTTCTTACAGTCTTAAATGGCTTTACTCTTCTCATTGAACAATTGGTTTCTCTATATAGGGCCGTACCACACCTCATATGTTTGAGGAAGAATGTGTAGGTCAAAAGAGATTAAGAAATGTACTATTGCCAAGCAGCGTGTGACAAGACGCCATGCAATATAAATCTAATAAAAGGAAATGAGGGTGCCCGCGGCCCACGCAGGGGGCCCCCGTAGGGCGGCTACCTTAGTGCCACATGATGGCACAAACACAACAGGGCTAGTGTTTGGACCTCCCAGATGTCAAGCGCTACTCTGTCATTTCCGGCGCGCCAGGGGGCAGGTATACTGCCTCCCCCGCCCAGTTCCAGTTGTCGATCCTTTTCGCGCCGAGGATCACGCCGTCTGGTCTTGCGTCGTGCTGGTTTCATCCCCTGTCTCGCGTTCGGTGGCCGGCCTCGTGGCCCCGTCGGCGTTGTTGTGGTGAGTCAACACCCCCCCCACGTCTCTGCACAAACTCTTGCTGTCCCCGTGTGCCCCCCTACTCCGGTGTAGTGGAGTTGCACGCGCTCAGTGCCCCCCCCCCCACCCCGCTGTCTTCATAGCCGGCCAGCAGCTCTCGGCCGTGGTCCGCTGCTGGTTGTCCACTGGGGGCAGCGCAGGGTACTGGGGAGAGGTGTGGTAGTCGAGGGTCCTGTTGACTCGCCTTTCACTCAGCGGCCGGTTGGGCTCGCCGGGCGGCCGCCTAGTTGTCAACGATGGGGGGGCCTGCGGGGCGGGTCTTACCTCGGCTTCTCTTGGTGAGGGCGGTGCGCCTCTGCTTGTCTTTCAACCCCAAGCAGGTAAGGGACCACGTGCTCGCCTCGAGGTGCGCAGTCTCACGTGCGAGGCGATTCAGGTGGCAGTTGTCAGGCCTCCCGGTGTGAGGGTGCAAAGTCACGGCAGTGGGGGGATTTTGAGCTCCTGGGGTGCGCAGTTAGCACCGGGGGCCTGCTCCAGCCGCACCGCTCCGCACGAGTTCGACTCCCGTGGAGAATCCTCCCACCCCCGGCAACTTTCGTCACCACGTGGGCAGGGAGTCGGGCTCCTTTAAACGCTAGCTGAAGCAAGTTGCCAGGCAGCAGTAATTCAGCCGGCACTTGCAGTGCGGGACTTCGGGGGTGGTATATGTCTGTTTCCCTCACAGCAGCGGAGATAGGATGGGGGCACTAGCGCCCTCACGTTAACTGAGCTCTGCATTCTCCTACAGCAGTTATTGTGTCTCCAGCATCGTCATTGATTCTGCAGGTCTACTTGAGTGCTGTGTCAGCCACATGCCCAACCACTCTGCCCTGCGCAGTCTCCAGCTTTGACATGTACGGTTCAGGGCCTCTCGGCTGCACATGCCCCGCGTCTATCACTCTGCAATCTGTAGTGCCGCAGACTTCGAGCTCTGTTCAGAATACACATAGGTCAATGTGTCACACAGTGGAGGATACAAAGCACTTTAAATGGAGTGCGCCTCTGCCTGGAGCCCACGGTCTTCGTGGCGCAGCACAGGAATCCTGCTAGTGAGACTGGGGAGGTGGGAGGTAGTGTGGCAGGAGAGTATGAGAGACAGACTTGTGTATTGGACATTAGAGCTATCCTGATGCCCACTAAGTAGGAGGAGGGGGTCTAAGCATGTGGTCAGTTGGGCAATCCACCTGACAGACTACATCCCTCAGAGGAGAAACATGTGATAATATGCATGAGAGTCTTCCTCTTGTTGAAATATTAATGTATTACATAGGGTAAAGAAATGTTTATCTTTTAAATTCTAATATTTAAATAGGATATGCAACATATTAGTGTATGATGCAATATCTGAGTTTTTAAGAAAGCTGATCAATGAGCGTGATAATATGACCGGGTCTGGTGGCTCAGTGGACTAATACCCCCACTGCAGAGGCCTGTGTTTGACCTCATGGTCACAGGTTCGAATCCCGGTGGGTCCACTCAGCCTTTCATCCATCTGAGGTCGATAAAATGAGTACCATTGAGTTGGGTAACAAGAAACATCTGTTATTCAGCGCCAAGATACCTACGGGTGAACGTGCGCTTTTCAAATACACATGTTATGTTATTGCTTTGGATTAGAGAGAAAGGGAGATTTGGTATGGACGAATGAGACATAGTGCAGAATAATTCCAGATCTAGAAATAGGGATCAGGATTTCCTCTTGAATTCTGCTGGCTCCGGATTGATCACGGGCGGAACTAAGAATTACTTGCAGTTTTAAAGGGCATTCCTTCTCTGCCTGCTGAGGCTCTTCCAAACTCAGCTGCTTGCGGTATCTGCTGCTTTTCTTTGTGCCTGTGGGGCTGTGAGTGGTCCCAGTTTCCGCTAATACACAATTAAATACCCATAAATCTTTACTATCTTGTGGATATGTTCCTAAAAGGTGCCCAAGGCGAAGCGTGACTGCTCTCGTTTCTTGCACCTATTATCAATTAACATTATCCGTTTCGGTACATTGTCCTCACTGGTTTTTGCTCAGCAGTTCTTTGAGAGACAGCTAAATGTTACTCTGCCGATCTGTGATGGTTCTTTTATTTACTTAAACTAAATAAATAGATAAACGGGGTCCGCGCCTACGAGCGTACTAAGGATGAGGAACACAGTGGCTTGTGGCCTGCATGACTGGATCTCAGTATTGGGTTTGTCTCCGGGGTCATAGGTTCGACCCCGACTGGTCCGCGCAGCATTCTTAATTGCAGTGATTATTCAGGGCACCACCGACATGACTCTCTTATGGTATTGTTTTCAGCACGACAATCGGTCTTCTTTCCTGGAAATAGCATCCCATATATTCAAGCCAAAGTTTGCGATACATTGTCACTGGTGAATTTTGTCAGTCGACTGGCTCCCTGAAATACACTTTTCCATTTTGCGTTGTTAGATCCTCTCAGCACAAATTCTAGAAGTACAGAGAGCAGTGCTTAAATTTGAACCGGGGGTTGCAAGCGGGGCCCACCGGACCTCATGTTTGGGAACTAGCATTAATTATTCCTCAGCAGACTTTGATCCGGAGCAAGAGAGATGGAAAAACAGGGGGAAGATAAAGATGGATAACCCATCATAGAGGAGGAACTTGCAAAAGAGAGATAAAAGGGGCAGAGTGTGTTTGATAGTGGATTAAAAGAGGCGTGAGGTATCCTGGACAGTCTTGAGAGTTTGCCGCCAACTTTTAATTGTGCCAGCTACGGGCTTGGGAGCAAAGCTTTGGGAACAACATTCTTTTTCAAATTGAACACTGACAGACTAGTTGAGGCTGGCGGAAACTGACAAACCATCTATATCGCTAGGTTAAAACATGACTGAATTATTGTTGGCGGCTGTAGAAAATAAGGGATAATCATTTTCACAATAAATGTGAGTTTACCTATGGAATGAAAGGGGTGGTCACTTTAAATCCTACCCCATGCACTCAAGTGTGCACAGATGCAACACCTGTCAGGAAGGTTCTAGAGTTAGTCCACAGGGAGGGGGTAAGGAGTGTTTTCTAGCATACACATAAATGAGAATAAAGTAGGCATTGTTCGTTTCTACCTTTGGTGTTAGGGGTCTTCCTTTCAGCAGTGCTGCACGGTTGGAGAGCTGCACGCTCCTGGGGGCGCCCGGTGCAAAGTGCGCCCCTTTTCAGCAGGGGCTCTTGATGGTCGGCAACCAATTCAGTGCAACATGGCTAGCACTGGCAACTGTAGGTGACCAGGCGTCAAGGTTCTATGAAGACACTCCAGCACAAATGAGTGACCGTGGGTTCAACATGATTTGGTTTGTCATTGAAAGTCAGCTTCTAGCAAGTTTGAAGGTCACAGATACCCTGGGCCTTATTACATGTCCTTTTGCCTTCTAAATAGGTAAACATTCATTGGCAGGGCCCACTGCTGTAATCAGCATGTGAATTAGAGGCATGTTTAGTGAAAACATAAACATAACATGAGACCTGCAGAATAACTCACAACCTCTAGGCTTGCTGTAGGGGTAAGGTTATGGGTGGATTATATACATAGAGGCAATGACAGAAGAGGGTGAACTATGCAGCATGCTATGCTAAACATAGACTTCAGCTTAAATGTTGTAATCCAATGACAAAGACAGAGCAAGTGTTCGGGTCAGAACCATTAGGCCACAGTGTGGCACAACAAAATAATTTTAAACCTCCAGGTGGCACATTTGATTTGGTGCATGCTAATTATGCCATCTAACAATGTGGTATCTGGTGTTTTATCCGTACGAGTTAGCCATAGTGTTGCTCATGTACCTTACGCAATTACCAACCAGTGGCAAAATCAATAGTCCTGGCGGACTATAGGTCCAATGTTACGGGATGAGCTAATTGACGGGTACAATAGCAGAGGAGGCAGGACCATGCGGCACGCAATACTAAGCTCAGACACCAGCTTATATGTTTTAATCCAATGCCAAGAGCGTCTAGGTTCGGGCCAGAACCAGTAGCACAGCGGGTGGCTTTAACAAGTACTTTTAAGCGTGCATATGGCACATTGGATAACGGTGCAAGATAATTACCCCTTAAGGTACACCTTGGCCAGCAAATGGGACGACTTCTGCAATAGATGAGCATGCTTGTTAATCAATACTTTATTTCAATCTGAAGGGAGGATTGGCCTACCTCTGACATGCCTTATCGCTGACATGCCCTTGACTATTATCCTTAACCTTGAAACCGGGTCATGTCCAGCTGTTTTAAGTTGGGGGGGGCAAAGGGGCACAACAGCCGAGGGTTATCATGGCCAGTTCGGATGGCTTGGGGAGCGATGAATGCTTGGTCTGCTCGCACAGGCAGGCGATTTCTGTGGGGGCTTAGCTTTGCATGCTACACTGCATTGGTTTTACTGACTAGAGTGATGCAAGGGCAAGTGTTGCAAGCATGCGACGAGAGATGGGTCCTTTGATACCATCCATAATCTTAACCTGGTTAGTAGTCAGGTCAAGGAGTGGCTGCATGACGCCCGGGTGCTGGAGATGGTTTGTTGGTTGGCATGCTTTTCCAGATGTTTGTTGCAAGCTCGCACATGTTGTTGTTTCTGCAGAGTTTGGGGCAGGTTCCCATACCTCATCTTGTCTCTGCGGGTTTGATGTGTCTTTCGGGTCATGATGACCGAGTGGAGCCATTATCACTTTTTATATCTGGGCATAAAGGTATGCCAGGCAAGGATCTAGGGAATTATAGAGCAAGTGATAGCTTTCTGAGCCTAGTATATGCAGGCGTGGGTAACATTAGTAGCCGCCAGTTCAATTGTGCATCATTTTCCTTCAAGAGAGTAGGCATTTCTTTAAATGTGAAGTAGGCCCCATACAAGACTTCAAGGGAACAATCACCTAGGCTAACCTTGACAGTGCAAAGAACTGATTCGGGAGGGTTTGAGCACTGCTAGTGTGGGGCAGTCCTTGCTTTTAAAAGATGGAAGCGTTAGGACTATTGCACCCCCGGTAGAGGACTGCTTTTCCACAGTCACAGGTGCAGCTCCCAGCAGGTTCACCTAGCCTTTCAGCCCCCTGAGGTCGATAATATGACTACCATTAAGTCAAGTATCAACAAACATCTGTTATTCAGAGCCGACATACCTTTCAAGTTGACGGCGCGCTCAAATACGCGTCATGGTTGGCACATACATACAGGTTTCTTAGATAAGAGCCACAGGTTCATACTTCAATGGGATAGTCAGAGATCTGAAGGGCCAGTTTCAGCAGCATGTGTACCATAAATTGGTCAAAACAATAGCTCTGGTACTGCAAAGGCAGATATTAGTCCCCCCCACCCACCTTAAGTTCACCCAGACTCCGAATGTAAGGAGTACAATTTACTTTCAACAGGCCTGGGCAAACAAATGTAACAAATTGAGTTGCAGCTTCAGCCAGCTGATATCATTGAGAGTTTCAGGGGCGGAGGGGTTGTACCTCCAGGCAACAGGCTCCTACACCAGGAGCAGGGAGAAGCAGATTCTGGGGCAGGTTAACATACCTCAAAGGTGTATCTGTGGGTTTAATGTATGTGTATCTCTGGGCTTATGGCTGGGTAGAGCCATTCTCACTTAGAGGTATGTCCATGTAAAAATGTTGTGCTTATGACGGTTCTCATGACCAATGCGGTTTTGTGTAGCTTTCCAAGGTGAAGAGACATAAGTTGGGTACTTCATCGCTTACAACGTAGCACATTAAGGTGGGGGTGTATAAGTTCAGGTGGCAACTGGGAGATTTCCATCATTAACGCCAGAAGCTGCTCACATGGTTAGCAGTAAACAGCCTGGGAAGTCTGGGGGGAAAACACCACAGATAAACTGAACATGCTCAATTCCTGTAAGAAAGGAAGGATTCACGGCAAGTGCACGAGGACCCCTTTGCTTAAGGTCACATATTTCTAGGCTCATCTGATAGTTGAGCCTTTACACATCATATTTGGGTGGGAGTATCAATACCGCAACACAGCATCCAACTAGAGCCCGCAGTTAGAATGGGATCGGATGTTGTACATACTTTCTTCCTGTTCTTCCCATCCAGAAGCTTTTCTATCGCTGGTCTGCATCCTGGTACACAAGAGCAGAAGTTTTGCAGTGGGCTACTCACGCTAGGGTTGGAACATCAGCAGGGTGACTCACAAGCAAAAAATCGCAGTCAGATGTGACGGGCTTGCATGCAAGGCTGACATGAAGCAGAATACTGTAAGGATGAGTGTGGGCTAAGGGTTCCTGCAATTAATCCTAGACAACCTTTTGCCCCTCAGCCAGGTGGGCTGCGCTAGTTGCAGTGCTTAATTTGTAAAATATGAAGTACAGGTGCTCAAATTTTTGTAGGAGGCCACACCCACTTCCACCGGCTCCACCCACTTCCTCCACTGGCTCCACCCCTTACTCTATTGGCTCCACTCACATCCTCAACTGGCACTGGCACTGAAAGCCAGATGTAATACCCAATCTGAATTTCAGCAAAACACGTTGTTAATAAAATTAAGGCAAACCCACGAAAGAGGCTGGATGTCATAACTTTTGGAACCAAAGATAATGAACTTTTTCTGACCATGAAAGGCCTGACTCTAAAGTAATGCTGGAATTACTATCTACCTCTGTTGTTTTTTGTGTCTCCCCAGGCTTGATTTTCAAATAACACCCTAAACTGCCCCCGACCAGGCTATTAGTAGAAGAGAGTACCACACTTTACACACTTCTAATTATTTTGCTCTGAGAATTTAGGGAATTTGCATTCCACTGATATATGTACATCTTGTTACCAAAGAATATATCATATTATAGAGCTGAGAGGAACAAGCCCACTATGAAGGCATCTATCACATGTAGAACATATTGGACTCCGCTAGATGCACAGTATGCACCTCTCTGGCATATGCATTGCCTGCAACTTATTTATACACATCATTCAGTGCTGTAATATGCCCAATATGGACATGTAAAACCTCTGATTATACGCATATATCCAAAATGTGCGTATATTATAGGCTCATGTAAAATGTCACAGGTATGCCTATAGTATGCAATTCAGACCCTTTGTATATACACAGTATATAATGCTGTAGTATAGTATCTGAAAATTACACTTTTCAGATATGCAGATAACTTAAGCATTACAGTGCATATAATGGATGTCTGCAAACCTCACATACCCACGTCAGAAATGTCCACCTGTGCAGGCTTCTGTTTGGTTGGCCTATTATATATAGCAAGTTGTGAAAGCCTCTGCATATGTACATCATATGGGTAGCTGATATTTGCCCACTTCTGCAAGCCTCTGGCATATTCATATTATATGGCCAGCTGATATTAGCCCAGTGCTTCAAACCTTTGGCAAACACATATTTTATGGACAATGAGTGCCCAGTAGTGCATGCTTCAGGCATATGCACGTTATGTGATCAAGGAACACTCATCCACATTTTAAATGTGTTTACATCTAATATTCAGGGATAATGACTTGTGTTTTCAATATTTAACACAGCAGCAGCGCACTAATATTGCTGCAGATAATCTCAATGATGCCCTACCTTTTCTCATTTGAGAAGTGCTGTTTTGGTCTAAAATAAACTTTTTTAAGGAAGTTACATGAACAATAAATACAGCATGTCTCTGCAAAATGTCCATAATAGACTCTCAAATATCACCCACATTAAAAAGTGAAACGGTATTTAAAACAACTTGTTTAAGAATTAGTCAAGGTAATCAGGGCAAGACTCTCTGCAGAACAGAGCTGGCTTTATAAGGAGGCCCCCTGAAAGGCCTGTGGCCCTGGGCCAGAGACCACTTTGCCCATGCCTTAAAACGTCTCCACTGCCTGGGTAGGCCAAGGGTCTCAGACTGTAGGTATAGTGCTGCTGAAAGATCTTCAACAGCATGTGCAACAGAAAAGGTACCTGAAAGTACAACCAATGTAAGAGTATACACGGATTTGTACTGCAAAACAAAATGCAAAACAGGAAGCCAAACGGAAGGAGGGAAACTGAATTAAAGGGAGTGAGAAAGGGATAGAATGAAAAAAGGAGACAGAATCAGTGGAGGCGAATGAGGTGGAAGCACAGAATGCGAATAGAGTTAGAGAACAAGAGAGAGAGAGAAGAAGACAGAGCCTGAAAGAGAGAGACAAACATGAAGAAAAGAAAGTAATTGCGGTATTGAAGACAGAGCGAGTGCTATGAAGGGTGCAAGCAAAAAAGAGAGATAGAGACATATGGGAGAAAGGGGAAGAGGATCTAAAAAGAGGGAAATAGAGTACATCTGTTGAAAAAAATGGAACTTGTGGAAAGATGAGCTGGCAAAGAAAGACATATAGACGAGTGGATGGACAGGCAAAGTAAAGAAGGGGCAGATACACAAGAATGGAGGCGGAAAGTTATTTATTATTTTGCCAATAACATTTTTGTAAAGAATATTGATGCCCTCTCTGACCCGGTGGAATGCTGGTTAAAAAAACAATGATGCTCATGACGTGGTGCGCTCTGGTTTTGTATGGAGCAAAGGTTGATGGCCAGATCAAGTGATGGTTTGCTTTAATCGCAGGGAAAAGTCACCCTCACGTCACCCATGGAAACCAAGGTACTTTACTGGTGTTGCTAAAAAATCCATCTAAAGGGATGGTGTTGTGTATTTACTTGATGGCTCTTCATCATTAGGGAAACGCTAATCCAGTCATGTGCTTTTGTTTTAGGAAACTGTGTAATCTAGTTTTAGTACAATGGGTATAATTAAAGTAATACAAAAGGGGATGATGGACGGAACGTTTGAGCCAATCAAACACTCACCCCCAGTCAACTGATCTGGGTTTAATCCATCATCATTCTTTAGCTCACTCCACCACCCCAGTTCAGACATGGCCATATGCAAATCAGTCTGACCCTGTGCCTCATGGGAACAGTCCAGCCCGAACTGCCAAGCCATGTCTTCCCTGGACCGGAAACAAGCATCCTAGGACCAGTTTCTGGCATTCCAGCCGTCAATTAAAGTAAACCAAGATTACAGATCCCAAATGCAACAGGATGTTAAAGAAAATCCAAGGTGAGAGTCCTGTCTCGCAAGTTAAAAGAAGTCATCCAAATACTCTATACATTGACCACGTATTGAACTGTATGAACGCCATAGCCATGCCTCTGAGCACCATAAGTGGTGGGCAGCCATCGTGAAAAACGCAGGCTCATTCGATCAGATATTCGTGATCAAAACAGCTGCCCACCTTTCCAAAATTCTGAACTGGTGAATAAGCCGCGAGAATAGTTTGGGGAACACTTTTAACATGGTTACCATTGCTGGAGAAAGACCTATGTCCAGATCACAAAGTGGATGTTATTGTGCGTAGAATTTATTAAATTTGCCTTGTAATGAGCTGCGATTTCATTATACCGATTCCAAGACACATTTTTGACATACTCGATTGCACTCACGTCTACCAAATGTGTGTATCGTAGTATTGTTTAATACAATGTAAAATATTTCTTTTATGGACATAGTTTAAACTTTAACAGCAATTATGACAGGGTTTATCGTTTAGTATTTGAAATTCTTGTGTCACAAATACTGCAATCTCCAGCATCCATGTTTCAAGCAAACTCGTCCTCCTCATTCCCTATTACCATTGGTTTCACTTTCTCTTTATATGCCCTAGCTCTCGGCTCGGCGCGCTTTTTTCAAATATCTGCAAAATACAGTAATAAAGAACACAACACGGTGCGCATCAAGAAATGAAAGAGGGGGAACGCAGCTGGAAGGCTGGTTGCTGTAGAAACACCACGCAGACACATTATTTTCACTGGGTAGCCGGGCAAACAAGATTGTAGGGCAGGTAATTAAAGGTACATAAAAACAAGCACAAGAAACAAGAGGATACACTTTTCCGGGCACGTACCTCAAACATTAAACAAGACATACTTGTGCATGTTAGGAAAATGAAATCATTACTTACTGCCTTTCGGTTTTAACACTTTTAATCATAGGCTTGCTTCAGCGTGACACGCAGCTTGCTTCTTGAGTTGACTGACAATTGCTGCAGCTGCGCAGTGCGCTGGGGCGGGCGGAAAGTGGAGACAGTAATCCGCATTGGTCCGACTCGGGAGTAAACACTTGACAATTCTCCAAGGAGGGAGGGGCCGGGCTATTAATCCATTTTAAGCAGTCATTGGTTGCGCACTAGTGATTGCTGTTTAGTTAGACTGAGGCAGGGACCTCATCCAGGCAGTTTCGGGGGGTGCCCTCTGTGTGCGTCCTTATCAGGCGGGTGGCAACGGCATCCAAATTTACATATTTTACGCACAAATCCAGGCAACATTGAAACCCAGGTATGGATTTACCGTGCGCTATCAGCTCTTCACCAGGGAGACCTGTGTGCACGTAGTGAGCTGATAGCGCGTGTAGACCCGGCCCTAAAATAAAAGTGCCGGTGCTAAGCACCGGAAAGCACAGGCACAAATTAAGCCCTGGCTAGTTGTCATCTAAAAAGGGTGCAGTGGCCTCAATAGTGTTGAGACAGATGGGTTTGGAGCACATATGCTGACAACCACCAGAGCACATTTGCATTTTCAGTGAAGGGGCAGGTAAATTGATTCGTATAACTCACTACAGGTCATCGCGATCCAAAAGTAATGGCATCTGTTCGGCACACTGGTATACCTTTAGCAAAAGTAGGGTCATGGGACACACACGAAAAAAATGCTATTCAGCCAGGTAGGGCGTGAGTTTGTCATTTCTAAAAGGGTGCGGTTACCTCAATAGTGTTGAAAAAGCTGGGTTGGAGCACAAATTCGGACAACTACCAGTGCACGTCTTGCGTACATATTTAAGAAGGTGCTGGTACATCTGCTCATATGTTTTACCCCATGTCCTCAAATCCAAAGCATTGGCAAACCTTTTTGGCACTCTGATGTACCGTTGGCTTAAGCGGTCTATGGGCTACTACTCGGGTGGGGACACCAGCATGGCGACACAGCATCTATCACATGACTTCACCCTGTCCCCGCCCGATGACCCTCTCCAGGGGGTCCATATTTCTCTTGGTGCTGCACATGGTCATCAGTGAACCTCCAAATGTGGAATCGCCAAGCAAAGGGGGGTAACCTAGGGCTTAGTTAACCCCATATGGGGTAAACACATGACGCAGCAGCACCTATCAAGAAGGCCCTTATTGGCGCAAAGGGCACCATAGGGATTTCTTCCTGAAAAGTGGTAAAAATAGAGACCAGTTGCCGCAACCCCGGGGAAGCCATTGAACATTCCCATGGGGGTAAATAAAGCTGTGGTTAAAACAGAGAACAGTAGTTCCCAAGTTAAGTGAAGGCCTTCGAACTTGCCTATGGAAGGGTAAATAAGCTATGCGCAAGCACACCAAGCATGAGGGCTTGGCTCAACTCTAATTCAAAATCAAATAAAATCAGAAGGGCTTGGTGAATTAGGCATGGTCTCTTTGGCGCATACATCGCAAGGTATCCCCGATAGGACTGGGAACCACCTGCAGAGGTAGATATGAATTGTCCAGCCAATAGGACTGGTAACCATGTCAGAGGTAAATGGGAATTGTCCGGGTCTGGGGAGGCCATTGAAATTTCTCGCAGGAGAGTAAACAGCGCCAGGGGCACAATTCACTGAACAGAGGGGTTCCTGGCTTTATCAGACTCTTGCATGCCAAAACCACCGGATGTTTTGATGTGGATGGGGGTCCATTTGTCTAGTATGGGCATGGACCTGTTTTGGTTGGACCTGGGTGATGCCTTAGAATCAGCAGGGTGTAAGTAAGAATGCCTGCCTTGGTGGGGGGCCCTGGGTATGACGGGTGCCACACCCAGAGCTGTGGCAGAGTTACAGGGCAATACAGAGGCTGAATGACACATAGGGGTACGCTGTTCAGGACGAGAAGAAGGGTGCAAATGCCAAATAGCCCAAGGAATTCCTTACGGCAGGACCCTGGAGGAACGACGGCGCCCCGTGAGTCCTTTCGGCGGTTGTAAACCTGAGCAACCGGGGGCTTGCATGATACGCTCCACCCCCTCAAGGGGCGTGAGTAAATGGGTGGACTGGTGGTGCACAGGATGTAAGGGGTAATCCCCCAAAATGGTTAGCACCGATTGGTTATGCCATGGTGCAATTTGGCTCATCAGGTGGGCAGGCAGCATAGGGGCTGCCTGCCCTTGGATCGCCCGTAAGTTGACCCACCATGTTGGCATATTTCTTATGCAAAATAAACCTGCAGCAATGTTTTCTCCAACAACCAATGTGTCTTGTGTGTTCTTTATTATGGTATTGCTATGTGCACCATTCGTGTGGTACCAGGACATTGTTGTCAGTATTTCATCTGACATCCAGCCCTAAACGTTATTCACACAAATATCACCCAATTGGAGTTAATTATAGTAAATCTGCACCGATTTGGTCAAAATTTCTGTAACAGATATTTAGAGCACAATATATCAGACGATAATTCTGTGAGCGATTATACAATATTCTGATGCAACTCGGTCTTAACTCACCCTTCAGTGCAGGATGATTTTTTCCAGCAAGTCAATGTAATTATTAAGTGTAATGTAATACCGGTGAGCAGTGCTTTAAAAGCCGGGAAAAAAGTGCAGGTACTCACCAAATTGAGCTATGACCCAAGGGGCAGGGCGAGGAGGCGCGTTTAGGGGTGGGGTCAGGGGCGGGGCTACTAGCAGACATTCACGAGAATCATTGTGGTATGTGACTGGTGGTACATAGTGTGGTAGCACACTGTCCTTCAGAGACAACACATTTTCCATTGTCATTACCACTAGATTTGCACAGACGTAGTTTTAATGATTAAAAACTATGCAGCGCACCAAGGATAATGTATGGAATTGGGTACCAGCCAGTGGCATAGCCAGTGTGTCATGGGCCTGAGTGCAAGGAAGGAAATGGGCCACTAACCCCAGTTTGAGCTGTGAAATACTGCAATAATCTGGTTTCAATGGACCCCAGGCCTCTGTGCAGCTGCACTAATGGAAGCTAGGCCCCTGGCTCTAGAGAATATTTATCTTTTGCGCATCACCCAGTAAAGTATCCTATTAAATTCTTCCATGACACTTCAGAATAACAAAAGAGCTGCCTAATTTGCTCTTTCGTATTTCCAAATTTGAAATATTTGTACAGTTCATTCACAGGTATTTATGTTTGCAAACTTTTAAAAATGCTCTCACCCTGCAGTCAGGGATAAAAGCAAACACCAATCTCCATGCTAAAAGAATAAGCAGCAATTTGTCAGATGGTATTGCCTCACATTCAACCTCTGTGGCAAGAGAAAAAACAAAATTTAAAGGCATCTTTTTGCTCTTTCATCTTAACTCCAGCGCAGTTATTTTAACAGTTAAAAACAAATGTAAACAAAAAATCTGCCAAACAATATATACCATGCTCACTGAGCATCAGCATTTGCATAGCTGAAAGTGGCGAGTCTAACTTACCTTTTTCTATCCCCTTGGCAGTAGGCAGAGTCGTATTGGGATCAGAAGGCCCCACAGCCGAATAACTCGCAGTAGCAGAGAGACTAAGTACTACAGGGTCCTGAGCATATGCAGAGTCTCCACCAGGGTAGAGGCTTACTCCATCCTCGCCTGGGCTCCAGGGAGGCTGTCAGGCCATCTCCCCCACCTCCTCCCCACCCATTATGGGCTCAATGTCCCAGCTCACCAGGGGGCAAAGGAGTCAGGTAAAAGACACTGTCAGACCCCAGTGGATGCAGGAATTCGGTCCTGGGCCACCTGCCTGGCACTGGAGGGAAACCTGATACTTAGGTGCTGCTCCTGGCTGGCTCCTTGTCAACGATCCTCTCTGCTGTATGGCAAAGAAGGAAGGGAAAGCCATTGCAAACTGCATATTTAAAGGCCTTCCATTCCTTCCAGCCATACAGCTATGGGGTGGTGACTTTGCATGTTTTGCTGATGGCAAGATGATGGTTACTGCCAGTGTGAAATGCTAATCATGTGAGCAAGCACTGCAGAGTAGAAATGCTTTGCATGCTCTCATGATGACCATTTCTTTGAGAAATCCCAACATTCTGCAGTGAGTTCCGGTACTCTCCCTGGGCACGGAGAAGTTCTGGTACTCAGAGGGGGGAAAAAAAGAAGTGCCGGTACTCACTACTGGGAATACCAGCCCATTTAAAGCACTGCTGGTGAGGTTCCACTGTGCTGGGACTGATGGAGGAATGAGCCTGAAGGGGCAGCTTGAGCCACATGCACGGTGAAGATCCTGGTCACTACTTGTGTACCCCTGGGAGTTCCCGTATCCATCTTTTGATACTGGCTCATGGCTATGCATTTGACTTTCGTGAGTAAGCCAGGAGTATGCAAGAGTAAGTCACACCTATTCATAGCAAATTCTTTGTGAAGCAGTTCAAAGAGTTATGTGTCAAAACAGGAGGGTGGTAGAAGTTCAACCCAGCGAAAATGTTTGTGCGCATTGAAACGATTTTGTAGCTCAGTCCACTCAAGCAGGTGCAGGTTTTAGGCAATGCCTGGTGAAGTTATCAGTTGCTTGCTGTCAAAAGGAGGTGGCCGGGCTTGGAATTGAGAGAAAGTTGAACCTCAGTCTAGTACGCCAGTGTGAAAGTTGAACATTTTTACATAAATTTACCTCATAACAAAGTAGAAATGTTCTTCAATGTTAACATAGAAAATGCATGTCAAAAATAGCGGATAGAGAAAATGTGCTTTTATTAAACGTGCAAAAAGTGAAAATGCGGCTTACTTCTGCAGACCGCTCCCATTTCTATCGTTCTTTCACTGCTATATCTCAATATTTTCTTGATTCTTCCCTACCGCTTTAATAAAATAAAGGTTTTTTGTAAATGCTGATTTAACATTATAACTGAACTGTAGAACTTGACTTTTTCGTGAAATGTGCTGTTTGCTGCAAAATATTTATTTCCTTCTTCGCACCATATGACTTCATTATATTTTAGATTGCTTCTTCTGCCACATGCTTATAATGAACAAGTATATTAATGAAAGAAAATGCTCGCTGTCGGTTTAACTTCTATGATCTCACCAGGACATGCTAGATATTAATGTTTCATTTCATAGAGTACTCCATTGTTACACAATGGGACACTTAATAGCTAGCAGAGTAGACTTGCAAAGGTTCTCATGAGAACCTTCCTAGATGTATCTTTTTGTTGTACACTGTAGCCACGTTCAAATAACTACATGTCGACCTGGACATTTACCGTGGGAATCGAGGGAGAAGACAACAGGCCACCGGAAGACTCTTTCATATTGGTTAGAAATGATTCAACATTCATAGTTTGCAACATGTTTTTTGCTTTATATATAGTACGTGTTCCTAGCTAGAGAGTTAAGGCATTCTATGCACCCCTACCCTGCCATGTCCCATTGCACTTTGCTGTGCTAGCCTGAATTGCCATAAGCTACTGCTAATGGTGATTTCTTTGTTTTCCTTACGTCTTGTAAGAAGACTGAAAACAAAAACAAACAAAACCATAACAAAATCAGGTACAGTCATGCGGTGTCGTACATTAGTAAACCATACATCAGACAGCACATCGATACATCCATGTCGGGGCGTTTGAGAAGTCGTCTTCAGAAAGCCCACAGAATTGTATCGCATTTCCATGGGGTCTCCCTCCCCCTTAGGTACTAGGGGTCTCTTGTGAGAAATTGAGCCCAAGAGGAACATCCCTTTGGGATCCCATTAGTCATCCCCCACTGTGACATCAAAACTATAGTATTTCCTCCATATGCCCCATACCCTGTGGAATTTCTTCAGGCACCCTCTCGCCTTATAGGTGACCCTTTCTGCTGCCATATACATATCCATCCCAGCTCTCCATTCTCGGAGTAGGGGTATGTTGCTGGCTCCCCAAGTCCTTGCCACTTTCCTCTTCGCCACCACCAGCACTAGTGCAGTAAAGAGTAATTGCGGTCGACCCAGGTCGACATCGCCCGGAATTCCCAGCAGTATAAATTTAGGGTCTGAGGGTATAACGACCTCCAGGACATTATTCAGTTCCTGTAATATCTTCCCCCAATAAACTTGTATTTTGGTGCACTCCCAAATGTTGTGATAAAAGTTGCCCTCCCCATGTCCACATCTCTGACAGGTGGGTTCACTTGCTCGTCCTATTTTGTGTAATCTGGCTCGGTCATAATAGACTCTGTGTAGTATTTTGTATTGAATGAGGCGAAGGCGTGATTTAATTGCCACCACTCTAGGGTGCATTAAGGCTGCCTACCAATCTATGGTTTCGAGTGTGCCCAGGTTCCCCTCCCAGGTGGCGCGTAACTTGCCCAGTCTGTCTGGTGCATTATTGCTAAGGGTCCGATATGTAAGTGATACAGCCTTGGTGAGAATATGTTCCTGAAGCAGTCTCCCCTCCAACGGTGCATAGTCCGGCAGTGTGGAATCGTTTACGTTCTCTGCTTGCCATGTGTGTCTAATTTGGGCGTATTTGAGGAACTGGGAAGTCTGCAATGCAAAGTCCTTTTGGAGGGCATGGAAACTTTTAAGTTTACCCTTGTCCATAATGTCACCTATGGTGGAGATACCTATGTCGTCCCAGCCTCCAAAGCCTCTCAACTTCCGCATTTCTTTTAACCAGGTGCAGTGCCATAGGGGCGTCTGTTTAGTAAGTTTCCGGTCCCACCCCATTGCCTTCGTTGCTCTCCCCCATGCCGCTATCATAGCTTAGGTATCTGGGAGGAGTCTCCCTGTGCCTCTGCCGCCGTGTAGATAGTACAGACAGGTGCGCCCAGCCATGGTTTCCTCTCTAATCTGTAGGTGGGGTGATCTCCCGGTGCATGAATCCATTCATTTACTGGGGTTAGTTGTTCCGCCCAGTAGTAGGCTTCTATGTCGGGGAGCGATATCCCTCCATTGTATTGATTGCGCTGTAGGGTACCAAGTGCAATTCTTGGTTGTTTCCCTAGCCACAGGAGGGAGCGCAGCTCAGCCTCTATTTCTTGGAAGGTTACTCGTGAGAGGGGAATGTACGTGTTCTGTAGTGCATACAGAAATCGGGGCAAAGTAATCATTTTAAACATAGCGGCCCGGCCTAGAATAGTAAGTGGAAGTGCTTTCCATTGCCGCGCATCTTCTGTAAAATTTGTGATTATGCGTTTAATATTTTTCCAATAGCAAAGGTCCCTGTCAGTGGTGAGAAAAATTCCCAAGTAGGTAAACCCATTGCATGCTATCTGAAGGTCCCCGGGGAGCGTGGGCCACGCAGGCAGAACACCTGGGCTATATATTACTGATTTATGCCAATTGATGGTATACCCCGAGTTGTGCCCATATCTATCTATAGTGTGAAACAGGGTAGGAATCGTGGTGGTCGGGTGCGTGATATATAAAAGTATATCATCCGCATACAGGGAGATCTTTTCGTCCAAAGTATCTCCCGAGTTGATGCGGAACCCTTGTATCTCAGGATGGAGTCGGACCGCGCAAGCCAAGGTCTCTATAGTAAGAGCAAAGAGCAGGGGGGACAGAGGGCAGCCCTGTCTAGTACCACGCCGTATGGGGAAGTCTTCAGAATTCTTGCCATTAACTCTGACCCTAGCCCTGGGGTCTTTGTACAGGAGCCCCACCCACCTCCGGAAGTTGGGACCTATACCAAATTTAATCAGGGTAGCCTCAAGGAAAAGCCAGTGGACTGCATCGAACGCCTTTTCTGGGACGAGTGACAGGAGTAGGTGGGGGGTGTCACTGTCCTTGACCTCCATCATCCAGTTGTGGGTCCTACGGAGATTCAGTCTGGTCACCCGTCCGGGCAAGAATCCAGACTGGTCTTGGTGAACCAGGGTCGTTATTACTTGACGGAGTCTCGTGGCAAGGACAGTTGCCAGTATCTTCACCTCCGTGTTGAGTAGAGATATCGGGCGATAGGAGTCGCACTTATTTTGGGGTTTTCCTTGTTTGTGAATAGGAATGATTGTGGCCATACGCAAATCTAATGGGAGGCCTCCCTCCTCGCATGCATCTTGAAATAAGTTTAAAAGGTGGGGACTAAAAAGATCGATACATCTCTTATAGAGTTCTGCCGGTAAACCGTTCGGTCCCGGGGTCTTACCGGGGCGTAGTTGGGCAATGGCCAGTTTTAGTTCTTCGATCGTAATGTCTGAGTCTAGCCCTTCCCTATCGGCATCGTCCAATAGTGGAGTATGTATCTCTGTTAAATATTCTGTGATGTCAGGGGTGGAACACAAAGAGCGGGCGTCATAGAAATCTGCGTAGTAGGACGCGAAGGTCCGCACTATCTGCTCGTCAGTTGTCTGTGGTATCCCTTGTGGATCTAGCACGCTTACCACCCATCGGGCCTCTACTTCCTTTCGGCTAAGCCATGCCAGGAGTTTTCCGGATTTGTCCACCACATCATAGAGTTTATGTAGGGTCGCTTGGGCCTGCGCCTTGGTCACCTGTGTAGCCAAGGTCTTGTATTGATGTTGTGCGTCCATCAATTGCCGCAGTATCAGAGGGTCTGTCTGCGATATATTTCGTCTCTCAAGGGTCAGGATCTGAGCTTCTAGCGCAGCTAACTCTTCCCGGTATTTTCTCCTTTCCCACGCTACTCGGTTTTGCGCCCTGTCCCGCAGGACCGTTTTATATGCTTCCCAAAGTAATACCCCCGATTGCACGGACCCTAAGTTTTCGTCAAAGACATTTTTTGTGTCTGCTCTAATGCCCTTCAGCACTGTCCCATTCTGCAAGTCCCATGCTGATAATCTCCAGCTCAGGTGTCTTGCTCGATTCCGGTCTCCTATTCGTACATATAGAGGGGAGTGATCTGACAGACCTCTGGCCAAGTACTCCGCCTCGTGAATGGCCTGTATAGCACCGCTCGGGAGGAACACATAGTCCAATCGTGAGTAGACCCTATGCGCCCTGGAGTAGTATGAATATTGCCGTGTCCCTGGTTGTATATGTCTCCAGACATCCACCAAACCCAATGTCTCAGCAAGACGTGCCAGTTGTGTAGTAGAGGGTGTTTGCGTATGATCCCCTGTACGGTCGATGGGTGTGTGCATCACATCATTGAAATCCCCTCCGATAATGTGTATCGAACCCTGCGTCTCTAGTAGTATTTCTGTCACTTTATTTAGTGTCCTAGTTTGTAGTTTTGGTGGGGCATAGACTGAAAGGATGGTAACATTCCGTCTGCCCCACTTCCCCGTCACCCCAACGAATGTGCCCTGAGGGTCTAACCATGTACGCGTCACACAGAAGGGGGGTGATTTCTTAATCAGGATGGCCACTCCTCTAGAGCCAGAGGTGTACCCCGCATGGGCCAGGGTGGTATACACGCCCCTCGCTATGAATCCACATTTTGTGCCCATGAGGTGGGTTTCCTGCAGCATCACCACGTCCAGGTGCATACGTTTTATAAAGGACGTCACCAGCCCTCTTTTAATTTTATCCCCAAGGCAATTGACATTCCAGGTCAAGGCAGTGAAGGATTCACTCTCGGGACTTATCATGTTTAACTATAGTACATCTGTGTCGTGCGTGTGTGCCGGGAAGAGGGTACATCCCCGTTGTAAGAATGTACCTAGTGATGTGTTTCCTGTTGACCCCATGGCTGAACCATAATTGAAACTTAAACAACAACAACTGTGCATATGGTTTAGACCCTTCCCCATCCCCCCCTCCCCACCTCCCCCCCCTGTGTCACATCCGCACCCAGAGTAGTACTCCCGGGGTTGTGATTAAGGGCAGTAGAGGTCTGTCGCCCACCCCAGCCCCAAACTTACGTTACAAGTCCAAACTCTTGCAGCGCATTGAACAACCAAAGAAAATATATGGAAAGAGCGTGACCAAAGAATAAAGAGGAGGGAATGTAGAGAGGAGAGGAGATAGGAGGGAAGGAAAGAGACAGTGGGAGAGATAAAAGGAAGAGGAAGAAAACTACTATCAAAGTCATAGGCTTCTTCTGGCCTATCGCCTGCTCTTGGTCGCGACGCTTCGGTCACTGTGCAGGTCTAAGAGGTGTTGTTGGGGGGGTGGTAGTTATCGAGCTCGGCCTTATCAATCTAATTCACCGGCAAGTCTCTGAGGCCTTTGTTTAGGAGTTCGAGTCGGGAGCTTCTCCCTGCGTGTCAAGTTTCTCAGTTTCTACATCTTGTTCCATTGCTACTATTTCACTGATCAGGGGATGTTGCGGTGTGGCTTCTTCTTCTTCTTCAGATGTGGTCTCTCTGGTGTCTGTCCCTGTGTAGGGTTCACGTCGTCCAAGGATGGGAGTGTCACGTGGGGTTTCAGCTCGGCGTGAGTCCAGCGGCCGTGCACCTCTCCTCCGTAAGCGACCACTTCCTCTGTTGACATACGGTGTTGCCCCCTTTAGACGTGCTCTGCGGTGGTCCTGGGATTTCCGAGGTTTCTGGAAGTTGGTTACTGGAGGACCATTCTCCTTTTGTGTCCTATTGGTCCGCGGCGAGCCTTCCGACGTCCTCAAGACAGGACGTTCTTCTATCCATTGCCACGCTTCCTCCGGTGTCTGGAAGAAGTGGGTCTTTCCCACAAAGAGTACTTTTAATTTCGCAGGGAACAGGAGCATGTACTGGATGTTGTGTTCTCTGAGTTTCGCCTTCACAGAATCGTAGGTACGCAGTTGACGTTGGACTTCCCTGCCGTAGTCCGGGAAGATCATCATACGGGCGTTGTCATGCTTGATGTCTCCAAGTTTTCTGGCCTCCCGTATGATCATGTATCTGTCTAGAAAGTTCAGGAATCGCGCGATGATAGGTCTTGGCTGCACACTGGGGGGGGGGCCTTGCCGCCAGCGCCCTATGCGCTCTTTCAATCACGAAGCAAGTTGAGAATTTATCTGTCGGGAAGGTTAGTTGAAGCCATGAATAGAGAAAGTCCAGTGTATTCGTCCCTTCTATTCCCTCTCTGAATCCCACAAAGCGTAGGTTGTTTCGCCGTGCTCTGTTTTCTGCATCGTCCACACGCCACTGGAGGTCTTTGTTCGATACTTGGAGATCGGCCATCCCTTTAGGAAGGTCTTGGAGCATGTCCTCAGCCTCTCCCAGCCGGGTTTTCGATTCCGTGACTCGTTCGGCCAAGTTCCGGAGATCCTGCCTCAGTAATGTCACCTCTGTGCCCACTTCTCCTATCTTCCCTTCTAGTGCCAGCCTGGAGGCTTGTATTGCCTGGAGGAGAGTGTCCGTGTCCGTACGGTTAGGAGGTTGTTCCTCTGGAGGGGGTGTAATCACCTTCGTATACTGATCCATCTTCCCTTGTCGGGGTGGTTTTGGGTCTTTGTCTTTGTCCATTGTGGTGATTGCAGTATTGGCCCACAGGGATAATCACCGAGGGGTGAGAGCCAACCTTCTTCGTCCACGAGCTAGCCCTTCCCTTCCCGCACCCGACAAGTACATTGCTTGTGCCCTGGGGGAATCAGAGCCTTGCGATAGGAACTAATCAGCGCGTGGGGGGGCCCACTCAGTGTCCGGCCCGAGGAGTAAATGGCCCGGATCCACCCTGAAGATTGTTCCCCGCCTGACTGCTACAGGCCCAAGCGGAGTCCACGACCACTTTAATATAGTTGCCCAGAAGGCCTCTCTGCAGGGTGACTGCTCCCCTCGTGGGTACGCTCCAATGGGTCCACACGTGGCTCGTGGCCACCTTCAACTCTCTCTGGGTCCCTGCGAAGAGGCGCCAGTCGACACCCAGTGTGGATCTCGTGGTCCCAAAGGGCGGGGGCAGGGTGGGGTGGTAGGACGTACCTCTGTCCAGGGTGGCCTCCGTAGGTGTTAATGAGAACTGCACCCCACAGGCGCAGCCGTCAGTGGGTGGCGTGGGGGGCAACACCCCTTCCCAGAGTCCGCAGCAGCTCAGAAATCCGGCCGTCGACAACCTCCGTGGTCAGTCTCAGCTCTTCCTTCACCCGGGAACTCCCAGGAGTTATGTAAATTTGATATTCCTGAACTTTACCCTTTTTAAATTTTAGTAGTATCTTTTTCCAGTATGCAGTGATGTAGACACTCGATGTTTAAGAACTCAAAATTCAGGCAATAGGGTAACTGTATTTAGAACACATATGTCCCATCCGCCACCCGGCTCCCAGGGCCCAGCGGAGCACCGAGGGCGGGAAACGAAGTCTCAGGCAGGCCCGGCGGGGCCCGATCGTTCCACCAGGTGATCAACTGCAGTCTTTGTTTTCGCCCCCGGGTGGACCCGCCTGAATCGTGGCACTCAGAGACGTCCCCGGGGAGTCCGACTGTACAGGATCAAGCCCGGGAATCTCTCTCCTCCCGTAGCCTTCGCAGCCAGGCGACCGGCCCGCACACCACGGCGGCTCTTCCGGTACCGACTCACCGGTTTCTCGAGCTCCGGGGGCCGTCAGCAACGTTGCGCACACTGCGCCGTGCTGGGTGGCAGGAGATACAGCATCCACGACTGTCCTGTGGCCAAAGGTGGGTCCCCTAAGGATCGCCTCGGCTCCACAATGTCAGGCGTCTTCCATTAGTCCCAGCAGGGCGCCATCTTGGGGGGGGACTCGGCGGTGTAGAAAGGAGCGCCGCACCGGCAAGTGAGTCCCTCAATTGCTCCTCACAGCAGCGCTCCCAGTGCTCTAAGTACATAAATATTCCAAAACCGGGCTTCCAGACTGCCGGATAGTAGTCGGATCTCAAGCTTTCGGCCGGAGCTCGGCGAAAGCACGTCTCAAGTGGCCATGTTGCTGGCCACGCCCCCTCCTTTAAGAAGACCTTTTATCTTTATGCTGATCATAGCTACTGCTGTGATTAATTCCTTTACACGTTTTAACAGTTGCTACTGCAGCTGTTAGGGAACTCGGCTGAGTTTCCAGAACTACTCTTTTTGAGGAGTTCGACCTTTGCATAGTTATTAGTCTTTTGTTCTAAATTGTATTTGCTCTTTTCCAAAGAGAACTCTTTATGGGTTCTTGCTAGGATAAGTTAGGTCCTTTAGATTAAGAAAGGGTCTAATTCCTTTATGTAACACGCTGTTATTTTGTATGCTTGTTCTAACCAAATGTTCTCAATATTTCTGAAAATGGATTTATTTAACTAATCTGAATAAAAGACAAAAAATACAGACTAATCTCTTAAAGAGAAAATACATGTTTTAAATTTCATCAAACCTCTCATCATTGACTGAACATTTAATGCTGTATGATGATGATTATCACAGAGATGTATTTAGGTTGAGCTGCATTCTAATACTGTGGCAAAAATTCTTTGACCTGAAGAGGCGTGGAAAACTGGAGGTTCACTTAGTAAATTTAAGGTGGAGCTATTTATACATTTTTAATGAGTTTTCCGCTCTCGCACCAGAAAGAATGGGTAATCAAAATTCAACCAACATGGGAGTCATAACCTGCTGAGCTCTGGGAAAGTCATCATTTACTGGGCTCCAGCACGGCTTCCTTCGTATGCCAGCAGAGTGGTGGTGGGCCATTCACAATGATTAAGTGTAGCATGTCCCATGTCGGGGAGTTGGCAGACGCTCCTCTGGATATGTGCACAAGGCCCTGAATTTACAGGAATCACAAACCACCGCTCCTACAACTGATCATTGCAATTCCAAGAAGGAGATGGAGCTGAAGTGACAGTGCCTAGGTGCCCAATGCTGCATGTCACCCTCCACCATGAGAAAACTGGATATGACCCTCAGTAGAGGAAGAGGCACCGGTTAGCCCTTCAGAGTGCCAGAACCTAAGGGGAAGAATCAGTGCTCGATGAGGTGCTGGTAGCAAGTAGAATACAAGGTGTGCTCTTTCTGAGAGAAATTGATGGGGACATCAGTTCATAACTAGATTTTCTGCCAACAGTATGCACTGCACACTAATAGGTGGATATGAATTCTGGTAAGAAACTGACATATTGGACCAGACACAATCAGTGCACATGCAGCTTTAGTATGTGGGAGTTGTTACCCTACCAACCCCAAAATTCCTCAGAAGACAAAAGAAAGCACTTAAAGAATGTAAAATAGTTGGTACATAAAAAGCACACTCAGAAAGCGTTGGCGGCTGAGATCAAGATGCCCACAACTAAAACTGTGGCCAGTGTAGGACCTCTAGACCAATAGATCATTACTTTAGAAACAGCGATGCATATGCTCAGGCTGATTTCAAGAGGCATAAATACTTTGAGTAATCCACCGTGAATTTGATAGTGCAGCATTAAAAAACAAGGTGGAACATCTTCAAGTTCTGTGCAGATAGAGGTAGGAATTGTGGGACTAAATACTATCTTTGTTTTTGAAATTATCATCGCTCCCCTTTAATGCACACAACAAGGTCTCAGGATTCTGTGGACATATAGATTAAGCATTTTCCCTTTCGTTTCAAGATGTACCAAAATAAGTATAATACTGAGGTGCCTGTAAGGTTCTGCTATGTGCAATGTACTGGGGTTTTGTGATGTATGTTGCCTTGAGGCCTTGCGTTTACTAGGCTGTGGTCCTTCAATGAATAAAGTTATTTAAAAAAACATTTTCAGGGACAGTCCATGAATGCCACAGAGGTTATGCAAAATTCTGGACAACACGCTATGGTCCATACAGGAATAAAAAAATAAAAAACAGTCAAATTATGTCTCAAGTCAAGAAGACACAATTGAACAAAAGGAATTGGTACACAAAAAATTAAACACAAATCCTGACCCAAAGCAATGCACTGCACCGTTATACTAGCTTCTGATTGCAATTCAGCAAAACAGTTGTCCACATTTTCCAGTGTGCTTGTATTAGCTCCTTCACATTCATACAAAGTCCCAAGTTTGACTGATGCACATGTGCACTTTAACCCATTCTCAACTGCGCTGCTCTGTGCAGCGCCTACTAAAGAGACTCAAAGTAAAAAACTCTAATTCCTGCATCAGATGCGGAGGTCTGAAGAATCATCTGGCACCCAAACTCAGCTACCAGTATGCCTGGCACAGCATGCAAATGATATCACAGTCGCCATGGTAGCACCCTGTTGCAACCTGTAAGTAAATGGAACATGAATGGGATACCACCGCCTGATCCTATTATTAGCAAAAACTTGGTTTGTGGACACCGTGAAAAAGGCTTAATTTGAAGAAAAGGCTCTGTGTGTGAACTGGCACTGCCAGAGACTAAAGCAGTGAAAAATACAAAAAGTGATAGATGGAATGTTTGAATTAATCTCAGCCACTGGTAGTTACTCGAGGCCACATCACATTCCATCATTTTATTTCCCACCATGCCACCTCAGATTATGCCCAACCATATGCAAATCAGTCTTCGTCCTGCTCCAGTGGGCCTAAACTGCCAAGCCGGGTCCTCTGTTAACACAAGCAACCCAAGACCAGTTTCAGCCTAGTTTGGCATCTTCAGTTGAGTGCAGGTTGTATCCAGAGGCACAGTGAGCATGGATTCCACGTCTGTGCAACCTTCGCACTTATGGTGTCACTATGAAAAATACAAAAAAGTGATGGATGGAATGCTTGAGTTAATCTAAGCCACTGGTTATTCCCCTCGGCTGCATCCCAATCCATTTTTTTCCAACCATGCCACCTCAGATTAGATGCAGATATATGAAATCAGCCTTGGTCCTGCTCCACTGGGAACATTCCAGCCTGAACCACCAAGTAAGGTCCTCTCTGAACCAAAACACTAGCAACTCAATACCAGTTTCAACCTAGTTGGGCATCTTCAGTTGAGTGCAGCTTGGTTCCAGTGGCACAGTGAGCATGAATTCCATGTCTGGGCACCCCTCACACTTAGGGTGTCACAATGAGAAAGAAAAGTGAGAGATACAATCCTTGAGTTAGTCCGAGACACTAGTAATTACTCTCTGCTGCATCTCAGTACACCATTTTTTTGCCCACCATGCCACCTCTGATTAGACCCAGACATATGCAAATCAGTCTTGGTCCTGCTTTAAGTGGTAGTAGTTCAGCCTGAGCCTAAGTCTGGAGGGTACCTCACATGGCGGTTTGGGTTGCACTGTTTCTGTTGAAGCTGGAAGAAGATTGATTTGCATAAGGCAGGTCTTTGTCTAGATTGGCACAGTGGGGGAAAATGGTCTGGAAAGCTTGCCCAAGCCAGTGGCTGAGATTAATTCAAGCATTCTTCCATCAGCTTTTTGTAAAAGCTGAAGCAGAGTATGAGCACAGTTATTTCTCTCACTTTTATAAAAAAGGGTAATTCAGAACAAAGTTCTTCAAATGTGTGGAAGTAATAGAGTGGTCATTTATAGTGTGGTGGATGCAGGACTTTTCCCGTATATCAGCAGATACCCTACATCTGCCACACATCATGGTTCCCCCACCTCATTAAGACATTTTTCCAACAGCATAGACTCGGTTGGGTTTGACGTTGGAAATAGTCCACTCCCCTTCGCTGCAGTGAATCAGACCTGTACATACCCGAAGGTCAGTCTTATTTGGGGCAGTCCTTCTGATTTTCTCAGTCCAGGTTTGCAGTGTACAGCATGAAAAATTGGCAATGACTCAAGCTCAGAAGGAAAACTCACAGTACAACAGGGCCATTTTCATTTTGTTTCACAGAAACAAGCTCATGCTTTGGGTATTTGCTTCTACAAAACAAAATGCTTGTATTGCAGTTTTGATGAAAGTACTCCTCCCATTTTAGCAGAAATTATTTTGGGAAAAAATGCCCCACCAAAACAGCAGGAAACTCTGGCCTACCAGAGATGCCTCAGCCTTTTGGCTTCCTATTCTTCAAAGTGTAAATGACCTCCAAAGTCTAAGGAGGTCTTGATGTCTTCTCATTAGCTCGACAAGCGATCACAGATAATGAAAATAGCTAACGATGATCTTGGAGTACGGTGTATGGTTGGCAGTTTGATGCAATGGTCTTGGCCCTCTCCGCAGGGTCATTCCCACCCTTTTTGCCTTCATCCTCCTGTGTTTTGAACCAGTTTTTGTTGGCTTTTAGGACTCTGGGCACTTTACTGCTGCTAACCGGCTTGTGCTCTCTCCATTAAACAAGGAGAAATTGGCTTACCCCAATTGGCACATTTAATTTACTAGTAAGTGCTTTGTACCTGTGCTCAGGGCTTGTCAATTAGATGCTACAACTGGGCCTGCAACACTGATTGTACCATCCACTTAAGTATCCCTATAAAAAATGTTGCAGGCCTGCCATTGCAGCCTGCTGAGAGTTTTAAACTACCATTTTCACCTGGCAAAATAAACCTTTTGCCAGGCCTAAAACTCCCCTTTTAATACATACAAGTCACCCCTAGGGTAGGCCCTATACAGTCCAGAGGGCAGGGTGCAGTGTATTTAAAAAGTTGGACATGTTCCGTTAACTTTCACATGTCATGCTAGCAAAACAATCCTAAATAAATTTTTCACTACTGTAAGGCCTACCTCTCTCGTAGGATAACATTGGGTTACCTTACTACATTTAATAAGTGATAACTTTCAATTGGGACAAGACAAGTAGGAAAGTCTAGTTGTGTCTCTAAGGAATTGTAATTTAAAACCCTTTTTAGTGGTAAAGTTGGTTTTTAAGTTACAATTCTGAAAATGCCACTCTTAGAAAGTTGACATTTTCCTGTCCTAACCATTTGGTGCCAGCAGCCTGTATCCTGGGTCTCATGACCAGGTGTAACTGGCAGTTGGTCTTTGTGCATTACTTCCAAACAGTGAAACAAAGGGAGAATAAGTGTTGGCAGGATAGGCCATCTTTGACTTGCTAGGGGAAGCGGACACATGTGCACATCACACAGACTTCGTCTCAGCACACTCACAAAGGATTCCACACTAGTCTTTTGTGTCTCCAGGCAAGCTGGGGCCAGGGCAGGAAGGCAGGAAATTCCAGGCACCTCTGTCGGGGGATGGCTCTAGAAGCTTCTCCAGCATCAAAGTGGGCACCAGGTACAAATATTGGACACTCAGACCCACTCTTTACTGCACTCCTGGACCTGTGGATACTACAGAATAAGGACGCCCTGCTGCTTGAGGCCTGCGCTGCTTGCTGAGAAGGAAGAATGGACCTGTACCCTTCATCCCAGGCCGAAGTGACTCCAAAGGTCAGCTGACTGACCTCCTGTTAGAGCTACAGCGAATTAACAAGCTCCAGATGCCTCCCTGCAATTGCCCAGTTGACCAGCTGCACTGTACCTGCCTGACCCCTGCCAGCCTCTGCTAGAGTGATTACCTGATCCCCAAGTGGTGCCTCCCCAATCATGGGCCCTTGACTTGCATCAGAGAGAGCTTCTCCTGGCCAAATTGAAGGCTCCACCAAAACTGACGCAAATCGACGCAAAGCCTTAACCCACAGCTGCAATCCTCATCGGAATCAAAGCCGAGTGACACAAAGCCCTGCAAAGCCTCACCGCACAGCTCATCAGAACCGGTGCTGGACAATGCAAAGCGTCGTAACTTCACCAGCACTGACGCTAGATGATGCGAAGTCTTGCTAAGTAACTCTGCACAGACCGTGCACCAGGGACATAAGGTACAATGCTCAGTGGGCCAATCTTGATCCAGTGCCAAGCCTGCGCCCTCTTGCAGTCGGGCCTGAACTTGTGACTTTCTCCTGGTTCAGTCTGACCAGATAACCTCATTTTGTGCTTTGTGCCTTTTGGCGCTACTTTTATCTAAATCTTTAAAATTACATATCTTCAGTTCTACTGATTGGATTTTTGTCGTTTTTTTCATTTTGGTCTTAAATAATTTAGTAAATGTTACTATATTTTTTAAAATTGGTGTGAGATTTTTCTTGTGTTGTATTTTTACTGTATTACTGATTGTGCTGCTGCATAAATACTTTACACATTGATTCTAAGTTCTATTCCAAAGTCTTATCCGTTCGGCATCACATGAAATCTGTATGTAAGCATTGTCTTTACATGCCTCAATATATTTGCAGTTGATGTAGGTCTTAAGGGCACAACTGGCCATTGAAGTAAAGACCACATGCCAATGTCAAGACCTGGAGTGTTATTTGCACCAAAAACCTTTGATGTGACCCTGCTGTCATTCTGTGTTTCTGATGTTGGCTGTTAAAGTAAATCATTCAGGGCTTCTTTGCAAGTTACAGCAGGCCTTCTATTAAGGATAGTGATTTAGCTGGTAAATCTCCACACAGCTCTGATCTAGAGGGCCTGCAGAACAACACAGGTGCCAGACACTAAAGCCCATATTTATCAAGGTTTTGCGTCGCCCTTGCACCACGAAAGGAGGCGAAAGAGCGACACAAACCTAAGTGAAATTTATCAAGCTATGCAAGGCCACCTTGTGTGGTCCTGCATGGCTTGATAAATCGGGAGTAACGCAAGGCAGCCCAAATCGCTGCCTTGCATTACTCTGCAGCAGGGAGACGTTCCATGGGTGGAGCATGGGTGTTCCCACACATCCATCCCTGGAGTTTGGTGCCTTTTCAGATTTATCATTAGTGGTAGGCCTAGGAATGCATCACAATGCTATGCTTTCCCAGGGGAGGTGTAACGAAGAGAAATATCTTTATTTCTCCTTGTTTTTTTCTCTCTCTACATATGCTGCATTCTGCAGCACACATAGAAAGAGGAAATGCCTCTCAGGATTGTTTCTGTGCAGGAAGGTGTCCCTTCCTGCACAAAAACAGTCCTGCATACAACACAGGCACCCTTTCACCATGACGCAAGGGTGCCTGCTTTGCAGTTAAGCAGCCAAAAGAGCACCAGTGCTAGGAAAGGGCCAGACAGCCCCGTATAATGGTAAATACAGTACATTCCTGCTCTTTCTCTTTCTCTCAGTGCTGCAAGGTGGCATGCTGCTTTGTGCTGCATGAAAGAATGATAAATCTGCCCCTAAGTCTCAGGGTTGGCACAAGGTTTCCAATTGAGAGACCCGTCTCATTAATCCAACATTGCTGCAAATGTGATCACACTCTTCCTTGTGACCATCGGGGAATAGGGCTATGCTATTGTTGACGATATCCTTAGCTAAATAGTGCTTGGCTAGCAAATGGAGCTCTGTATCCCAAACAAAGTTCAAGGTTTGTGGTCCATAAGGTTGTATGTCAGAATATTGAGGACAAAAATATTGTGGGGATAATATATCAAGGCCTAAATTTCGAAGACCAAACATCATGAAGGTATGTCCTTACTATTGTTAACTCCATATTTACATACTGTAACTCCACATCTACATAGACCTCGATATTTTGACCTAAAAATATGTAGCAGTCATGATTCTGTTGGAATACCATCCAACACATAGGGGCCGATTTACTTAGCCTCAATGTCACCCTTGCATCACGGGAAGCGACGCAGGGCAATGGCTTATTTGGGATTTACAAAGCAACGCAAGGCCTGATTTGCATGTCCTTGTAAAGAAATGTAACTCAATGCAGCAGCTTGCGCTGCGTTGCATTATATTTCTTAGTGTAGGCATTCAATGGGTGGAACATGGGCGTTTCCATGCATCCACCCATGCATTTCAGGGTTACAAAGCTGGAATTGTGTGAAATTGGTACGCCTACCACACAGAGGCGTAAGGAGGAGAAATATGTTTATTTCTCCTAGTTATTTCCTCTCTCAATGCATGGTGTATTCTTCATCACACATAGAAAAAAGGAAATTGCCTCTCTGGATTGTTTTTTTTGTAGGATGGCGTCCATTCCTGCACAAAAAAATCTTGCTTGTTAAAGATGCTTGCAGCATGGTGCATGGATGCCTGCATTGGCGCTAGGCAGTCACAAGTGCGACAGTGCCGGGAGAGAGCTGAAGAGTGACATATCTCACTAGATATGGCACTCTTCAACTCTCTCCTGTTCACGCAAAACAGTGCAGCAACTTGTCTTGCTGCCCTGTGTTGTGTGAATTCTTAGTAAATCTGCCTCTAGTGTGCGTTGGTGAATCTAGCTGCAAACTGAATGGTTCAGGCTCCAATTCACCAACAAAGTGAATCAGAAATATTCTACAATGTACTGAGTGAACTTTGTGCACTACATAGGCTTACTTATGTTACCAAAAAGGGTTCCCAACAAACAAGTGGGCTGTTCTTTCCAGACTCTCAGCAGGAGAGTTGGGTTGTTGCACTGCATCCTGGCAATTGTTTTAATGCTGCTGAGCAATTTAGTGCTTCATGCATGCCTACATCATATGTATATTATACGATAACTTTATTAATCTGTTTGCACCATATGAATTAAATAACTGTAGGTGGCTGTATTTAGCATAGAGAGAGCCACACACATATAACCGAACCGAAATTTAATCAATGTATTTACTCATGCTGACTGCACTTGTTTGGAAGCCATGTTGTTCTAAAGTTGCCCTAACTTGCTACCAGGCCTGAATCAAACAAATTGTTAATTTAAAAATGCATGTTATGTTTCATGATTTTATCAGAGTGCTCGTCAGTTACAATAGACTTCTTGTTATTGAACTGAAGCTGTGAGATAGCTAGGAATAATTAGAATTTGCTGTGGACATGTAGTACGCGGAGAGGGGAGAGATCACCCTGTACCAGATGTGCAGATGTGTACCTTCCTTGTCTAGCAGTGAGAAACTAGGGAGTCTATCTGCTTCCAGAGAAATATGTCTCCTGATTGGACCGTCTAGAGGGAGTTGTGGGGAAGAAGCTTCCAGAACTTTCCATTGCTTATTGTGTGTTCCTTAGATTAGTTTAGCAGATCCTGTCCAGACTTTGTTGAAAGAAGACCTATCTCAACTCTGCCAATTTCCCCTGCGCCGAGTGCTGAGCTTCATGCACAAACACCCGTTTCTTTCCCCAAAAACCTTAACTTGAATCTTCTGATGCTGATACCTTTCTCTTTGAACTTCCTCTTGTCACTTTTGATGCTTTATTTAGAATTGGGAACTTCCTTGATGGAAACAATTTACTGCATCTTTTTCTTTATAATATGCAAATGCAGACTGCATAGCCATATTGATATATATGCTTTTTGAATGATTTGACTTACTAATTGATGGATTTGTCATTTTACTAAATCTGCTAATAAACTTTTATAGTTGCACATCATCCTCTCTGTTGTTATTTTGAAGCCACAATGTGTAGTTAATGATAGGTCCTTTCATACACTTTCAGTCGACAACCAAAGGTCCATACAACCAGTGGAGGCTCCTATACAATGACTACACGAGAACACGTACAAGGAGCCTTTCCGCATCAGTAATGTGTTACCCCTTAACAGAGCTCTGATCAAGATGCTTTCTGGAATTCCACTATGTGGAAGAGCTATTCATCAGTGTAGATTTAATTCTTCACTCTGACAGTCCTCTCCATAAGTTGAGAAGGAGAGGTAGTGGTCACTTAGATTGGTGCTAACTTGTAACCCTCAATTACCCAGCCTTCTGGTATTTCGCAGCATAATGTGGCAAAATACACCCAGGCGGAATACGTGGATGTCTCCAGCAAATCATGGCAAAGCACATTGTGGTTCCAGATTTCTCCGAGTTTGGTAGTTGGGGCTGGAGAAAAGATATGGGTTCTTGTGGCACACCACCCCTTTTGGCCCTGCATCAGCACTGATGAGGAGTAGGAACCCAAAAGAAGGTCCCAATCCCATAGTATTCAAACATTTTCACACAGGCAGTAAATCCTCTCCATGGTGGGACCAGAGGTTCCACAGGAGGGTGGTTACATGGTGGACCGGGTGGTTACCTTAGTCACATGCGAGGCAGTGAAATCCCATACCGGTCTAAAAGTAACATTCCAGTTGCATCTTATAACCAATGCCACAACACTTTTATTTGAATTCCAAGGGAATGGTGGGAGAGGGTGAAAGAAATGGGTTCACTGGCACTGTGGGATACTTTTGGGTGTTGAAGGAACCATATAAAGACATGAGACATCAGGGCAGACTTTATCATCGCATAGTACAGCTATTCTTACCATTTTTGCCATTCCTGAAATTTTCCCTGCCCTATCTGTGGTGTCACGTGGATTATCATCCCTCCTATCTAACTAAATTACAGTGGTCTCAGGTACATCACCTCTGATGGATCCAGTCAAGGCACATTTGGTGTGGTAGATGGAAGGAACACTACTGTCAAGGCACTCATTACTGCAGGGCAGAGTGGGTGGACCATAAGGGAATGTAGAGGTAGCAATGTCTCTGTCTGGGAGTTTGCTGCTTACTTTCCCACTCCCTAGCTCTTCTTAGCGCGGCCAGAGCAGCCTACCGGGAACTGATTGGCCCTATACTCTCAGCATCACAGAGTTTCACCTTGATGGCATAGACACAATAGCCAGACAAGGTACTTGGTATGGAGAAGGCCGAGGGTGAAGCAGGAATCCTGCAGGTGTAATGATCAAAGCCACAAAGAGCTTCTTGCACCCACCTGATTGCCAATCAACCAACAGCCAGTTGTGAAACCCATAAAATTCAAGCTCACAAATAAGAATTCTTCCACTGATTGACACAGATTTGACTTTGTTTCCATGCCATTTTGAAGACTTGTTTGAAACCCCTGAGTTTTAGTAGAGCATGCTTTTAGTCCCAGTAGATGGGATGTAGGTTGGTGGATCCATCATAATGCTTTTTCAGGGAATTTATAACAAGTGCTTGTTGTCCAGAAAGGGAACATCATGTTTAGAAGTGAAATGGGCCCTCTGTAACTTGAGCTAGTCTTTCCTTTCTACCCTCATTGCTTTATCATGTTTCTCTTTTTCTCACACAAATGTTAATATACTCAATTTTCAAACCCCAGTTTTGAATTGATACCTTTCTTCCATATCCTGAGTTCTGTAAGCCATCTTTCACTGACCCAGCAAGTATTTCACATTTTGATTGGGAGTTGCAAAATCTTTGCCCTGGCAGTGTAAAAGGTAGCTTAAAGGTTTACTCCTTGACTTGAATGTGCTTTTACATTTTTTTGCATTTCACACAAAATTTCCATTATTATAAATAGAACGCTGCCCCAGGAAAGGCATACTATTGGTGAAAGGTCAGGTGACGTATTCTCCAGACTTCCATTTCCCTGAGTGTGTAATTGTTCACATTGTACAATTAAACACTGTGGAAATGCAGCCCTTCCCCTACAACCCTGCAAGTTTGGAGGTGATCTGTTCCCCTTCCCACTGTCAAAGTGGAGCTGCACCAGTCCTTTGACGGAGTACATTTCTGACCATTTCTAGGGTGGGAAAGGATTGGTTTGAAGTTTGTGTATGGCTACAAAATCACAAGTTTGTGGGCATACAAACTTACAAGGAAACCCATGTCTTGTTCCGCCCATTCTTCACCCCTTGCTTAGGGTTTCCTATTGTGTAATTCCACACACTTGTGGTAGACAATTATGAAGTAATAACACCATTTACATCTATTAGTTATCTTTCGGTGAATACCTAATAAGCATAAATTAAGCAATTTTCAGCCATAAAAATACATTTATGGCTGAAAATTATTTTAGGAACCAGGCCCAAAGTCATTAGGAGAATCTCTATGGGTGTTTTCTTCAGTGGTGCCCTGCCCGCTTTTCCACCAGCATTAACTCCTCAGCTGGGGTGGGACTACGTCCCCTAACCTGCATCAGGCACGAGGCAGGCCCAGAGACAGAGACAGTGCTTATAAGCGCATTGAGCTCCCTGCGGGTGTTTTCTTCAGTGGTGCCCTGCCTGCTTTTCCGCCTGCATTAACTGCTCGGTTGGGGTGGGACTTCATCCTCAGCCTGCATCAGGCCCGAGGTGGGCCCAGAGGCAGCTCTTATAAGCGCATTGGGCTCCCTGTGGCCCGGTATGCACCCACTTGCACCCAGGCGAACACCGGGCCAAGACAGGGACTGTCTTTGCCCGGAAGAGGCTGGGCTACCCCTCTTGGTTCCTCCAGCTGATCCTTCAAATTTTTGCCTCTGGTAAGTCTGGTTTCTTCATTTTCACTGATTGGTAGTCCCACTTGTTGTCATGGGCAAGCGTAAGCAGGCCGTAGAGAAGGAGGGTGTCACTACTAATCCCCAAGCTGACAGAACCTTGGACTCATTTTTAGTTCGAGATGATATTGTAGTTGCAAAGGAGATCGAATTAGCAGAGATGTCTTTCTCTAGATATGGGGGAGAGACTTTGTCTTGTTTCACCTAGCCTGGATACCACTCAGGCAGGCTCCCCATGGCTGTCTCTGAAAGCCGCAAAAGTCCAACGATCTCAGCTGCCAAGCTCCACACCAACGACCTTAGTGGTCAGGGAGCTAGCGTGGGAAGTCCCTGACCCGCATCTGTTTGACAGTTTTCGTGAACCCTCTGCAAGGAAAAAGAGGAAAATTAAAATAGGACCCAAACATGGCAACATCAAAAAATTAGGGCCCACTGTCCGTTCCTCTATTAACCTATAGTCTGGGTCCAGCTCTGCCGAGTGGGACATGGCATCCTTCGCCCATTCAGCTGTAGATGGGGAAAGGCCTAATCAATCTTGGGATAGTGACTTGGCCCAAGTTAAAGTAACAGTGACTTTAGTGATTGCTGCGCTTGTGGAGAAGATACGTTTTTTGAAAGGGGTCATTCGGGATTTGTCGAGTAAATTGGAATGTTTATCACTCCCTGCACCTGCTATGCAACCCCAAGTCCAAGCACCTCCCAGCAATCGTCCTAGCACTGTCTCCAATGGTTGTGTTCAGAGGCCTCTTCCTATTATAGAACCATCTGCCCCCACTTCTAATGTGTCTACGCCAGTATTCGGGGGAGAGTTTCCGCACACACACAGTATATGTACAGTGGTCCCCAGACATCCAAAGGCAGAAGTGCCTAATATTTGGAACATAGCTTCTTCCCAGCTTCGACCCACACAAAGACAGCCTTCGATGGATCTGCCACCTGACTGTTGCACGTATGTGGCGGTTCTGGTTGGAGTACCTCCCTTACCAACTGACAAGAAGGAAACGCATTGGGAACTGAAAAATAAAGTCTGCCATTGGCTCCAACGCAATACTGCCTTTGAGATGTCAGAGTATGATGGCATCCTACTGGTGAGGAGAAGTGGGTGGATTTGTAGATCATTGAAATTAATTGAGGGTGACTTTGTGGTTATGAACTGCAGGTCTCCAGCCCTGGCACATCGTCTGGTCGAGACTGGCCACAGGCCCAGTAAATTTGGTCGAGTGGCAAGTATTGTTTCATTGTTTTCTTTCTAAAGACCCTGCTGTTCTCTCCCCCCTGGTAACATGACAAGGAGGAGGGCTCTCAACCACCTAGACGAATTCCTGGAGATTCCTTCTGTCTCCCCACTTTCAATAGATTCTTGCCACTTTCTGATTTTGATGCCTATGATTGACTTGTGCGCCCCAGTCCATCGAGTGTTGAGGATGATGGTGATAGACCCAATGCCACTTTGAGACTTGAAGTTGTTGTTTTTTATTCTGCATCCAATGTCCCTAGCACCTCTCCTGATAGCTCGTTGCCCCCCTGTTGTCAGCTAGGTTGCAATCTACTGCAATGGTTATTTCTAGTGTGTCCGGTACCTGTGATTCTTCGCCTAGGGCAGGTCGTCCAATTAAGCTTGTCTCCTTGAACTTTGCCGGTATTAGTACCAAACTGGCATGCCAAGAGTGGCGTGATTTTATAGATCAATATGATATATGTATGTTTCAAAGAGACATGGGCTGTTATTCCGCCATTCCGGTCAGGGTCCTCTAGTTTTGAAGGACCTGCCCTTTCTTCTGGGAAGGGCAGGCAGTCAGGGGGCCTTGCAACTTGGTTGAAAGCTACTTTGGTAGGTTCTTCTAATGTAATTGACCTCAGCTCTCCTGATATATTGTGTGTAATTTTCCAATTTGCTGATGGGGTTAGGTCATGCTTGATTAATGTGTATTGCAGACATGAAGGCAGTGAGCCTAATATAGCTGTTATTGATAAAATTAATTCCTACCTACCAAGCTTCCCAGCCGATGTTTATAAAATAGTGGCTGGTGACCTTAATTGTAGTTTGGTACCCCTTGGCATCGCTACTGCCACATTAAGTGCAGATGAGGATGAAGTGTGGGCAGTCCCGGAACTCTCTCTTGCCGCAGTTAAAAAGTGGTCGGCAGCTCCTTTGCAAATTAATGTTTTTACTCTAAACAATGGTATGAGAGCCTGTAACAGGAGAACACTTTCAGATAAAGAAGGGAAGGTTACATTTATTCGGCAAGGAGGCTCCAGATCATAGGTACTCGCAAACATTTGCCCAGGGGCCACCAAGTACGGTCTGTGGTGTGACCGAGGGCCGCATTGATGGCAGCAGGGTAGCGGTAGGGGGTCTGGGTGGGTCAGGGATTGTGTAAGGAGGTCTAAAAAAATGTTAAATAAACGGGAAAGCATTTTAATTGCAGGTTAATAAATGCTTGCTCATTTATTTAACATATTTTCTGAATAATAGTGCTCAGCAACTAAACAGCAGCTTGTGCTTCTGTTCACCAAAGGGGCCGCATGTAAAGGTCAAGAGGGCGCAAGCGGCTCCCGGGCCGCACTTTGAGTATCACTGCTCCAGATTATATCCTGGGGGTTATTAGGTTGTGGCAGCAGGTAATTGACATAGAGATGGTCCAGCGACAGGACAATGATCACAATGCTCTGGATCTCTCACTGAATTTAGTGGGTACTTTTATTTCACACAAACTTGAACCACTGGATAGGAGGCTGCTTCCAACTATCAATTGTCGTAGGATGAAATGGAGTGCTATTACTTCCACCCCTACTATCCAGTTGCAACTGTACAAGTTGCTTGTTGCTGCATTGGAAGCAGTTTTAGATCTGGGAGGGAGTGCTCTTTCAGACACCTCATGGGGGGCTCTTACAGTCATTCCCTACTCCCTGTTTTGTTCCATAAACTTTTTATGGTAGAGGCTAGGGGCCATATGTATCAAAGTTAGGTTTTGCGATTCTCAAATAGCGAATTTCTGAGAATCGCTATTTGAGAATCGTAAAACGAGATGTATGTAGGATTTGCAAAAAAATTGCGAATCCTACATATTCCTTAATTGCGAATCGCAAATTGCGATTGGCAATTAAGGAAAACCTCCCCATTCATTCCTACGGGCCTAGAGGCCCATAGGAATGAATGGGAAGACATTCTCAATTTGCGATTAGCAATTAGAGAATCGCAAATTGAGAATGCAATTTCAAGGTTGCAAGGGTGTCAAAAGGACACCCTGTTGCACCCCTGAAATAAGCATGGGTGCACATGTGGCGCACATACATGCCCTAAGGGCATGTATGTGCGCCACATTGCACTTTGAAAAATGCAAAAAAGTGCATTTTTCTAAGAAATCGCATATTACCACCAACTTGAAGTTGGTGGTAATTTGCGATTCCTTAAGGCCAAATTGCACTTTTTTGGTGCTTCTTACATTGCATTTAAGGAATCGCAATTTGCAATTCCTTAAATGCATTTGCAAAATAGGGAATCGTAAATTTTGCGATTCCTTATTTTGCGAGGCAGTTTTTCCTTTATACATACCACTAAGCCAAATTGCGATCGCAATTTTGTTTGATACATATGGCCCTAGGTCTCTTCCCAAGCTGGCTAATGAGGCACATTGCTTTACTAGTGATTGTAGGACCTCTAGACGTTCCCTAATGGCTGCTCTCAAAAGCTGGATTAGAGCCTCAATTAAGGAAGCCAGGGCCTCCTATAATGCTGTAATAGCAAAGGCTAAGTGTGAGCATGAAATTGCATTTTGGGGGACACTTCTGCTCGTAGCAAAGGGGAAAGCTCATCACTCTTTCTGGCAAACGTTGGTCCACCGGGGCCCCGGAACTTCTTCCCCTCTATCTTGTAATATATCAGCCACTGCCTGGGCCGACCACTTTTCAGGCCAAGATGCTCATGATTCATGGCATAATGAGTCTGCAGTGAGCCCTGTGCTTAGGACATTGGTGGGCCTTGATAGAGGCATGGTTGACCTAGCAGAACAGGCAGAGGTAGGTTTGCCATCTTGTATCCCATCAGGGGAAATTTCTTCCAGTCTGCCTGACTGTGCTGCCGGCCCAATCACCGTGAGTGAAGTGGTAAACGCTATTAACTGGATTACCCCAAGGAAAGCGCCCGGCCTGGAGAAGGTACCGAGGGACCTTTATAATTTGGGCACCCTATTTTACCCTGTTCTTTTATAGTATTATGAATGGGCTACCCATGCCACATTCGTGGGCTGGGGCTGAGAGCTTCCTGATCTACTAAAAGGGTCTTAGGTCACTCCTATCTATCTATCTAAAAGCCTCATTGATAGCTTGCAGAAGCTCTTTAGTTGAATTCTACTGAGTTGACTGCAGGCTTGGATGGAAGATGCTGACGTGCTCACACAAGCAGGGTTTAGGGCTTGGACCAGTACCATCGATCAGGTTCTCCAACTGCAGCTAGTTTATTGGAAATATGTCACGAAGGGTGGAGGCCATTTATATGTTATTTTTGTTGACCTTCAGTCAGCATTTGACCTTGTCCCTAGAGAGACACTATGGGAAGTTTTGACCAGCATGGGTGTCCCGAAATATCTAGTGGATGTCATAAGTAGGCTTCGTATTAATAACTATGCCCAGGTCAGGTGTGGAACCTCTGGGGCGCTGACAGGCCTTATTCCGGTATCCGGAGGTGTGAGACAAGTGTGTGTTTTAGCTCCAACCCTTTTTCTCTTTTTATTAATGACCTGGTGACCTACTTGGGGCAGTGAATGCATGATGCCCCAAGCCTGGCTAACAGGAAGGTCCCAGCACTCCTGTTTGCGGATGATACCTTGCTGATCTTGAAGTCCCCCATGGGCATTCAAAATCTGCTTGATCAGTTTGGTGTCTTCTGCAAGCACAGAGGGCTGGAGATCAATATCAGCAAAACCAAGTATATGGTCTTAAATCCCTGTCAGACCACTTGGTCGAATCCAGTCTTTAATGGTGTTCCCCTAGAGAAAGTTGATACCGTTGATTATCTGGGCTTCACCCTTAATGAGTCTTTTGGCTGGTCTTTCCAGATCCAGAAGAGTAAACTTAGACTCGAGCATTATACAGGTGGCATTCTGAGGGCCTTTCAGGGCTCCAGCTTTCGCCCTGTTACTCCAGCATTGCAGATCTATAACCTGCAGGCACTGGGGGGGTTGTTATATGGTGGAGAACTCTGGGGGCATGATAAAGTAAATAACATGGAAAAGGTGGAGAATCATTTCTTATGAGTTCTCACCAACCTGCCAGTAGGTACCCCCCTTTCCACCTGTGGTTAGACCTTGGTATTAGATCTCTTGTACATGGGGTAAGACTCAGACTCTTGATGTATTGGAGGAGGATTTGGTCCACCGCCAAACTGGCGCCCTACAGGATGGGCTTAGATGACATTTTAAAGCGCCGTGGTTTTGTCAAGATCCCCTGGTTGGATTGCATCAAACGTAGCCTAATTGAGGTCAGCTCTGAGGACCTTTGGGTACATCCAGAAACTGCTGGTAGGGTTTTGAAGTCCATGCTAAAAGTGATGTTTTGGAGACACATTGATGAAGGTCTATAAAGGCTTGGGAGTGTGGGCTCCCTGATCACAGTTTTCTTAGAGTTCAGGGACGCTTACTTTCTGGAGGAGTATATGGACGATTTAGAGCCCCCGGCTGCTAGAACGTTGTACATAAAATTTCCTTTTTTGGGACCCTGCCGCTTCGGCCATTTACGACAAGATGGCCGCGTTCCCTCCCTCAAAAATGATTTCCCCAGATCACGCACATAGGAGGGCTTGGATTTTGCTGTTATGTCTCAACATGGGAGTCAGGATCATAGATCTGTACTAAGAATTACAAGATCGAATAAAGTCCGCCCAATAGTTTTCACTGTCTCCCGGTTTCTACTACATATGTGGAGGGGCAGACTGAAATGGGTTACCTCCCCACCTACAGATTAGGTTGGGGGACTTGTATTTTTCATACTTTCCTTATCTGGTAATATGCAACTGGCTGACATTATATGAATGATAATTTGATTCTATTAGGGACCTAGATCACTGCTTGTATGCATAGTTTAAGCTATTTATTTTAGCTAAATCATGATTAATTGAGGCTCACTTGCTGCTACTGTAGGAATAATATGCTTTCCTAGTGGGATTGTATTGTTTTTAGTAGCATTCATGTTTATTTTTTAATTACATTTATTCTCCTGAATTAGTATGATTGATTGTTGCCCATTTGCTGTTATTACCTTGATTCTTTTTAGGGATTTTTAAAAGTCTTAACATGCTTTTAATGTTTCATATGTGTATTATGACTTGTGCTTTTATGGCTAATGGCCATAATAAAGATATTGATTGATTGAATCTCTACGTTTTGAATGAACAATTGACATTCATATTTTTTTAAAGGCTTAAAGAGTGCAAACAATGACCCCGTAAGCTAACAACCAAATTTACATTTGAGAAAAGGGCACTTTGAGTGTAACCTTATGCCCAATCTAAAGCTGCAGATCCCCGACATGATCATGAGTTCTAGTCGCTATGAAAGAGTTATCATATGGGAAGTGACCCAGGACAACACAAGCTATAACATCCCTCAATGCATGCTTCGTAGCCACTTTCTTTTAGTTGGTGATCTAGCTATTTCCTGAAATGGGCAGTTTGCACTCTCTGGGTCCTGGGATGGCACCCTGATGCTGTGGGATCTCACTATAGGCACTATCACCCACGTCTTTGCCTTCTCAGCCAATAACTGTCATATTGTGTCTGGCTCTCATGACGAAGACCATCTAGTTGTTGCTTGAACATGAAATACCTTAAAAAACCAAGAGACAAGAGGTGTTTGGCAAAACAGAAACAGTTCATTTAATTAAACAATGCAGCCGGGAAAACAGTTACAGGCAGAGGGTCTGAGGACTGTCCCAACTTACAATCGATCTGAAATGGGTTTATATACAATTCATTGAATGCCATAAACAGTTCATGTGATCCTTTTTTGGTAAGGAATGTGAACCGCTGTCTTTGGAGTCGTAAATTAATTTATTCGATGGGGAATCCTGGTGGGCCTCGCCCATGCGTGGACACAATGTGGCCAGTGGGTAATGTGTCCAGATGTCCGGCATGGGGAGCGCATGATCACTGCGTGTACTGTGTACTGATTGGCTATATGTTCCTAACTTATGTGACATCTGACTTTATGGTGTTTTGGGAGCATGCGTACCCCTACGGCCTTGTGTGCTTTATTGGGGCCAATCTCCCTGGATCGTTGTGGCGTCGCTGCGCCGATCTGTGGGATTGATCTGGGATTTCCTGTTTGTGCGTTTGTCTGCCGGCTACGTGCCGCTCTACCTGTGACCTGTCAAACAGTGACCTCAGGCCTATGTCTCAGAGCCTGCCTGACTACGTATTTCTGAGTCCCGGTTGACAAGGAGTTCATAACAGCGAATTCGTTTTTATACAAGAATGTATCATTTTTTATATTGACATCAACTTTCTCAATATTAACATTCCCCCCCTCTAGTTGAATTTTCAACTACACTATCTAACCCATACTTCATGACAGTTACTTTATTGGGGGCCTGTTGTTCTTTAAGCTCGCTTTTGACAAGTACTACTTTCCTAGTTACTTGCATTCGACCCAGTTTGAGGACAGCGTTTTTACAACAGGAAATCCCCAATTGTACGGATCCACACAAAAACAAGAACACAATGAAAACCAGCAACAATGATTTGCACAGACCGGAGATCCACCGGGGGAGCCAGGAGAACCACTTCATGAACCACTCATACTCAGGGCCACATCCCTCCTCACACATGTTACTTTGTAAATGGTGCAGTGCTTGGGTGGCAAGAGTCAATGTCCTATTGTCCATGTTGCTCCCTGGGATAAACGTGCATTAGGGCGCACCGATCTTGGCACACATCCCTCCCTCCATCGCGGTCATTAACTCTAACACATACCGATGCTGCATAACCATGAGGCGGATTGCTCTCAGTTCTTCCTTGATTGAATTAAGGCCAAGCTTAGTGCTGTTCATCATTGTAAGCATTTCCCACCTGGTTATTTGGAGCCAGGGGGCATTAGCTTTTGTCTGCAGGGTAAAGAAGGGTATAGACCCTCCTACCAATACTTGTGTGTCCGTGAACAGTCTGAATTCTTCTGGAATGTCCTTGTACTGAGCCCAGCCAAAATAATCTGCAGTTCTTTTTTCAAGAGCCTGATGCAGCAATGTTATCTTCTTCCTTAGCTGGTGCTGGTACAAATCTGACAGTCCTTCTCCAGGAATGACCAGGGTCTGGGTGTGTATGGTGACCAGGGAACAGAGTCCGTGCAATCCGGGGACGAGCTCAGTGTAGGCAAACTCTCTACACTGCCAGTAAATATCCATCAGCGTGGAGGTGCACCATTGTATATCCGGAATGTGCATGATCGTGTTGCAGTTCCCATTTGTGTCTAGTGGAAACATTCCTTTACCTCTGAAACACAAGGAATACAGTGTAAGTTTCCATACAACTAGGGGCTGCCCCTTTCCTTCTAGTCAAGGGTATCCACCTACCTCGGTATCCCAGATTTCCTGACATGGGGTGGTCATGCTTTTTCTATCCTCCCTCATGTGACTCTTTTCCCTTTGTATCGTCGAGCTGGACGGCCCTACACAGGAACTCTATGTCGGGGGGTCCATTTGCTGTTAAAGAAGACCTCCCCAGATATGCTTCGACCACAAATGGAAGCAGGAGCGGATGTGTTTGTGCATTGAGTTGGGGTTTCGCTACCTCCAAGAATCTCTTCTCTGGGAAGTCTCAGGGCCAAACAGTATCCATCCCTATGGTGCCCTTTCTGCACATCCTGTCTAGCTCACTTTGGATATCACTTGGCTCAGTGAAAAAGGTATAAAGCTGTTGGGTTGGATTCGTATCGGGTCAGATTCACTACTACTCTGTGGGGTTCTACCTTGTTGGGTTGGATTTTGGCCCTAATACTGCATAGGTATAAGTGGAGAAGGCATTTTGCTTTTTCAGGGGCTACCTCTTGGGACAAGTAAAGTCTGTCTGCGCCTATTGCATGCGATATCAGTGAACAGACGTAACACGACTTGGCTGATGTCTGGGAGCCCACTGCTGTCATGTGCTGATACCACACGTTGTGCAAGAGGGCGCTGTTTAGTGCATGTGCGATGCTAGTGTTTGGTTTAGTGTAATTGTAAGTGACATGGGAGAGATCCCTGTGCAAGCGCTGTGACAGTTTTTGAACGGACTCCATTTGGCCAGGCAGTTCTTTAGAAGTGAATAGGTGCAGCAGCACCCAAAATAGACAGATGGTACACAGTAGTGCAATAATACAAAACTTGTAATTGACCATTTCAGGTCTTGGTATGGATCCAGGGGCGGTGTCAGTGGTCCTCTGGTGATTGGGGTTTCCCTTTTAACAGTTCAAACAAAAAGTTCACAGTGCAGTTTATAATCTTAATTCGCACACTTTGGATCTGTGGTGGGGTGTTGAAGTGGCAGCTGAAAGTTGGTGCACATGGTGGTTCTGTTGTAGACCTTTTGGATAAGAACTTGGGGGTATATTTACAATGAGTTGGCGTAGGGTATTGCCGCAAGTCATTTTGCTGTGCTGCCCTATGCCAATTCGATCGGGCAGGAATGCACCATATTTACAAGATACGGTTCATTCCTGTCCTTTCAGCTAGCGCCGGCGCACAATTAGCAGCCGTGCGCCAATGCAGGCATCCTTGCAGCATTGGCACACGGCTGAAACACCTTCCTGCACAAAAACAATCATTATAGGTGTTTTCGTTGTTCCATGTGTGCTTCTGTTGGAATGGAAAATGCTTTTGGTCGATTTCCCCTCGCATTGTACGATTTAAATTAGCATTTGCGGCACCATTTTGCATTTAGCCGCCATTTTGTACCATGATCGAAACTAAACCTCTGTCTTATTCTGTTTGCCTCAGCAGAAAGCAGTCTCGATATTTTTTTCTATTTCTCCAAGGTTGAGTTTCGCTGCACTAATAAATTGACTGTTTTGTCATTACATACCTTTCCCGTTAGATAGGCCTGCTCCCACCCTTAGAGTGGCGGGCACGGGCAGAATAACCTTGAAACTGAGATAGCATGTACCCGGTCTTAGGATTGTAGCTCATCCTTCTGTGTCTCCTTTGTTCACCAGCTGCTAACTGGAAAATTCCAGTCTGGGCGTGTCCTTAGGGGTACTGGAAATGTATATCATGTATTACCATGTTGGCGGGGGTCAGTCCCTCTGCAGCAATCCAAGGAGGCTAGTCAGACTGGACTCCGCTCAAGTGTATGACTAATAAATAACTTTGGTTTGTATTCTCTACTGTCTGACCGACTCTTCATTTGTTTGGATGGCTGTGAGGTGGTCGCAAGTGACCCAGGTGGCCCTAATTGGGTCACTTCCTTCAGTTGGCGCCTGAACAGGGACCCCATTGGGTATGGCCCTTCCTCGCCCACAGACGGGTGAGGAGGTCGGGCCGCGTCGGGTCGGATGGGCGGACCGTGGATCCCTGCACGAGAGAGTCTGGTACTCGCAGCTGCCCCGTCTGTCTGACCGGGCGGTGCCTCGCCCACTGGTCATCCCGGCTGGGGTCCTGCACGGTGAAACCCTTGGATCTGACCGTTTGGTCCGAAGAGTCGGCAGTGGAGAATAAATTTGTTTGGCCTGGGTGCACCAGGTGAGTTTGCTTTGGTTCTTTGTGGCTATGGCGCCATTTTGGTTTGTGTTTGGCACGGTCTGAGGATCGTTTTTGGACAAGCGCTTGAATTTGTTTGAGTTCTTTGTGAACATGGTACCACTTTGGTTTGTATTTGATGACGTCTGAGAACCAATTTTGGGAAGATATTTGCACATATCTGCTCGGCATAAATAGTGAACTTGCTTTCGTCTGAAAGATGCCGTGTTTTAGCAAAATGTTTTGTTTGGGCTGTTGTTGTTGTTCTACTGATGCTCGATTGGAAGAAAGTCAGTCAGCGCCACCAGAAGGCACCCCAAATTTTGACATGTATGTCAAACATGGCCTTGGCCCTATTATGTTTAGTACGTAATGGCACAAATATACGAGGGACAATGCCGAGTTGCAGTGGCCGTTGACGGGCACTTTTGATGAGCAGAAAATTAATTTTCTACAGGATAAATTGTTTGCGAAAAGAAGTAGGCAGTCGATGTTTGATTCCCTCAGAACATGGCAAAAGGAAGCTAAACAGACACAAATGAAGTCAGAGAAGGAGGCCTGGAAGGGAAAAATGCAGACGTTGACTTAGAAAGCTGTAGCGTATGATAGAGAGAAAACAGAGAAAGGGATAGAGTGTGCTGATAGGAACTTTCGATTGCATTGTGAAAAGTCTTATGTTGCTCGAGAAAAAAATGATGCATTTGTGGAGAAACTGTTAGATGCTCGGCCTCCACCCCCATACACCCGCAGAAAATATATCCTGCCATCCCGCAGCCTCAATCGTCCATCTCCTGCTTCTGCTGTTTCTGTTTCTTCTGTTATTGATCCAGCTGCTTTGGCCACCGCGCCTCCGGTCCTTTCTTTGGCTTCGCCTTCTGTTCCTGCGATGACCGCGAGTCTTCCTTCTACGCCTAGTGTTCGGCATCTCTCTCTCCAGCTCTTACACCTACGACACAGCCATTGGCGACATTGGTGCCCGTTCCCTCTGTTACTACTCCTTCTCTTTTCCTTCATTCCCCGACGGTACTGAGTAGCGGAACGCCTGTACGAGGATTAGGGGACGACAAGCAGGGGAGCAAGCTTTGTTGTGGATTATACAGGACCTGATTGAGTTGGGAGTTGTTGAAGAGACGACTGCGAATGTGTGTAATAGCCCTATTCTTCCCATTCTTACGAGGGCACCTTCAGGCTCCTCTGATGATCATCCAGATGTTTATCGTTTAGCGATTGACTTGTGCAAAGTAAATAAAATAGTGGTTCCTCAGTTCCCGGTGGTCCCTGCCATTACTGCCCTTATGACGATGATTCCTTCCTCTGCTAAATTCTTTTCTGCTATTGATCTGAAAAATGCATTCTTTAGTATCCCGATCCCGACAGCAGGTACTTGTTCGGTTTTACCCTAGCTGGCAGAAGCTTTAGATTCTGTCGAGCTCCTCAGGGCTATACTGAGAGCCCTAGTATATATAGCCAAGCATTGAAAACCCAATTGGACTCCCTCACGCTTCCCTCAGGTAATGTATTGCTTCAGTATGTGGATGATATTCTCATTGCTTCTGACACTGAAAAGGGATGCAAAGACAGTACGGTTAAGTTGTTGCTGCATTTGGCTCACCCCGGACATAAAGTGTCCCTTTCTAAATTTCAATATTGTTGACAGGAGGTCACCTATTTAGGTCACCTACTGTCGAAGGAGGATAGGAGATTGACTCCTGAGCGCATCAGTACCATTGTTAAAATGCCTATCCCTAAAACTCAGGGATGTGCGCTCTTTTATTGGCATTACTTCCTACTGTCGCCAATGGATTCCTAATTATTCGTTACTAACAAAACCCATGCTCGCACTAACCACTAAAGGTGTGCATGAACCCCTGCCTTGGACGCCTGAATGTCAGCAGTCTTTTCAACAATTAAAAGTTGCGCTTTGCTCTGCGCCTGTGCTTGGTACGCCTGACTATATGAAGCCGTTCGTGCTGTATGTACACGAGACGGCCGGTTGTGCGCTTTTTGTCTTAACACAGGCCTTTGGAGGTAAGCAACGGTTGTGTGTTTATTTTTCTGCTCTTCTCAACCCTGTCGCAAGAGCCCTCCCGAGCTGTCTAAGAGCGGTTGCGGCAGTGGCCATCTCTATAAGGCAATCGGCTGGGCTCGTACTTGATACCGACCTCACAGTCATAGTACCCCATGCTATGGATACACTTTTGAATATAACTAAGACACAGCACCTCACCAGTGCACGTCTGACCGGTTATGAACTGACCCTCTTTGTGCCACATGTCACGATTAAAAGATGTGGCACTCTAAACCCAGCCACGTTGCTACCCCTCTCTTCTGAGAGTGTGGAAATTGATATACATGATTGTATTTTTCGGATGGAGGAAGAGACGAAGGGACGGGTAGACCTGACTGATGTTCCCTTATCTGACCCCCAAGGGGAACTATACATCGATGGCTCTTGTTTTAAGTTACCAGATGGCACTACAACTGCTGCATATGCAATCACAACACTGCGCACGGTAGTTGAGATGTCACAAGTTCCCCATCAGTCGGACCAAGCAGCGGAACTCGTTGCTGTTATCCAAGCTTACGAGTTGAGTGAGGGACTGGCTGTCAATATTTATACTGACAGCCAGTATGCTTTTGGAGTGGCCCATAATTTTGGGCGACTCTGGGCAGAGAGGGGGTTTCTCACTTCCCATGGGATGAAGAAACAGAATGGCCCTCTTATACATAGGCTTTTGTCGGCCCTGATACTCCCAAAAAAAATAGCGATAATAAAATGTAGCGCCCCCAAGGCAATAACTGATGATGTGGGTAGAGGGAATGCATTTGCAGACCAGACAGCTAAGGAGACAGCCCGAACAAAGATGAAAAGGATGTTTGTAGCAGGTCCAGCTAGGTGGGTGCCCAAGGTTACTATGTTTGAGGATACGTTGGCAAATGTTAAGGAGATTCAGAGCGATGCAATGATCTAGGAGTTAGCAGTATGGCAGAAAAAGCACAGCACATTTGGATGAGGAAGGGTGTTGGACGGATAAGTCAAGGAAACAGAGATGGATGTTACCAGATGCATACGTTCTCCCCGTAGTCACTATGGCGCACAGGCCAGTTCACATCAGTGCAAAAGGTATCTGTAAATTGTTAGATCCTGTATGGCACAATGACAATATCCCAAAGACGGCCGCCCATTTGGTTAAATATTGTATGGTGTGTATGATGCACAATCCAGGGAAGGGTACCCCTACACCACCTGCCAAATTACTTTCCCTCTTGAGGTCCTCCAATTAGATTACATAGAGATGGATCGAGTCAACAATTTGAAATATGTGTTAGTGGTTGTTTGCGCATTCAGTAAATGGGTTGAGGCTTATCCCACTAAAGAAAATACAGCCATAGCAACTGCAAAGGTACTCGTGAAGGAGTTCTTTCCTCGCTTCGGCTTGCCCCGTTTGATTTGGAGTGATAATGGAAGCCACTTTAACGCGAGAGTCATACAGTTGGTTTGCGAAGGACTCCCCATCAAACAAAAGTTTCATGCTGCAAATCACCCCCAGTCAGCGGGTCTGGTTGAGAAGTACAATGGTACTCTCAAACTGAAATTGGCCAAGATTCAGGAGAGCACAGGGTTGCAGTGGCCAGATGCTTTACTATTAACCCTCTTGTCTACAAGAACAACAGCTCATTCTAAAACAGGATTATCACCTTACGAGGTCGTGTTTGGGCACCCGGCAAATTTCTGGGGCGTCCCGCATCCTCGGAAATCTTCCGTGATTGAATATCCTCTGTTAGTGGATTATTTGTATGAGTTAACTAAAAGTCTGCGTTCTATTCACCAACAGATCCAGGACACACTTCCGCCAGCACCCGAGGGGCCCGGGCATAACATTCAGCACAGAGACTACATCTTGACGCGTAACTTCCAGAGGAAGAAGGACTTGGAGCCGAGGTGGAAGGGGCCAGTCCAGGTGCTCCTTGCCACTCGCACAGCAGTCAAGGTTGCTGGCTGAAAGAATTGGATACACAGTCAGCATTGCCGGAAAGTACCTCTTCCTCTGCCTTACGACCAGTGGGTCCTTGACTGCATTGGGGATTCGGAGTGAAAGCAGGTGCCCCGCTTTGTCCCCTTTTCGGATGCCCAGCTAACGTGGACCCAAACGGAGGATGAGAATGATGCAGTGTTGAATGCGGCAGTGCCCTCTGAGGTCAGGGCCATTCAGAAGCCCCGTTCTACTGGCCCATCTGTGCTCGAGTCCCAGTCTATTGGCCCCTCTGTGTCTGAGCCCCCTGAGCCCCTCTTTCCTGACCCCTCTGTGCCTGGAGCAGTTAGGTACAATTTGCGCCCGCGACGGAGGAACAGTGCACCAAAGGAAAAGTCAGATTAGCAGGGATGGACTCGATAAGTCAGGAAATAGTAGCGTAGGGAGAGGCAAGATTGGTGCATTGTTCGGACATTGGACAGGATAGATCAAACGTGCTTCCCTGGAGGGTGGTACCTTATCCTGAGCGACATGGGATATCCTTAAGAGCTGGGATCGCATAGCTCCACCACTGGTGCCCAATAGCGGCAATGTTGATGAACATTAGGAGTCTACCAGTGAGGCTCTGACGGACACTGGGAACTTGTATATTTCTCTTGCTGAAAATTTGCCCCCTTGGTTTCCTATTCACTATGCACCCCTTTGGCAGAATGGTTACTGACGTAGAACAACAAGCAGTTCCCCTTGTTCACGTACGAAATGTTTGGTCTACTAAGACAAAACTTCTCTGTGCTGTTTTTGTATTGTTGCTGATGTTGATTTTTGGGGGGGGGTGTCTTGGGTTGTGGAGTGTGATTGTAATGCCCCATCATGTACTACACACAAGATTGTTTCTCAAGTTCGTACAAAAAGGACAATCCCAATCAATGTATTTCTAGATACACATAGGAAATTCTTTGGTGAAGGTACAGCTTGCTACCCTACTGAATCTGTTACGAGTTTATGGACTGCTTACCCATTGTCACTGGTTAATTATACATATGTTCACCCACAACAATTTGTAGAGGTAAAGGGTGAGCTCGGGATGGGATAACCCGGTCCTTGTTTGTATTATAGGAAAACACGAGGGAAGGGATACCCAGGTTGCAACATTAATGTGTATTGTGACAATTTATATATGGATGAACAGAATATTACTTTAGTGGGCTGGCATTATCAAGATTTGACAGTTACTCGAAAGGCGGGTTATTACCCTGCATGTTGTCCGATAGTAAATAGTACTGACGCTTTTCTATACATAAATTGTTCTGGAATAATATTGTTCAAGAATACAATGTCTTTAGTGAGAAAGAATGAGTACAGTGGGAATGAACACCAGGTATGCTCCTGTAGATTATCAAGGTCCACTTTATGCACACCCAGGATTTTACTTTCTGTCCAATGGTACTTACTCCAATGTTTATAATGGTACTGAAGATGTTGCTTTAGGAATGGTGCCTCCTCTTGGGGTGCCTTGTAAGTATAGTAAGCCAAATATCAGATGGGTTAAAAGTACTTTAATAAAGGAATTTTGCGACGGAGTGACAGACGTGGAGGTCAATAATTATAGTAATGGTATCACCTTTGGGTATATTCTTTCCTCCATTATCACCTTTGGTGGTACCGCTATGGCCAGACGTGAAAGGGCTAGGGAATATTTTGGATGTAAGCTGCAGATACTGTCTAACTCCACAGTAGCGGCCTTGCGTGACATCACCACCCAATTAGAAAATATGTGAATATACTCTGAGCAAACAAGATATGCAGTTGATTTCATCCTAGCTAAGAGCGGTGGTATGTGCGCAGTAGTAGGAGACCAGTGTGTAGTCGGGATCACAAATATGGAAAAGAATATTACCCAACACATTTTAGATATTTTGGAGAATGTCAAAGGAATGGAAAGCGGAAATTGGAGTTGGTCCCTCTTTGGTGGGTGGGGTTGGATTCTAGAAAGGGTGATATACCTTATTGTAATTTTAATTGTCTGTTGCATTCTGGTGCAGTGTCTCCCCTTATGCTGTTCTTACTGTACAACGCTTCTCACCCCTAAGCGTCAGAAGACAGTCCATGACACTGCTACGAGTATGTTGCAGAAGGGCATTGACGAAATGATGCAAAAAGATGAGGGCATCTTTGGTTCTAGCTCATCCCTTGCAACTTCTATTCCTGATACTGAATATATGGATAGTTCTGAGTCTTGATGTCCTTTTCGTTCCTCTGCATATTACATCTTTCCCACTCCCCATCTGCAAAATATATTAGCAAATGCTAAAAGGAGGGACTGCTGGAATGGAAAATGCTTTTGGTCGATTTCCCCTTGCAGTGTACGTTTTAAGTTAGCATTTGCGGCAGCATTTTGCATTTAGCTGCCATTTTGTACCATGATCGAAACTAAACTTCTGTCTCATTCTGTTTGCCTCAGCAGAAAGCAGTCTCAATATTTTTTTCTATTTCTCCAAGGTTGAGCTTCGCTGCACTAATGAATAGACTGTTTTGTCATTACATACCTTTCCTGTTAGATAGACCTGCTCCCACCCTTAGAGTGGCGGGCACGGGCAGAATAACCTTGAAATTGAGATAGCATGTACCTGGTCTTAGGATTGTAGCTCATCCTTCTGTGTCTCCTTTGTTCACCAGCTACTAACTGGAAAATTCAAGTCTGGGCGTGTCCTTAGGGGTACTGGAAATGTATATCATGTATTACCATGTTGGCGGGGGTCAGTCCCTCTGCAGCAATCCAAGGAGGGTGGTCAGACTGGACTCCGCTCGAGTGTATGACTAATAAATAACTTTGGTTTGTATTCTCTACTGTCTGACTTCATTTGTTTGGAAGGCTGAGAGGTGGTCGCGAGTGACCCGGGTGGCCCTAATTGGGTCACTTCCTTCACTGCAGAATGCTGTACATGTGGAAAGAGGAATAAACGGGGAGGTGCAAGGTTTTGGCGCAGTCCCAGGTTTCCGAGATATTGTAAATATGGGGCAGCGTCAAAATCCATGGGTGTTGCGTGGGAATACCCACAGAAACACCAATGGAACTCCTCTTTGCCGCACAGTAAGGCAAGGCAGCAACTTGTGCTGCTTTGCCTTACTCCATATCTACAAGGCTATGAAAAGCCATGCAGAGTGGCTTTACATGGCCTTGAAGATATGGCTAAGCTGTGTGTGCCACCGGAACATCACAATAATTGACATTCCAGCGGTGCACAGGGCTTGGAAAATATGTCCCTAGGTTCAGTTTGTTAATTCAGAAAACATTACATATGTGCTGCAGTCAAAGATTTTTCCAGGGTTCCTGTACTTCCCTTAGGGGTGTGTTCTCCACTCTCCATTTATGCAATCTTCTGAGGCACTGGAAGGTGGCCCCAGTCGTGGTATCTTTTTTGATAGTTAAAGATTAAGGGTGGTTTATTGGTAATCAGAATAAATAATTGTAGGAAAGTAGGATCTGCTTCTTATGGTTACCCCCACTTTTTGCTTCATTTTACACTGTTTTTGACTAGTCTGACTGGGATCATGCTAATCAGGACTCCAGTCTATCTACTTTCTCCCTAAAATGTTATGTCATGTACTTAGGTACACTCCAGATTGGATACTGGGGTACCCTTGTCAGTCCCTAGTATATGGCACACATGTACCCAGGGCATAGGTAACCCAGAGGCCTCCCCTGGGCTGAAGCATGTATCAATCCACCCAATAGAGGCCATACAAAATGGATCTACAGGCCTGCCATTGGAGCCTGTGTAAGTTGGTGCATGCACCACTTACTTAAAATATAGGTTTACTATATCTAAGGGTCACTACACTTAAAACCTATAAGTCACCCCTATAGCAGGCCTTGGCAATCCTGAAGGCAGGGTGCTTGGTTCTAAGTGAGAGGGTGCCACTGCATGAGCAGGACACCCCTGCAGCCTACAGAGTCCATTCTCCCGGGTGGTTAGTGCTGCAGCCATTTACGACATATAGAGTGGCATTATGCGACCGCGTGATGACCAACTCTAAAACGGCTGAAAGTAACCCTATTGTGTTTGGTGTCAAACACTGTGGAATCATACCCCCATACGGGTAACCGGTGTGGGAGGTATGATTCCACCCCTCAGAAACAAGCTTTGTGAGGTTTCCTGGTGTTCCCGGTACCAGCCTTCTAGTCCCGGGCAGCCCAAAATGGTTGCTGCTGACCAGAGACACATTTCTGCCCTCCTGCTGCTGAGCCAAGCTCGAGCAGGGGAAGGCAGAACAATAGGCATCCTGTCACAGGGAGGTGTGACCACCTCCCAGACAGGAATTAGTGTATTAGGCCTGGGTGGGTGCGCTTGTCAGCAACCGAAAGTCTGCACGAGTGGCACATTTGGTGTCCCTGTGCATAGTCCAATTCAAACCAGTCCTGGGAGCTGTTGGCTCCTGCTCTGGCGCGAAACTGGACAACGGACATGGGAGTAACCTTCCCACTGTCCTGACCCTCCTCTGGGAGGGTCCCCTGAATCTGTCCAACCCTCTCCCGTTGGTACAAAAGGGCTTACCTGGCTGTAGGACCCTAGATTCGACGTGGACAAGATTCTGATCAAGAAACCACTGACCTTCGACCGTCTGGACACTCTGGACTTCGCTGGACTTCGTTTGGGCCCGACTTCATCTCCCACTCCGTTCAAAGCATCATCTCTGCCCGTGCACCATACAGGCTCCATGCAGGACCTGTGGAGCATCAAGGACAACCAAAGACATCTCCCGTGGAGTGAAGGAGTCACTCCCCTGCAACCGCAGGCACCATAATGCAACTGTCCAGTCTGCTGATCCTGAGCTCCTGAGGACTCCGAAGGCTCCAGCAAACACAGGAGGTAAGTTCCACATCCCTTGAGGTCTGAGCTGTCCTCTCACTAAGTCTGAGGTCAGCATCCCTCTTGGGGGCTGCAATACCCGTACCCCTGTGCACCGTGTACTTTTGCAAGTGCATATGCCTGATGGCCTTCCCAAAACAAGTGCACTGGGCTCCAAGTAGCCCAGACATCTGGCACCATTTCTACCAAAGAACTTTTGCCTCCTCACACCGAGTGCTCCGTGGGCTGTTGCTTTGTAATACTGCTTGAGGTCCCCTTGCGACTCCTGTGCCTCCGGTCTGTGGGTCCTCTTGAGGGTCACCGCTGTTTTCTTGGGCTCCTCTGGTTGCTCCAGGCTTGCCCTGACTCCCCTGTGTTTGGTGAGTCTTCTGGACCTTGCTGGTCCGAACCGTAACTCCTCTTGACCATCTTTGTGGGTTGCCACTGCCAAGGCTTGTTGGTGCTCCAGCTGGACACAGACCCTTTAGCACTTGACATCCTTAGTGGGACAGCTTGTATCTGGCTCCTGGCTGTCCTCGACATCTCCTGGTCCCGGTGGCTGCAGAATCAAGAACCCCCTCAACGCACCTGAAGCACCCGACATCGGTGGGCATTCGTCTACCGAGGCCCTGGTCACTCCTGAGTGACCCAGACTCTGTCCCCTCTGCTTTCAGGTACTCTTCACCAAGAATCTACCTTTGGATTCCAACTGACTCTTTTCTTCTTCCCCACAGTGGCATTTCCTTGAAGTCCTCCATTGAGATCGACAGCGGTTTCCGACACCACTTCAGCCCTATGCACCCGGCTTCCCTGGGATAGGTAACTCTGGTACTACGGTATCCACGGGTGGGGTGGCTCTCCAACCTCCTATGATCCAAAGGGCTTCCCCGTAATCCACTGGGAAGGGTCTTTAAACTTTAAAACTGAAACCGCAACTCTCCCATTGAATTGTACGTAGCACGCGGTCGTGTTCTCACACTGCACCCGTCCTCTGTGGGGTCCCTACTTACTCACCTTGGGTGGTTTCTTGGGGTCCCAGTGATTCTACATCCTCTAGACACTGTCTTGACTCAAGACGTGGTTCATATACCACTATTTTAGTATATGGTTTGGTCTCCCCCTGGAGCCCACTGTGTATTAGTGCTACTTACAATTGTTTCTGTGCTACAGTATTGTGTGCTTTATGTTTATCTGCATGTAGCAAATACTGTGAGGTATTTAGAGTGTGTTATAATAATAAATACATATTTTTATAACTACTGTGTGGTTCTCCTTTCATTTAACCAATACAATAAGGTTGCTTACAGGTAATTCAAGCTGCTTAACATTCCTTCAAGACTAAGCCTGAAGGCTGCTCCCCACAGCTACCACTTGGATAGCTTTCTAAGGTTAACTTCGACCTCTTAAATCACCATAAGGGTTGTTGGGACTGGTGCAAGGTGCCCATTTTAATTAGTAGACATCATATACCAGGCCAACTTCTCACAATAATCTTATTTTATAATCTAAATAATTTAGCAGTGTTTCTCTGGGCTTATTCTTGTTTGGGGATCCTCCTGGTGGGTCTCTGATTGGGGGGGTAAGTGTGACTGCCCGCCCGGCCCATACTCGGCCTTCCTCCCTATGCGGTCAGCAGGTACATTTCCTTGCATTGGGTTTCTGCCTCCTCTGTATCATTCTTTACGATAGCTACTCGTTCAGGTAGCATATTCGACAGCGGAAAGGGGTCCCTAGGCATGGCAACTGCACCATATAGCACTCAGCAGCCTCATCTTCGCCACCTCCAGGGGCTTGGAGGCACCGTGGTGGTGGCTGTCATGATTCGCTCCCTGTGCTCTCATGCCCACCACCAGGAGGCCGAATTGTGGGGCTTTCCACTGTTATAATAAGCTTCTGGACCCTCCCCTTCATGCACATACTGACTTCCAGCCATTTGGACTCTACTTGGAAATGGCCATCCATTCCCAATCCATGCCGGGTTTTGTGGAAGCCAGCCTGCTCATGCTTGAAGCCAGCCTGCTCATTCCTGAACTCTATTACCTAGAATTCCCTGCTCACTGCTTCGTCTCCACCCCTGCAGGTCAAGGATGGGTGGAGGAATCCAACTCACCTGTGGCTGGCTGCTGCTAGCCTGCTCACACCTGATGCATGTAATTACTGTGAGCTCTTTTAAGCCCCAGCTCCTTTCAGTCCAGGGTTGCTCATTATAGCTGTGTACCGGTGAGACCAATCCGTGTTTCCTGAGCTTTGATTATCCTTGTTTCCAGTGTTTCCTAAGCTTTAGTGTTTCCCTGTTCCAGAGCTGCTGCAGTTTTCCTTGTTTCTGAACTAGCACTGCCTCCAATGCTATCTTGACTCCTGAGCTTGAGTAATTCCTCATTCCTGAACTAGCACTGCCTGCAGTGCTACCTTGGCTCTTGAGCTTTTGCTCAATTCTTGTCCCTGTTCCATCACAGCCTTCAGTGCTACTTTGTTTTCTTGACCCCTGATCCAGCACTATTCTAGTCTAGTATACCCTTGTAGCCTCCCCTTCTGTATATCCTTTTCCAGTCCCTGACTTTCTTCCAAATTCCTTGGTTCCAGTTCCTAGTTTGTGGTCTTTCTATTCCTGCTGTCTTGCTCCTATTACCTTGTTTGTTTGTTACTTGCTTTCTGCCAAGTGTGCCCTGTGATTTCCTTCCTTTCCTGTTATGCACTCCTCCTTGCCAGCTCCTTTTCTATTGTGCTTGTGTTTAGTTCTACACCTTTGCTGTTACTCCCTTGTGTGTTCCTGTTTGAGGGCCAGGATCTGTGGGCACAGCTGACAACCTAGGTGGTGTTTCTTGTTCACTGTGAGTATTGTTTTTGATTTACATTTATAACATCAACATAGGTATCAGCTCCACAGACCCTGCCTTTGCATGCGTATCCTATATGTGGGTATTTGCAGTCAGTATCTGTAAAAGCAATTGTGGGTGAGGAACCTACTGAGCTTCAGTCTTACCGTGTGGAGCTCCTGAGTGCTTTACCCCACATTCCCTTTATTGTACATGTTGTTTTATATATATATATGTCTTGCATATCCATCTTGGGTGTAGTTATTCTGAATGCTAAATCCCCTCCTGAGTGCCTATCCTTTCTGGCTTCTAGCTACCTTGTTCCTTTGTGCAGGCTTCCCCTTTGGATCCCTTTTCCCCTCTCTGACTTCCTGTGTGATCCTGGGCAGTGCTGTCCTCCTCTTTCTGCTTACGTTTTTTACCTAATCATCAGTCCTTGCTCAAGTCTCTGACTATATCCCGGACAGTCCCTGACAGAGGCATAGGCCAAGCTTGGCGTTTTAAAATGAGCGTGGGTTCTAGCCGTTACAGCCATTGTCCCCATGTGCCTTACCTCCATTTCCTGCTTTGTCCCAGGGGACCCAGCGGGTGTGTGTGTAGCACAATCACAAATCTCTTCATTCTCAATTACCCTATTGGCTATGAAGGCTTTTGTCTTTTTAGCTGCCTCGAATAGGAGGCAGTGTGCACAGCATGCCCGCTGCCTAACAAGTTCGCAAATATCCAATAATTTTTCCATGTTCTCAAAGACCGCCTCAGTGAAGGTGGTCTGGTTGGTAGGTGGTGTCTTTTCTTGTCTATCTGTGGTGTAGGAGTATCTATCTAGGCCTCCTCAAACTTGGCCCATAATTCTAATAATGCTGCTCTCCTGTCTTTCTTTTGACCCGTGTTCCCTCCTTTGGCCAGGGAAATATGTGTGCCTTTGTGTGTGGATGCCATTCTTGGCAAAACCTATTACGTTTTTTAGCCTGTGTGGGGAACCTGGTTTGCATGTGCTTTAATGGTGACTCCATGATAAGTCTAGTAATTTTAGTGAACAATATACACTTTAGCTTCTTTTTTGGGTAATCTTTGGTCTTGATCTAATCGTGGGGAAAAATGTACGTGGTGTACTTCTTGTAATTACGTTACTATGAGCTCAGCACTATCTACAGATGCATCAACAATTCAATATGAACATTTCATCAACACAAATAACAATACTTGTGAAGGGTGGCAACATAGGTAAAAAGTGCAATTGTCAACAATTACAGTATTTCAATGATGTTGACTTTTGGCATCAAATACAGTTTGTGAGAAATAGCAGCACCCTCATAAGAAACATTGAGTCATAGACGTAAAACACAACACTTAGGACAATCTTTGATCAAATTTCATACAAAATACAGTTTGCATTAATTAACAGCACCACAACATCACATATACATTGCATCAATCTCAACAAAAATTGACAGAAAAAAAATTATGACTTAAAATCTCTTAGCCCGCTCCTAGTGCAGCTATCCTGTAACCAGAGGAAGCTCTGCGCTGTACACGGTACTAAGTGAGCCTGATAGTCTGCCAATATCGGCTCCGGAACTAAGGTAATAGCAATAGTTTGCTGAAAGAAGGGAATAACTTGAGCACCACAGGCATCTCTTGGCCATACTCAAATTACACCTAGTTTCCCAGGTCAAAATATCACACCCAGGGGCCAAGCGTTCCATCTGTATTACACCCAACGGTCCAAACGACCAACACCTCTCACTCCTTTCAGATACCAACGGTGTTAAGAAACCGGTGGCACTGAGAAACCCTTTTAGACTAAAAAATAAGATTGAGGTGCCAACTCTGCCCAATCAGGATAGCTTTATCACAAAAGTAGTGTCCTGGGAGCCATAAAGGGCTATACAATAAATAATCACCTTTCCTAACGTGCTGACTATCGGAAAAAGGTGACATCCGCAGGATCGCCTCCGCGGCCGCTTTATGACTACTCAGCTAGGGCATATAAAATAGGTAATATGCCAGATGTCTGTCATTGGCAGGGTGCTCAGGTTCTCTTTTTACGCTTCATCCTAGTTTGCCATACGCCAAATGCTTTACTAAGGCTCTGATGTAGTCTCTTACCATCTGTGATGGCTGCTTCAGGACGGACCTCCGCCCTGCGGATTCAGCAGAGCTTCGACTCCATTGCGGTGTCTGCTCACCTTCCTTGATGCGCAAATGTGAATCCGTCCGGGTGGGGTCTCCTTCCTTTGGCTGAAGTCAGGTTTGAGGTACCAATCAGCTTCTATCTGGTTCGCCAAAATGTTGCTTGAACATGAAATACCTTGAAAAACACAAGAGACAAGAGGCGTTTGGCAAAACAGGAAGTTTGTTTAATTAAACAGTGTGGCTGGGAGAACAGTTACAGGCATAGGATCTGAGGACTTACTCAACCCAAAGTCAATCTGAAATGGGTTTATAATTGAATGCCATAAACAATTCTGGTGATCCTTTTTTGGTAAGGAATGTAAACCTCTGTCTTGGAGTCGTAAATTCATGTATTCGATGGGAAATCCAGGTGAGCCTCGACCTTGCATGGACCCAATGCGGACAGTGGGTAGATGTCTGGCATGGAGAGCGCTTGATCACTGTGGGTGCTGTGTCCTGATTGACTATATGTTCCTCACTTATGTGCCGTCTGACTTTTTGGGGTTTTGGGAGCACACATACCCCTCCAGCCATGTGTACTTTATTGGGGCTAATCTCCCTGGATCATTGAGGTGTCACTGTGCCTATCTGTGGGATTTATTTGGGATTTCCTGTTCGTGCATTTGTCTGCCGGCTACGTGGCGCCCCACCTCTGACCTGTCAATCAGTGACCTATGGTCTAGGTGACTACGTATTTCTGAGTCGGGTTGACGTGGAGTTCATAACGGGCGAATTCGCTAATAAAGATACAATTTCTTTTTTACATGAATGTATCATATCAGTATTCATGTTGATATCGACTTTCTCAATATTAACAAAGCTGTGAAAAACACTTGGAATCTACAAGTACACTGTGCAGGAGGAGAGTCACTCCCAATGGGCTGCCACTTCCACTTCTCTCTGAACAGCAGTAACCCAATCATTGTCCCTTGCAGATGGAACACAATGGTGAAGGTGTGGAACATGGCTAACTGCAAACTGAATATAAACCACATTGGGCACACTGGCTTCCTGAACACCTTACTGTTCCTTTTCCCTAACAGCTCTCTCTGGAGAAGAGGACAAATAGTCTATGTTGTGGGAAATGAACAAGGGCAAACACCTGTACACCCTAGATATCAGCAACACAATCAATGCTTTGACACTAGCCCCTAACCACTAGTGTGTGTGTGGCTGCTGGTCTTAACATCAAGATTTGGAATCTAGAGGGAAAAACTATTCTGTACAAGCTGAAGCAAGAAGTGATAAGTGACAGCAGCAAAGCAGGATCACAACCGTGCACCTCATGGGCATGGTCCGCTGATGGAAAGACATTGTTAGCTGGATGGATGGATAACCTTATAAACGTATGCAGATCATCACCAGGACACCATAAATGTGCAAATGAACCAGAAGTTATTGTTTCTATTGGAAAAAAAAATCAAAAGCGAAATAGTCAATCAATCAATCAATCAATCAATCACAGAATTTGTAGAGCGCACTACTTACCCGCGAGGGTCTCAAGGCGCTGGGGAAAAAAAAGGGGGGTGGTGCCGCTACTGGTCGAACAGCCAGGTCTTGAGTAGCCTCCTGAAGGTCAGCAGGTCTTGGGTCTGTCGTAGGCTGAGTGGAAGGGTGTTCCAGGTCTTGGCGGCGAGGTGGGAGAAGGATCTGCCGCCGGTGGTTGTTCTTCGATTGCGAGGGACGGTGGCGAGGGAGAGGTCGGCGGAGCGGAGCTGGCGGTTGGGGACGTAGAAGAAGAGTCGTCTGTTGAGGTAGGCTGGGCCGGTCTTGTGGAGTGCCTTGTGTGCATGGATGAGGAGTTTGAATGAGATTCTCCTGTCGACGGGGAGCCAGTGCAGGTTCCTGAGGTGGGGGGTGATGTGGCTGTGGCGTGGTACGTCGAGGATCAGGCGTGCGGAGGCGTTTTGTATGCGTTGCAGTCGCTTGATGAGCTTGGCCGGGGCTCCCGCGTAGAGGGCATTCCCATAGTCAAGTCTGCTACTGACGAGGGCCTGGGTGACTGTTCTTCTTGTATCTGTCGGGATCCACCTGTAGATCCTGCGAAGCATGCAGAGGGTGTTGAAGCAGGAGGAGGAGACTGCGTTGACTTGCTTGGCCATGGAGAGCGTTGAGTCGAGGATGACTCCCAGGTTGCGTGCGTGGTCGGTGGGTGTCGGGGCTGCTCCCAGTGTCGTTGGCCACCAGGAGTCATCCCAGGCTGAGGGGTTGGAGCCGAGGATGAGGACCTCTGTCTTGTCCGTGTTCAGCTTTAGTCGGCTGATCTTCATCCAATCGGCGACGGCCTTCATTCCTTCATGGAGGTTGGATTTGGCGGCGAGGGGGTCCTTGGTGAGGGAGAGGATCAGTTAAGTGTCGTCGGCGTAGGAGATTATGTTGAGGTCATGCTGTCTGGCGATGCATGCGAGCGGGGCCATGTAGATGTTGAACAGTGTGAGAATAAAGGCAGACCCTCTCAGCCAATTGTTCTGTGAGAGGCTTGGTTTGACATACAACTTTAATATTATCAAGTTTCAACAATGCACATCCAGAAGGGCTGGATCCATGTCAAATTTTCACGTAATCATGAACATCTTCCATGTATCCAGTCCTCATAGAACTACCATGGGTAACCCTTAGGTAGATATTGATTTACAAATATTTGCGAAAAGATTCTGAAGCACACCAGTTCTCCTTTCACATATTTTCAGGAAAGGTTCCCTTGAATTCATGAAACTGTTCCACTCTCATTGTAAGACTTATCAACCCATTGTACTTCTGTCACCATCTATTTACCACATGCCATGAGAAAGTGGTAAATAGATGCAAAGGATTTGTTTTGGGCCAGGAGCTGTGGGTAAAGCTGAGGGAGTATTTACTGCTCCCTCTCTTCTGCACAAAGAGGATGGGCAGATGGGGGTATGGACAGCTACCCGCAGCCCCATCTGAATAAATGAATGAGTCAATGGAGATTTTTAGAGGGCAACAGCTGCCCTGATTAGGCATCCTGGCATTGTAGACCACAGAGAGATAAAAGTAGGGTACTAGTTACAGCTGAACAGCCAAGTTTTTAATTTCTTACGGAACATGATTCAGAGCCAGTGTGGCGTAAGTCGCTAGGAAGTGCATTCCAGAGCCTTGCAGTTAGATAGGTAAAGGAGCATCCACCCAATCTATAGCACTTGATTCAAGGAATTACCAGACGGTTGGCTTCCGAAGATCTGAATGAACTGACCGGAGTGTATCAAAGAAACAATTCTTGAATGTAAATAGTCCCTTGTTAGTAAGGGCTCTGAATGTAAAAATCATAGCTTTAAACCTAATTGGTTTGGAGATTAAAAGCCAGTGAAGTTCTCTAAGTTGATGTGAAATAGGTTGATGCAAGGGCACATTAAGGAGGAGTCTGGCAGTGGTGTTTTGGATAATCTATAAATTATGTATAAGGTTTTGTGGAAGCCCAAGATAGAGGGCGTTGCCATTGGCCAAACGGTCGGTGATCAGAGCATGTACTACTGACTTATGGGTACACGGAGAAGGAAGTCCAAGTTCTTTCTGAGAGACGTTAAAAGTGTGAAGCAAGTTGCAGATAGAGATGCGATTTGAGATTTGAAGGATAAATCTGTGTCAATTCTTATTCTGAGATATTTGTCTGTCATAGTGGGAGAAGGGGGTTGGCCAAGCTCATCAGGTCAACATGTTGGATACCACATTGCACTAGATTTGACAAAGATCAGAATTTCAGATTTATTGGAGTCCAGTTTTAAACAGCTCTTTTGCATCCAGGCTGCATCTGCTAGAAGGCACAATTAGAATTTTATATAAGTCAATATAGGACTATCTGCAATCGAAACTATCAGCTGTGACTCATCAGCGTAAGACACTATGGTAAAGTGATAGCCCTGGACCAGTTTAGCCAAGGGAGTTACATAGGTGTTTGAGAGGGTGGGGTTCATTGAGGAGCCCTGAGGAACCTTATTCTTCAATTTATGGACAGGAGATGTGATCCTTGGAAAGACCAATTGAGGGAACTGCATTGGATCCTCAAATTAGACAGACATTGACCTATTGAATGCCACAGACTGGTCAAGTAAGATCAATGCAGCTGTTCCACCACCATCTGGGATGGAACAAATATCTTACAGATACTAAAGCTGTTTTTATATTATATAGTGGCCTGAAACCGGATTGAGAATCATTTAACAAGAGATTGCCTTCCAAACACCTAGAATGTTGAATGTTCATGATTTGTTCAAGGATCCTGTATGCTGCTGGAAGCAGTGAGTTGGTTCTATAGTTAGACATCCCTGATGGATCTGTGTAAGGTTTTTTGAGTAGAGGGATTACACTCACTTGTTTCCACTTTATAGGCACTGAGACCGAATTAAAGGGTAGGTTCAAGAGGTTCAAGAATGTAGCCAGGTTATTGCATAACTTCTGTTCTGGGAGAATAGATGGCGCCTCTATCAAGTCTGGGTTTCAGTGTGTCTGGGCCGGGTATTTAATTCTGTACAACTGAAGGAATCCTGGAATTGCCCGTAGCTGTTTATCCTCAGAGATGCCACTCCAGGCAACTCATAATAAGGGGCTTTGTGTATGTGCTTGACTGAGATGCTGCTACGGTGAAGCATAACTTGGTGAGATACTGGTAAGATAGCTTAGTGGGCTAATCTACTTGCTAGAAACAAATGTGTGCAGTCTGTATTTAAGATGCTTGAATCCTTGCATGCCTAACTTCACCTTCATACTTCTACTGTCCATAAATGAGCACCATGCAAAAATTGTAAGGTTAAAAGTCCCCGCCACATTAGCCCTTTGTTGACCTGCTCCTCTCTTCCCAACTTCCGTTCTAAACTGTTAGGCTTTCCTGCATACAAAACTCATGTCATTAATCCCCTGGCAGGAGCTCTATGCATGTTAATACTAGTTGTTTCCCATATGATAGAGAAGGGGTTCTGCTGGAGATAGGGTCACTCAAGGTGACCCATATTTTATCCTGGGTGGCCACCAATCCAATGCATGGGCTTATGACTCTAGTAAAAAGGCCTCTACCCCACATCTATCACTCAGCTGATTGATAGTCATAGGGTAGAGGCCTTTTTACCCAAGCCTTAGTTCAGGGGAACTGCTTACTTGCCCCTCGTGTTAAATCTATGTATTCTATCATGACTAGCTCCCCTCTACTCTTCCTCAGTATGAGCAATATGTGTGTGGAGTGCATGTGTTTACAAAAGGATTAGGGTTCCTCGGGTTGTGGGTCCAAGATTATGAGTTACAACAGTGAGTTAGCTACAGTCCTTCAAATAAGCTGCCTCCTCTCCAATCCACTGCAGGCCCCTGCATTGTTCATCTCCTCCCCCTGCACAGGTCACTTCAGCTAACTTGTTGTGTATCTCATTCATATCAACAGATGTTTCAATGTCGCAGGAATTTGTCTTAGTGTTCATCTTACTGGATCTCACATGTTTAGACAAGTCAAACTGAGGCCAGAAAGAAGAGACACCTTAATGAAGGCTGTGGGGAAGAGTCAGAATGCTATCACCTGGACAAAAGAGATGTGCTGACTACCCATTAGCACCACATGTGGCCAGCTCTGGCAGCAGACATCTGGAAACCAGCAAACTCCTCTGATTGCAAAAGGCCTCTATAAAAGTGATAAACACCCGTTACTTTTGTTATGGATTGCCCACCATCATCATGAAGCCAAGGCTGCTGTGATCTTGACGGAATACTGGTTGCCATTGGATTTGACTGTACCTGAAATTAGATATACTTCTTGTACATTAAGCCACTCTAATATTCTAAGTGTTGAACATGTTCTAAATGGTTAGCTGGCTCTACACCAAGTGCCATTGTTTGGAATATTGGCTAGCCAAGTAATACAGAATATCAGCTCTTCTTTGACTTCAGGTGATACTTGTGTGCATCAGCCCTGAGAAAGAACTTGGCCAAGTGAACAAAGATTGGCTTAGATTCAGGAACAATCTTCAGCCCTGAGAAAATGAAGCCTGCTTGTTATTCAACCTGTGGAAGAAGGTCGCCTTCCTTGCAAGCTAAAAATCCCTTTGCTTCCCAATAAGTACTGAGAAAGTTTATCTGCTGCCTACCCATACCCTTGAGGACCCTATGTCTGTGTGTAGAGCCTGCCCAAGATCGGAGAGTTACTGTTGATGCTCAGCCTTAAGATGTGGCCACTTTCACCATCCTCCGCCTCCTCAACTATTTCCCCCAGGAAGAGGCCCAGCATTACAAATCTGCATTGCAAAGCTAGCATGAAGAATTAAAAAGCCAACTGCTGATGTTAGCAGGCTACCTGAGGTCCTTCCACTGCTCCTACAGCATATTCTCCTTGACCCTGGTGCTTGCTGGATCGCCTACATTTTTGCCTGCACTCAACCATCATCACCTGAAAAATCTCACCCAACAGGGCAACTGCAAGACTGTTGTTCCCCTTATGTCACTTCTCATATAATGTTTCACCTCCAGCACAACCTTGCTGCTCCCCCTAAGACAGCGGCCTTTGCCAGCCTAATCTCTGGGATCCACTCAATACTGTTTCATTTCCTATGTGTGTCGTGCTCGCTTCAGAACCTGCCATAACATCTTTCTGGGCAGAAGAAGAACTGGACAAAGCACCGGTGAACACTCTGAAAAAGGTAGGTCTGAAAATGAGAAATGCACTGAACGTGCCAAACTGTTTATTGAACCTGACATGCTTGCCTATGTCACGCAAACTATACCCTGCAAACCCTTGCCTCAGCACTTTCCCTCTTGAATCCAGATTACTTTGCAGCTGACTGCCGCAGTCAGTTTGTCCCAGTATTTGAGTTGAACTATAATGTCCTATGCCACTGTTAGATATTGCTAAACTATCTAATCTAATCTAATCACAGGTGTAACTCTATCTGACATTCAAAACCAACATTGTTCTCCAAGAGTAAGGCTTGGGTTCTTGACTCCACTGACAGCCAAACATTAAAGTGTTGCAGAGAGGTACTTGCCAATTCAATGTGCATTCAGTAGTATCTGGTTCCTGAAGTCCCAGGAAAAACAGCCAATACAATAATTATGTGTGTGCTCCTTTGTGCGTACCACCACCATTTTCTACCCTTTTCAGTATTCTCCTCCACCCACACAGGCATGGCCATGGTCTTGTGGTGCCTGTAAGCATGCAATTTCAGGTGTTAATTCTGAGGCCTTAACTGAAGAGGCCTTTACTACCTTCCTGACCTTTTCCCTCCCTCTCCATTCACCTTTGGTAGGCTAGCAAAAGAGGAGCAATGGGTAAATTAACATATGTAGATTTACTCGCGTGGTAAATTACTACTCCATGTACTAGTAACTTTATCCTCAGAAATCATTGAAGAGTAAAATAGTGTAAAGTTACTACTAGATGCAGACTTACATGTCTCCACTACCTCAAAACTGGGGGTGGATCCTGCTAGAACAAGATTTGTGAGTGTTAAGTTACTACTTGTGTTTTTTCCCATGTAGGTGGAGGGCTCTGCAACTAGGGCAGACCTATACCTATTTTAAATTATAATGAAAAATAATAAAGTTTAATAAAAATAAATAAAAAAACACAAATATTTTAATGCAAAATAAAGATGTAAAATAACTTGAAATAATGATTATTGACCTAGAACTACAAAAAGTAAAATGTTACAGCACATTAAGGTATCAAACTAAATGTTTAATAAATAACTAAATAAATAAAATATACATTTAATTTACAATTATAATTATTTAAAATAATTTTTGAAAATTTCACCCTTACTATCATTTTTATATTTCTTATTTACTAAGTTGTATTAACACACATTTTTAAATTAATTTTCATTTCATTTTTTATTAAATATTTAAGTTTTATTTATTTTTTAACAAAAATTTAAATATTCATTTATTTAGAAAAATAATTGTAAATTGAATATATTTTAACACTTAAAATACAAACACACACACATATATACATGTATAAATATATATATATATATATATATTATCTACTGACGGTCGCCAGTAGATAGTTATAGTTAGGACCTATTTTCAATAGGAAATCCGCAACATTCTATTTGAAATAACTTTGGCGCCGGTTGACGAATCTTCGCAAAATTTTCAAAACTCGTGGGGCGCTCCGGTCCGCTCCTATCCTGAAAGTCTCGGGTGATTCGTCAAGTGGGGGCCGAGAAAAAACGGGGGTCCCAAAACGTGTTTTTCCCATGCAATTTTCCATAGGAACCCTTCATCGCAGCTACAGCCCGAACTGCTGAACGGAATTACACCAAATTTGGCAAAAAGGTAGCCCTTGGTTCAGAGTCGTGCCTTTTGCTTAAATGGTGTAAATCCGATCAGTAGTTCCTGAGAAAATCAAAAGTAAAATCACATATATATCTATATCTATGGCCGCATAGGGTCCGCGTACCCTCCCGATCACGAGCTGCATGCTAATTGGCTGTGAAGTGGCTGTCAACACTCCAAATCAGGAAGTGTTGGCAGCCATTTTGTGCCTCGGTAGAACCGAGGCACAGAAACAAGTCACAAAACGCAAAAAGGGGGCAGGGTAGAAACACCCTGACCCCCTAGGTCTGCTCAGAAGGTCCCACAAGGACCCCGTGGGCAGAAAAAAGCATTTAAAAAAAAAATCCCCCCAAAAAATCGGCGGGATGCGCTTAGGGTGCGCGGATCCCGCCGAGATAAAAAAAAAATCGAAGCGCGGTCTCCCGCGCTTCGATGCTATTTTGCCCCCGGGTGGGCCAAGGCCCGGGGGCATGCGGGGGTTGCTTTATATTTTATGTGGGGGGCCTCTAAGACCCCCAAGCCCCGGGAACCGCCACCCCCCGGGGCTTTGAAAAAAAAATGGTGCGGGAGGGCTCTCTGCCCTCCCGCAGCCCCGGGGACCGCCACCCCCCGGGGCTTCTTTTTTTTAAATAATAATGACCTGTGTGGGGGGGCTCCAGCCCCCCCACACGCCCCGGGGACCGCCACCTCCCCGGGGCACTAACAAAGAAATGTGGGGGTCCATTTCGGACCCCCGAAGCCCCGGGGACCACCACCTCCCCGGGGCTTTACTAATGAAGGGAGGGGGGCCGCGCGTCCCCCCTCCTGGAGCCCTCCATGGCCCTGGGGCCGGCTCCTGCAGTGTCCCGGGGTGCCTACCCCCGGGACACTGCTGTTTGCAATCACAGGACGGGAGCCTGCTCTCGCTTCAATGAAGCAAAGCAGATTGCTTTTCCATAAGGGGAGCTGCATGTCAGCAGCTCCCCTTATGGAAAAGCAATGCCGGCTCCCGCAGGACGCGGGGAGCCGGCGGGACCGTGCGGGGATTGGGCACCCCCCCACGGTCCCCAACGAGTGGCCAGGCCCCGGGGGATGGGGTCCCCGGGGCTATTAGTGGCCTGGGAGGGGGGCCACGCAGCCCCCCTCCCCAAAAATATATATATTTTTTTTAAACCGTAAAGGCCGGCCCCAGGGGATGGGGTCCCCGGGCCTTAAATGGCCTGAGGAGGGGGGACACGTAGCCCCCCTCCAAATATTTAAATTTTAAAAAGAGGGTATGCCCCGGGGGATGGGGTCCCCGGGGCCAATAGAGGCCCAGGAAAGGGGGCCACACGGCCCCCTTCCCGGTTTTTTTATTTAAAAAAAAAGAAAATCCTCAGGCCCCGGGGGATGGGGTCCCCGGGGCCAAAGTGGCCGAGGGAAGGGGGGCCACGCAGCCCCCCTCCATACAAAAAAAAGACCGGCATCGTGCCGGAGGCCCCGCCCCTCCCTGCAGCAGTCTGCAAACGCACCCCCGGCGCGCTTTAAGAAGGGAAGTAATTCCCCTTGAATACTGGGGGTCCCTGGGGCCAACTAGCCCACCAGGAACCTCCAGTATGCGCTAGGAGCTGCGTTGCAGAGAGGTGTACAGAGGCCACGCCCCTTTTACACCTCTCTGCAGCGCAGCTCTGTGGCGCTTTGAGGTACATGGTGGGCTAGTTGGACTCCAGGGACCCTCAGGATTCAAGGGGGCTTAATCCCCCAACTTAAAACGCGCCACGGGGCGCGTTTGCACAGTGGTGAAGGGAGGGGGCGGGGCTTGAGGTGACATGTGTGCAAACAGGCCCCATGGCGTGTTTTAAGTTGGGAGATTAAGTCCCCTTCAATCCTGTGGGTCCCTGGAGTCCAACTAGCCCACCAGGTACCTTCAGTAAGCACAACAGAGTTGCGTTGCAGAGAGGTGAAAAAAGGTGCGTGGCCTCGGAACCCCTCTCTGCAACTCAGCTCTGTGGTCCTAACTGTAGGTACCTAGGGGGGCTAGTTGGGCCCCAGGGACACTCAGGATTCAAGGGGACTTAATACCGCAACTTAAAACGTGCCACGGGGCGCGTTTGCACACATGTCACCTCAGGCACCCCCTCCCTTCACCACTGTGCAAACGCGCCCTGTAGCGCATTTTAAGAGGTAGTTTTAATCCCCCTGCCCTATTATGTACTAGGGACTTACAGAGGAGGTCATGCTAATCACAGGGGTACCCCAACGCATAGTGTTCCCTAGTGTATGTAGGTGTTTTAACTGTATTCTAAGTGTGTTTTAGCATAGCACTGGCTCTGGTGAGTCAGTTACCACCAGTACACGTTGGAAAAAGTTGTGGGCACAGGATGATTTTGGAACAAGGCCTCTTTCTGCTCCTCTGTTAGTTCTTTCTGCACATCTTTTGCTTCTTCCTGCACTTTTCTTCGTCTTTGTGGACTTCTGTTGCTTCTTTCTGCATTTCTTTTGCTTCTTTCTGTGCGTTTTTTCTTCTTTCTTCACATGTCCTACCTCTGTAGGCATAGTTACAAACTAGCATTTAAAAAACCTTTGAAATTCACTTAAAAAACCATAGGTTTCAGGCACGTTATAGTTAGAAATTAGCATTTAAAAAACCTTTGAAATTCACTGGAAAAAACCATAGGTTTCAGACACGTTATAGTTAGAAATTAGCATTTAAAAAACCTTTGAAATTCACTGAAAAAACCATAGGTTTTAGGGACAGTTATAGTTAGTTGGCCATTTCACTCGTACAAAACCATAGAAATTCACCCGTTATAGTTAGTTCAGCTAACTATAACTCACGCCCCCGCAATGCACTGCTGATGACGTCACATATTACATCACTCATGACATGGTCAGTGACATCACTGATGACATCACTGATTACATCACTGATGACATCATCCATGTGATAATTTGATGCATCTTCTCACACCCTAATATAACTTTTGATACACCCACTGTAAATTACAGACTGCCGTTGTCAAAACCATAGACACTCCAACACCAATAACTACATACACACTCACTGATTCTTAGGTCTACACACACATCCACTCACTCACCTCTACAGTCACTCATACTTACGGTCACTCAGTACAGGACTTTCATATGCACTTATACACCTACATAGACACTCACACACCGCCACTCATCCATAGAGGTACTCACACACCTAGTCAGTCATGCAAAAAACTTAATCACACACCCATTTACTCACCTATACAGTTATACACACACCAGCTCACTTACTCATACAAATACTAGCACATTCTTACGCTCTTATACAATCACTGATACAAGTACACACTCATCCATACAGCCACTCTCACAATCACACACTCTCACTTATAGCCATTTATATACTCCAACACACATATATACTGCCTTTGACATATTAGTTACTCACACATGTACCACTAAAATATACATTCACTCACTAACACACCCATACACACACTCACCCACCCATACTGTCCATCACAGATGCACTCTTGAAACCATGCACCCAGTGAATCACCCACTCACACATCTATGCGCAGTCACACACACCCCACCCACACAAACACTCAGGCACCCATACAGATACTCAGACAACCAATCAATAACCCATGTAGACACTCATGTAGCTATTCGCAAACCCATGCAGCCGCTTACACACCAACAGACGGATACAGACATTCACACAGTTTAGTCACTAACCCATGCATTCAGTAAGATACGTTTAATCACTCACTTATAGAGTCAGTCACGCACCTACTAAATCATCCATCCAAACACTTATACACCCACTCATTCTTCAATACACCTTGGCATATATATTAAACATATTTAAACTTTATAGAAACACACAGTCACTGGATGATTTCATCAGTGATGTCATTTGAGATGTCATCAGTGATGTCATCAGTGATGTCACTGACCATGTCATGAGTGATGTAATATGTGATGTCATCAGCAGTGCATTGCGGGGGCGCGAGTTATAGTTAGCTGAACTAACTATAACGGGGGAATTTCACCGGTTTTGTACAAGTGAAATGTCCAACTAACTATAACTGTCCCTAAAACCTATGGGTTTTTCAGTGAATATGTATATATATCCAATCACTCCGTCACTCCTCGGCATTCATACCATGGACGGAGACGGACCACGATGTCGTGCTGCAGTATTTTATTGCCGTTACTCGGTCTGACGCGTTTCGGCTCGGAAGAGCCTTGATCACATGACCCATGGAGGTACCTGGTGGGCTAGTTGGACCGCAGGGACCCTCAGGATTCAAGGGGACTTAGTCCCCCAACTTAAAACGCGCCACGGGGCGCTTTTGCACAGTGGTGAAGGCAGGGGGTGGGGCCTGATGTGACAAGTGTGCAAACGTGCTCCGTGGCTCGTTTTAAGTTGGGGGATTAAGTCCCCTTGAATCCTGAGGGTCCCTGGGGTCCAACTAGCCCACCAGGTACCTCCAGTAAGCGTCACAGGGCTGCGTTGCAGAGAAGTGTAAAAAGGGGCGTGGCCTTGGACCACCTCTCTGCAAAGCAGCTCTGTGGCGCTTACTGGAGGTACCTGGTGGGCTAGTTAGCCCACAGGGACCCTCAGGATTCAAGGGGACTTAATCCCCCAACTTACAACGTGCTAGAGGGCGCGTTTGCACAGTGGTGCAGGGAGGGGGCGGGCCTGATATAAGAAGTTAGCAATCTTGCTATGTGGGACTTACTGGTGGTAATAAAAGGGTAGTTGGCCCCCAAGGTTGACGTTGGGGGCTAACTACTCCTCCTGTTACTTCCAGTAAATCCCACACAGTGGGACTGCTAAGAGGTGTTTGAAGGCCACGCTCACCTTTCTCCACCACTCTGCAAACGCGACTGCTATGTTTATAGTTAGAAATTAGCATTTAAAAACCTTTGAAATTCACTGAAAAAACCATAGGTTTCAGGGACGTTATAGTTAGAAATTAGCATTTAAAAACCTTAGAAATTCACTGAAAAAAACCCATAGGTTTCAGGGACGTTATAGTTAGTTGGACATTTCTCTCGTACAAAACCATAGAAATTCCCCCGTTATAGTTAGTTCAGCTAACTATAACTCGCGCACCCGCAATGCACTGCTGATGACGTCACATATTACATCAATCATGACATGGTCAGTGACATCACTGATGACATCACTGATGACATCATCCAGTGACTGTGTTTTTGTTTAAAGTTTAAATATGTATTATATATATGCCAAGGTGTATTGAAGAACGAGTGGGTGTATAAGTGTCTGGATGGAGGATTTAGTAGGTGCGTGACTGACTGCTTAAGTGAGTGATTACATGTGTCTTACTGAATGCATGGGTTAGTGACTAAACTGTGTGAATGTCTGTATCAGTCTGTCTGTTGTTGTATAAGCTGCTGCATGGGTTGGTCAGTAGCTACATGAGTGTCTATTTGGGTTATTGATTGGTTGCCTGAGTATTTGTATGGGTGCCTGTGTGGGTGGGTGGGTGGGAGGTGTGTGACTCTGTGCATAGATGTTTGAGTGGTTGAGTCACTGTGTGTATGGGTTCAAGAGTGCATGTGGAAACAGCTGTATGGGTGGGTGAGTGTGTGTATGGGTGTGTTGGTGAGTGAATGGATGTCTCAATGGTACATGTACAAGTAACTACATATGTAAAAGGCAGTGTATGTGAGAGTTGAAGTATATAAATGACTATACGTGAGAGTCGAATATTGTTAGAGTGGCTATATGGATGAGTGTGTACTTGTATCAGTGATTGTATAGGAGAGTAAGTATGCGTTTGTTTCTGTTTGAATAAGTGATGTGGTGTGTGTACAACTGTATAGGTGAGTAAATGGGAGTCTGATTGATTCTTTGCATGACTGACTACGTGTGTGAATAACTCTGGATGAGTGGTGGTGTGTGAGGGTCTGTATAGGTATATGAGTGCATATGATAGTGTTGTATTGATGAGTGACTGCATGTATGAGTGACTGTATGGGTGAATGAGTGGATGTGTGTGTAGATCTAGGAATCAGTGAGTGCGTATGTAGTAACTGGTATTGGTGTGTCTATGGTTTTGAAAATGGTAATCTGTATTTTACAGTGGGTGTATCAAAGGTTATATTAGAGTGTGAGGAGGTGCATCAGATTTTCACGTGGATGATGTCATCACTGATGTCATCAGTGATGTCATTTGAGATGTCATCAGTGATGTCATCAGTGATGTCACTGACCATGCCATGATTGATGTAATATGTGACGTCATCGGCAGTGCATTGCGGGTGCGCGAGTTATAGTTAGCTGAACTATTTATAATGGGGGAATTTCTATGGTTTTGTACGAGAGAAATGTCCAACTAACTATAACGTCCCTGAAACCTATGGTTTTTTCAGTGAATATATATATATATATATATATATTCACTGAAAAACCATAGGTTTCAGACACGTTATAGTTAGAAATTAGCATTTAAAAACCTTTGAAATTCACTGAAAAAACCATAGGTTTTAGGGACAGTTATAGTTAGTTGGACATTTCACTCCGTACAAAACCATAGAAATTCCCCCGTTATAGTTAGTTCAGCTAACTATAACTCGCGCCCTCGCAATGCACTGCTGATGATGTCACATATTACATCACTCATGACATGGTCAGTGACATCACTGATGACATCACTGATGACATCTCAAATGACATCACTGATGACATCACTGATGACATCATCCAGTGACTGTGTGTTTCTGTAAAGTTTAAATATGTTTAATATATATAGGGAAAGGCGTATTGAAGAATGAGTGGGTGTATAAGGGTCTGAATGGATGATTTAGTACGTGAGTGACTGACTCTACAAGTGAGTGATTAAATGTATCTTACTGAATGCATGGGTTAGTGACTAAACTGTGTGAATGTCTGTATCCGTCTGTCTGTTGGTTTGTAAGCGGCTGCATGGCTTTCTGAATAGCTACATGAGTGTCTACATGGGTTATTGATTGATTGTCTGAGTATCTGTATGGGTGCCTGAGTGTTTGTGTGGGTGGGGTGTGTGTGACTCTGTGCATAGATGTGTGAGTTGGTGATTCACTGGGTGCATGGTTTCAAGAGTGGCATCTGTGATGGACTGTATGGGTGGGTGAGTGTGTGTATGGGTGTGTTAGTGATTGAATGTATATCTCAGTGATACATGTGTGAGTAACTACATATGTGAAAGGCAGTATATATGTGTGTTGGAGTATATAAATGGCTATAATTGAGAGTGTGTGATTGTGAGAGTGGCTGTATGGATGAGTGTGTACTTGTATCAGTGATTGTATAAGAGCGTAAGAATGTGCTAGTATTTGTATGAGTAAGTGAGCTGGTGTGTGTATAACTGTATAGGTGAGTAAATGGGTGTGTGATTAAGTTTTTTGCATGACTGACTAGGTGTGTGAGTACCTCTATAGATGAGTGGCGGTGTGTGAGTGTTTATATAGGTGTATGAGTGCATATGATAGTCCTGTACTGAGTGACTAAGTATGACTGACTGTACGGGTGAGTGAGTGGATGTGTGTGTAGACCTAAGAATCAGTGAGTGGGTATGTAGTTTTTGGTGTTGGAGTGTCTATGGTTTTGAGAATGGCAGTCTGTAATTTAGAGTGGGTGTATCAAAAGTTATATTAGGGTGTGAGAAGATGCATGAAATTATCACATGGATGATGTCATCAGTGATGTCATTTGAGATGTCATCAGTGATGTCATCAGTGATGTCACTGACCATGTCATGAGTGATGTAATATGTGACGTCATCAGCAGTGCATTGCGTGGGCGCGAGTTATAGTTAGCTGAACTAACTATAACGGGGGAATTTCTATGGTTTTGTACGAGTGAAATGTCCAACTAACTATAACTGTCCCTAAAACCTATGGTTTTTTCAGTGAATTTCAAATGTTTTTAAATGCTAATTTCTAACTATAACGTGTCTGAAACCTATGGTTTTTTCAGTGAATTTCAAAGGTTTTTTAAATGCTAATTTCTAACTATAACGTGCCTGAAACCTATGATTTTTTAAGTGAATTTCAAAGGTTTTTTTAAATGCTATTTTCTAATTATGCCTACAGAGGTAGGACATATGAAGAAAGAAGAAAAACGCACAGAAAGAAGCAAAAGATGTGCAGAAAGAACCAACAGAGGAGCAGAAAGAGGCCTTGTTGCAAAATCATCCTGTGCCCACAACTTTTTCTGACGGGTACTGGTGGTAACTGACTCTGACTAACCAGAGCCAGTGCTATGCTAAAAGACACTTAGAATACAGTGAAAACACCTACATACAATAGGGAACACTATGCGTTAGGGTACCCCTGTGATTAGCATGACCTCCTCTGCAAGTCCCTAGTACATAATAGGGCAGGGGGATTAAAACTACCTCTTAAAACGCGCTACAGGGCGCATTTTAAGTTGCGGGATTAAGTCCCCTTGAATCCTGAGGGTCCCTGGGGCCCAACTAGCCCACTAGGTACTTCCAGTAAGCACCACAGGCCTGCGTTGGAACGCCTGTAACAAATTATGCAGTTGTGTTTAGGTAGTGAAGAGGGTCGTGTGGGGGTAGTGTTTTAGGGTTTAGGGTAGTGCAGTGGTGTTTGTGTAGTGTAGGGGGTCATGCTGGGGGTAGATTTAGGGTTTAGGGTAGTGCAGTGGTGTTTGGGTAGTGTAGGGAGTCGTGCTGGGGGAGTGTTTTAGGGTTTAGGGTAGTGCAGTGGTGTTTGGGTAGTGTAGGGGGTCGTGCTGGGGGTAGTGTTTTAGGGTTTAGGGTAGTGCAGTGGTGTTTGGGTAGTGTAGGGGGTCGTGCTGGGGGTAGTGATTTAGGGTAGTGCAGTGGTGTTTGGGTAGTGTAGGGGTACTGCTGGGGGTAGTGTTTTAGGGTTTAGGTTAGTGCAGTGGTGTTTGGGTAGTGTAGGGGTACTGCTGGGGGTAGTGTTTTAGGGTTTAGGGTAGTGCAGTGGTGTTTGTGTAGTGTAGGGGTAGTGTTTTAGGGTTTAGGGTAGTGCAGTGGTGTTTGTGTAGTGTAGGAGGTCGTGCTTTAGGGTTTAGGGTAGTGCAGTGGTCTTTGGGTAGTGTAGGGAGTCGTGCGGGGGTAGTGTTTTAGGGTTTAGGGTAGTGTAGGGGGTCATGCGGGGGTAGTGTTTTAGGGATTAGGGTAGTGCATTGGTGTTTGGGTAGTGTAGAGGGTCATGCGGGGGGTAGTGTTTTAGGGTTTAGGGCAGTGCAGTGGTGTTTGGGTAGTGTAGGGGGTCGTGCTGGGGGAGTGTTTTAGGGTTTAGGGCAGTGCAGTGGTGTTCGGGCAGTGTAGGGGGTCGTGCTGGGGGAGTGTTTTAGGGTTTAGGGCAGTGCAGTGGTGTTCGGGTAGTGTAGGGGGTTGTGCTGGGGGAGTGTTTGAGGGTTTAGGGCAGTGCAGTCGTGTTCGGGTAGTGTAGGGGGTTGTGCTGGGGGTAGTATTTTAGGGTTTAGGGTAGTGCAGTGGTGTTCGGGTAGTGTAGGGGGTCGTGCTGGGGGTAGTGTTCTAGGGTTTAGGGCAGTGCAGTGGTGTTTGGGCAGTGTAGGGGGTAATGCTGGGGGTGGTGTTTTAGGGTTTAGGGCAGTGCAGTGGTGTTTGGGCAGTGTAGGGGGTCGTGCTGGGGGTGGTGTTTCAGGGTTTAGGGCAGTGCAGTGGTGTTCGGGCAGTTTAGGGGTCGTGCTGGGGGTGGTGTTTCAGGGTTTGGGGCAGTGCAGTGGTGTTCGAGCAGTAAAGGGGGTCGTGCTGGGGGTGGTGTTTCAGGGTTTAGGGCAGTGCAGTGGTGTTCGGGCAGTGTAGGGGCGGTGCAGGGGGTGGTGTTTCAGGGTTTAGGGCAGTGCAGTGGTGTTCGGGCAGTGTAGGGGGTGCTGCAGGGGGTGGTGTTTCAGGGTTTAGGGCAGTGCAGTGGTGTTTGGGCAGTGTAGGGGGTCATGCAGGGGGTGGTGTTTCAGGGTTTAGGGCAGTGCAGTGGTGTTCGGGCAGTGTAGGGGGTCGTGCTGGGGCTGGTGTTTCAGGGTTTAGGGCAGTACAGTGGTGTTCGGGCAGTGTAGGGGGTCGTGCTGGGGCTGGTGTTTCAGGGTTTAGGGCAGTGCAGTGGTGTTCGGGCAGTGTAGGGGGTCGTGCTGGGGCTGGTGTTTCAGGGTTTAGGGCAGTGCAGTGGTGTTTGGGCAGTGTAGGTGGTCGTGCTGGGGCTGGTGTTTCAGGGTTTAGGGCAGTGCAGTGGTGTTCGGGCAGTGTAGGGGGTCAGTGCTGGGGCTGGTGTTTCAGGGTTTAGGGCAGTGCAGTGGTGTTCGGGCAGTGTAGGGGGTCTTGCTGGGGCTGGTGTTTCAGAGTCTAGGGCAGTGCAGTGGTGTTCGGGCAGTGTAGGGGGTCTTGCTGGGGCTGGTGTTTCAGGGTTTAGGGAGGTGCAGTGGTGTTCGGGCAGTGTAGGGGGTCGTGCTGGGGTGGTGTTTCAGGGTTTAGGGCAGTGCAGTGGTGTTTGGGCAGTGTAGGGGGTCATGCTGGGGCTAGTGTTTCAGGATTTAGGGCAGAGCAATGCTGTTCGGGCAGTGTAGGGGGTTTTGCTGGAGGTGGTGTTTCAGGGTTTAGGGCAGTGCAGTGGTGTTCGGTGCAGTGGTAGGGGTGGTGTTTCAGGGTTTAGGGAAGTGGTGTTCAGGCAGTGTAGGGGGTCTTGCTGGGGTTGATGTTTCAGGGTTTAGGGCAGTGCAGTGGTGTTCGGGCAGTGTAGGGGGTCGTGCTGGGGGTGGTGTTTCAGGGTTTAGGGCAGTGCAGTGGTGTTCCGGCAGTGTAGGAGGTCGTGCAGGGGGTGGTGTTTCAGGGTTTAGGGCAGTGCAGTGGTGTTCGGGCAGTGTAGGGATCGTGCTTGGTGTGATGTTTCAGGGTTTAGGGCAGTGCAGTGGTGTTCGGGCAGTGTAGGGTGTCGTGCTGAGGGGTGGTGTTTCAGGGTTTAGGGCAGTGCAGTGGTGTTCGGGCAGTGTAGGGGGTCGTGCAGGGGGTGGTGTTTCAGGGTTTAGGGCAGTGCAGTGGTGTTTGGGCAGTGTAGGGGGTCGTGCAGGGGGTGGTGTTTCAGGGTTTAGGGCAGTGCAGTGGTGTTCGGCCAGTGTAGGTGGTCTTGCTGGGGGTGGTGTTTCAGGCTTAGGGTAGTGCAGTGGTGTTCGGGCAGTGTAGGGGGTCTTGCTGGGGGTGGTGTTTCAGGGTTTAGGGCAGTGCAGTGGTGTTCGGGCAGTGTAGGGGGTCGTGCTGGGGGTGGTGTTTCAGGGTTCAGTGCAGTGGTGTTTGGGCAGTGTAGGGGGTCGTGCTGGGGCTGGTGTTTGAGGGTTTAGGGTAGTGCAGTGGTGTTCGGGCAGTGTAGGGGGTCGTGCTGGGGCTGGTGTTTCAGGGTTTAGGGCAGTGCAGTGGTTTTCGGGCAGTGTAGGCGGTCGTGCTGGGGCTGGTGTTTCAGGGTTTAGGGCAGTGCAGTGGTGTTCGGGCAGTGTAGGGGTTCGTGCTGGGGGTGGTGTTTCAGGGTTTAGGGCAGTGCAGTGGTGTTCGGGCAGTGTAGGGGGTCGTGCTGGGGATGGTGTTTCAGGGTTTAGGGCAGTGCAGTGGTGTTCGGGCAGTGTAGGGGGTCGTGCTAGGGGTGGTGTTTCAGGGTTTAGGGCAGTGCAGTGGTGTTCGGGCAGTGTAGGGGGTCGTGCAGGGGATGGTGTTTCAGGGTTTAGGGCAGTGCAGTGGTGTTCGGGCAGTGTAGGGGGTCGTGCTGGGGCTGGTGTTTCAGGGTTTAGGGCAGTGCAGTGGTGTTCGGGCAGTGTAGGGGTCTTGCTGGGGGTGGTGTTTCAGGGTTTAGGGCAGTGCAGTGGTGTTCGGGCAGTGTAGGGAGTCGTGCTGGGGGTGGTGTTTCAGGGTTTAGGGCAGTGCAGTGGTGTTCGGGCAGTGTAGGGGGTCGCTGCAGGGGCTGGTGTTTCAGGGTTTAGGGCAGTGCAGTGGTGTTCGGGCAGTGTAGGGGGTCATGCTGGGGCTGGTGTTTCAGGGTTTAGGGCAGTGCAGTGGTGTTCGGGCAGTGTAGGGGGTCGTGCTGGGGCTGGTGTTTCAGGGTTTAGGGCAGTGCAGTGGTGTTCGGGCAGTGTAGGGGGTCGTGCTGGGGCTGGTGTTTCAGGGTTTAGGGCAGTGCAGTGGTGTTCGGGCAGTGTAGGGGGTCGTGCTGGGGCTGGTGTTTCAGGGTTTAGGGCAGTGCAGTGGTGTTCGGGCAGTGTAGGTGGTCGTGCTGGGGCTGGTGTTTCAGGGTTTAGGGCAGTGCAGTGGTGTTCGGGCAGTGTAGGGGGTCATGCTGGGGCTGGTGTTTCAGGGTTTAGGGCAGTGCAGTGGTGTTCGGGCAGTGTAGGGGGTCTTGCTGGGGCTGGTGTTTCAGAGTCTAGGGCAGTGCAGTGGTGTTCGGGCAGTGTAGGGGGTCTTGCTGGGGCTGGTGTTTCAGGGTTTAGGGCAGTGCAGTGGTGTTCGGGCAGTGTAGGGGGTCGTGCTGGGGGTGGTGTTTCAGGGTTTAGGGCAGTGCAGTGGTGTTTGGGCAGTGTAGGGGGTCATGCTGGGGCTAGTGTTTCAGGATTTAGGGCAGAGCAATGGTGTTCAGGCAGTGTAGGGGGTTTTGCTGGAGGTGGTGTTTCAGGGTTTAGGGCAGTGCAGTGGTGTTCGGTGCAGTGTAGGGGGTGGTGTTTCAGGGTTTAGGGACAGTGGTGTTCAGGCAGTGTAGGGGTCTTGCTGGGGTTGATGTTTCAGGGTTTAGGGCAGTGCAGTGGTGTTCGGGCAGTGTAGGGGGTCGTGCTGGGGGTGGTGTTTCAGGGTTTAGGGCAGTGCAGTGGTGTTCCGGCAGTGTAGGAGGTCGTGCAGGGGGTGGTGTTTCAGGGTTTAGGGCAGTGCAGTGGTGTTCGGGCAGTGTAGGGGTCGTGCTGGGGGTGGTGTTTCAGGGTTTAGGGCAGTGCAGTGGTGTTCGGGCAGTGTAGGGTGTCGTGCTGAGGGGTGGTGTTTCAGGGTTTAGGGCAGTGCAGTGGTGTTCGGGCAGTGTAGGGGGTCGTGCAGGGGGTGGTGTTTCAGGGTTTAGGGCAGTGCAGTGGTGTTTGGGCAGTGTAGGGGGTCGTGCAGGGGGTGGTGTTTCAGGGTTTAGGGCAGTGCAGTGGTGTTCGGCCAGTGTAGGTGGTCTTGCTGGGGGTGGTGTTTCAGGCTTTAGTGCAGTGGTGTTCGGGCAGTGTAGGGGGTCTTGCTGGGGGTGGTGTTTCAGGGTTTAGGGCAGTGCAGTGGTGTTCGGGCAGTGTAGGGGGTCGTGCTGGGGGTGGTGTTTCAGGGTTTAGGGCAGTGCAGTGGTGTTCGGGCAGTGTAGGGGTCGTGCTGGGGCTGGTGTTTCAGGGTTTAGGGTAGTGCAGTGGTGTTCGGGCAGTGTAGGGGGTCGTGCTGGGGCTGGTGTTTCAGGGTTTAGGGCAGTGCAGTGGTGTTCGGGCAGTGTAGGGGGTCGTGCTGGGGCTGGTGTTTCAGGGTTTAGGGCAGTGCAGTGGTGTTCGGGCAGTGTAGGGGGTCGTGCTGGGGGTGGTGTTTCAGGGTTTAGGGCAGTGCAGTGGTGTTCGGGCAGTGTAGGGGGTCGTGCTGGGGGTGGTGTTTCAGGGTTTAGGGCAGTGCAGTGGTGTTCGGGCAGTGTAGGGGGTCGTGCTGGGGGTGGTGTTTCAGGGTTTAGGGCAGTGCAGTGGTGTTCGGGCAGTGTAGGGGGTCGTGCAGGGGATGGTGTTTCAGGGTTTAGGGCAGTGCAGTGGTGTTCGGGCAGTGTAGGGGTCGTGCTGGGGCTGGTGTTTCAGGGTTTAGGGCAGTGCAGTGGTGTTCGGGCAGTGTAGGGGGTCTTGCTGGGGGTGGTGTTTCAGGGTTTAGGGCAGTGGTGTTCGGGCAGTGTAGGGGGTCTTGCTGGGGGTGGTGTTTCAGGGTTTAGGGCAGTGCAGTGGTGTTCGGGCAGTGTAGGGGTCTTGCTGGGGGTAGTGTTTCAGGGTTTAGGGCAGTGCAGTGGTGTTCGTGCAGTGTAGGGGGTCGTGCTGGGGATGGTGTTTCAGGGTTTAGGGCAGTGCAGTAGTGTTCGGGCAGTGTAGGGGGTCGTGCAGGGGGTGGTGTTTCAGGGTTTAGGGCAGTGCAGTGGTGTTCGGGCAGTGTAGGGGGTCGTGCTGGGGGTGGTGTTTCAGGGTTTAGGGCAGTGCAGTGGTGTTCGGGCAGTGTAGGGGGTCGTGCTGGGGGTGGTGTTTCAGGGTTTAGGGCAGTGGTGTTCGGGCAGTGTAGGGGGTCTTGCTGGGGGTGATGTTTCAGGGTTTAGGGCAGTGCAGTGGTGTTCGGGCAGTGTAGGAGGTCTTGCTGGGGGTAGTGTTTCAGGGTTTAGGGCAGTGCAGTGGTGTTCGGGCAGTGTAGGGGTCATGCTGGGGGTGGTGTTTCAGGGTTTAGGGCAGTGCAGTGGTGTTCGGGCAGTGTAGGGGGTCGTGCTGGGGGTGGTGTTTCAGGGTTTAGGGCAGTGCAGTGGTGTTCGGGCAGTGTAGGGGGTCGTGCTAGGGTATGTGTTTCAGGGTTTAGGGCAGTGCAGTGGTGTTCGGGCAGTGTAGGGGTCGTGCAGGGGCTGGTGTTTCAGGGTTTAGGGCAGTGCAGTGGTGTTTGGGCAGTGTAGGGGGTCGTGCTGGGGGTAGTGTTTTAGGGTTTAGGGTAGTGCAGTGGTGCTTGTGTAGTGTAGGGGGTCGTGCTGGGGGTCGTGTTTTAGGGTTTAGGGTAGTGCAGTGGTGTTTGGGTAGTGTAGGGGGTCGTGCTGGGGGTAGTGTTTTAGGGTTTAAGGTAGTGCAGTGGTGTTTGTGTAGTGTAGGGGGTCGTGCTGGGGGTAGTGTTTTAGGGTTTAGGGTAGTGCAGTGGTGCTTGTGTAGTGTAGGGGGTCGTGCTGGGGGTAGTGTTTTAGGGTTTAGGGTAGTGCAGTGGTGTTTGTGTAGTGTAGGGGTCATGTTTTAGGGTAGTGCAGTGGTGTTTGGGTAGTGTAGGGGGTCGTGCTGGGGGTAGTGTTTTAGGATTTAGGTTAGTGCAGTGGTGTTGGGGTAGTGTTTTAGGGTTTAGGGTAGTGCAGTGGTGTTTGTGTAGTGTAGGGGGTCATGCTGGGGGTAGTGTTTTAGGGTTTAGGATAGTGCAGTGGTGCTTGTGTAGTGTAGGGGTCGTGCTGGGGTAGTGTTTTAGGGTTTAGGGTAGTGCAGTGGTGTTTTTGTAGTGTAGGGGGTCATGTTTTAAGATGCAACGCTCCAATACCTGACCAGTCTGCACTACATAAAACTGCAAAAAACTAAAAATAAAAAGTGTTTTGCACACTTTTGTCATTGGGCTATATGTGGGCTACATCTGGGTAATATTTGTGCTACATTTGGGCTCTTTTTCACTGGTGGCCATCTTGGAAGACTTCTTTGTTATGAAGTTTCCTAATTTCCTCATTTACTGCAGTCTCCTCAGTAGGAAATGCTTTCAGTTTTTTACTTTGATTCCATCAAGAAGGCATTCAGATGTGTCACACATTTGCCATAAATTCAGAATGTTATTACTCTAGTTGTTCATTAGATCACTGTAGTAAAGCTACTGCTCACCAAGGAGTTAACTGGAAGTCTACTGCTGGTATTGAAAGTGATTGTTTCAGTCTGCATGTCAGAATTTTCTAATGAAATAGAAGAGGATTTGAGATCTCACTTAAAACATGCACTAAATTTTCTTTTGCAGCACTAACCATAATTTCTATGGCAAAATGAACCCCCTCATTTTGTTCCTTTTTAAATTAAATGTTTTAAGTGTTACCAGTTTATTCCAATCAAGATGGCTTCAGGTGTGCCATACTTTTGTCATAAGTAAGGCTGTTAGCACTCTAGTTGTTCTTTAGAACACTCTGGGAAGCTGCAGTAGAACACAAAGGCATCAACTGACAGGCTGCTCCTGTTGAAATATAACAGGAAGATATTTGAGATCACACTTGAAACATGTCCTAATTTTTCTTTCTACAGCACTAACCATAATTTCTATGACAAAATGAACCCCATCATTTTGTTCCTTTTTAAATTAAATGTTTTAAGTGTTACCAGTTTATTCCAATCAAGATGGCTTCAGGTGTGCCATACTTTTGTCATAAGTAAGACTGTTAGCGCTCTAGTTGTTCTTTAGAACACTCTGGGAAGCTGCAGTAGAACACAAAGGCATCAACTGACAGGCTGCTCCTGTTGAAATATAACAGGAAGATATTTGAGATCACACTTGAAACATGTCCTAATTTTTCTTTCCAGAGCACTAACCATAATTTCTATGACAAGATGAACCCCATCATTTTGTTCCTTTTTAAATTAAATGTTTTAAGTGTTACCAGTTTATTCCAATCAAGATGGCTTCAGGTGTGCCATACTTTTGTCATAAGTAAGGCTGTTAGCACTCTAGTTGTTCTTTAGAACACTCTGGGAAGCTGCAGTAGAACACAAAGGAATCAACTGACAGTCTCTGCCCTTGTTGGATGTACATGTTTTACTGAGAATGTCAGACTTCATTCTCACATGACTGAGAAAGATAATGTGAATTTACAGAAAATATGCTCTCATTTTAGCTTCTGGAGCACCTTCCAAAACTGTATGGGACAAGCATGTGAAAATAGTTTTCTCTCAAACATGATTCATGATATCCCAGCAGAAGGTTTTTCACAGGGTAAAATCACCTTAGAACACACCACAATTCCTGAAATTAGTATGGTACCATCAACAAATGAATTCTAATGTAACTAAAGTCTGTTATCACCCTTTATAGTTCTCCTTTTGGTAACCCTCAAAATCTTCGATTCACTACAATGCATTTCAATGGGGTACTATCATTTATATTGGTCCCAAGATGGCTGCCAGCAATTCCAGGATGAAGTGCTGACAGCCAATCAGATCTCACGATGACATGTGTGGTTAGGCTCCGCCCAGATATATATGTGTTTTTACTTTTGATTTTCTCAGCAACTACTGAACGGATTTACACCATTTAACAAAAGGGTTCTTTCTGAACCAAGAACTACCTCTTTGCCAAATTTGGTGTAATTCCGTTCAGCAGTTCGGGCTGTAGCCGTGTCTAAAGTTTCCTATGGGAAAATGAATGGGGAAAACACGTTTTGGGACCCCCCTTTTTTCTCGGCCCCCGCTTGACGAATCACCCTGAGACTTTCAGGGTCAGAGCGGACCGGAGCGGGCCATAAGTTTGAGTTATTTCAAATAGAATGTCGCGGATTTCCTATGGAAAATAGGTCCTAACTATAACTATCTACTGGCGACCGCCAGTAGATAATATACACATATATACATATACACATATCTACTGGCGGTCGCCAGTAGATAGTTAGGACCTATTTTCCATAGGAAATCCGCAACATTCTATTTGAAATAACTTTGGCGCCGGTTGACGAATCTTCGCGAAATTTTCAAAACTCGTGGCGCGCTCCGGTCCGCTCCTATCCTGAAAGTCTCGGGGTGATTCGTCAAGTGGGGGCTGAGAAAAAAGGGGGTCCCAAAACATGTTTTCCCCATGCAATTTTCCATAGGAACCTTTCATCGCAGCTACAGCCCGAACTGCTGAACGGAATTACACCAAATTTGGCAAAAAGGTAGCCCTTGGTTCAGAGTCGTGCCTTTTGCTTAAATGGTGTAAATCCGTTCAGTAGTTTCTGAGAAATTTGAAAAAGAAAACACATATATATCTGGGCGGAGCCTAACCACACATGTCATCGTGAGATCTGATTGGCTGTCAGCACTTCATCCTCGAATTGCTGGCAGCCATCTTGGGACCAATATAAATGATAGTACCCCATTGAAATGCATTGTAGTGAATCGAAGATTTTGAGGGTTACCAAAAGGAGAACTATAAAGGGTGATAACAGACTTTAGTTACATTAGAATTCATTTGTTGATGGTACCATACTAATTTCAGGAATTGTGGTGTGTTCTAAGGTGATTTTACCCTGTGAAAAACCTTCTGCTGGGATATCATGAATCATGTTTGAGAGAAAACTATTTTCACATGCTTGTCCCATACAGTTTTGGAAGGTGCTCCAGAAGCTAAAATGAGAGCATATTTTCTGTAAATTCACATTATCTTTCTCAGTCATGTGAGAATGAAGTCTGACATTCTCAGTAAAACATGTACATCCAACAAGGGCAGAGACTGTCAGTTGATTCCTTTGTGTTCTACTGCAGCTTCCCAGAGTGTTCTAAAGAACAACTAGAGTGCTAACAGCCTTACTTATGACAAAAGTATGGCACACCTGAAGCCATCTTGATTGGAATAAACTGGTAACACTTAAAACATTTAATTTAAAAAGGAACAAAATGATGGGGTTCATTTTGTCATAGAAATTATGGTTAGTGCTGTAGAAAGAAAAATTAGGACATGTTTCAAGTGTGATCTCAAATATCTTCCTGTTATATTTCAACAGGAGCAGCCTGTCAGTTGATGCCTTTGTGTTCTACTGCAGCTTCCCAGAGTGTTCTAAAGAACAACTAGAGCGCTAACAGTCTTACTTATGACAAAATTATGGCACACCTGAAGCCATCTTGATTGGAATAAACTGGTAACTCTTAAAACATTTAATTTAAAAAGGAACAAAATGAGGGGGTTCATTTTGTCATAGAAATTATGGTTAGTGCTGTAGAAAGAAAAATTAGGACATGTTTTAAGTGAGATCTCAAATATCTTCCTGTTATATTTCAACAGGAGCAGCCTGTCAGTTGATGCCTTTGTGTTCTACTGCAGCTTCCCAGAGTGTTCTAAAGAACAACTAGAGCGCTAACAGTCTTACTTATGACAAAATTATGGCACACCTGAAGCCTTCTTGATTGGAATAAACTGGTAACTCTTAAAACATTTAATTTAAAAAGGAACAAAATGAGGGGGTTCATTTTGTCATAGAAATTATGGTTAGTGCTGTAGAAAGAAAAATTAGGACATGTTTTAAGTGAGATCTCAAATATCTTCCTGTTATATTTCAACAGGAGCAGCCTGTCAGTTGATGCCTTTGTGTTCTACTGCAGCTTCCCAGAGTGTTCTAAAGAACAACTAGAGCGCTAACAGTCTTACTTATGACAAAAGTATGGCACACCTGAAGCCATCTTGATTGGAATAAACTGGTAACACTTAAAACATTTAATTTAAAAAGGAACAAAATGAGGGGGTTCATTTTGCCATAGAAATTATGGTTAGTGCTGCAGAAAGAAAATTTAGGGCATGTTTTAAGTGAGATCTCAAATCCTCTTCTATTTCATTAGAAAATTCTGACATGCAGACTGAAACAATCATTTTCAATACCAGCAGTAGACTTCCAGTTAACTCCCTGGTGAGCAGTAGCTTTACTACAGTGATCTAATGAACAACTAGAGTGCTAACATTCTGAATTTATGGCAAATGTGTGACACATCTGAATGCCTTCTTGATGGAATCAAAGTAAAAAACTGAAAGCATTTCCTACTGAGGAGACTGCAGTAAATGACGAAATTAGGAAACTTTATAACAAATAAGTCTCCCAAGATGGCCACCAGAGAAAAAAGAGCCCAAATGTAGCACAAATATCACCCAGATGTAGCCCACATATAGCCCAATGACAGAAGTGTGCAAAACACTTTTTATTTTTAGTTTTTCTGCAGTTTTATATAGTGCAAACTGGTCAGGTATTGGAGCATTACATCTTACTTGGACCCCTTATTGCGTATTTTGCACGAAGCACATGAGATTGATCTTGCGAAACATTGAACTTTACGATTCTGTTAACCTGAAGTTGCTCTGAACCGGGCTTTGTAACACCCGTTTTTACCTACTGGTTTTAATTAATTCTCACTGTATTGTATTAGGAAAGAGGATTTACTGTTTTTATGTACACTTTTATGATCTATGTTTCTAAATCAGATCAAATAAAGTTTAATGAATTCTATGGCAGGACGGAGGCGAGGATTATGCATATCTATCCTCACTTTATTTGCATAGCAGTTCAAAGAAAACGTAACACAACAATCATTAAACAAAAGACTACACAACCCATGAACCATTAGGGGGTAGTCTCCAAGGCAACTATAGTCCAATCATATCACAGTCCATCGTATATAATATCGTGACGTCCCTTCCGCTTCCTCTTCTTCACTGCTCGTCAGTTAAGTGCATTCCTTACATTCTTGGCTTAATCTGACGTTGTTGCTGTTTGTATAGCGGTTTCTTGTGCACGTTATTAGCATTATTGCCTTGGTATTGTTTCATATTCCCTGCGCAGCAGGCTCTTGCCTGAGCGCGTTCTCCCCTCGCAGTTTCTCCCGCTGTGTGCTCTGCGCGCGGTGAGATCCTGTCAGGCGCGTCTGGTCCGAGCGAGGCAGCTCCGTCGAGCGCTCCCGCTGGTCTTTACGCGCGTTTGGGAATCCGGTCACTCCTTTAGTGTCCGCTTGATTCCCGACCAACCCTCGCCTAATTTTGACACCGCTACGCGGTGATTTCCCCACACGGCCACGTTAGTGACCAGCGCCACCTGGTGGTGGTAATTGGTATTGCGCCTCAGTCTATTCTTATAACAGCTTTGGGGAAAGCCCAGCTGTTGGAGCACCGGCGAGGGGGCTGTCTTAAGGATTTTAAGGGCATTTGTTCTGTGCTCACACCCTCTGCTATCATGTCTTCTCCAGAAGACCATTTTTACTCCTCCTACCAGGAAGTGGAGGAGGAATGGCCCCCAACTTCTCCCTCCAGCAGTGGACCAAGCCCTCTCTCTGGCTATTTCTAGGGCGCTGGCTCCTCTTAGGGATCAGGTTGATAAGCTGGCGAAAAGCATCCCTGGGGTGTTCAGTGACCCAGATCTGGTGGTGGCGGGTCCAAGTAGCTCCCAGATTGGGAATAAAAGGGCCGTTAAGCATAACGCGGGGCACTTGGAAGGATTTGATAAACTTACGGAGACCTTCCTCAAGAGTGCGCGAACGCTAAAACATGCACCCTGCCGGGAGGAGGAGGGGCCCGGAGAAAATTGCGACACTGTCACCACTATTGTAGACCCCGACGGCGGATTTCCCTTAGAGGGAGAGGGTGTATCGGAGGACGATTTCTCCTCCGATGAGGATAAGGACTCGGGGCGTCCCTGGCGTCCAGAGTCCCACTCCTCTCAGTCCCCGGTTGGGGACGGGGTCCACTCGGACATGTTCGAGCCTACCCAAATTTACCATCCTAGGTCGGCAGAGTGGACACCTGATGCCAAAGTGGCAGAGTATGTGGTGGGGAAAATCCATCAACCCCTTGAAAGGGAGGTCAGGAATAGGATGAGGGGAGAATGCCCCAGGCCCTCACTGAAGGGGAAGGTGGCACACACGCCTGAAATTGATGAGAAACTATGTACCTTTTTCTCCAAGTATATGAGGGATCCCAAGAAAGGAATTGATAGGTCTTGGACGTGGTAGGGCCCTTGACCCAAATTATTCAATTGACGGAGCGTCCCAAAGAGTCAGGATCCCCTTTGTCCACAGATATTCTGGCTGGTTGGGCGCACTACCCTAAACCCTAAAACAATACCCCCTCCACTACCCAAACACCACTGCACTACCCTAAACCCTAAAACACTACCCCCAGCACCACACCCTACACTACCCAAACATAACTGCACTACCCTAAACCCTAAAACACTACCACCAGCACGACTCCCTACACTACCCAAACACCACTGCACTACCCTAAACCCTATAACACTACCCCCAGCACGACTCCCTACACTACCCAAACACCACTGCACTAAACCCTAAATATACCCCCAGCATGACCTCCCACACTACACAAACACCACTGCACTACCCTAAACCCTAATACACTACCCCCAGCACAACCCCCTACACTACCCAAACACCACTGCACTACCCTAAACCCTAAAACACTAACCCCAGCATGACCCCCTACACTACCCAAACACCACTGCACTACCCTAAACCCTAGAAAAGAAACGCCCACCCCATGCCCAATCCCCTTACCTCTCACTCCTCATGGTTCCTCTCTCCTCGTGGTTCCTGCTTCACGTCATCTCTGAGGGGCGGTGCACGTCGTTGTGAGGAAACGGAACAGCCTCTGTTTCCTTACAACGACATGGATCGTCTACATGTTTTTAGAACGCATGGTCATTTACCATACATACCTTTACAACAAAATTCGTTGTAAAGGCATGCTTGGTAAATGACCATGCGTTCTAAAAAAATGCGTAGTAATGACTTTGTGATGTACAACGCATGCGTGGTAATGCATGCGTTGTAATGGTATCGCAAAGTAAAAAAGTCGTTGTAACGGCTGTTTACTGATCGAAGCTGGCCCCTGTTCTTCAGTGAGACGTTTATTTGATTAATTAGGAGGAAGGAATGTGGTTTTGTTACCGAAAAGTGCATTCCCGGCTGTTGTATTGTGAAAGTGTCCGCGTGGCCTGGTTTCACTTCCGGTGAGAGAGTGGACGAGTCTGTTTGGATCTAAAGGAGTTCTGTTGTTGGACGGGGCCGGCGCGACATGTCATCAAAAAACATAGCTAATGGAAAGCGTCCTCCCTGAAGTGTGGAGCAGTGCCCTGAGAGGTCAACGAGTGTGCGTCCCACTGCAGTATGACCGTACCGCGTGGCCCATGTGCCGCCTCCAGGGTACGGGAGGCAGAAGCGGCATCGCAGGTCCTCTTGAAGACCGTTATAGCACTAATTCTACATTTTGGTACTAGGGCATTTTAACTTCGTTGTTCCTGCCAGATACAAAGAGAAGATCCTGTGTTATTCGTTACCTTTTTTGTGGGTTGTGGTGCTTGTCACTTCGCTGCCCCGCCGGTGCACACGACTGGGCACCCCACCTTGTGTGCCATCTGCAGGGCCTCTGCCCTCGGATCACTGGTTTCAGTTTCTGGAGTGGCAACATAAACAGTTGCTCCCAAAGGACTAGCCTGAACACTTAGGTGAATATCCCCTGCACCAGCATTCCACGGAAATTCTTTCCTAGCTCTCCCACGTCAACGAGCACGGCTCCGCTCGCGACACCGTATGACGTCATCGGAGCCATAAGAGGACCTCGTCGGCGTGCTGATGTCAGTTCCACCCATTTTTTCCGTGCCACCGAGGCAAACAGGGGACCGAGACATTTTCACATGTATACATAGTATAATAAATATATATATATTCACTGAAAAAACCATAGGTTTCAGGGCGTTATAGTTAGTTGGACATTTCACTCGTACAAAACCATAGAAATTCCCCCGTTATAGTTAGTTCAGCTAACTATAACTCGCGCGCCCGCAGTGCACTGCTGATGACGTCACATATTACATCACTCATGACATGGTCAGTGACATCACTCATGACATCACTGATGACATCTCAAATGACATCACTGATGACATCAGTGAATTTCTAAGGTTTTTTAAATGCTAATTTCTAACTATAACGTGCCTGAAACCTATGGTTTTTTCAGTGAATATATATATATATATTTATTTTTTTATTACCCATTGGCAGTCGCCAGTGGGTAGTTATAGTGAGGACCATGTTTCCATAAGGAATGGAGGTTTTGGTTTGCTAATACCATGGCGCTGTTTGATGAATCTTCATGAAACTCTCCAAAAAAGTCTCATCCACCACAGCAACTTCCTGTAAAGTTTCGGGGTGATTCGTCAAGCGGGAGCCTATGAAATTTCCCATAGGAAAAGTGAACAGTGATTCAGAAAAAACAGCTGAACGGAATTACACCAAATTAGGCAGAAGGCTAGCTCTATACCCAGAAAGTGTACTGTTTGTGATTTGGTGTAAATCCCTACAGTAGTTTTTGAGAAATTAAGGTGAAAATGTATAGATCTGGGTGTAGCCAAGTGATTTGATTGACATGCAGCAACTTGTTTTGATAATATCTTTGGCGGTGTTTGATGAATCTTCACCAAACTTACCAAAACAAGTTGGTCCACTTCAGCTCCTTCCTGGTACTTTTTGGGGTCATCCATTAAGGAGGGGCCAAGAAAAAGGTGGGTGTCCCAGAGTCGAATTTCCCCACACAATTTCTGTAGGGAATTTTAGACAGCGCTATGGTCAAAACTGCTGAATGAACTTACACCAAAGTTAGCAGAAACTTAGATCTCTACCTAGAAAGCGTCCTTGTTGTGACTTGTTGTAAATCTGTTTAGTAGTGTTTGAGAAACTAAAATTCAAAATGTATATTTATCTGGATGGTTGGGTAGGTAACAGTTTCGAGAGATTCCTGCTGGCAGAAATCTTCAACTAATGGAGCAATCTGATTGGCTATGAGGGCCTTTTTTCCTATTGGTCATCTCAGTCATGCAGGAGTGAGAGGCTCCTGTGAATCTCGCCAGTGCACTTGCTCTGATTCGTTGGTGGCAATACAAACAGAAATGTTGTGGCCACCATTACAGGACTCAGGAACTCGGTGCCCGTGTTCTAAAAATTAAGGTGTAATGGGGTAGGGTAGGGATCCCCTGATCCCCTAACCCTTGTGGGGAACATCCATAAGGGACCCCTTATGGGGTCAACTTTAATTTTTTGTTTTTAAGGTGCTAAGATCCCACAGGAGGCTCACATGCTCCTGAGAAAATCTTGTGCAAGAACAGGTGGATGCACTGGCTCCAGAAAGACTCTCACAAGAGTACCGTGGGATCAGGCAAATAATAAAAAAAAGATAAGGAGGTTGCAGGGCGGGGATTTTGCCGCCTGCAGGGGGTTTGGTGCAGGCAGTGGGTTGGCCACTCATCGGGGGTTGAGTGCAAGCCAGGCCCTGTGGCCAACTCCATGCTGTGCATGGGCTAATGCCGTGGGTGGCAGAGGGTTGGCATAGTTATGTATGGTAATAAAATCTTAATTTATGTTAACAGAAAATGTAGACATTAACATTAACATTATGGTAATAATATCTTAGATTACATTAAAGAAAACCTCAGACATTCACTGAAAAAACAATGGTTAAGGTGACATTATAGTTAGGGGAAAATGCCAGTCAAAACATAACATTTTAAACTAAACAAAACACTGAAGTTCACCAGTTATAGTTACCTGAAGAAACTGTAACTCATGCCATTGCCATGCACTGTTTATGACCTCAAATATTACATCCCTCATAAAATGATCTATGGCATCATTGAAGACATCATCCAAGCTTCTTTTGTACACATTCCTCTTTAAACGGAAGAGCTATGAACATAGGTACAAAATAGCTCAGAATAATATGAAGCGTATTCACTGCTATCATACCCTCTTAGGTAAAGCAAGCCTGTGTTATTTGCAACATTGACCCTATACCATACACTTCATGGGTAGCAGAGTTCATGTTGACTATGAGCCACAGATAAAAGGGTAAACTATCCTGCACATGGTGTTAAATATGTATACAGTTGTTCATGGAAAACCAAGTTCCTCCACATACTCAAGCCCTGTTACATAACCAATGCCCTACTACGGACACTCTTTACCTGTATCAAACCCCTGAAAGTCACTGAACCTACATTGAGAGATGAAGTGGATATGAGTAGAAAAGTGTGTACTGTTAATAGTGTTTACTCTATGGAGCGAGTTTACTCTGTACCACACTGTTTGCAGACAGTGCAACTCTCATGAGAAATACACCACAGAGTATTAAAAAGCATCTACTAAGCACAGTGTACACTCTATGCAAAACTTGTCCAGAGAGCGACTATTCACTTAAAATAGCCAAGGTCTGAAGGTACTAAAGATCATACTACCTGCAGCCTTCAAACTGTGGTGAAAACTTTACATATAACCCATATTCTGAAGCAAAACAAGCACATGTATATAGGTTAGCACCTGGTGCACACAGCCTTTTATGTTGAGCAGAAATTGTCATGCTGAGATGATTCTGTCTAATAACTCAAGGCTGCCTACAATACCTAATACGTAGGACATAAAATCTTTGCCCTGCTGGAAACCTTTTCTACAGTACCAAAACACTTGTGTGAAACATAATGAACACAAGTCATCTGTCACCTGCACACAGAGTTACTCTTCAATACAAAGATTTATAACATGCTCAATACTCTACACATCTATGGTGCATTAGGAGCATATGCATTTTGTAAACACTGATACTGATTAGCTGGACACATTATGTACAAAATTAAGTAGGAAAGTAATATGGTAGTTAACCACGACTTTGTAAACTATAAAACAAACTAGCACAGTCATTGGTAATTATATATTACTTTACGTAAAAAAAAACCATAGAAATTCACTGAAAAGAACAAAGGTTACAGGTTGACGTTTTACCCACACAAAACCATAGAAATTTGGCAGTTATAGTTATACTTATCTGAAGAAACTACAACTTGTGGGCTAAAGGTACTTAACAGCATGAGTTATTGTTTCTTTATATAAGTATAACTGCCAAATTTGTATGGTTTTGTGTGGGTAAAACGTCAACCTAACTATAATGTCCCTGTAACCTTTGTTTTTTTCAGTAAATTTCTATGTTTTTTTTAAACATAAAGTAATATATAATTACCATACATTAATATAACCACCACCGCACACGGCCTTCAGCATGGGCAGTCAGGGATGGCCGCAGGGTCTGGCCTGCGGTCAACCCACCCACATGCACTCAACCCCCACGCTGCGCATGGCCTTTGGCCGTTCACGGTGAGGGTATGGTGTGTGAGTGGGTGAGGTTTTGTTTTTTTCCAATTTGGCTTCAGATGGATCCCCACAAGTACTTGCGATCCACAGAGGTCTGCTTTTCTATTGAAAGAACGTTTTTTGGTTTGCTAATAATTTTGGCCTCATTCGATGACTCTTCACAAAACTTTCCAAAGAACAGTTCATCTACCGCAGCCCCTTCCTGGAAAGTTTCAGGGTGATCAGTCAAGCGGGGGATGAGAAAAAAGGAGGGGGTCCCAAAACTCCCAGGCATTTTTCATAGACATCTTTAAGCAGCATAAAATGCTAAATGGAATTATAGCAAATTTGGCAGGAAGCTAGATATTGTCCCGCAGATTGTGCTTTTGTGATTTGGTGTAAATCTGTTTATTAATTTTTCGAGAAATTAAGGGTCAAAACGAATTGAATATCTGAACGGTTGTGTCTGTGAGAGGCTCAAGATACTCTTGCGAGAGCGCCAATTTAAAACGGGAGCATTCTGATTTGCCCATGGAGGTTTTTTTTTTCCTTGGGCCATCTCGCTTCTGCAGAAGTCAGACTCCTGCAGGAGCAAGCACTCTGATTAACTGCCAGCAACGTGAGAAAAATGTTCCTAGCAGCCATTACAGGACTCAGGGACTTAGTTCCCTGTCCTTAAATAAAGTAAAATAGTAGGGCAGAGTAGGAATACCCTGTCCCCTTAGGCCCCATGGGGACACCTAGAGGGACACCCAATGGGGCCAAAAAAGAAAACAAATCAACAAAAAACACTGCGATCCCACAAGACTTTCGGGGGATCAGAAAAAAGAATAGCGGCCAGGATGCAATTATTAACTGTAGGCTCCAGGGAGCCCACCCCCGGGTCTGTGCTCATAAAGAGGAGAGGGGCTGTGTAACTCCCCCTACCCTGGCTCCAGAGACCCAAGGAGCCCACCCACGGGGCCGAAAACATTGTTTATGGGGAGGAGGGACACTGGGCCCCCTCCCCGAGTCATTAGAGGCCACAGGGAGCCAACACCCGGAGCTGAACATATTGTGTATGTGGAGGGAGGACCCCCCCCCAAGCCATCAGTTACTAAGGGGACCTAGTCTAACATCATTTATTGTATGTGGTAGGACACCTTCAAATACATTTCTATGTTCTTGGTATGTTATTGGTATTTCTATTTCTTCGTATGGTGTGTAGGTATTTGGAACTTCAGCTGCAGTGTAATTGTGAAACCGCCAAGTTGTGTTGCCTGCTGCTGGGAATGTAACCCATGAATAGAATATCTCTGTCCTGTATACTTCGTGAGCCTCACCAAGAAGGTAATATCCCCACCTGTAAGTGTGAGACCATGTTGTAGCAGCTTCTGAGTAACCACATGTCTGCAGTTCTCCTCTATGTTTAGTGCCGTGTCTTTAACCATAAGAATATGTGGAATTCAGAGAGGGTATCACAACAGGATAATCCTTTGAAAGGTTCAAGCTTGAACAACTTACAGCCAATACATAGGGGTTACCTACTCAGCTGAGGAGGATGTTCCCTACCACCACAGACATCTGCGGTTAAGAGGTAAGTAGGGGTCTTTGGGTATACAGAAAAGAACCACTCAGGCAATTCATTAAATAAGAACCCAATCTACCAACGTTGGCAGGGTCATGTCGTGCAGCTCCTACTTCCTCAGTAGTAACTGTGCATTTGTTGAACAACATAAACGTGTCAGAATGATTCCATGCACACCCTCAGGATATGTTGGCCTATAGTCCTGCTAGCTCACAGTGCCTCCATAAGTACCCCTATACCTAAGAGGCTATTAAATGGAGTGGACAACCTCAGAACTTGACAACCCTGACTCTCCAAGGAATCGTGGTAATAGATCTAGAACCTTTTCGCTCAGTCACTCGTGCATACCCAGAGAGATACACAAGAAATGCACAAAGGGACATTGCAATATTTATTGAACCATTATGATTCATGTATAAAATATATGCGCTGCAATGATTAATAGAAGCAGATGAAGTGACTAGCAATATGAGAACAGTGAAAAGGATAAACAATTCCACCATTGTGCTAAAGCAGTGTATATATGCTGGCATATAAGTACTGTGTATAGGGTACTCCTACTATGTGCTCCCTAACCTAGGGCCAGATGTAGGTAATTCTGAAATACCGAGTCCTTAATAGCGAATTTTACCGATTCGCTATTAAAAACTCGGTATTTCAGATGTATGTAAAAAATCGGTAAAAATTACCGATTCGGTAATAATTGGTAAAAATTAGCGATTCGGAATGAATCGGTAAAAATTATTACCGATTCCTTAATACCGATTCGGTAATTAGCGAATCGGTAATTAAAAAAATCAGTAATTGTCGAATCAGCCAATCCTGTGCTTCCTCATTACCTCACAACCAGGAAGTGGCCACACCCATGCAGCTGCACTGATCCTGAAGCTGTTTGAGAGGCAGGGAGCACAGCAAACAAGCCAGGAGCAACTCTTCCAACTTTTTGCTGACAACACTGAGCAAATATGGCCAACCAGGAGAGGGAGAAGGAGGCAGCTGAACGCAAGAGAAAACATAAATTCAGTGAGAGGGAGCTGGAGGTCCTTATTGAGGACCACGATAAACTTTTTGGGAAACAGTCTCTGCACGTGCCTGAATCCCAGAAGAGGCAGATATGGCTGGTCATCCAAGAAAAGATCAATGCCATTGGAGTAACCCAGCGCTCCATTGAGGAACTCAAAAAACGCTGGTATGACCTGAGGAAGCGTGCAAAGGAGAGGCTGGCAGAGAGAAAGAAGCAAGCCAACCTGACAGGTGGAGGGAGAAACAAAGCACCTGCACCAACTGCCCTGGATCTCCTGGTCGAGTCCACCCTCCAGCCAGAGAGTGTGAGTGGGATTGGGGATGCAGACAGCTCAGCCAGAGCTGGCAACAAACAAGGTAAGATGCATGCACTGCATGCTGTGCCCCCCACTCCTTAACCCCAATCCCCAATGAGGCATTGTGAATCCCACTCCAGTACATGTTTTACTAAAAACCAGCAATGCATTATGGTAGATGTAGTCAGAAGTAACACATGTCAGAACAGTCAGTCCACTGAACCCAAAGGGATGTGACACACATCAGCAATTAGCAAGCAGAGGACAGTCAGTTTGATTGGCAGGCATGACATTTATTATTACGCAAATGCTGCCAGACAAGTGAGAAAATGTACATTCTGTCTCCACAGGCGAGCCAGCGCGCAGGGCTGCAGAGGGGAGCACAGGAAAGGCACCCAGGAGAGAAAGGACACAGGAGGAGGAGGTCCTGTCGCCTGCAGGGCACACCACCCCACCACCACCACCACCACCACCACCACCACCACCACCACCATCACCACCACCATCACCACCATCACCGAGAGCCAGGAGGCATGCAGTGGCCAGCCTCCAGCAGATGGAGGTGTCTGAGGAGGACAGCATGGGAGGCCAACAGTCCACGGTGGCTGAGGATGCCAACGGTGCAGGCTCACAGTCCCCCACCGAGCGCCCCCACACAGGTGCCAGACGCCGCAGGGCAAGGGCAGCCAGTCCAGCTTCACAGGGCGAGGATCAGAGTGTGTTTGCCGGTCTTGAGGGGAACATGCTCAAGGTGCAGCGCCTGCAAGGCAAAGCGATAAGGTCAGTCCAGCGGCAGATGGTACAAATGAATGGGCACATGCTGCGAATCGAGAAGGGCATCAGTAGCATGAACAATACTGTGGCTGAGGGCATGAGGGACATGTCCGAGGCAGTGAGGCTGCTGTGCAGCAAATTGGATGAGGACCGTTTGGCCAGGCGCAGGGAGAGGCAAAAACTTGACAACTACGCCTCTCCACTGCCACCTCTCTGCTCTGCAGGCGCTCTGTGGCCATGCAGGAGGAGATGGCCCACTGCAGCCGTGACGTGACAAGGGGGCTGGTCACAGTGACCAGTGCACTAGAAGTGCTACAGACAAACCAGGTTGCCACTACAGGTGATGGGGGGGGATAGTGAAGAGGCCACTAGCCGCAGTAGCATCACACCCCCTATAACGGAGTCCAGGAGGCGCAGCGAACGTCACAGCACTGCCACAGGACAGACTGCCAGCGAGGACAGTGTGCCCAAGGAACGCAGCAGTGCTGCATGTGGGCGCAGGAAGTAATGCCAGCCATCACATGGTTTACCGAAATGGGTGATGTAACCCTTTTTGGTTTTGTAACCTGCATTCAAATTTGGCCTGGCATGTGAAGCCCTTCATGTTGTGGTGGTGTGCTATGACAATTAAACACCGTCACTGGCTGTGTCTCCTTACTTACTCAGAAATAGTTGCGTGTTATCTCTGCCCGTCTGTGTCTCCCATCTGGTGCTGCTGCCACACCTGCTGCGCTGTGCTCTGGCTGTGGACAGTCCTCATCCTCGTCCTCAGAGTCAGTTGGTTCCACTGCTGTTCCTTTCTTTGTGGCAAGGTTATGCAGCATGGCACATGTTGCTATTATTTTACAGCAGATGATGGGGCGGTACTGACGTGCACCTCCACTTTTGTGGAGGCAGCGGAACCTGCTTTTTAAGAGTCCGAAGGTGCGCTCCACAACGTTGCGCGTGCTTTTATGTGCCACATTGTATCTTCTCTCACTTGGTGTGGATGGGTTGAGGTATGGAGTCAGGATAAATGCCCGCACGGCATATGCGCTGTCACCTAAGTGAGAAAGGAAGTGCCATTAATATGAGTCACCAACACATTCATCCAAGGTATACATCAGGGTGTGTCACATTGATTTACCTAGCAGGTATCCTTCTCCAAATTCACCCCCAGCCAGACGTGTGTAAATCCCACTGTTCCTGAATATGTAGGAGTCATGGGTACTCCCTGGAAATTTGGCCACAATGTCAGTGATGATGTGGTCCGCATCGCATATCACCTGCACGTTGATGGAATGCGTAGATTTGCGGTTCCGGTATATATACTCTGTAGCTGCAGGTGGGCAGATTGGTATGTGTGTCCCATCAATGCACCCTATTACATGTGGGAACTGTGCCTTTTGGTAAAAATCCAGCTTTGTCTTCTGCAGTTCCGCCTGTGTGCTGGGGAAGCGTATGTAGTGATGCATTCTTTGCATCATGGCATCCAAGAAAGAGTTGAAGAAACGGGACAGGCAACTCTGTGACACACCACCTGCCACAGCTATCACCCCCTGGTAACTTCCTGATGCAAGTAGGTGCAGGCTACAGAGCACCTGAACATGTGTTGGTATTGCGTGCGCCCTTGGTGTCTGATGCTCCAGGAGTGGGTGCAGGTCCCGTATCAGGTCTAGGATGGTTTGGGGTGTAGCCTGTACCTCTCATGGATTTCAGCCTCAGTCAGTTGGAAGAGTGTAACGCGCAGTCTATACACGCGCTCCTCCCGTCTCCAGATCCTCAGTCCTGCTGCTTGCAAACGTAGCCGCCTTGCAATTACGTAGAGGGCCGCCATTGTGTTCACACTGTTGCATTTTGGGGCTGTTTAAATGCAGTGCACCTGATTACCACCTGCTTTGAGTCAGTGGTAATTAGCGACTCCTAAATACCGAAAATTCAAAAATTCGGTATTACCGATTTTAGGTACATCGGATTTGCGATTATTTAAGGATTTCTTATTTACCGAATTGGTATTTAGGGGTTTCGGTGTCTGCTAATCGCAAATTAAGGAATCGGTAACTGGTTTCCCTTATTTTTACCGATTCCTTATTTGCGATGGCGTTCGGTGTTACCTACATTGCACATGGCTAAATACCGGTCGGTAACGCTGAAATTCTGCGAATTTCGGCGTTACCGACCGGTATTTAGCCAACTACATCTGGCCCTTAGTTGCCTAGGGCGGGTGATCTGCCAGAATCCCTTACTGGATGATCTAACTCGCCATTATCTGTGGGTGAATGTGTTCAGGTCTCCGTCTTGGTCACAAGTTGGGCATCCCTCCTCGCAGAAGGAAAACAGGAACCAGCTGGGCTGTGAACCCCGACACCAGCGACCTTGCAGTGAGAGCAGAGTGCTCCTCTAATTTGAACAAAGAAATTTGTGCATATATATAATAACAATAGCCACGCTTCCGTGTTGAGGCTACAGCCCAGTGGGCATTGTTTATCTTCTTGTGATAGCTATGTCGCCTTACGGACAAATAACAAACTACAACATTTGCACAGTGTACATTTAGGCCTTGTACTAAATGTTCAAGGTGCCGTGCTAGTTTACTTAGGAAGTGGAAATGTAACCAATATGGTTTCAGAAAAACAAATCCTGCACTGTCATGAAGCAAATGTGTAGCAAAAGTAATTGTGTAGAAAAGAAGGAAACTTAAGAATCTTGTGCATGTAAAATGGCAGTGTTTCTTCCCGAGCCTAACTCAGCCACGTGACAGCTCCCACCCGCTGAGAGCAGAAATCTGATCTGTTTCCCTGCCTGCACTGAAGCGGGCAGGAAAGCAGATCAAAATATTGCTCCCACCCATAGAGAGCAGCATTAGTAGATGCTCTCTGTGGGCAGGAGCAATGCTGGCTCCCACTGCATGTGGGGAGCCGACTGGGGCTGTGGGGCCTCGGGCCCCCTGCAGCCCCCACCAAAAGTATGGTGGGTGACCTGGGTAGGCACCCTTTCACACACCTTCAAGTGTTAGGGCCCTGGGGGATGGGGTCTTCGGGGTCCAAATTGGCACAGGGAGGGAGGCAGTGTTCCACCCTCCCCTGGAAAAGAACACCGAGGCATTGTGTCCTGGAGGCCGAATCTGACCCAGGGAAGGGGCCATGTGACCCCTCCACCTAAAAAGAACATCGGGCCGCAGGGGATGGGGTCCCTGGGCCTGAAATTGGCCTGGGTAGGGGTGGGCGGCATGCCCCCTCTCCTTGAAAAGAACGCCGGAATGGTGTCCCCAGATCCAAAATCAGCCTGGGCAGGAGGATCGGGTGGCCCCCTTAAAAATCACCCCGGGACCCAAAGGATGGGGTCCACAAGGCCACAACTGACCCAGGGAGGGGGCATGTGCCCCTCCCTAGAAAATGACGCTGAACCATGAGGAAAGGTGGTCCCTATGGCTTAAATCAACCCAGGGAGGGGGGCCACATTCCCCATCTTCTCCTGAAAATCACACCGGGCCCCGAAGGATGGGGTCTCCCAGGCCAAAGAGGACCACGCATGCCTCTCCTTTACTTAAAGAAATGGTACTGGGGGTTGGGTCACCAGAGCCTATTAAGGCTCGTGGAGTGGGGCACACAGCCCCCTTCCCTTTAATGAAAATCAACGGCCCTGGGGGTTAAGGTCCCCAGGGTCTAATGAGGCTCGGGGAGTGGGGCCATGCAGCCCTCCTCCACCTTTAAAAAAAAAGTCCCTGGAGGATGGGCTCCCCAGGGCCAGCCCCTGTGACTAATGCCCTGCGATGCATGGTAGAAGGCCGTGCACAGTTTGGGGTTGGCTGCATGTGGGGGATTGGCTGCAGGCTTTGCCGCTAACCCCCTTCTGTGCATGACGAAAGGCCCTGCGCAGTCTGGGATTGGCTGTCTTTACAGGAGTTGGCCAGAGTGCCTGGCTGCAGGCCAGGTCTTGTGGCCAACTCCCCACTGCACACAGTTGAAGACCTTGAACAACATGGGGTTGGCTGCATGTGGGGTGTTGGCAACAAGGCCTGGCTACCTCCCACCACATACGGCTAAAGGCCATGTTCGACTGGGGGTTGGATTTACGTACCATAAGTAAATATTACCCTACGGTAAAAAAAACCTCTAGAAATTCACTGAAATAAACAAAGGTTAAAATAACATTATAGTTTGGTGTGATAAAAATATCTGATTTTTTTTTTTTTTAAACTTAGAAATTCAATGAAAAAAACAAAAGTTAAAGTAGCATTATAGTTAAGTGACTTTGTCAGTGACAACATTTACGTTTTGAACTAAAAAACACACAAAAATTCACCAGATATAATTAGCAGAGCTAACTATAACTTGCACCCCCGCCATGCACTGCTTATGACCTCACATATAACATCACTCATTACATGTTCTGTAGCATCATTTATGACATCACTGATGACATCTCAAATTACATCATTGATGACATCACTGATGACATGATCCATGCAGTCCGTCCAGGTAACAGCGGTGGGGCCGCGTGCGGGGGGATTTCAAGGGACGATGCAGAGGGAAAATGTATTATTTATTTAATTTTCCCTCAGGATCATCCCTCGAAATCCCCCCACACGCGGCCCCACCGCCCCACCGCTGTTACCGGCACGGACTGTGGCTGATGAAGCGTATTTACTGCTATCATACATACAACCCCATAGATAAAGCAAGCTTGTGTTATTGTGAACATTGACCCAATACTATACACTTCATGGGTAGCAGAGTTCATGCTGACTATGAACTACAGGTGAAAGGGTAACCTACCCTGCAAGACTTTAAATCTGTATACAACTGTTCATGGAAAACCAAGTTACTCCAGATACTTAAGCCCTATTACATAGCCAATGCCCTACTACGGACACTCTTTACCTGTATCAGACCCCTGACAGTCACTGAAGCTACATTGAGAAATGAAGTGGATATGAGTAGAAAAGTGTTAACAGTGTTTACTCTATGGAGGGAGTTTACTCTGTACCAAACTATTTGCAGACAGTGAAACTCTCATAAAGAAATACACCACAGAGCATTTAAAAGTATCTACTAGGCACAGTGTACACTCTGCAAAACTTGCCCAAAGAGCGACTATTCACTAAAAATCTGCAAGGTATGGTTAGGGGCACATATGTAATTCATACAACAGCCTTGCAAAACATAACTTGCACAATCCTCTTTCTAAAGAGATAAACATCAGTAGGAAAATTCTCAAAGTTTTTGGCATCACAGCACTTCTCCAGAGAACCTGGTGCAATTTGAGCTGAAAGAAACAAATAGAACAATATTCTTCTAATCTTATCTTCTAAGCCAAATCTACCTATTTAGATAAAAAGAAAGGCCAAGCAAATAAATGCCCCCAAAAGATTTTTGAGTTTTGTAAAACAATCCACTCTACCAAAATCAGATGGGGTCATCAAAATCTCCAAAGAAAGATGTGTGTAGTTAGTTAACTTCTATGTAAAGAAGGTGGAGCTCTCCTTCTCATAGGCAATGGAAACTCAAAACTACGACACTTAAACCTAAGGAGAGTAGGGGCCTCATTTACAACTTTTTGGCGCAGTACAGCGCCGCAAGGGTTCTTGCTGCTCTGCAATAAAAGGAAAGGGTAGGAATGTGCTTTATCAATGAAATACTGGAACAGGGCGTCCCTTCCAACAAAATATTATATAGGAATAAACATAGAAGTCAAATAGTTTCTATGACAATACTGATTGGATGAAGCAATAACAAGATTTATTTAATATGAAAAAAGGAACAAATGAAGTGGGAAACAAACACAACACCATATAAATTGGATATCACAACTCAGACATTGAAAAAGTGACTAAATAAACAATTAATGTCACATCTGCAACCATTTTTTAATAATGCGAACCTGATCCAAGGGCACTGGAGGGTTTTACAAGGGAACCAAACGTATCACTTTTTTTTTTTAGGCACACAGAGAATAAGGGGCATATTTACTAATCTTTCACGCAACGCAGGGAAGCAAGAAAAATTGCTGTGCTGTGTTGTGTGAAAGGGAGAGAGAAGAAATGCTCCATATTTACAAAGATTCTGCTCTCTCTTTGTGCTGGCACCAATGTAGGACCCCCTTGGGGGCCTGTGTTACAGACAGGATTGTTTACGTGCAGGAATGGAAACCGTCCAGCACAAAAGCAATCCTTAGAGGTCTTTTCCTCTTTCTATGGGTACCTCAGAATGCAGCACAAACAAACGATGGACGGAATGCTGAATGAATCATACATTCACCCCCAGTCAAGAGATCTGGGTTAAATCCATCTTTCTTTTGCTCACCACACCACCCCAGTTTAGACCCAGCCATATGCAAATCAGTCTTGACCCTGTTCCTCATGGGAACAGTCCATCCCGAACTGCCAAGCCAGGTCTTCCCTGGACCGGAAACAAGCATCCTGGGGCCAGTTTTGTGGTATTACCCTCATCAGTCAGGCTAGCTTGAATCCAGTGGCACAGTGAGCAAGGAAACCACGTCTGGGCATACCCATCCCACTTAGGGCGAAAAGTACTACGCAAACAAATGATGGACGGAATGCTGAATGAATCATACATTCACCCCCCAGTCAAGAGAGCTGGGTTAAATCTGTTGTTCTTTTGCTCACCATGCCACCCCAGTTTAGACCCAGCCATATGCAAATCAGTCTTGACCCTGTTCGTCAGGGGAACAGTCCAGCCCGAACTGCCAAGCCAGGTCTTCCCTGGACTGGACTGGAAACAAGCATCCTGGGACCGGTTTCGGGTATTACCCCTCATCAGCCAGGCTAGCATCGAACCCAGTGGCAGAGTGAGCAAGGGAATGCAGCACCTGTGGAAAGAGGAAATAACAAGGAAAAATAAAGATATTTCTCCTTGTTTCACCTAACTGGGGAAGGCGTAGGTTCCCAGGTTAATAACTTTAGTAAATCTGGGAATGTGCCAAAATCCATGGGTGGTTGCATGGAAACGCTCATGCTCCATCCATGGAACACCTTCCATGTTGAAATGTGACATAGCGCAGCACAAGCAACAGCGTTGCGTTACATTTCTTTATAAATCGCACCATGGTGGCTTGGTAAAAATTACTGAAGCCTTTGCATTGTCCTTGCATCGCCCTGCGTGACACACGGCCAATGCAAAGGCTTGATAAACCTGTGCCTAAGTGAGCTTGCCAGACTCCCAGGAGGTTGAGTTGAGGCTGGGATTCAGCAGCTCTGGCCACGAAGCCATATCTCCAAATTTAGAGGCTGTTGTGAACATAAGGTTGAGACAAGGGGACAGTTCTTTGATGTCATCAATGCTCAATGTGCATGTGATGTCACTTCCAGTTCCATTCTGATTGGTGAATCAACTCGGATGACGCAGAAAAGTGTGACACCCTGCGTACTGTACCATTGCGGCTATCAATTTGTATTCAATACAATTTCTTTTCCGAACGACACACACTACTCAGCTTATTTTAGACAGCCAGCCTAAGCTTTGGACTTCTAATAATCCAAGTTGATCGAAACAAATGCATTCATAGAGCTTTGACATTTATATTTAGAAAGGAATAAAGCCAACAGGCGCCTTCGACGTCACAGTCGAATGTGGTTATTCTTATAAAAAGGTTTCCCGTGCCGTCATTAAGGCTAAAAATATTGAATTAGCAGAGACAACTCTTTAGTTATTAACGTGAAAACCGAACCAATAGCTTTTATACCAGGACAAACACTTCCAAGGCGGAAACGTGCAGCATCTAAGCTATCCTTTTCCCACCCTTCTACAAGTGTCATTTGAAACGGGGCGGTGAAACTGGAATCAGAGAATACCGTTTTGTTCAGCCACCAGAAACATAAATATGCGGGTTTCTGTTTACACACTTCCGTGTAGACTTACATAAAAAGGATCAATGGTAAATAATCTCATCAGTGCATAATAACGGCATTAGCTGTGACAGAACAACAAAGGAGAAACGAAAAGCAAAATATTTTCACATAGTCGCTTTGTCGGTGTTTGATTCAGACTATAAGCTTCAACATCCATCAGTAGCTCATCAGCAGTGGCTATACTGTGGAATAAGAATATCGAGATTTATATGTCGAGATGCAAAAATATAATCACCAGAATATCAAATATCAGAACTTTGTGCACGAATACATAAATATATATTTATTACCTAAGTTATAGTTTCCATAGGAAAAGTGTTTTTTGTTTTGCCATTAACTTTGGCACTGTTTGGCGGATCCTCACAAAGTCTTCAAAACTAGTTTGTCACTCACGTCAGCCGCTGTCTTGAAGGTTTCGGGGTGCTTCGTCAAGCAGGTACTGAGAAAACGGGGGTCCCAAAATGCGTTTTCCCCATGCAATTTCCCATAGGGATTTTAGACACAACTACAGCCCGAACCGCTGCCCGGAATTACACCAAATATTGCAGTGAGGTAGCTCTTGTCCAGAAAGAGCCCTTTTTTTATTTGGTGTAAATCCATTCAGTAGTTTTCAAGATATTAAAGGAAAAACAAATTTGTATATCTAGCGGTGCGAACCCTTCACTAATCCATTGCGGCGCTTCACGAATCCACGCCCCAACAGCGCTGCAGTGATTGGGTTGCCGCAACCTGTGTAGAAAGTTGTGCCCACCATTTTAAATATTGGGACATGATCCCGGGGGGTTAAAATTAAAAATAAAACTAGAAACTAATAGAAGCAGTCATTGTAGAGGTACCCAGACTCCATGGGTGTAATATAGGGGTCTCTGAGGGACCCCTTATGTGCAACAAAATGCCCCAAACTGATTTTTTCCCACATGCACTAATTTGTGAATCTGCTGCAATGCTCAGCACGGCCCCCATGTAACTTTGCAGCAGATTTGCGAATTCTGCTGAAAAATGTAAAAGAAATTAAATATACACTCACACACTCACTCAGACACTCATGCACCCACTCAGAAACCCAGTCAGACACTCTCACACCCACTGATAGACCCACTCAGACACTCACGCACCCACTCTCAGACCCACTCAGGCAGGCTTGCCTCACTTGAGGCTTATTGACAGTGGCCCTGACTCCATTTGTATGGTTTTGCTAGCCGAAACACAAGTCTGTGCCCATGATGTGTATTGATTGATTGCTGCCTCAGAGCCGTGCGCTACCTCTAAGATGGCGCCAGCACCCAAACGAACGCTCCGGTGACGTCCTACTGTTTTTCACTTTCACCACCTATTCTGACTTGGGACACGCGTTTTTGCTACTTAAATGCCACTTGCTCTGCTCACCAGTTACCTATGTTGTAGCAGCGATCGAGCTCGGCCGTTCGCAAATCGTGCACTTCCCAACTGTGAATATTGGCTCTGATGTACCAGCTCCCCTTTTACATTTCAATATATTTACTTGTACTACGAGTAATGTAATGATTATTTCTTCTCAGGGTGCTTTACGACAGTGAGCCTTTCCTCTGCCACTTATTGTTGGGGCATAGTACTTCCCCCTATATGGTAAACCTCTTTGATTGAGATACGGGCACTTGCCTTCATTACTGGCCCTGAATTGTGCATGGGGATTTTGTCACTGTTGTTTGTCATGTGTCTGTTTTCTGTGTGTGTACATTTTTCAAGTAAATTCTGATGTTGGGTCAGTCCACACCTGCACCATTAGGGTGAAGATGACCCCAGCATGCATCTTCCCAACTGTACAGCATGCCATTCAATGTAAATATCTAGATTTTATTAATTTTGCTTAGATTATCTCTTTTCAGGCCGGTTTTTAACCCTTAAGGTATACTATATACTTCTGTGAATGCCGTTGGGTACGATTTTTAGAGACCCAATCATGAGTAGATTAGGATCTTTGGGCCACATGTATCAACCAATTGTGCATTCACAAACAGGCCGAATTACAGAATCGGCCCGTTTGCGAACGTAAAACAGGCTTTTTACATGTATCAAACCCTATTTTGCAATTCAGTAACCTGTTACCGAATCGCAAAATGGGTTTGCGATTCAGTATTTGGAAGGGGCGTGTTTAGGGCGTCCCTTCCAAATAGCGAATCCCAGCAGTATGTGTTAATGTTTTGTGACCATGAATGCGCTTGTAAAACATTCGCAATTTACCACTAACTTTAAGTTGGTGGTAACCCACTTGCAAATGGGAAGGGGTCCCCAAGGGACCCCTTCCCCTTTGGGAATGGTTGTAAAAACGTTTTTTAAGAGCAGGCAGTGGTCCCATGGATCACTGCCGGCTCTTAGAAAATTAAATGAAAACCTTTCCTTTTTTTTTTAAACGCGACCCATTTTCCTTTAAGGAAAACGGGCTGAATTAAAATAAAAAGATTGCTATATTTAAAAGCAATCACGGACATGGTGGTCCAACTGATGAGATTCTGACTAAACATGTAGGCAAAACCCACAGGTCACGTTTAAAAGATGTACATCATTGAAAGGTGTTTTAAGTAAAAGTATGTTTCAAACAAAGAGTAACGCAAATACAATACAAGGTTTTTTTGTATGTGGGCAATGTAAAGCGTGTAGGCACAGTAATAACTGTAAACTAATTGAATTATCAAAAAATAAGAAACCTTATGTGATTACCAAACATCTAACATGTAACTCTGATTTTTGTGTATATGTGCTAACATGTCCATGTTCATTGATTTATATTGAGAGCACAAGACTATGAGAAGAGGTAAACCTGGAAGAACTTTGTCCATATTATCAAATATTATGGATGAATGCTTTATAATTGAATCATGTATTTGAAATTTTCAAAAATCAACCAATGTATTATCAAAGGTTTTCAACAATAAGCATGAAAAAATGTTATGCTTAATTTTCTTAATAGACATGACTCCTCCAAAATGGCCGCTGAATAGCAATATGATGTTTAATATCATGTAGTCCTAATTTAAGGTTTTGGAAAAGTGCACAGCTATTTACGTATGGAGAAAGCAAATGTAATCGACCCGTGAACAAGGAGCGGCCAGCTCCCCAACGCATCGGGCGTTTTCGCTGTATTGAATAAATATTCATGCTTAAGGAATTGGGCTGCGGCGTGTTTTCTTTGAACAAAGGAACAATTGACAAAATATTGGGAGGTTCGCTACCTCGCCGCGAGCCAGTCGCCACAGGAGGCAGGATAACCAGCGATTTGTAGTGACTGAATATATATATTCCCGAAAATGGGGAGGGACAGGAAACCCACTGCGGTATTATTGAGCAGCACTACAACTCACACAATGCCCGGAGGCCTGTTGGGGCGGGGCTTATTTGATAATAAAGTCACGTGCTGCATTTCTTCATGTCTCATCCTTTGCTGCCAGTGATCAAGGGCGAGGAGCCCGAAACATGTTTGGCTGAGAAAACAGGGCACGGAGGTCTGCCCCACTGATTGTACCTTCAAAATTGGAACAGTTTACCCACTTGTGAGGCTTTCTACAAAAGAGCAACTTTGGTGTTTGGATTCATAACGGCTTGCTAGGTCGTGGAGATTGCCCGCCGCGGAAAGGCGGATCAAGAGCTCATGACTGCGTGTGCTCGTGACTGTTGGGGTTCCATGTGGAGGTTTCAGAACTTACAGTTGGTGGGTTGCAGGCATCACGGCCAACTCACTGTGGTTTTTTATATGCACAAAATGGGGAGGGACATGAAACCCACTGCTGTATTATTGAGCAGCACTACAACTCACACAATGCCCGGAGGCCTGTTGGGGCGGGGCTTATTTGATAATAAAGTCACATGCTGCATTTCTTCATGTCTCATCCTTTGCTGCCAGTGATCAAGGGCGAGGAGCCCGAAACATGTTTGGCTGAGAAAACAGGGCACGGAGGTCTGCCCCACTGATTGTACCTTCAAAATCGGAACAGTTTACCCACCTGTGAGGCTTTCTCCAAAAGAGCAACTTTGGTGTTTGGATTCATAACGGCTTGCTAGGTCGTGGAGATTGCCCGCCGCGGAAAGGCAGATGAAGAGCTCATGACTGTGTGTACTCGTAACTGTTGGGGTTCCATGTGGAGGTTTCAGAATTTACTGTTGGTGGGTTGCGCGCATCACGGCCAACCCACTGTGGTTTTTTATATGTTCAAAATGGGGAGGGACATGAAACCCACTGCGATATTATTGAGCAGCACTACAACTCATGCAATGCCCGGAGGCCTGTTGGGGCGGGGCTTATTTGATAATAAAGTCACATGCTGCATTTCTTCATGTCTCATCCTTTGCTGCCAGAGATCAAGGGCGAGGAGCCCAAAACATGTTTGGCTGAGAAAACAGGGCATGGAGGTCTGCCCCTCTGATTGTACCTTCAAAATTGGAACAGTTTACCCACCTGTGAGGCTTTCTCCAAAAGAGCAACTTTGGTGTGATATATAAATATATATATTTATATATAAAACCAAGTTCCCTTCTCCTTGAAAAGAACGAGCCCACGCGGGTGCATCAGGAGAAGCGCTTTAATGAACAGGCAGAGGCATGACGCGTTTCGTCTGTAATGACTTTTTCAAATCCCGCCAAAATGAAATGTTCAGAGGTGTCCACATTATACACAGTGCACCTCTCTACGATTAGTTGGGGCACTATGACAGGTAGAGGGGGATGTCCAGAAACACGGCACTCCGAGTTTACAATGAAGCAGTCAATCATCGTAGGTACTCTCCAAGTGGGCGGTGACTGCTTCCTCCCCTCCTTCACCTGGATTACGCTGTGGACGAAAAGCGGCAGTCCTGTACCCTTCACCCCACCGCTAACTCCCAACTCCAACTTGAAAACAACTCCTCAGTAGGTGAAGTTTACTCGTGCAGTCACGATCCAATTGCATGGCAAAATTGTAATTGGGGAAGCGGCGGTCCAGCAGTTCCCAAGTCCGTTAGGTAAATCCAAAAGTTTGCCACTTCGACTGCTGAACTACTTCGGGGTGGGTGCTCAGTGTGCTGTGGCCGCACACAAATACATAAAACCAAGTTCCCTTCTCCTTGAAAAGAACGAGCCCACGCGGGTGCATCAGGAGAAGCGCTTTAATGAACAGGCAGAGGCATGACGCGTTTCGTCTGTAATTACTTTTTCAAATGCTGCCAAAATGAAATGTTCACAGGTGTCCACATTATACACAGTGCACCTCTCTACGATTGGTTGGGGCACTATGACAGGTAGAGGGGGATGTCCAGAAACCCAGCACTCCGAGTTTACAATGAAGCAGTCAATTCAATTCAGTATTCAATTCAATTCTTTCTTTATTCGTCCTTCCAAAGACAGGACATAAAAGATACACATGGATAAAAACATCATATAAAATCAAGCTTATCTCAGCAAATACAAACTCATTTTCTGTTTAAAAAGAATACATCAGCAAACAAAATACAGTACTATTTTCTCGGGACTAAAGTGGCAATGCAAAGCATTTGGGTTCATAGGTAGCAGCAGGTATTATTCAATAGTGCAAAAGATCGACTGTAACCATCAATAGCAGCAAATGTTATCCAAAAATACTTGAATAATAAAATCAGTCCTATAGAGGAGTTAGCAGCAGGGGTAAGCAATTTAGCAGGAATACTAATACAATCCATACAAAAAATTGTAAAATACACTAAAATTAAAACAACATGCTCCTTCTCTTTGCTAGAATACACTTCAAAAAACTCCCAACGGAACAGGCAGAGGCATGACGCGTTTCGTCTGTAATGACTTTTCAAATGCCGCCAAAATGAAATGTTCACAGGTGTCCACATTATACACAGTGCACCTCTCTACGATTAGTTGGGGCACTATGACAGGTAGAGGGGGATGTCCAGAAACCCGGCACTCCGAGTTTACAATGAAGCAGTCAATCATCGTAGGTACTCCCCAAGTGGGCGGTGACTGCTTCCTCCCCTCCTTCACCTGGATTACACTGTGGACAAAAAGCGGCAGTCCTGGACCCTTCACCCCACCGCTAACTCCCAACTCCAACTTGAAAACAACTCCTCAGGAGGTGAAGTTTACTCGTGCAGTCACGATCCAATTGCATGGCAAAATTGTAATTGGGGAAGCGGCGGTCCAGCAGTTCCCAAGTCTGTTAGGTAAATCCAAAAGTTTGCCACTTCGACTGCTGAACTACTTCGGGGAGGGTGCTCAGTGTGCTGTGGCCGCACACAAATACATAAAACCAAGTTCCCTTCTCCTTGAAAAGAACGTGCCCACGCGGGTGCATCAGGAGAAGCGCTTTAATGAACAGGCAGAGGCATGACGCGTTTCGTCTGTAATTACTTTTTCAAATCCCGCCAAAATGAAATGTTCACAGGTGTCCACATTATACACAGTGCACCTCTCTACGATTGGTTGGGGCACTAAGACAGGTAGAGGGAGATGTCCAGAAACCAGGCACTCCGAGTATATATATATATCAAACACACAATCCTGCTCCAAAAGAGAAGAAGGCACGTACTCAAGGCTGTAAGTATAGGGCTTCTTTATTTTCTCGGGTCACCCTCGACCCCCGCTGTTAGAGAGACGCGTTTCGGCTTCGCAGAAGCCTTTCTCAATCTGATTGGCACATACATATATATATATCAAATTCGTAAATCTGCCCTTCCGTTTCCCTTGAGACGGTTCCAAAGAGCACAAACTCCTCTTGCCTTGCAAATGTGTTTTTTATTCACAGATCCTTATGTCATTATGCGTTTCGGTCAACAGGTGACCTTGCTCACACAGTGAAAACGGTACACGTAGACCTTTTTAAACAAAACACCTGATCACCTCACGTGACATGATTGAAGATAGACATAATCAACAGACTTCATTGTAGCGCGATCTCCAGTATTTGAACAGAGAGATTGACTATGTACACCTCTAAAAACAATTATATGTTTTTTAAAAGAGCATTTAAATAAGTATATAAATATATAAATACATAAATACATAAATATAAATACATGATGTGGATAATGGTCATTATGTTATTGAAAATTCATTTAATTTGCTGAACCATGCTTCTTTAGCTCATATTAAAATGCGCCATTTCTTAACATATTTCTAACTGCTTAAATGCATTAATGTTGATACGCTCCCATATATCCAATATCCATTAGTCATTATGTTGGCTAACATAATACCAAATCGTCTAGCAAGTCTCAAATCGATGTCTCATCGCCCAGATCATGTACAGACATAAGCCTGATTGTCCTACTTCAAAGTGCAAATGTGCTAATTTACTGTTCCATAATTGCCTAAGTGCATAGAAAGTGCTTGGTGCATCACAGTGCCAATAGACAGTAGTGTCACAAAAATTACATGAAAGTTCTAAAATTATTTTTATATTGTTTTGTATTTTAAATGTCTTGTAGGCGGCTGTTCCCCTGTTGTTTGCTGTTCTATATAACATTAAATAAACCTAAAATCTTGATAGCGTACACTAAAAGTCTACCATAGCCTCATTAGCAGGATGTTTAGATGTTGAGGCTGACACTTAGTGCTTAGGCTCTTGCTACATATTGTCAAAGTATAATCGCATTGCTACATACGAGGGGCTTGATTATTTGGGTACGGTTGGATTTATAAGAAATTGTAGAGGTCTTAATTGTTATTTAAACCTGTCGGTGCTTTGCAGTCTAGTTCTAATATCACCTGGGACTCTAGTTGTCTGAGCATTCGTTCCCTGTTGCCTCCTCGACGGAGTTTCGGAATGGCGTCAATGACAAAGTATTTCAGGCAACTGAGATCATTCTTATGTACCACTTTAAAATGGCGTGCTACTGGATATGAGGCATCACTGTTAACTATGGCTCGTAGGTGCTGGAGGATTCTAACATGTACCTGCAGCCTGGTACTCCCCATGTATCTCAAGCCGCAGGTACATTCCAGCATGTAAACGGCATATTCTGTCCGGCAGCCAAAATTGCCTGTGATGGCCACTTGTCTCGGGCTGAATGGTGTTGTGTAATGGGTTGTATTAATACCAAATTTACAAGCCCGACAAGAAGAGCATTTAAAGAAGCCTTGCTTCGGTTTTAGCCAGGAAATGTTTTGGCCTATCTCAGGGCTATTTTTAACTAGCTGAGATCTCATAGAGGCTGCTCTGTCTAAATGTAAATGTTGGTAATCTGGGTAACCACGATACCATTACCCCATCAGTAAGCAGAATTGGCCAGTTGTTATTCACAATAGTCCTGATCTGTCTCTCTTGACTGCTGTAAGTAGTAATATGTCTAATAGTATTGGATTCTAATGTTTCTGGTGTTTCTATGGCCTGTTCTAGTTCCCTCTCCACATTGTTACGCTGCATTAGAGACTCTCTACTTCTGGTTTCAACTTTGTTCATGGCATCACGGAGAGTTTTCTGATCATATCCCCTCTTCAGGAATCTCTCTTTGGCTTCGTCTATGCATTTGTCTATTTCCGCCTTTGTGCTGCATATCCTTTTGAGCCTAATGAATTCCCCATAGGGGATGCTCTTGATAAGATGTTTTGGGTGAGCGCTTTTAGCATGCAGTATGGAATTGCCTGCTGTCGATTTTCGGTGTAGTGTAGTTTCTAACTTCATGTTGTTGACAAATACTTTTACATCTAAGAATTCAATATTACAGTCACTAATATTTGAAGTAAATCTCAAGTTAACATTATTATCATTAATTTCTTGTATGAAGTTAACTGCACTATCCCTGTCGCCTTTCCAAATGATAAAAACATCGTCAATAAAGCGAAGCCAATGTACAACATGATTGTCATAAACTTGTTTGTGTACCTTTCTGAGGACCTATTCCTCCCACCAGCCTACATGTAAACATGCATAGCTGGGGGAGAAACAGGCCCCCATAGCCACTTCTCGCTTCTGTCTGTACAGTTCTTTCCCAAACAGAAAATAGTTGTTGTAGAGACACCACCTAATGAGTTCCAATATCATTGAATTGTGGTTATATCTGGTCATTGATCGAGTTTCAAGAAAATATTTGACTGCATTCAATCCTGCTAGGTGTTCTATATATATACTAAGTTATGAGTGCATGCTTAATGAAAGAAAGTATGAATATTAGTTACATATAATGTTACATGCCCAAATTGGTACTGATATACTCAATTATATATGAAGTGAAGTGCTGACGCAAGTAGTCACCCCCATTTGAACAGTAACTAATATAAGCATGTATACACTCTGTTATATAGCCATTTGGACAATGAAACAGCCACTAACAAATCTAGTTACATACAGAGTCATTCAGTTGGAATTAGGTGACTGAAAAGTCTATTAGTGGTAAACAGTGGTCAAGTGAATGATTTTGTCCCCTAGATATGGTTTAATTAACTTATCCACGATTGGTATATTTAATTTATTTGTATGCCTGTCGTACAGTCCTCTAGCTGTGCCCAGGGTCTGTAAATTAAATAGTACTAGAAGCATTGTAGACCTGATTGTGCAACCCAGAGAAAAAAGCCTTCGAATATGTGTAAGGAATGCTACTCCAGAATCTGTGTCTGCAGTTTACACTGCTATGATGAATAGACACTTATAATGCCTTGCCAAGTCTTAAGCTTTCCCTTTATTACATATAATTCACCGCTAAGGTAAGTTGTATGTAGCCAATAGGGCAGGAAGTCATGGGTTCAAAAGGTTCAACATGCAGTTTGAAGTTTCAGTGAGTTAGAAACACACTTACAGACCAATATAGGCAACTATACATCCACTCATCTATCTATGCACTCACTAAAATACCTGTTTACAAAACCATACAGCCAGTCACACACCCAGAGGCACCTACACATTCAGTCATGCACCTACACAGCAGTTATGTATCCAGCAGTAACAGAGCCAGTTGTACACACAGTTACATACCCCAACACTCACTAACACGTCAGTAAGTAATCCATACAGCTACTTACATGCACATTAACAGAACCATAGAGTTACTAAGAAAGCCAGTCACACAGCGACATAGCTACTTACACATCCACTGACACACCCACAGAGGGGCTGATGCACTTATTCAAATATGTACTCAAGGAGTGACATAGCCTAGCCATCCATCCAGACAAGTAGCCCTTTAAACATGTTTGGGACCTGCTACTGCAGAGCCTGCATGTGCAGTTTTACTGCTAGGTCGACTTGGCATTTAAAACCCCTTGCCAAGCCTTAAACTCCTTAAAGCCTTGCACTACATATAAATCACCCCTAAGGGTAAGCAGTAGGTAGACCATATGGCGGGGTGCTATGTGCTTAAAAGGTAAGAGATGTACTTTTAAGTTTTAGTTAGTTACACACATACTTACACACCCAGTGCTACTCAGTAAAAAATTGATTGTAGAACAGCAAAGACATTTCACAGGTATGTTAGTAATAGTGTACTTTTAAAAAGTATATGTATATACTGAGTAATGACTTTTACTGCTAGATTGATTTGGTATTGTTAACCCCTTGAGAAGGCTTAAACTCCCTTTTTTATATGTTACCCCTAAGGTAGGTTGCACATAGGGCATGGTGCTATGTGCTTAGAAGGTAAGATATGTACTTTGAAGTCTTAGTGAGTCATATGTCACTTCCAGACCCATATGGCCAGTTATAAATCCAGTCTCCCACCCACAGTGCAACTCACATACCTATTTAGAAAAGCATAGAGCCACTCACCCACCTAGTCAGACAGAGACAGAGCCACTTACACATTGAGTCACACACCCATACAGACAGCACTTATGTATCCAGCAGTAAGAGACCCAGTTGAACACACAGCTACATACCCAAACACTCACTAGTACAGCCTGTAAGTAATCTATACAGCTAGTTACATACACATTTAGAGACCCACAGAGATACTAAAACAGCTAGTCATATAGCAACATAGTTAACTTACACATCCAGTGACGAATATATGATGGAATTCTGAATGCATTTTTTACTCATGCCTTATGAACTCCGTCATTTTAACGAATGCATCTTTAGCACGCATTTCTACTGCAGGAAGCCTTTTTAACGACTTGCCTTAGGGGGGCGCTGGATATTGGAATAGTTTAATTTACTATTCCAATTCCAGTCTGCGCAACAGTAGGGAAGTTGTTGGGCTTTATTTCCAACACCACTCCACCATTGTGCCTCCCTTTAAAGCAAGTCGTTGTAAGGACTTGCATGCAGAATGAATGCATGCTAAAGACGCATTTGTTCTGTTGCCGGCACTGTGAAGGCACAGCATGATTCCGGCTTCGTCCTAAAGGACGTTTACCCCAGTGACACACCCAGGGAGGGACTGATAAACTTATTTAGATATTATTTAAGTACTGATACTCCTAGTCCCCCATCCAGACGAGTAACCCTTTAAACATGTGTTGGGCATGCTACTGCAGAGGCTGTATGTACAGCTTTACTACTAGGTGGAATTGCTTTTTAAAACTCTTTGCCAAGCTTTAAACTTCCCTTCTACTACAGATAAGTCACCCCTAGAGTAGGGTGTAGGTAGGCCATAGGGCAGGGTGATATGTCCTTAGAAGATAAGACATGTAATTTGAAGTCTCAGTGAGTGACATGGGCACTTCTAGACCTATATGCCCAGTTATACATTCAGTCTTCCACCTATACCGTGACTCACAGACCTATTAACAAAAGCATAGAGCCACTCTCACACACACAGTTAGACAGAGACAGTGGCACTTACACATACACACCGATGCAGACACTAATACCCAGTCACACACCAATGCAGGCTCTGACATACCCAGGCACACACTGATACAGCCACTAACACAACCACCCAAACACTAATACAGTTACTGAGACACCCTGTCATTCACCGATGCAGCCACTGATACACCCTGCCAAACACTAATACAGCTATTTACACTCCCAGCCAAACAGTAACGCAGCTACTTACACACCCAGGCACACAGTGAGACACACACTAAAACACCCAGGGAAACAACAATGCATCCACTGACACACCCATTGACGCACTGATGCAGGCACTGACATACTCAGTCAAACACTAATATAGCCACTGACACACAGGCACACTTTGATACAAGCATTAACACATGTATGTGCATAGTGATACATGCACTTACACACCCAGCCAAACACTAATTACAGCTATCCACACTACCATGGGTACTCAGTGATACATCTACTTACACACCCAGTGAAACACTAATAAAGCTACTTATACACCCAGGGAGAGACTGTGATGCAGACGTGGACACATACAGACAATCACTAAAACAGCCACTAACACACAAATACACACACAGATGCAGACACTGACACACTCAGACAAACAGTAAAACAGCCACTGACTCACCTACATACTCTGTAGCAGGCAGTAACACAGCCAGGCACACACTGATTCAACCGCAGACACACCCAGTCAAACACTAGGACAGCTAGTTACACACTCAGACACACACTGAGGCAAGCACTAACACACCCAGTGAAACACTAATGCAACCACTGAGACACCCATGCAAACACTGATACAGACACTGACACACCCAGCCAAACACTGATGCAGACACTGATGCACTTATTTATACATGCAAAGTAACACACTTATAGTGGCTGTTACGTAGATGTATAACTATTTATGTAGCTACTTAATTGCTTAAAATATATAATGAAATACTATTTAATGTTAACCTACATATATTGTTTTTTTGCTTTATAGACATCTATCTGCAAAGAAATAAAGAGTAAGAAAAACAATACTATCTCCTTGCAAGTTAGAGTGAAAAGGGACATAATGCAGAGAAAGTGCTTAAAGAAAAAGAGCTACTGGTAAGAAAACTAAGACATTTCTTGAAAAAGTGTGTGGAGAACTGCAAAGTGTACAAAAACATGGTAATAAAAAGCAAAGTTTTAAATCAACTAAGGAAGGAGAAAGAGTAAGTGAGAGTAAAACTAGTAAATCATATAAAAAACCGCATGGTTTAACAAGAAGACAAACAATTTAAGGACATACGAGCAAGAATGTTTTGTAGTAGAGTAATTCACAATTTGGTACGAACTATGAAGCAGTATAAATTGAGAAGGGAAGCAGTCAAACAAAAACAACATTGAGACTGTAGTTGATAACGTATTTGTCGAGAAGAGGAAACTATTTTGATACTGAACAGTATGAGAACACTGGATAAAGTAGTGCTCTCTATGAAGAGAAGAAGCCAAAAAAAGACTTGTGAATAGAAGTAATTTTTGTAAAATTTTCAGTGGAGAATGAAAGCATACATCCAGTACTGAGCCCTTCTTTAATGAAGAAAACTACTTCCAAGAGAACACATTCGTGCATGCAGTTGAAACAATTGGTCAATGTTATGAGGTGAAAAATGGTACTCCCATTGCAAAAGTGGAGATGGTTCCTAAGAATGTAGAGGAAGAAATGGCTGAAGAGGTACAAGGAAGGCGTAGACCGGCACCTGTATTCAAATGGAACTGTAGCAGAATTTGCAGTGTTTGGCAGGAATCAATTGACTATGAAGGCATTTTTTACATCAATTTCCAGATAGAAGTGTCAAAAGGAAATTTGCAATTCAATTTTGCAAGGATTGGATCCATGCAAAGTGAGGAAGAATATTAATTTACAGGGACATTCACTGGTGTGTTTATCCAAGAAAGTGTGCACAAGCACCATTCATCACTTTAGAATGTTGGCTGTTCATCACTCTAAAATAAGAAATTTTGTTAGGAGACTTTACTTTATAGAAACACCTGCCTTATGTTTAGGAGAAATAAATAGAGTATTATTGCATGGTACCCTAGCAGAGGTTGAAAAAGTTTGTGAAGATGTTCAGTTTTCTTTCTTTGGTCCTGAAGAGGAGTCTAGGGAAAATGAGTAGTAGGTATGTGCAGATGTAGAGGAACAGGACACAGGCATCAGTACTGATAACTTTATACCAGAGATTGCAAAGTTTTACACAGTTTCTTCAGAGAAACCAAAATGCATTTGTATTTGATGTTGATGCACTGACTACAAAAGCCAAACTCGCAATGTTATTTTGTTTTTAAAAACTGAACAAGAGAACAGAGATAAGGGGCAAGAAGTTGCTGTATATGTATATGTAGAGGAACGCTTTGATTTATCAACATGGCAAATAATATGTAAGTATTTATGTGATAAGTAAGAGGATAGCAAAATGCCAGCCAAAGCAAAACATAACAAGTTAGAATTGGTATCAATTCCAGAAGAACTTAGAGATTTAAATGTTTATGAATCAATTCTCATACAATATATACACCCTTTTCAAGCAATAGTTTGTAAGGAGCCAAAGACTGGGAAATTACCTCCAAGAGAACTACAGAAAGGCCCTAAAGGAAGAGTTGTCTACTTACCATTAGATTTTAAACAGAATATTGAAACTGTGGGTGCAGAAAGAGATATTGATGAACCATAGTAAATAGTGTGCCAATCAAAAATAAACAAATCTGGCAAGAGTTATTGGATGTTAATAAAGTTAAAAAAGGTACTTTATACCTGGAACAAAATAATGTGTAGTACAAACAAGGAGCTATTTAAGAATAGCCAGGGAAGACAAGGAGCTATTTAAGCCTAGCATCTGTCGTTTCATCATGTTAAGAACCACACAGATGGTGGAACCGCCCTTATTAGGGTTTGTCAATTTGTATGACCGTTTTTTACTGACCAGGTTCAAGTTTGATCTATTCCATCTTCTTCTCGCCCACCCAAGGGGGCAGCACAAGGGCCAGAGTCTGTCGCCCTGTGGCTGTGACGGGAAGTCCCCACAGGACTTGCCTCATGTGAGAAGTTGGCCTGGTATATGCTGTTCACTAATTAAAGTGGACACCTTGCACCAGGGCAAATCGACTCTTATGGTAGATAGGTTTAAGACAACCTTTTAAAGAAAGCTATCCTAGTGGTAGCTGTGGAGAGCAGCCTTCAGGCTAAGTCTTGAAGGAATGTAAAGCAGCTTGTTTTACCATATAATCTCTTGAATCACCAAATGAAAAGACACCACACAGGTATATATATCAAATATATATGTATTTATTTCTAAATAACTCTCTACTAATCTCTTTATGAGATTAGAAGACAAACATATGCACAAATCAACGTTTCACAATAAGTTAAGCACAAAATATGGCTGGGGCCCTAGGGGCGTACCAGACCATATACTAAAAAGGGACTTAGCAACAACGACTTGCAGGGAGACAAGGCCTAGGGCCTTCAGAAGTGCTGGGGCCTCACGAAACCACCCAAGGCAGGTAAGTAAAGGACCCACGGGGGACGCGTGCAGTGTGGATACACAGGCGCGGATCGCCGTTAACTTCAATGGGGCAAGTCGCGGTTGGAAATTAAGAGTTCTAGGATACTTCGGGAGAACCTACAAGCAAGTCACTTACAGGGTAAGTAGTTCTAGGGCCCACACCCACAGGAGCACTGTAGTGCTGGAGTTACCTCACCCAGGGAAGCCGGGTGCATAGGTGTCCTTTGGTGTCGGGTCGCGGCGTCATTTTCAATGGCGAACAAAGAAGACTTGCTGCTTGCGGGAGCTGAAGAAGTGTCCGGTGGAATCCAAGCCTGGATTCTGAAGAAGGATGACCTGAAAGCAGAGGGGACAGTGTTCAAAGTCACTTGGCAGTGACTCGGGGCAAGGAAGATGGATGCCCACCGTCGTCGGTTGATTCAGGTCGGTTGCGGCCACGAGGTCCAGGAGGTGTCGACGATGACCAGGAGCTGGATTCTGTGGGTCCCACAAAGTCTGCAGCTTACTGCGGTGTCGGCAACTCGATTGGAGCCAACAAGCCTTGGCAACAGCAAGTCTCGGGGAGATGAAGAAAAGTTGATGGCACAGACCAGCAAGGTCTGAGGGACTCACCCAGCGAGGGTAAGTCAGGGCAGGCCTGGAGCAACCAGGGGAGCCCTTTGGTTTCTTTAAGAAGTCTTCTAGGGACCCACGAGCCGGCTGGCAAGGGATCGCAAAGACACCTCGGGCGGAATCACTCAACAGGGGCCCACGGTCACTCGGGACGGTGTAGGCCGCTGATCTTCGGAGGGATTCCTGCTAGAGGTCGGGACCACACGTGGTCCAAAGCACAAGTTCGTGGAACGTTGTGAAGGGGTTGCACTCCACAATAGTGCACGGTACCCAGGGGTCGCGGTTCCTCGTCACTCGTGGGGTCCACTTGCCTCAGCTTCGCTGGGGACTCACGATGGCCTTGGAGAAGTCAGGAAATCCACTTCTTGGGCTGCAGGGACTTCGGACTCCGGCGGGAGCGGCGTAGTTTGCGACTGTCGTTGTCGTTTTTGGTGCCTGCCAAGCAGGGGAGTCACTCCTTGACTCCAAGGGAGATTCTTCTGTCTTCCAAAGGTAGTGGAACGTCGAAGGGCCAGGATTCTTCTGTAGAGCGTCGTCCAGGGGTTATCTAACTAGCAAGTTCAAGGGTTCCCCTTCTTATACTGAAAAGAGGGGATGGACTAGCTCTATGACCCCACCTATGGGAGGGTCAAGGGAGGGGTGGCTACACCCACTTCCCTTTGTCCAGTTTCGCGCCAGAGCAGGGGCAGGTAGCCCCTGAGCCGGTTTGAACTGGCATATGCACAGAGGAGCCTTCTGCTCCCCCAGTGCAGGACTTCAAAGCACTCTAAGAGTGCACCCACCCAGCCCCAATACACTAAACCCTGTCTGGGAGGTGGTTACACCTCCCTGTGACAGGATGCCTATTGTTGGGCTTCCTCCACTGCGAGTTTCGGTCATCAGCAGGAGGGCAGCCCAGTGTCTGTGACTGGTGGCATCCATTTTGTGATGCCAGGGCTCTTTAGGATTCTACCGCGTTTCCACAGCAGGTACATGTCTTATCCCTCTAGAAGGGTGGAATGCTACCCCCGCCGCCAAGATTGGCGGGGGGTAGTATTCCAAGATGTTTGACACCAAACACGACATGTTTTGATGCAGCCATTCCAAAGTTAGCATTTACCGCGAGGATATAATGCACTTAATAGTATATGGTTTAACCGCATCCACAAACAGCACCAGAGAATAGACTCTGAGAGCTGCAGAGGGGCCCTGCTCAGGCAGAGGCACCCCCTCACATAGAAGCCAAGCACCCTGCCCTCAGGATTGATAGGGCCTGCCTTAGGGGTGACTGATAGGTGTATATGTGTGTGCAGGAGAGATATAGGAAACCTATATCTCAGTGAGGGGTGCTGGCACCACCTCACCCAGGCTGCAGTAGCAGGCCTGTGGTGTCAGATTTAGACTGCTTCCCAGGGGTGGCATAATACATGCTGCAGCCCCTGGTAGGCCTGTGAAGTACCTATGCCCTTGGCACCTAAGATACCATATACTAGGGACTCATAAGGCACCACAGTATCCAATCACTAGTGCACTTAGAGGGCACTCCATGTCATTTAGAGAGAACAGAGAGGCTGGGGCCCTGATTGGCAGGGACCCAGCCAGACTATAGCCAGAAACCAGTGCTAACATCAGAAAAAAAGTGGGGGCAACATAAGAGGCAGATCCTACTCTCCTACACAACCCCCCCCAAACGCAGGGACACTAAACTAACCTTGACCAGTTGAGTCTTCGTGTTCAAAGTGGAAATACCTTGAGAGTCCATCTGCATTGGCATGTTGGGTCCCAGGCCTATGTTCCACTGTATAGTCCATCCCCTGTAGGGAAATGGACCACCTCAAAAGTTTTGGGTTTTCACCTTTCATCTGCTTTAGCCATAGGAGGGGCTTGTGGTCAGTCTGAACTATGAAGTGAGTACCAAACAAGTATGGCCTCAGCTTCTTCAGGGCCCATACCACAGCAAAGGCCTCCCTCTCTATAGCTGACCAACGTTTCTCTCTAGGGGTCAGCCTTCTGCTAATAAAAGCTACTGGCTGGTCTTGACCTTCATCATTCAGTTGAGACAGTACAGCTCCCACACCCAGCTCAGAAGCATCTGTTTGGACAATGAACTTTTTGGTGTAGTCTGGACTCTGTAAGATGGGGGCAGTGCACATGGCCTGCTTTAGGTCTTCAAATGCCTTTTGACAGCTAGCTGTCCACTGAACCTTTTTTGGCATTTTCTTAGAGGTAAGATCATTCAAGGGGGTCACTATAGATCCATATCCCTTGACAAACCTCCTATAGTACCCAGTCAGGCCTAAGAAGGCTCTCACCTGTGTCTGGGTGGTAGGAGCAACCCATTCCATTATGGTTTGGATTTTGCTCTGTAAAGGCTGAACCTGGCCTCCACCTACAAGGTGGCCCAGGTACACAACCTGACTCTGCCCTATCTGGCACTTGGTGGCCTTGATAGTGAGGCCTGCTTTCTGCAGAGCCTCCAAAACATTCCTGAGGTGGACCAGGTGATCCTGCCAGGAGGAACTAAAGACAGCAATATCATCTAGATAAGCTGAGCAATAAGTTTCCATCCCTGCCAGAACTTTATTCACCAACCTCTGAAAAGTGGCAGGTGCATTTTTCAATCCAAAGGGCATCACCACAAAGTGGTAGTGCCCACCAGGGGTCGAAAATGCTGTTTTGGCTTTTGCATCCTCAGCTAATCTGATTTGCCAGTAGCCAGCTGTGAGGTCAAATGTGCTTAGATATTTGGCTGAGACCAAAGTATCAATCAGCTCATCTGCCCTTGGTATGGGATAGGCATCAGTCCTAGTGACTGCATTGAGGCCTCTGTAGTCTACACAAAACCTCATTTCTTTCTTACCACCCTGGGTATGAGGCTTGGGTACCAGGACTACTGGGCTAGCCCAAGGGCTATCTGAAGGCTCAATCACGCCTAACTCCAACATTTTCTGGACTTCAGTCCTGATACAGTCCCTGACATGGTCAGGTTGCCTGTAGATTTTATTCTTGACAGGCAGACTGTCTCCAGTGTCCACCTCATGGGTGCACCAGGAAGTCTGACTAGGGGTCAGGCTAAACATATGTCTAAACCGTTGTAGAACTTGTCTGCACTCAGTTTGCTGATGGTCAGTGAGGCTGCTTGCCAAAGCAACACCATCTACTGACCCATCATCAGGGTTCTGAGAGAGCAGGTCAGGGAGAGGGTCACTCTCCTCCTCCTGGTCCTCATCAGTTGCCATGAGCAAGCCCATGTCAGCCCTGTCAACATATGGCTTCAATCTGTTGACATGAAGCACCCTTAGGGGGCTCCTGGGAGTTCCAAGATTCACCAGATAGGTGACTTCTCCCTTCTGCTCAACTATTGTATGGGGGCCACTCCACTTATCCTGGAGGGCTGCTGGGGCCACAGGCTCCAACACCCACACTTTCTGTCCTGGCTGGTATACAGTCAGCACAGCCTTTGGTCATGCCAAGCTTTTTGTAATTCTTGGCTGGCCTCCAGGTTTTTGGTTGCCTTTTTCATGTACTCTGCCATCCGGGAGCGGAGACCAAGTACATAGTCCATCACATCTTGTTTGGGGGCTTGAGAGGTAACTCCCAGCCCTCTTTTACCAAACATAGTGGACCTCTCACAGGATGCCCAAACAGAAGCTCAAATGGGTGGTAGCCAACCCCTTCTGTGGAACCTCTCTGTATGCAAACAAAAGGCAAGGAAGAAGAAGGTCCCATTTCCGCCTAAGCTTCTCTGGGAGTCCCTTAATCATTCCTTTCAAGGTTTTGTTGAAGCGTTCAACTAAACCATTGCATTGTGGGTGATAGGGAGTGGTGAACTTATAAGTTACACCACACTCCTTCCACATTGCTTTCAGATATCCTGACATGAAGTTGGTACCTCTGTCAGAAATGACCTCCTTTGGAAAACCCACTCTGGAGAAAATTCCAATGAGGGCTCTTGCCACCACAGGGGCTGTGGTGGTCCTCAGGGGAATTGCCTCTGGGTACCTGGTGGCATGATCCACTACCACCAGGATAAATCTGTGCCCAGATGCAGTCTGAGGGTCAAGGGGACCAACAATGTCAATCCCTACCCTTTCAAAGGGTACCCCCACCACCGGTAGTGGTATCAGGGGGCCTTTGTTGTGCCACCTGCCTTACCACTGGCTTGGCAAGTGACACAGGAGCGACAAAACTCCTTTGTGTCCTCTGACATATGTGGCCAATGAAAATGTGGAACAAGCCTGTCCCAGGTCTTGTTTTGGCCCAAGTGACCTGCTAAAGGGATATCATGTGCTAAGGTCAAGAGGAACCCCCTAAACTTCTGAGGTATTACCAACCTCCTGGTGGCTCCAGGGGCTGGGTCTCTACCCTCAGAATATAGGAGTTCCTCATCCCAATAAACTTTATGGGACCCACTAGCACTCCCAGCAGCCTCAGCAGCAGCCTGCTGTCTGAGGGGTTCAAGAGAGGGGCAGCACTGTTGCTCCTTACTCAGATCTTCCCTAGAAGGGCCCCCTGCCCCCAAGAACTCAACCTGGTCAGGTTCAAGTCCCTCTGGGGCAGTTCCTTCTTCAGGTTCTGCTTCACCTCCCTCTGGAAGTGAATCCTTGATCTGAGACAGAGGGGAAGGCACTGCCTTAACCCTACTGCTCCTCCTCTTGGGAAGCATCTGGTCCATTGTTCCAGGATCCAGAGCTGGTTCAGTGTCATGCATTCTTGCTTGTGACCTGGTCACAGCAAATACCTCTGCAGGGATGCCCAACATCTCAGCATGAGTCCATAACTCTACTTCAGACCAGGCTGAAGTCTCTAGATCATTGCCCAATAGACATTCTACAGGGAGGTCTGCACTGACTACAACTTTCTTGGGGCCAGTTACCCCTCCCCAGGAGAAATTCACAACTGGCAGACTATGGTTGGTCTGGACATTGCTTGCATTGGTCACCTGGTACATTTCACCCAGGATGATCTGTCCAGGGTCCACTAGGTCCTCTGCCACCATGGTGACACTAGCACCTGTGTCCCTAAATGCCAAAGCCTGTTTGCCATTTATCAAAGGCTGCTGTTTGTACTTGCCCAGATTACTGGGGCTTACTAGGAAGGACATATCAATGTTTCCATCACAAATCAGCATTGCCTGAGTGGTCACTCTGACTAAGTCAGAATCCACTTCAGAACCCAGGGTCAACCCTACTACACCCTTATTCTGTGTACCACCTCCACCAGTAGCTGAGCTAGGGGGCACAGTTGCCTTAGGGGCAGGAGTGGTGGTGGTTTGGTCTTTGGACTTGGTACAATCAGAAGTCCAGTGCCCTTTCTGTTTACAGAATTTGCACCAGGGCTTCTTTTGGCCTTTTCCCTTGTTGGACTGTGACTCCCCACCAGATGCAGATTTTTGGGGCCCTTGTGAAGACTTCTGGTCTTTTGACTTATCCCCACCTTTCTCAGAGCCTTTAGGATCTTGCTTCTTAGTGTCACCCCCTTGGTTCTGGGTTTTCTGCCTCACCCTGGTTCTGACCCATTTGTCTGCCTTCTTTCCCAATTCTTGGGGAGAGGTCAGATCAGAGTCCACCAGGTACTGATGCAACAACTGGTTCTGGCAATTATTTAGGATCTGTTCTCTCATCATCAGATTATACAATCCCTTGAAATCAGTAACCCTACTGCCAACCAGCCAACCCTCTAGAGCCTTGGTTGCACAATCAACAAAGTCAGTCCAGTCCTGAGTCTGTGCCTTCTGGGTATCTCTGAACTTCAACCTGTACTGCTCAGTGGTTAAGCCAAACCCATCTATCAGTGCACTCTTCAGGACCTCATAATCATCAGCATCCTCCTCTCTAACAGTGAGGAGCTTGTCTCTTCCTTTATCTGAAAAGGAGAGCCACAAGATTGCTGCCCACTGCTTTTGGGGGACCTGCTGTACTCTACAGGCCCTCTCCATAGCAGTTATCCACTTGTGGATATCATCCCCACTCTGGTAGGGAGGAACAACCTTGCTCAGGTTCCTATGGTCAGGAATATATTCTCTGCCTCTAGGGACACTGTTGCTGCCACCAGGGGGTTCTAACCCCTCTTTTCTAGAAGCTCTCTGGATCTCCAGGGCTTCCCTATCCAGTGCCAACTGCTTGGTTCTGAGGGCCACTTTGGCTTCCTCATACTGGAGCAGTTTGCACCTTCTCTCAGAGGAGGTCTCTCTTAAGGAAAAGTATGAGCTCCTCTGCTGGACAAATTCTCTGCCAGAGTGATAAGAGTGGTCAGATTCCCTGGAAGGGGATCTGTGCCTCTCCTCCTCTCTGTCAGTTCTCTTAGGGAGAATTCCTCTGTCCTTTTCAGGCCCCTTGAAGCCTGGCCCTTCAATCACAGAGTCTTGGTCATTCTGATTTTCATCATCTGACCCAGATACTATGACTGACCCTCCCACTGATTCAGACCCTTTAGCTCCTAGAGCCAATCTAAGGTCATCTGCTGTCAGCAGATCTATCAGGTGTAGTGTTGAGGGACTCTGTCCTAGCCTCAGGTGTCTGTCAACACACATGGCTCTCAAGTCAGAGAAAGCCATGTCCTTATACTGAGGCTGAGTGGCTCCACTGGGTCCACCCCTTAAGGACATTCTAGTGTTGTGCAGTGTTGTACTACCTACACTAGTTTGTGGCCTACTGATCCTAGCTTGAGCTGTGGAAAGGGTGTGCTATCCCTTGGCACACAGCTCTAAGTTCAGTAGAACTTATTGATACTAAGCTTGACTTTATATGTACCTTGAGTACCTATAATGGTTTTCAGTTAGTAATTCAAATAGAGATTTTCTGGTAAAACAATGGCAAGCTGAAATCCCACACGCTGCCCACCAATGTGAGAAGTTGGCCTGGTATATGCTGTTCACTAATTAAAGTGGACACCTTGCACCAGGGCAAATCGACTCTTATGGTAGATAGGTTTAAGACAACCTTTTAAAGAAAGCTATCCTAGTGGTAGCTGTGGAGAGCAGCCTTCAGGCTAAGTCTTGAAGGAATGTAAAGCAGCTTGTTTTACCATATAATCTCTTGAATCACCAAATGAAAAGACACCACACAGGTATATATATCAAATATATATGTATTTATTTCTAAATAACTCTCTACTAATCTCTTTATGAGATTAGAAGACAAACATATGCACAAATCAACGTTTCACAATAAGTTAAGCACAAAATATGGCTGGGGCCCTAGGGGCGTACCAGACCATATACTAAAAAAGGGACTTAGCAACAACGACTTGCAGGGAGACAAGGCCTAGGGCCTTCAGAAGTGCTGGGGCCTCACGAAACCACCCAAGGCAGGTAAGTAAAGGACCCACGGGGACGCGTGCAGTGTGGATACACAGGCGCGGATCGCCGTTAACTTCAATGGGGCAAGTCGCGGTTGGAAATTAAGAGTTCTAGGATACTTCGGGAGAACCTACAAGCAAGTCACTTACAGGGTAAGTAGTTCTAGGGCCCACACCCACAGGAGCACCGTAGTGCTGGAGTTACCTCACCCAGGGAAGCCGGGTGCATAGGTGTCCTTTGGTGTCGGGTCGCGGCGTCGTTTTCAATGGCGAACAAAGAAGACTTGCTGCTTGCGGGAGCTGAAGAAGTGTCCGGTGGAATCCAAGCCTGGATTCTGAAGAAGGATGACCTGAAAGCAGAGGGGACAGTGTTCAAAGTCACTTGGCAGTGACTCGGGGCAAGGAAGATGGATGCCCACCGTCATCGGTTGATTCAGGTCGGTTGCGGGTGCCTTGACTCTTCAGCCACGAGGTCCAGGAGGCGTCGACGACAACTAGGAGCTGGATTCTGTGGGTCCCACAAAGTCTGCAGCTTACTGCGGTGTCGGCAACTCGATTGGTGCCAACAAGCCTTGGCAACAGCAAGTCTCGGGGAGATGAAGAAAAGTCGATGGCACAGACCAGCAAGGTCTGAGGGACTCACCCAGCGAGGGTAAGTCAGGGCAGGCCTGGAGCAACCAGGGGAGCCCTTTGGTTTCTTTAAGAAGTCTTCTGGGGACCCACGAGCCGGCTGGCAAGAGATTGCGAAGACACCTCGGGCGGAATCACTCAACAGGGGCCCACGGTCACTTGGGATGGTGTAGGCCGCTGATCTTCGGAGGGATTCCTGCTAGAGGTCGGGACCATACGTGGTCCAAAGCACAAGTTCGTGGAACGTTGTAAAGGGGTTGCACTCGACAATAGTGCACGGTACCCAGGGGTCGCGGTTCCTCGTCACTCGTGGGGTCCACTTGCCTCAGCTTCGCTGGGGACTCACGATGGCCTTGGAGAAGTCAGGAAATCCACTTCTTGGGCTGCAGGGACTTCGGACTCCGGCGGGAGCGGCGTAGTTTGCGACCGTCGTTGTCGTTTTTGGTGCCTGCCAAGCAGGGGAGTCACTCCTTGACTCCAAGGGAGATTCTTCTGTCTTCCAAAGGTAGTGGAACGTCGAAGGGCCAGGATTCTTCTGTAGAGCGTCGTCCAGGGGTTATCTAACTAGCAAGTTCAAGGGTTCCCCTTCTTATACTGAAAAGAGGGGATGGACTAGCTCTATGACCCCACCTATGGGAGGGTCAAGGGAGGGGTGGCTACACCCACTTCCCTTTGTCCAGTTTTGCGCCAGAGCAGGGGCAGGTAGCCCCTGAGCCGGTTTGAACTGGCATATGCACAGAGGAGCCTTCTGCTCCCCCAGTGCAGGACTTCAAAGCACTCTAAGAGTGCACCCACCCAGCCCCAATACACTAAACCCTGTCTGGGAGGTGGTTACACCTCCCTGTGACAGGATGCCTATTGTTGGGCTTCCTCCACTGCGAGTTTCGGTCATCAGCAGGAGGGCAGCCCAGTGTCTGTGACTGGTGGCATCCATTTTGTGATGCCAGGGCTCTTTAGGATTCTACCGCGTTTCCACAGCAGGTACATGTCTTATCCCTCTAGAAGGGTGGAATGCTACCCCCGCCGCCAATATTGGCGGGGGGGTAGTATTCCAAGATGTTTGACACCAAACACGACATGTTTTGATGCAGCCATTCCAAAGTTAGCATTTACCGCGAGGATATAATGCACTTAATAGTATATGGTTTAACCGCATCCACAAACAGCACCAGAGAATAGACTCTGAGAGCTGCAGAGGGGCCCTGCTCAGGCAGAGGCACCCCCTCACATAGAAGCCAAGCACCCTGCCCTCAGGATTGATAGGGCCTGCCTTAGGGGTGACTGATAGGTTTATATGTGTGTGCAGGAGAGATATAGGAAACCTATATCTCAGTGAGGGGTGCTGACACCACCTCACCCAGGCTGCAGTAGCAGGCCTGTGGTGTCAGATTTAGACTGCTTCCCAGGGGTGGCATAATACATGCTGCAGCCCCTGGTAGGCCTGTGAAGTACCTATGCCCTTGGCACCTGAGGTACCATATACTAGGGACTCATAAGGCACCACAGTATCCAATCACTAGTGCACCTAGAGGGCACTCCATGTCATTTAGAGAGAACAGAGAGGCTGGGGCCCTGATTGGCAGGGACCCAGCCAGACTATAGCCAGAAACCGGTGCTAACATCAGAAAAAAAGTGGGGGCAACATAAGAGGCAGATCCTACTCTCCTACACCTCACTTCTTGTTGTTCTGTAGTTTTTATAACTTACCCAGAAAGTCCTTTTTAATTCCGATTCTAAAAAGGTCAATTTTAGGCAAGTGTGCCCCGCTTTTATTTTTCTACAAATGCTGAGGGGTAGTACAGTTTTTTGTGTGCTTAGCTTTTTAAAATCTGCTGTCAGGCTTAGGTCCAGTTGTGATTAACTATCTTGCTTTTAACATATCATTTATGGCACGATGCACTTTGTAATGCTTTGCTTACCCTTCCACTTATTAATTGTCTTTACCGGATGAGACCATTTGCTGTTAACCTGAGCAATTTTCTTAATCAGGCCTTGCTAGCATGTTTTTGGTGATATTTGTACCTTGCTTTTTACATCTAGCTTAGGTCATTATCTTAATTGGTATGGTTTACTGAAGAATGTTTTATTTACACTCAATGTGTGCTTTTATGGTTTTATCATATGTAACCGAATAAAGATTATTTGATTGATTGGTGTTACAAACATGTAGATGTACTCACAGATGGAAGATGCATGGAGGATGAAATATTGCCATCAAGTGGACAGATTGAAAAAGTGGATAGATCCAAATCAGAAGAAATATATGAACACTATAATATCCATCCACTGCATTCCCGAGAAGTTACTGGCGATGCTATTGATCTTTCAAATGGAACAAGGAAAAGGAGCTCCAATGAGTGTGTGGGAGGAAAAGTTTAGAGGCTCGCTGTTTTCCGCAACTATTTCCCACTGGAGCAGGTGGCCGGTATGATGACCGCCTGTACAAATACCAGCGGCTGAGTACAGGTCAACTAGATTATATTCATAGGACGCTAGATTTCACCAGTGTATTCCATACATATTCCATCTATTATTTAAGAGTGACTTGTCTGGACCTTCAAATGCTGTAAACCACATACTGAAGACAGGAGTTAATCTACAAAATCTGTCTGCAAAGAAATTTGTTGATAAAGTTCATGGTAAGGATGAAAATATGGAATACAATTTGATTAATTTGATGGCATTCCAACGTGGGAGCAACGAGTATTGGTTTCGTTGTCATGGAGAACTGAAATGTATGTTGCGAAACTTAAGTGCACCTACTTGGTTTGTGACACTCAGTTGTGCAGAGTACTTACTTGAGTTTTTGAGAGAAGCAAACTCAAACATTAAGAACATCAATGTGAAGATAGCAGGAAAACTTCGCTCTTTGAATCCTGCTAAGGTTTGCAGATATTTTAACCACAGGTTTCAAGCCATGCTGTCTATCATCTGCAACAGAACAAATCCTCCCCTTGGTGAAGTAACTGATTTTTTTGGTGTAAGGAGTACAAAGCAAGAGGTGCTCCTCATATTCACACGCTGTTATGGATAAAGATGCACCGAAATTTGGAACAGATAGAGATGAATCTGTACTGTCTTTCATAGCACAGTATGTCACATGTACTATCACAAAAGACAGTGATGAAAAAGGCCTGAAACAGCAAGTTCTGCGCTTTGAAGCACATAGATATGGCAAGAACTGTTGTTGAAAGTACAGGGCTAAAGGAAGATTTTACACAAAGTATCGATTTGGATTTCCAAGACCTTTGATTTGCAAAGGAAGAGTGAACAGTTTTTATCTGCAGTGAGACATACACTGACTCGAAGATCACAGAAAAACACTTATAATATCAGAAGAACAGAGGCCTCTAAATATATTAATGACTATAATCCTGTGATTCTCAAAATTTGGAATGCTTATATGAATATACAATTTGTGGCAACAACTCCATAGCTGTTGCTCGATATGTGACTTCCTGTATAACAAAATCTGAGAAAACGGAGATGAAGGAGATGTGGGAGGATATTTCTGCTGAAAAGTCTCTAACCAAGAAATTGTACAGTGTCACTTTAAAGATTCTTTCTCATAAGGATATTGGTTCCTATGAATGCTGCGATTCACTGAGCTCAGCCAGTTTGTACTCCAAGTCAAAGGGAATTGATTGGGTAAGTCTAGGCCTTGCAAGCATGCCAAATAGAGTATTGAAGTTTTTTCCAGAAATTTAGTGCCTAGCAGAGTTTGACCCGGAAAGTACAGATATTATGAAATCAAATATGTTGGACACTTATTATTCAAGAAGGAATTTTAATAAGGTAGAACTTTATTTAGAAGATATTTACTATCAGCTAGTTAACATTAAAATTGATGGGAAGCAATCTGTCATCCTGATCAATTTTTATAATAATATTCCCCGCCCTAATGTAGAAACTGTGATGAAAATACTATTCCCAGAAATCAGGACGCCATAAGGGAGGCTAGGAGAATCTATAACCTGGCCATTAAAGAGAGGAAAGCCAGCTTAAAAAAGGAAGCGTGGGAGTCCCTTCATCTGGCCGCTTTAAGCATGGACAGTAGTGCCTTTTGGAAGGCGGTTAAAGCACCATACCTGAAGCAAGATGGGGGTCCCGCTATCGAGATTGCCATCACAGAGGACCAATGGGTTGAGCACTTCACAGAGGTGTTCAAGGGGGTAGGTCACACTGACAATAACTTAGGTGAACCACTATTAACTAGCAACACAGAAAATATTGACTTCCAATTTACCCTGGAGGAAGTGACAGGGGCGATCTCGGTCACTCGAGCAGGGAAGGCTCCAGGACCCGATGGTGTCCCATGTGATTTGTTTAAATCAAACTTAATTTTATGGGGGCCAATTGTAACACAAGTAGTGAATGCAAGTTGTTTATCACCTTTCCCGCCAACCTGGGTAGAGTCAATCATTGTCCCCATTTTTAAAAAGGGAAATCGCCAGGACCCTAGATTCTACAGGCCTATTTCCTTATTAGACTCAATGACTAAAATTGTGGGTTGTGTAATATTAGCAAGACTCAAGGACTGGGCACTAGATAAGAACGTTCTCTCCGACCTTCAATATGGCTTCCGTGAAGGAGTGGGCACTATTGAACAGAGTTTAAATTTAGCCCTACTGGTGGGAAAGTATGTACGGGTATAAAAAGGAAGTTTGTTTTTAGCTTTTGTAGACCTCACCACTGCTTTTGATTCTGTAATACATGCCAAACTTTGGGAGGTTTTAGAAAAGATAGGCGTTGAACAACAAATTATTTATTTTTTACGACGTTTTTATTGTAATGCTCAGACGAAAGTTCATTTTGACATTAAGAGTGAATGTACAACTCCAATTCCAATAAGTAGGGGAGTTAGGCAAGGATGTGTCCTTGCCCCATTCCTTTTTAACTTGTATATAAATGATTTAGAGGAAGCATTGATTAAGAAACAGGTTGACTACCCCAAGATAAATGGTCGTCCTATCCCCGCACTTCTATACGCTGATGATGCGGTTTTATTGTCACAAACTCAAGTAGGTCTACAAAAGGTTTTAAATGGTTTTAATGAATATATGAATGAATTAGGACTTACGGTGAATACATCTAAGACCATGTCATGAGATGTGGTAGGGGCAGTAAAAATGTCGGGAGATGTTCATAGGTGATCGAAAAATAGAGGCAACAAAACTTTTTTCATATCTTGGAATACCATTTCACCAAGATGACTCATGGGTTCAGGCAGTTAGAGCTAAAAAATTAAGTTTTATTAGAACTATCTCAGCACTCGCCCAATTTTAAAAAAAGTTAGGGAGAAGACCCCGGTAGAGCTTTTACAGATCTACCAGGCAAAAAGTATCTCAACTGTAACCTATGGCTCAGGGGTATTGCAAATACCCAGTCACTACAGTTTGTGGAAAATAATTTTCTAAGATATATTTTGTCAGTACCTAGATCAACCTCTTCCTATGTGTGCCACGCTGAACTGGGTTTAACGTATTTGTCTGATCTCATTAAACTGGAGCCGGTTCTTTTATGGCACCGAGTATGGACAAAAGAAGAAACCAAGCTAAATAGGATATTTTAAAGGATATTTTAAAAATGGAAAAAGTCTTATTGATACCCTGGGTCAGTTATGTATGAAAATTCTTGCAGAATCTGGGACATCTGGAGTATTTCACTGATCCTGATTCTATGCAAGCGGTACGTAGGAAAGATTTTAAAAAAGAGGGTCTTGTGATGTTGGAAATGTCACGGTTGACGATTGAAATATTAAAGCCCACGGTACTGGAAAATCAAATGATTTTAAGTGTTTTTAAAATTCAGCCATATTTGGTGATAGTACCAGAAGGATACGACAGATTCCTATTAACAAGATTCAGGCTTGGAATGATACACAGACTTATTAGTTTTCCCGATATGAATGACCGGAGCCGAACTATGATACCCTGTCCCTGTGATAATTGCTCAAGTCAATCCACTTTCCATGTTATTTTCTTTTGTGGATTTTATACTCTCATTAGGAAAGTCTGGATTCTGCCAATGTTGAGAACTATGGGGATAAGAAAATGTCGTCCAGCTTACATCGCATTACAAACTAGGGACAATGCTAATATGATTTGGAAAATTGCGATGTTTTTTAAAAAAAGTGGTCAGCTATAGGAAGAGCATAATATCATGAGGAATTGTTTTTTAAGAATATTGTTTTTAGAATTAATGAAACGTTATGAATTTTTAATTGATGTTATTAAGTGCGATATAATGATCATAGCTGCTGCCAAAATTTCTTTATGAATTAACTTGAAAAATCGATATTCAATTTTAAGTCTTTTAACATGATTATAATGTGTACGAATTGCTTTTATGATTGCAGTATCTTACAATCGAATAAAGCTGAATTTGAATTGAATTGAAGAAGGAGTCCACATCTAGAAAACATGTGTCTTTATGAAATACTTCAACACTACAGATATAGAAACACTGTGACCGAAAATGTAGATGAAAGGAAATATGCAGTAGTTGGTTGTGACGATGGTCCAACATGCAAAAGGAAGTCTTAATTAACCACAGAAAACTTAGTTGCTAAACTCCTGATAAAAGACAGTTTTTATATTTGGCACTTCTTCAACTCTTCAAGCCTTGGCATTCTGTATCGGAATTACTCAGAGACTTTGACTGCTATGAAGATTCTTTCAATACTATGAAAGACAGCATGCAGTTTTTGCAAACTATTTGAGAATGTTAAATGATGAGATTGGATAGGAAGAAACAATTGCTGCTGAGATAGCTAAGGAGAGTTCACAAAGCAGCCAAAGTTCAGGACCACTGCATCAAGGTCCTCTTGGACAACCAATTCTTGAAAATGAAGCTGCCATAGCCATGAATGAGGTGAAAACTGCAATGCAACAAGCAAGACAGGAAAGTGTTGATTTGGAACAGTTACTTTGTCAACTGAATGATGAGCAAAAAGATATATATATATGGAAGTAAAAGAGAGAATAAAGCATGGATTCCTCCATGAGAAGAAACAGTGTACATGCAGATCATTTAAGCCAATAATATTATATGTCTGTGGTCAAGCTGGCACCCGGAAAAGCTTTTTAATTGAAGTTCTCACTGCTTTCCTACAGAGGACTACAAACTCTAATGTGTTGTGTGTGGTAACAGCACCCACTGGATTAGCCACACACAACATTAAAGGAATTACTATACATCGACTTCTTATGCTGCCTGTTAAACGTGACAACAAACTGGAGTACCAAAAGTTATTCAGTGAACCTTGTCATGAAGTCTCAAGAGTACTGAAGAAACTTAAACTTTTAATCATTGAGGAGGCGAGCATGGTCTCAAACTTAATGCTTGCCTTTGTACACTTAAGAATGCAACAGATTCTAAAAACAGACTTTGATGTGCTGTTTGGAGGAAAGCACTTAATTGTGCTTGGCAATCTACTACAACTTACCCCTGTGGAAGGACAGTCCGTGTTCAAGACACTTCATAATGAAATTCAGAAGTCATTGGGAAGTATTGGAAATGTAAACATTTGGTTGAACTTCCAATACAAAGAACTACTTGGGAATATGAGGCAAGCATATGATGTTGACTAAGGACATTTCTCAAGGATATTAGAGCAGGAGTTCTCACAAAAGAGGGAAAACGTCAGAAAGTCGACTTGTTAAGCAACTGTTTCCTACAAGCAAGACAGCATCAGAGCTAATGTTTAGTTTTATTCAAGAAGAAAAATTGATTGTCTGCTTAATGAATACACTTCAAGAGTGCTCCTGTTTTAATGAAGAATTACTAAAATTAGAGAAAGAAGAAATGTTGCAACTTACAGCAATAGACAAAATGGAATACCAGCGTGTTACATTAATCCTAAATGAAAAACTACAAGCAAAACTGGATTCATTGGAAGAGTCTGTATCCACAACTACTGGATTCGTGAAATGTTTGCAAGAATTGCAGAGTAATTTTGTGCAGAAATTAAATGTTAAGGAATGATTAGTAAATAGTGCAATGGGTAAAGTGAATGATTTCATTAATTTTCCAAATAGGAATGAGGTTGAATACGTAGCAATAAAATGTGATCTGCTTCATGGCATAAAGCAGATTAAAAGGTGCATTGTACGTTTTTGCTTGTAAAAGACTTGTATGTTTGGTGGCAGCAGGTTCCAGTTTCTCTAGCATATGCTGTGACTATCCATAAATCTCAAGGTTTAAGTGTAGACATAGCTTTTATTAATATTTGTAGTACTGTATTTAAAGAAGGTATGGCATATGTAGTGTTATCTCAAGTTAGAACATTGTCCAGTTTGTGTTTGGTCGGTTTTGATGGCAGAAAAGTAAGTGCTGATCCAAGTTGTGTTAAAAATACAACTGGTTAAGAAGTGTATATGCTCCTCATTTAGGACAGTATCCCATTTATGAAAAATTGATAATCTGTCCAAAACAAAAGCTTACAAAGGATTGAACTGATGTTGCTGAAAAGAAGGAGAACAAGGAAGCTGTTAAGGAGAGAAAAGTTGAGAATGAGGGAGATATTCTAGGTTATCTGTTGTCAAATCCCTTTGGTGTCAACTGCTATGCAAATGTTGCTCTCAATGTACTATTCCAATTACCTCATCTTGTATATGCAATTGAACAAAAACCACAGAAAAGATTGTGTTCTTCACTGTGTGGTTTGTTGCAACGTTTATGTAGTGATAGAATTATAAAACATTGTGCTTCAGGCATTAGAGAATTTGTAGATATATGTATTAGATCAGTACGATTTACTCAAAACACTCTACAAGATGCACAGGAGTTTATAATGATCATCCTTAGAGTTTTAGAACAAGAAGAAATAAGTATTGATTACTTTTTTTAACTGAGTTACTCATGGAGCCATGAGTGTGAAGATTGCCATTTCACCTCAAGTACGCACATAGATTCGTAGTGATTTCTTTACTTAACACTACCGGATTGCAAAACTGTGTCTTTTGAAAGTTTGCTCAAAAAGCTAACCAAAACAATACCTGCCCAAATTGTCGAGCAGATGTTATGTCAACATTACATGTATGAAAAAGAGAATATTATCTTATATTCATGCTACAACGATGTAGAGCAAATGGAAGTAAATTGGAAACAGAGATTACTAACTTCAAAGCTGGACAAATATCTATTTCTGGAAGGACTTATACTGCTATGGCTATCATCTTTCACGAACGGCTTAGTGTAATATCTGGACACTATACTGTCTATTTAGAAAGTGAAACTGGATGGACGGAATCTAGTGATAGCAACCTTAAATTCGAACAAAAACTGCCTTTTAAGCTACCAAATTCTTATCTTTTGGTTCTTCAACCAAAGGTCTAAGGAGACATACTGTTAAAACAGTGGTACAGTGTATTTGGTCGATTTGGATCGTCAGTGTTTATGACATCATTCAGTCTACCAGGGGTGATGTCTTTATAAGCGTTTTCATAGTCTAGTGTCCTTTATACCTATTATAGTATTAGACAACTTTTAATAATAAAGGAGTTATTTTTAACATATGTTTGCTTAGATTAGTTCAGTAACTATAGGTGTGAGTTATACCTAATGGCTTGAATCTACCTTTGCAAAATTAGCTCCCACTATCTCAGCCAACAAGTACAGAGGAGAACCTTCAGCTCCCTGGTCCTCAGAGGCATTAAGACTTGAAAAACAAGCCTGCAGGAGGCAAGAGAGAAACTGGTGCAAACATTAAGAAAAATCAGAAAAACAACTATATAAAGCTACCCTGGCTAAATATAAAAAGATGGTTATCAATGAAAAAAGTCTTTATTACACCCAATTAATTGAAAATACCGGCAACTCCAATAAAGATCTGTTTCAGGTTATAACAAAGCTTACTTCAGTTACAAATAACAACTCAACCACTCATAATCAAGGATTCTGTGACACCCTTGCCTGGACTTTTAAAAATAAGGTCGACCAAATCTTTGACCTATTTGATAAATCTAATGCCATCACGGATTTAAACGACCGGGAAGTGACTGACTACTCCCCACTCATGGACTTTACCCCGACCTCCCCCAATCAAGTAGCTTCTCTTCTCTTAGCTGCCAAATCTGGCTCTCCAGACAACCCATGTTCCTCTAAGATTTTAAAGCTCGCAACTCAGTCTATTGCCTCTCCTCTCTCCTCAGTGTTTAATCAAATGTTTCTGCAAGGGACACTTCCTACACTTTGGAAACAAGCTTGCATTCTTCCTCTTATCAAAAAACCAACTCTTGATACTAGCGATCCTGGCAACTATCATCCCATTTCGAGACTTCCTTTGCCAGCAAAAATTGTTGAAAAATGCAGAGCTGTCCAACTTCATTCTTGAGAATTAGCTTCTGGACCCCAGTCAATTTGGGTTAAGAGCGAATCATAGTACGGAGACTGCACTGATGAAAACCACAGAAGAAATAAGAATGGCACTAGATAGAGGAGGATCAGCAGCTCTTGTTCCGTTGGACCTGTCCACAGCGTTCGACACCATGGACCATGGGCTATTGGTCCACCGTCTGAACATCATAGGAATCAAAGGTAAAGCTCTTACCATATTAACATCTTTCCTATCAGAGAGATCCCAAACTCTGAATCTTGGTCGGTTTAAATCTTCACCCTTCACTCTACCATGCGGGGTTCCTCAGGGCTCCTCATTAAGCCCAACGCTATTTAATATCTATGTTTTGGAACTCGCCCCTTTAATTAAAAGTTTTAATCTAAATCCAACATCCTATGCTGACGAGACCCCATTAGTTGAATCAGCCGTGGACAATGATGTCAACTACTCTTTAAGATTACATGACTGTATGACTGCCCTGAGCAGCTGGATGAGCAGACACTGCCTAAAGTTGAACTCAAGTAAAACGGAGGTTATACTATTTGGCAATCTCTCTCCAACGTGGTCCCCTGCCTGGTGGCCCAAGAGTCTGGGCTCACCTCCCTCCCGGAGACCAAAGCTAAAAACCTAGGCTTTATCATGGACGATAAGCTCAGATATGAGGCCCAGGTGTCTAAGGTAGTGTCCTTCTCATTTTATACCATCAAAACCTTAAGGAAAATTTTCCCTTTTATCCCCAGAACCACCAGGAAGACTGTGGTCTCTGCACTAATCATGTCTAAATTAGACTGCTGTAACGGCTTGTAAATTAACCTCTAGGAAAAACTACTTAGGAAGCTGCAGGTGGCGCAAAATGCAGCAGCCAGACTGACTCTGGACATTCCCAATTATCAGTCGGTATCCGCAGGCATCCGGGAACTACACTGGCTCCCGGTGCGACAGCGAATTAAATTTAAAGCGCTATGTGCCGCCCATAAGGCCTTGCATGGAGAAGGTCTGACATTTTTATGGAAGGCTTTTAAATGGCATACTCCAAACATACATCTTCGGTCAGCTAGTGCTAGACTGATTACCACCACAAGAGTAAGAAAAGTGAACTGGGGAGGAAGGAGCTTCACTAACAGCACAGCCAGGCTGTGAAATTCTCTTCCACTATATCTTAGGGCCATACCCACCCTCCTTGCCTTCAGAAGGGAACTTATGACTTGACTGTTTAAGAACTAGTAATACCCCGGCCCAGTATGCTCATGTTCAGCAAACACCAAGACACCTATGGGTAGACGTGCACTATATAAGTCTGTATAACATAACGTAAAACAATTGATTAACTAGTTGTAGTGAGTACAATGCATAGTGTTACTTATTTGTAGTGACATCCAGTGCAGTTCTGGGGGGGGTTCTATAACCTATATGATTGTTAATTCCGTACTGTTCAAGGATGAATCTTTATACAGTACATCGTTTATTGTATTCAAGTATGAAAGCTGAAAACAGTAAAAAGGGAAAATTAAATGCTTTAATGTAATATAGGATACTATTGCAGCATAAGAAATGTCTATTGTTTTGTTTATAATATGAACTTATGCATGGCTAAAATTAAATGTTTATTGTGCAATTGTGTAATATGTAATACTAACATACATGTATGTTTTTTTCTTTTATACAGATGAATGGCACCATCTATTGGAATAATTTAATTTACTATTTAGTTCTTTCTGTGTTATTCAATAAACTTACATTCTAAAGGTACACACCGATGCAGAGAGTGATACAGCCACTGAGACTTTCAGACACACACTGATACAGCCACACACACATACTGGTACATGCACTCATGCACTCATGCACTCACCCATACAGGCACTCACACAGCCACTCACTCACTCATATAGCCACTCACACATCCAATCACTCACAAATACAGCTACTCAAACACCCACCTATTTACCTATATAGCCACTAACACGCACACTCACTCACTCATATATATACTCACTCATACAGCCACTCAGATACCCACTCACTCCCCCATACAGCCACTCACACACCCAGTCACTCACCCATATAAGCACTCACACACCCACTCACTCGCCTATACAACCACTCACTCATCCATACAGCCACTCACATACCTATTCACTTACCTATACAGATACTAACATATACGCTCACTCACTTATATATCTAAGACACCCACTCACTCATACAGCCACTCACATACCTACTCACTCACCCATACAGCCACTCACACACCCACTCACTCACCCATGCAGCCACTCACACACCCACTCACCTATGTAGCTTCTAACACATGTACTCAATCACTCATATAGCTACTCACATACCTACTCATTCACCTATACAACCACTCACACTAGCACTCACTCAGCCATACAGCCACTCACATACCCATTCACTCACACATACAGCCACTCACATACCATTCACTCACCAATAGAGCCACTCATACACCCAAACACTGGCCAATACAGCCACTCACTCACCCATATAGGCACTCACACAACCACTCACTTACCAATACAGCTACAAACACACTCAGTGACTCATACAGCCATTCAAACAGCCACTCACCTATATAACCACTCACACACCCACTCAGCCACTGACATACACATCCACTTATTTATACAACTACTAACATATTCACTCACTCATACAGCCACTCAAACACCCACTCAAACACCCACTCAATCACCCATACATGTACTTACACAACTCCTCACTCACCCATACAGCCATTCACACAGCCACTCACTCATAAACCCACTCATCTATACAACCACCGACACACCTACTCACTCACACACACACAATCACTCACCCACCCATACATCCACTCACTCACCTATTCAGCCACTTACTCACCCATATAGCCACTTACACACCCACACATGTATCTATATAGCCACTCAAACACACACTCACTCATACATCCATCCATTCAGACACCCAGTGACTCACCCATACAGGCACTCACATATCCACTCACTTACCTATAAAGCTACTAACACAGGCACTAACCCACTCCTACAGCCACTCAGATACCCACTCACTCACCCATATTCCCACTCACACAACCAGTCACTCACCCATACACCCACTCATAAAGCCACTTACACAACCACGTATTCACCTATGCAGTCATTCACACAAACACTCACTCACCCATACAGCTGCTCACCCACCCACTCACCAATACAGCCACTCACATACCCACTCACTCACCCATATAGCCACTCACATACCCATTCACCTATCTATAAAGCTACTAACACACATACTCACTCATACAGCTACTCAGATACCTACTCACTCATTCATACAGCCACTCATACACCCACTCACCCATACAGGCACCCACACAGCCATTCATACACCTACTCACACAGCCACTCACATGCCCACTCACCTATACAGCTTCTAACACATATACTAATTCACTCATACAGCCACTCAGATACCCATTGTCAGACCCATATCCCACTCACACACCCACTCACCAATAAAGCCACTCACACCCACTCTAGCACTCATTACCCATACAGCCACTCACACATGCACTTACTCCCTCACCCATGCAGGCACTTACACAAATATACATACACCTATACAGCCAATCAAACACATACTTACTCACTCATACAGCTACTCACAGACCCACATACTTACCTATACAGCTACTAGCACATGCACTCACTCACCCATAAAACCACTCACACTAGCCTTCACTCACCCATATAGCCACTGACACCCACTCACTTACCCATACACTCACTCATACAACCCCTCACTCACCCGTACACTCACTCACCCATACCCCCACTCACACAACCCCTCACTCACCCATACAGCCAGTCACACAGCCACTCACTCATACAGCCACTGATATACCCACTCACTCAAGTTTCAAGTTTATTTTTTATTTTCATAGTTACTAAAAACCATTGCAGTGCAGTAAAACAACCAATAAAATCACAAATACGCACAGTAAAATACAGTACTGTGCATGCATAACAGATAGTGTCACCTTGCAGACGTGAAGATGCTATAAAAGAAATTGTAAAACATTTTGTAGTTGCCTAGATGTAATTAAAGAGAGCAGCACTATCAATTAAGAGCCAGACTCTTTGATTGGGCCTAGTTCAAAGTTGATTGCAAGGTGCTTACTGTGCAAAAAGTGCTTCAAGTGTTTTTGAAATGCTAAGTCTCAGATTTCCTTCCCAACGTGATTCGCTCAGCCGGGTGGAGTCGATCGGGGCTGGGTGTAATCTTTGGGGCTGCCGCCCACTAAAGTGCAAGCTGCCCAGTAAGTAAATTAAGTGAAGTAAATTTGTTGCATGATTGATAAAAACCAGTTCATTAAGAACAAGCAAATTAGAAACCATAAGAGTGCGTAAGTTTGAAATGACATGTTTAAAATAACAGTTAGAGCATCTTCCTGCTTGTTAGAAGATGGATGCTAAGTTCATATATATCTGTGTGTTACTGTTCGGCCTTGGTTCAGTGCTTGAATAAATGCAGATTCCAATGATCCCGCAATAGCTGACCTAGAGTGTCTTCAGCTTGCGATCTGACTTATTTTCGGTTCAGAGGCAAGTGGCATTTTTTGTTCAGCTAGTGTAAGAAATCTTACCAGTCTGCAATTCAGCTGAGGGTCTCCAGGGCCGAAGCAGGCCAGCGCTGCTTGCCTCAGTGAGCGAATTCGTCTCTGGTTAAAGGGAGCCTTTAGCAGCTGTCTCCTTTCCTTCAGCAGCTCATTGCAGGTACAAAGTAGATGCAAAATATCTTCTGTTCCATTGTCGCATAAGCGGCAAGAAGTTTGAATCACCACCCTCAGCCAGGGTGGGAGGTTCAGGGCACATGGGAGTAGACCTAGACGGTGCCTCAAGAATTTAGTTTTTATTGATTTGGGTTAACCCTGGTTAAAGTATTTTTGAGGTCCAAGTGATTTGTAATTGTTTAAGGTCATCTAGACGTGGGCTCAAGCTGAAAAGGAGGCTTTATCCTCCACTAGTGAGAGCTGTTTCAATGATTTCCATACCAGTTTCTTGAAGGTTGAGTGGTGAATCTGTGTATTCCAGAGATCGGAGAGCCCAGTGGCTACCAGGGATTCCTGAAGATAGCTTCTTGCGAGAGATGTATCTCTCTGCTCAAGTTCTTGCCATAATAGTTGGTTTAAGGTATTTGGAGTGGCTATCCTGATCTTATTCCAGCAGATGATGTAAGCGCTGTGCCTGGCCAAGGATTGTTTTAATAGGCGGACCTCCAGCCTTATCGGGGCTGGTGAGGTGTAGTTTGGAAGGCTGATCATGATTCTGTATGCTTTAACCAAAATGCTGCGTCTCTGCCACGCATTGATTCGCTGCCGTAGGTTATTGTTGGAAGAATTTTGGTTTGGGCTACCTTCAGGAGAGGGTTTAGTGTGGGTCCAGTCACTTTTGATATGAGGTTTTTTAATGTTATTGCTAATGCCAGCCCTTTCCTTCTGATTTCTTCTTTCTGACGAGTGAAGGAGCCTTCTTTGTCTATGCTGATGCCTAGATACTTGTAGTCTGCTGCTAGGTCTATTTGTGTATCACCCATGTGACAGAGCATTGGCCTTTTACTCTTGTTGTTGATGGTCATTGTTCTTGTTTTTCTATAGTTGACCTTTAGGTTGTTCTCTGTGGCATATTTCTGCATTTTGTTGAGGAGATGTTGCAGGCCAACCTGGGTGTGGCTAAGCAGGACTACATCGTCAGCGTACAGGAGGCTAGTTAGTGTTTTGCCTCCCAGCCTGGGCGCATGGAAATTGCAGGTGCTGAGCTCTTGCGGCAAATCTGCCATGAATAGATCGAACAAAGTGGGAGTGAGCACACAACCCTGCTTCAGGCCTTTGGTTGTTAGTACTCGTCTGGAGAGGTGAGTCCCTGCTCTCAATTTCAGCATCAGCATATTTAAAAGAGCTTGTGGGATGCCCCATCGAGCCAGCTTCCCCCACAGCCTTGCCGTGCCAACATTGTTGAAATCAGTGCTGAAATCAATAAAACAAAGGTGTAATGGAAGGTTTGCCGCATCTATGAGTAGAGAAATTGCCAGGATGTTTGTTATTGTGCCTGACATTTTTCAAAATCCTGTCTGATTTAGTGGTATTAACGCTTTTTCATCTGCCCAAGCTGTGAGTTCCACTAGCACGGTGCCTGCAAAGTATTTTGCCTCATTGTCAACCAATGCCACCAGGCGGTAATTTCCCGGTGAGGCTTTATCTCCGCTTTTCTGGATTGGAGCAATCGTAGAGCCTTTCCATTAATCTGGAATCCTGCCAAGTGATCTGACTTTTTGAGAATAAGGGGTGCAGGGCACTTACCCAGTCAGCTGCCCTCTGTTTGAACAGTGCCGGTGGTATGCTTTTTGGGCCTGGGGCCCCTTCCCTTCTCCCTTTTGCGATCTGTTGCAAGGGATCTGTTGCTTTATTAAGTGTGTGCTTGAGGCGCTGGGCTTGCACTCACGTGTGTCAGCTATATCCGGCGTTTTTGTTGTGTTCGCCTCCTTTTGTAGATTTCCTGTGGAGCGTTCCCCTGGTGTCTCCTTGGTTGTCTGAGTTCTCCCTTCCCCCATGGATTGATGGTTAAAGTACTCGCTTAGAAATGTTGCCCAGGTTTCCTCTGGAATTTGAGAGGAAATTCCCCCATGCTGCGGGTGCATAATCGTGTGAACTGTTCTCCAAAAACGAGCACTGTTGATGTGGTTTATGTTGTAGAGAAGCTTTGCCCAGGTCTCGTCTTCCTATGCTCTATTATCTTCCCACTTCAGCTTTTTGAGCGAGGTTCTTTGTTGCCGCAAGAGTATGCGGAGAGTTGTATTTCCTGGATGGTATCGAAGAGATCTTAAGGTGCTATTTATGGATCTTTTAAAATGCTTTATTTGATCCCTTAGAGCTTTTGTAAACCTGCTTCCTAGCCTGGGGTCCTGGCAGAGTTTCTTTTTGGGTGAAGTTCTGCTAGTTTAGCAGTGAAGCATTCCCAGTTGGTATTATGACTCTTTGGCGCTATTGTTTGAACATGTAGGAGGACGATTGCTGTTGCTGACAGGGCCTCTATGTTAGCCGCCACAAATTTGATTCCCTTATAGTTTGTCATGTAAATAGAACCCGGGGCCACCTCCGGGTGAATGCAAGAAGGAACTGTTGCTGAAAGGAGAGTTTCTTGTGGTCGATGGTCACTGTCCCGTTTGTCCCCCAATTGAAAGTCAAGTATCCAGTGGAACAACGAGAGTCTGACAAACTTGTAATCTAGTACTGAGCATGTTGAGGGAGAATAGTGGGTGACCTTTAGGGAATCTTCCATTTAGTGCCCTGAAGTTAAGATGTTCTAGATCTTCTAGGAGGCGTCTGTTTTTGCTGTTCGTCTTCCCGTGGGAGTGCCCACTTTGAGTCGGTATGTTCCAAAGTAGGAATTGGATACTTCATTCCCCCTCGGCGTGCCTACAAGGTGCTGGTTCAGGTCCCCCGAGAGAATAAAGTTTGATGTTTCTGACTTGCTTATGTAGCTTAATAGTTGGTTGATTAAGTGTTCAGTGTCTCTTGCTTTGCGTTTTGCGTGGATTTAAGTGTTGACTATCACTGCCTCGTCTTGTGCTCTCAAAAGGGAGAGAGGGATCTTGACTGCTGAAGTGGCTGGTGAAGCAGGACCGACTGTCTCCGCTGACGTTGTGCAGGTCATGGATACGTAAATTGCCAGTCCTCCCAATGAATGTCCAAATCTCCCTCCTTTTACGGCTGGTGTTGTGAAGCACATAAAACCTTGCAAGTGGATCGGGTCTGCGAGCCAAGTTTCCTGCAGCAGAATTATGTCAAACGATTTGAGGTACTGCATGAATTCTGGATCCGAGATTTTGGTTGCCAGTCCATTGACATCCCATGAGCAGAGGCGGAATACGGTTTTGTTGGCCCTGGTGCCCACTTCTTTCTGTGTCTATTGTTATTGGGTGCCCGGGAGGGCGGTTATAGTTCTTGTTATCATCCATAGTCTCTGTTTGGGCCTGTTGTTGGCTGAATATGGGGTAAAAAGCTATTTGGTTTGGGTAAGATTTTTGCTTGCGGACTTTTCTTTTTTGCTGATGTCGTTGCTTGGCATTGGCTTTGGATTGAGTGTTCCTGCTTGATCTGCCGCGGATGGTTCCTTAGGGGTTCCTATGGGCCCATTGCTGTTTGGGGTGTATGTACCCTCCAGCTGATGAATTTGGAGCAGTCCTAAGTTATTTGGGTTGTTGTGCCTTCCCCGCTCTGGGCCCGATTCGGTATTCTTCCCTGTGGGGGTCATGCAAATGGAAGCTGTTGATGCGTTCCTCAGGTCCTTCAGCACAGTGTTTAGCACTGAGGGGAGAGTGGATAGTTTATCCACGATATGGCCGCAGCCAAAGCTTAATCGCACCTCAAATTGGGCTCTCTTTATTAAGCAGTTGAAATCCCCCCAATTTCTCATTGATGCCCACGACGAACAGTGCCAGGGTGTTCAGTAGAGACAGCTGAATGTCCATCTTGTCAGACTGGTATTGGAGTGCTTTCACTGACAGTTGCATACTGTGCCAGGTTGTGCTTCTGTGCTCGCATCCCCCTTGGTCCCCTCCTTGGGGTTATAGCAGTGACCAGCTGTGTTGTCCTGGGGCCCCTTGTCAGGGGGTGTCCCATTTTGGAGATCTAGCGGGTAGGAGGCTAACATGTCCTCCCATTCTTGCGTGTTCAGGTAAGAGAGGGCCAGCCGCCCCTCCTCTTGGTGTATTGGGTCATCTGACCCTGTGGAAAGTGGATCAGTGCAGGTGGGCCGCCAGGCTGCCGCTGGAGTTGAGGCATTGGCTCTTGAAAACTAGGACACCGAGGTAGCATTGCTGTCATTTGGTGTTGGAATTGAAGTAACTTCCAGTTGAGCTTCTAGCTGATGATTCTGCATGCTCCTCTCACTGTTTGATGATCTTGTGAGGGTTTGGTTGTTGAGGGTTGCTCCTTGTGTGAGCCCCCAGAGACCTCCTGCCTTTAATTTGGTTGCTAGCTGCGCTGGCCCCTCGTCTGGGGCCGCTGGTGAGGCTGATGCAGGTGCTGGGGTTACTCAGGTGTGAGGCTCTTTTTATTCTTGTTCTTCTGCTATTTGATGTGTGTCTGGTTTCGAGATTCCTGGTTACCTGATTGGAGACGAGTTTTGATCCATTATGATAGGTATGGTGTGTGTTATCAAGAGTTGTTTGAGAAGAAGAGGAGGATGGGTGGGTTGATCCGTTGTCAGCGGTGTTGGGACAGTTGTCGTTGCCGATGATTGGTTGTGCGAGAGAGAGCAGGCCGGGTCTTCCTTGGGTTGAATGTCCCAAGGACTCTTGGGACTGTGCAAGATGTAAGGACAGCTGCGACTGTCGAGGTTGTAGGGGGAACTGCAGCCCTTTGAGGGCGGCGTTGCTTGAGAAAATAGCGAAGCCTGCGTCTTTTAGAAAGCAAAGTTTCATGTAGATTTTTGGTTGGGTTAGTTATGCTGGTTGTTTCGGACCGGCCCCCTCACTGTTTGGCATCGTCGTGTCCTTAGATTCTTGCCCAGTTGCGATTAATGGAGCTTGAGTGCTGGTTTGTATGGTGTGACATGACTTTCGTTTCTTCCCTTTTTTCCCCGCCGGTCTTGGGGGGGATGGCCACCCTTGTTCTCCCTGACTTCATTTAATATCGGTGGCCTCGCTGTGCTCAATGCTCCACGCACACTGGTAAGTGCCCTGGTTAGCGCTGCTTCCTGGTGCCCTAGGCCGGTGCTAATGCCCCACTGCTTCCTGTTGCTTCTTGGCCCCAAAAGGTGAGTGCAAAGGGGAGGGGAGGGGGTATACCTCTTGCATTCTGCAGTGATGGCTGACCTTCCCAGGTGTACCAGTTATCTCAGCAGGGACTCAGCAGGGACTCCGTAGGTTCCGTGGGTTTCCTTGGATGAGTGGATTTGGGTGGCTAAATGAATCTCCTGGATAGGTGTGGCTCAGTGGCCCGAAGGGTTGCACCTAGGTGGCTTTGATAGCTCTGCTGCATTTGTACTTGTAGTAGTCCTGTCTACTAACTCCTTCATTTTTCCTGTATTTTTCCTCATCCGGCATCTCCGCGACACTGTTGCTACCTGCTCATGTCCTGCAATGTCAGGGAGCCGGTGTGATGAGAGTCTGTGGAGAAGTAGCAGTGGCTGGGCGGTTGGCTGGGCTGTTTAGTTGACCTGCCCCTTACAGTACCCTCCTCACAGGAGCCTGCCCCACATAGGTGGTTGGGTGTCAGGGGTACTGGTACGTCTTCAGAGGCAAGGCTGGCTCTCTAGCCTGGCTCCCTTGCCCGCCTCTGCCTTGCCTGCCTCTGCAGTTTTGTGGCCCCAGAAACACTGTTTTTTTGCTGGTGGTAATAGGCAGGAGTGACAAGAGGTATCCTTCGGTTGTGGAAGCTGAGGCTGGGGTAATGACTATGGCGAGTGGGGCTCTCTGGTCATGCTACAGCCTGTACCTGGTACTGTCCGGACCACCCCTGCAGCTGCCGGGAGCTCGCTCTCTGTGGCAGCTGACTACAGCTGCCACACTCACACTGCCTCTACTGCTGTTGTGCTGCAAGTGCTGCTGCTGCTGGTTCTGGAGGGGCCGCTGACTCACCCCACCCAGGATGCAGTAGAGTGATAAACTGGGCCTTGCTGGCTTCCATGTCTTTGGTCCCCGCCCCCGAGCACCAACCTATGGTCTCTGGTTGTCCCCGCGATGTTGTCCGATTATGTCCGTGATCCACAGAGTTCGGGGCAGGCAAGCGGCTAATGTAACAGAGGTACAGCGGTGCCTCGGCGTTCCTCAACAGACTCGCTGCGCCTCGCTCGTGAACGCGTGACATCAGATGCTCCAACAGAAGCACAGGGGTGTAACCACAGACACTCATTCATCCATACATCTACCTACTCACCCATACAGCCACTCACACATGCACTCACTCACCGACCTATATAGCCACTTACACAAATAAATTCTCGCCTATACAGCCACTCAAAACACACTCACTCAGTCATACAGCCACTCACATACCCACACACTTACCAACAGCTACTAACACATGCACTCACTCACTCATAAAGACACTCAGACATCCATTCACTCACCCATACAGGAACTCACACACTCAGTTAATTACCTATAAAGCTGCTAACACTATGCACTGGCCAATTCAAACAGACACTCAGATATCAATTCACTCACAAATGCTCCCACTCACACAATCACTCACTCACCCATATAGTCACTCATACATCCACTCACCCATACAAACATTCACAAACCCACTCACTCACCCATACAGCCACTTATTCACCTACTCACTCACCCATATAGCCGCTGACACACCCACCTATACAGCCACTGACATACCCACTCACTCACCCATACAACCACATACAATCTCACTAGCACTCACTCAGCCATACAGCCACTCGCTCACCCATACAACCATTCACACACCCACTCACCCATACAGCTACCCACACACACCCACTCACCCATACAGCCACTCACACCCCTTCACTTTCTTATACAACTACTAACACACCCACTTAGTTACCCATACAGCCACTCACATAGGTACTCACTCACCCATACAGCCATTCATATACCCATTCCCTCACCCATACAGCCACTCACACAGGTACTCACTCACCCATGCAGCCATTCAAATACCCATTCCCTCACCCATATAGCCACTTACATATCTACTCACTATATCCATACAACCACTCATATACCCACTCACTCACCCATACAGCCACTCACACACCCACTCACTCACCCAAACAGCCACTCACTCACCCAATCACTCACCCATAATTCCACAACCACTCAACCATATAACCACTCTCACACCCACTTACCCATGTAGCCACTCACATACCCACTCACTTACCCATACAGCTTCTCATGCACACTCACTCATACAACCACTCACACACCTATACAGCCCTTTATACAAGCATTCACTCACCCATAAAGCTACTCACATAGCCACTCACTCACCCACACAGCCACTCACTCACCCATACAGTCACTCACACACCCACTCAGCCACTCCCACAGCTACTAACTCACTCTACAGTCACTGACACATCCACTCACTCACCCATATAGCCACTCACACTAGCACTCACCTACCTATAGTAATTCACACAGCCACTCACTCACCCATATAGCTACTCAAACACCCACTCATCCATACAACCACTCACACACCCACTCACATACCCATACACCCACTCACACTAGCACTCACTCACCCATACAACCACGTACATCAGCACTCATTCATCCATACACTCACTGACAGACCCACTCACTCATCCATACAGCCACTCACACACCCACTCACCCATACAGCCGCCACTCACACAGCATCTCACTCACCCATATATTCACTCACATACAATCTCACTCACCCCAATACGACTCAAACATATAGTTAAACTTACATATATAGACATATACCAACAGGTGCTTACATTCACATACAATTAAAACACATACAGTTATTCTTTCTTTAAACCAGATAATGTGGTTCTAAAAAGAACCTTTTTTGCTGTTTCTGAAGTTTTAAAAAAATATTTGGGGTGTATTTCTTCATTTTTAAAACGAGTTGAAAAAAAAACATAAGAAAATTAACACCTGTGGCATCTCTTCACTTCAAGAATAGAGGAAAAAGACTGCTCACCCACAGACATAATGTATTGCAGTTTCTGCAAAATTTCCCCATGTCAGCCAACTCAGGGATTACAGCAGGAAAGGCTAGAGTTCCAGGCACAGCCATATTATTGGCAAGAGCTAGCTTCCCTGTAGCAGGTGTTGACGCTGCTTCTCTTTCCTCTCTCAACAGATGGCTGGGATGAACATTTTGCAGGTGCTTAAGCATGGAGGTGGTCCCATGACTATGTTTTTTGGCAATGCCTCTCGATAGAATTTGTGAATACAGTTTACACTGCACATGCCTTGCAACACCTTTTTTTACACGGAAGGGATAGTAATACATTGTGAAACAATGCTCTCTTTTCTTTTTGGCAGCTGTTTGTCTTCATTGGAAGAAGTGTGGTTTTCTGGGTATGGAGCCTGAGTGGAGGTTAAGGCTGCCATTTTTTTTTTAAATGAAAAAATGCCACCCAAAAAAATCTGCAAACTGCAGCTGTACTCAGAGGTGTCAAACAACACAGCTACACCCAGAATTAAAGAAAAGTGGAAGAGTACTTCCTCTGGAAATGCATTAAAACTCTTTTAACCAATCATATCCCTTTATTAATGTGTCACATGGGTTTCGCAGTGACGTCGCAATGACGTTGCAACATCACTGCGAATACTGAAATACGCATTAAAGCATGCATGTGACATTAAGTCACTTATGAATATATAAACTCATACATAATATTAGTAAATCACTTACCTCAAATATACATTTGAAAATGGTTATATTTCATTTTAAGTGTTGGTAAAAATCTCGGTGGTTTCATGAATGTCCTGCGGTACCGGAAAATACGTGTCGGGACAGTTCAAGAAAGATTCACGAATATCAAAAAATGTATTTAAAAAAGATTTCAGTGAATCTTTCAAATATCAAGCAACTGCACCAATTAACTCAAGCATGTGCATATGGTGCAGCAGCTGAGGTGACAAAGGAGCAGACTGAAGAGTCAGAAGCCACAAATTCACAGAGATTAGCATTTGGTCTGAAAATATCAAGGAATACCACCAAGAAATGTAGGTGCATAGCCACGGTGCAGCAGGTGCACTGTCACCAGAGCAGGCCGAAGAGTGCAAGAGTCAACGTCACGTACATTGGCAAATAACCACACACACAGCAATTCACTCACCCATATAGCGACACACACGGCCACTCATTCATCAATATAGCGAATCACAGGGCACTAACTCATCCAGACAGCCACTGAAACACCCACTAAGTCCCCGTACAGCCAATCATTCACCCACTCATATAGCCATTCACCCGCACTCAACGATACATAGAACCACTAACACACCCATCCTCTAAGGTTACAGTTCCAAACATAAATTAATAAAAAATCTTAAATACACTGAAACAACCAAAGATAACAAAGACGCTATAGTTAGGAAATACAATTTAAAAAAACCAAGGAGATCCACTGAAAAAGCAAAGATTACAGGGACTTTAAAGTTAGGAAAAACGTTAAAAAAAACTTAGAAATTCATTAAAAGAAACGAAGGTTACAGGGATATTATAGTTAGGCTCAGATTTCACTCATACAAAACCATAGAAATTCAGCAGTTATAGTTACCTGAGCTAACTAGAACTTATGCCCCCACAATGCACTGCTTATGACCTCACATATTAGATCACTCATGACATGGTCAGTAACATCACTGATATCTCAGATGATATCACCAATGACATCACCCACAAAACCATTCACACATCCACTCACACACCCACTCACACACCCATATAACGACTCACACACCCACTCACTCATCCATAGAGCTACTCACATACCTACTCACTCACTCAAACAGACACAGCCACTCACTTACCCATACACCTACTCACACAGTCACTCAGTAACCCATATAGTCATTCATGCAGCCATATACTATCCCATACAGCTACTCACATACCCATTTATTTACCCATACAGCCACTCACATGCCCACTCATTCACCCATAAAGCAACTCACCCATACAGCCACTCATACTGCTACTACCTTACCCATACACCTACTCACACAACCACTCACTTGTCCATACAGTCACTCACACAGCTACTCTGACACATGCACTGACCCACTCATGCAGCCACTCAGATACCCACTCACTCACCCATACACCAACTCATACAGCCACTCAAACACCCACTCATTAATCCATACAGCCACTCACATACCCACTCACATACCCATTCACTTACCTATATAGCTACTAATGCACACACCCACTCATACAGCTACTCAGGCAATCACTCGCTCACTCATACAACCACTCACACATCTACTCACATACCCATATGGGCACTCACACACCTACTGACTCACCCACACAGCCACTCACATACCCACTCACTCACTCATCCATACAGCCACTCACATACCCACTCACATACCTATACAGCTTCTAACACATGCACTAACTCACTCATAGTCACTCAGATACCCATTCACTCACACATGCTCCCACTCACACAACCACTCACTCACCCATACACCCACTCACCCATACAACCATTTACACACCCACTCACACAACTGCTCAAACATCTACTTATACACCCACTCACTCACCCATATAGCCACTGACACACCTACTCACTCACCCCTATAGCCATTCACACACCCCTCACTCAACCATACAGCCACTGACATACCCACTCACTCACCCATACAACCACATACACTCTCACTAGCACTCACTCACCCATACAACCACTCACACACCCATTCACCCATATAGCTACTCACACACCCACTCACCCACACAACCACTCATACCCACTCACTTACACAACTACTAATACACCCACTGAGTCATCCATACAGCCACTCACACATGTACTCACTCACCCATCTAGCCATTTATATACCCACCTTCTCACCCATACAGCCACTTGTACAACTACTCAGTCACCCATACAGCCACTCACACACCCACTCACCCATCCATACAGCCACTCATACACCCATTTACTCAGCCATACTCCCACTCACACAACCTCTCACTCACCCATACAGCCACTCAGGCACCCACACACCCATACAACCACTCTCATATCCTCTCAGCCATACAGCTACTCACACACTCCCTCACTTACCCATCCAGCCTCTCTCACACATACCCATACAGCCATTTACAAAACCACTCATTCACCCATACAGCTACTCACACAGCCACTCGCTCACCCATACAGTCACTCACATACCCACTCACTCACCCCTACAGTCACTCACACAGCCACTAACTCACCTATACAGTCACTGACACATCCACTCACTTACCCATGCAGCCACTCACACTAGCACTCACCCACCTAAACAGTCACTCACACAGCCACTCACTCACATAGCCACTCACACACCCACTCACCTAGCCATATACCCACTCACACCAGTACTCATTTACCCATACAATCATGAACATCAGCACTCATTAATCCATACAGTCACTGACAGACCCACTCACTCATCCATACAGTCACTCAGACTAGCACTCACCTACCTATAGTCATTCACACAGCCACTCACTCACCCATATAGCTACTCAAACACCCACTCATCCATACAACCACTCACACACCCACTCACATACCCATACACCCACTCACACTAGCACTCACTCACCCATACAACCACGTACATCAGCACTCAATCATCCATACAGTCACTGACAGACCCACTCACTCATCCATACAGTCACTCAGATACCCACTCACTCACCCATACAGGCATTTATACACCCACTCACTTATCCATACAGCCACTCACACACCCACTCACCCATACAGCCACTCACACAGCATCTCACTCACCCATATATCCACTCACATACAATCTCACTCACCCATATACAATGCCTCAAACACATAGTTAAACGTACATATATAGACATATACCAACAGGTGTTTACATTCACATACAAATAAAAAACATACAGTTATTCTTTCTTAAACCAGATAAGGTGGTTCTAAAAAGAACCTTTTTTGCTGTTTCTAAAGTTAAAAAAAATATTTGAGGTGTATTTCTTCATTTTTAAAATGGCAACTGGAAAAATGAAACTACAAAAATAACATGCACAAGATTTGTGCAACAAATTGAAAAAAACCATAAGAAAATTAACACCTGTGGCACCGCTTAACTTCAAGAATAGCGGAAAAAGACTGCTCACCCACAGACTTAGTGTATTGCAGTTTCTGCAAAATTTCCCCATGTCAGCCAACTCAGGGATTACAGCAGGAAAGGTTTGGGCTCCAGGCACAGCCATATTATTACCAAGAGCTAGCTTCCCTGTAGCAGGTGTTCTTATTCCTCTCTCAACAGATGGCTGGGATGAATAGTTTACAGGAGCTTAAGCATGGAGGTGGTCCCATAGACTGTATTTTTTGGTGATGCCTCTCGATAAAATTTTTGAATCGTGCAAATATCAAGCAACTGCACCAATAAACTCAGGCACGTGCATATGGTGCAGCAGCTGAAGTGACACCGGAGCAGACTGAAGAGTGTGAACACACAAATTCATGGAGATTAGCATTTGGTCTGAAAATATCAAGGAACATCAGCAAGAAATTTAGGTGCATAGCCACTGTGCAGCAGGTGCACTGTCACCAGAGCAGGCTGAAGAGTGCAAGCAGTCAACATCACGTACATTGGCAAATAACCACTCACACATCAACTCACTCACCCATATAGCAAATCACACAGCCACTCATTCATCCATATAGCGACTCACACGGCCACTAACTCATCCATATAGCCACTGACACACCCACTCAGCCCTATACAGCCAATCATACACCCACTCACACACTCATATAGCCACTCACCCGCACTCAACTATACATAGAACCGCTAACACACCCATCCTCTAAGGTTACAGTTACAAAAATAAAATTGATAAAAATTCTTAAAATACACTGAAACAACCAAAGGTTACAAGGACGATTTAGTTAGGAAATACAATTTAAAAATCCCAAGAGATCCACTTGAAAAGCAAAGGTTACAGGGACATTAAAGTTAGGATTTTTTTTTAAAAACCTTAGAAATTTTTTGAAAAAAACAAAGGTTATATGGACGTTATAGTTAGGAAATAGATTTTTTTAAACTTCGAAATTCACTGAATAAGACAAAGGTTACAGGGGCGTTATAGTTAGGCTCAGATTTCACTCGTACAAAACCATACAAAATCAGCAGTTATATTTACCTGAGGTAAACTTACACCCCAGCAATGCACTGCTTATGACTTAACATATTAGATCACTCATGACATGGTCAGTGATATCACTGATTATATCTCAAATGATATCACTGATGACATCACCCACAGAACCACTCACACATCCACTCATACACCCATACAACCACTCATACACCTACTCACACATCCATACAACTACTCACACATCCATACAACCACTCACACACCCACTCACTCATCCATAGTGCCACTCACACACCCATTCACTCACCCAGACACACAGCCACTCACTTTCCATACACCTACTTACACAGTCACTCACTAACCCATATATTCATTCATGTAGCCACTCACTATCTCATACAGCTACTCACACACCCACTTATTTATGCATACGGCCACTCACTCACCCATACAGCCACTCCCTTACCCATACACCTAGTGACACAGCCACTCACTTGTCCATACAGTCACTCACACAGACACTTACTACCCCTTACAGCTACTCACACATTCACTTATACACCAATACAGCCACTCACCCATACAACCACTCATATACCCATAGAACCACTCAGACACCTACTGTCAGTGTCATAGCTTCCGCTAAGCAAAAGTAAACAGCTATCTCCTGAGGGTGGGCACATCGGGAGATAGGAGGAGCCGGCCCTATTGTGTTCTGTCCCCAGGGCCATAATTGGCTTCATGGGGGCGGCTGCACTTCCCCCTCTTTTGTTCAGCACAGGCCAGGAGGTGGAATTCCCCGGGGCAGGGGTCCGCGTGGACCTCCTCCATATTGTTCTTTTTGCCCTGCAGAGGTGGTGCTCCCATGGGCTTCTAAAAGCCCTATGAGAGGGGTCCATGTAGCCCCCCTCCTTTTTGATAAATCCCTGGGGTGGTGGTGATCTTCATGGGACCAGAGGGGTCCGTGTGCCCCTGTAATTATCTTTATAGCCCCAGGGAGGTGGTGGTCCCCGGGGCATAAAATTACCCTTGGAGGGGGGCCATGTATGCCCCCATCCATTAAAGTTATAAACTAGGCATGCCCCCGGGGCCTGGCCCACCCAGGGACTTCAGTAAAAACAAGTGCGGGAGCCCACAGATTCATGGCTCCATCGTGATTTTGCAGCAAAATGGTTTTTCTGTAAAGTGCTTTTTTGCTCTGGTGGGGTTCTTCTGGGACCACAGGACCAGGGCTAGGGGAGCAGGGTATTCCTCCATAGCCCCCTTTTCTTTTTTTAATGTTTTTTTCAGAGATTCGGCTGAAGTTGAGTCCCAAGATTGCTGGCAACACTTTCTGGTTGAAGTGTTGGCAGCCAATCAGATATCATCAAGAGGTCGGGAGGGTTCATTGAGCCTTCACGTCCCTAGATATACACATTTGGATTTATTTTAATAGCTCTAAAAGTACTGGACGGGTTTACACCAAAGAACAAAAGGCACTTTTTCTGGACCAAGAGCAAGCTTTCTGCTAAATTTGGTGTAATTCGGTCCAACAGTTTGGGCTGTAGTCGTGCTCAAAATCCTTACGGTAATTAACATGGGAAACACACTTTTTTTGACTCCCCTTTTTCTTGCCCCCGCTTGACACATTGAACCTGAAACTTTCGATGCACAACTAGAATCACCGACCGCTTTTTTGGGGAAAATTTTGTGAAGATTCTTTAAATGGCACCAAAGATATAGGCAAGTTAAAAAACGCTTTTCCTTTGGAAACATGGTCCTAACTATAACTGTTGTGTAGTTCCTATATTACCTATACAGGACCTGCGGGTTTGGATAATATAAACTGTGCGATTGGTGGCGGACTGATTCCGAGCACCCCCAGCGGATACGTTAGCCTGTCTGTATTAGCTAGCTCACAGTGCCACTATAATCTTCTCTTATCACGGAGAGAATAGATTCTAGCAACCTCAGAACATGACAACCCTGATCCCTCAGAATCGTGGAAACAATATACTACCTTTCGCTCAGTCACTCGTGCTCACTTAGTTTGTCTCAGAGAGATACACAGAATAAACAGGCTGGGCGTTTTCAATAAGTACTTATTGAACAGTTGTTATTCTAGTGTAGAATAGATGAGCTGCAACAACCATTAGACAGTAGCAGAGATATATGATTAGCAGTACTATGAAAGTAAAGGGATGGTATAGTTCTACCATCTTGCAGAAATCATGAATATATACAAGTACATAAAACACATGATAAAAGGTGCGTACTCCTACACTGCCTCCCTAACTAGATGTACCTAAATGTACCTAGCATCTGTGTAGGTGTTATGCCAAGAATCCCTCTAGGATCTAGTCCACCCCATTACCTGAGAATGAGAGAATATGGGACCCCGTCCTGGTCTCGAGTGGGACACCCCGCAAGGGATGTTAGACCACTGCGAGCTGGAGCGTCTGCATGCAGGAACCTCAGCGTCTCTGGTCAGTGTGTCAGCCGGGAAGTCTCGGTCTCCTCTGTCCTTCTAAGCAAGATGTGATGTATATATACCCATAGGTCTCCCCAGGGGTCCTACCTTGCTGTGTTACTGTGTCGGCCTAAAGGATGACGTTGGGCCTGAACTTTATACAGAGATATTATACAGGAGATGTTCGTCCTGCTGTGCTTCCAAGAAGCCTCATACATAATGTATGAGATTCAAACTAGGGGGAAACCCACGTTCTGAATGCAGTGTCGCATCTAGGTAAAAGGTCAGTCCCTAAGAACCGTTATGTATGTAATGTAGGGAAGAATATAGGTGAAAGGTTGCAATGTTAGCTGCGCCTTTATAGGGTGCCTATATGGAATATAACACCCACTCCTCTTCCGACTGGACGACATTAGTAACTTATTACTATACTACTAGCCGAACTAGATATTGGTACGCACAAAGCTTAAAAACATCTGTTTAGCTAAAAGTGTTTAAAAACTTAATAAAAAATTTCTAAAAAACTTAAAACTGTCTTAAAACAAATTTTGCAAGCTATAGCTCTAAAGTGTCCTTAGTTATAGTCCAGAGCACTATAAGCATTAGAAAGCCATGTATGCCCAAAAATGAAAGGAATATCAATTTTTGTTTTGAGTTCCAAATTTGAGCTTGTTATTTTAAAAAAGGGTGAATTTCTTCCAGCACACGACGAGCCAAATGAGTCAAATGTTTATGTGTCCTGGCTGGTAGACGCAGCATTTTCGTTGCTTGTTTCCACAGTAGACGGCCCCTGTAGCACCTCGCAGAGTACGTCAATTGAGCACAGATGATGTTCCACACTGTCCGCAGCCCGTGCTGGGGCAGACTGTGCGCCGTCCAAAGCTTAGGTGTCAGAGGAGGAGCCGGTGTCCATACCAACAGGTGCTGTTACTACCTGTGGGGGCTCAAGGAATGCCGCCATCAACATTGGAATACACTGAGGACACTGCAGAACATGGGCCGTTATCGGGTGCAGTAAAGCGTTCACGTCCGGTTGCGCACATGATGGGAGTATCAAACAAAGGTCTAACAAGGATTCTTCTATGCAAAACAGGCATCGGAGGACAGGTAAGATGCAGTCTATCCAGACTGGTCGAAATGACAAGAACCAATATTCACTTAGTTCTCTTAGGCGAGGCATGCCTAGAAGCTGTACCATGCGGTCACGGTCTTTACGTTCCAGGAGTGCTCTTTCCATCTCCTTGCTGACTGGGACGTCCATTGCGTAGAAAAAATAAAACAATCAGGATACCTGCTACTAGAATCAGGATGAGCGGAAGTCCCCTAAAGACGCTTCCGAATACGGAGTGTATGAAGTTTGGTATAACTCCAAGTACCGTCTGAAAGGTGCTCAGTAGTCCAGAACCTATGGTCTTAAATAGGTGGACAATGCCGGTCATATCAGACATGTTAAAGATACGATTTACCATTTCTACAAAATGGAAAGGGCAGTTTGTATGAATAAGCGCCTGTATCTCCGCCGAAGACCTTGCGATCTGGAGATCAAAAGTCTCTCGAGCGGAGGTTAAGGGCACAGACTTCTGTAGAAGCATGGCTTTTATTCTGCTCAGAGTATCAAACCGTATTAAGGAAACATTCTGTGAAGGCCATAACGGTGCCTCCCTGACTGTATGTGTTACTTGCATACAAGTAACCCTGGAGCTCACGGTTACCAGATATGCGATGCCCGGGAGCATTCCGCAGCAGCCTTGACTGTTCAGCATCAAGTAACTCCCATTTGAAAGTAGCCTGAATGCTGGAGTAATCACTGCAGCTGGGGCACCTCTCAAATGGCAGGACAGGTTTGCTACAGAACCATTACAAGCCCCGTGCAGCATTATATCCTGGCATATGAGTGAGCCACTTAAAGCGTTCTCACAGTTTGTACCGCTTAGAAACACTTCTCAATCCCCACTCCAGCATCGAAATCTGTATGGTAATACCCATGATTCCTTAATGTATTCCTTACCCATTTCTTCATATCTGCCTGCCTGATTTTGTTCAAGGCAATATTGAAACTGAAAAGTAGTGACCGGTAGAGTTATGTGGCCATGGATTAGCCATTCGGTGGACGGTGATACTGCCACTGTGAATGCTAATCTATCCAGTTTTTCGATACGCAGCATTGTATATTTTGCTCCCCTTTGTGCCATTTCTATCTGTTTATCCGTTAGATTGTATTCAGAAAGCAGGGACGTACTGTTGATATAACGCCAAGGCACATAGCCTGCATGCAAAGATTGCAGCGTCCAGCTTAATAACATAATAGAACGTAATTGAGATTACCCGTGTTGTAATATGCCCAAATCTTGTTCCAGTATGTCTATCGCAGAAGATACAATGTTGCCTAAGGAATATATCCTGGAGGTCAATGTCGTTAACCCATTGTCTACCACTGCTAGAGATTTTTCTAGATTTATACGGTCTATTTCCCGTAACCTCTCTGCGGCCTCTTTTTGGGATATTTTCCAAAATTCATTGTAGACAGCATAATAGAAACGTTTCTGACGTGGCTTCCTGGGACATAGTAAAAAATCCCTGAGATCCACATCCTGTGAAAGTAAGGATAAGTGTTGTTTCACCTGTGTGAGTGTTGAGGTTTTTAGCCAATCAAGGCACAACTTCCCAACACTGTAGGATGTCACTACCCCTGGATGTTCTCGCTGTACATAAATTGGATCTGGCCTATGGATAGCGAATCCTTCGGTTTTACCCATGAATCTCGCCTGACAGATATTAGTGTCTGTGGGCCAAATCAACCATTTCTTCCAATCGGGGTCTGATCTGTTGTATTGTATAATGTCATTCAACATAATCCCTTTCTCTGATGTTATGTTGCCCTCGGTGTGTGATGGAGTTGGCAACCGAGGTGTGTTCAAGTCTTTGTTCTTGGCTATTCCAAGGAAAGACGTCTGTTGCACTGTCTCGTTCAAAAACATGATTTGTTGAGGGATAAGGCATGCTGTAAATAAAGCTTCTGTTCCCTGAACTTGCCATTCTCTGGTACCCCAGACTGATTTTAAGTCTATGGTGTCTTTCCATAAGTTGAAACCTTGTTCAGACAACTGGGCAATAAAGGAAGCAGAGTAAATCTGTTTGGTGTTTGTTAACATATTTTTCTGTGCTGATGTTGGTGCAACCTTATAAAAATATGAGGCTGGGTCAGACATATTAAACCCTGAAAAATATGGAAACTTTTGTGTAAATGTATTTGAACTGCCTTTCGGCGGTGTTGGACAATGTTCCCACTGGTGGAATGTGAACACATTTCTAGGATTAGCAGATTTATGTCAAAAATGATGACCATAGTGTTGATAACAATACATTGTTTCGAAATCTGATGTGCTTTCCAATGTTTCACTATTAGAAAATGCAGCAGATTTTTCCAAATCAGACAACATGTTATTTACAGTCTCAAAATCCCAATCATCAGAAAATGTACTTGAGGTAATGATATCACTTAACGATATTTTAAATAAATGAGGAATTCTTAAAAGTTCGGTTGGACCAAATATATCGAAATCAACCTTGTCCCAAACTATACCATCAGGTATAGGAACTGCTGTAATGTTCACTGATGACAAGTCTCTTTGTTCTCGATGAGATGATTGGTGTGGTTTTAAAATTAAGTTCACCTTTTGGGCTGCAGAGCTTTGTCAAATGTATTTTCCATTAACAAGCATGCTAAAAACTATTACTAAGCCTAGCCAGAAAAGAAAGAAAAGTATCCCGGTGATTACCCATAGTTCTACCCAAGGTGATACCAGGTAAGTCTTTTTAAGAAAGTTCAAAAAGTCTTTAACTTGCTGCTTGCGTGATTTTTGGGCTGGCATCGTTTCAGGTTCACTTTGATCCAAAGAAAACATATCAAAGTTTAAGAAATAGCCAGAAGCAGTTCGATCAATTGTTGGTATTGCATCAGGATTTGTAGAAATCGTAGTTTGTTCTTGTTGAGGCATGTTGATGTAAACATCTGTATTTGGTTGAATTGAAATTTGTCTTTCATTTTGGTTCTGAATTTGAACTTCAGGTTCAAGGGGAACGAGTTCCATAGCATTATTGCATTGTCCATATTTCCGTGCAGGAGACTCTTCGAACGTGATGAGTCTTTCCGTTTGAACTTCTTGAATTGTAGTGAGAGGAGGGCGTCTGCTACTTTGGAGTCCACGTGGCCTACTACTCAGTATCGGCCACATAGTGTGGTTTGATTAGGTCAATTGAGACAAATCTTTTCTCCTTTTTTCCGGCAAGAGGCGGTAGAACTACAGTTCTTGTTCCTTCAACTGCTAGAACCTGTACAGGCTTTCTGTATGATGGCCCAAATTCTTTCTTGTCCGCTATTTTCTCTCTGACCAGATCCCCGACTTTTGGGATCCAGACAGGTCTTGCCGTGACTGATTTGACTTCCCAGTGGCGGTCTGCTTCATATGGACATTACTTTGTGTCCTGGAATCATTTAGATCCTGTAAAACAGCCAAAAGATCATGGATGTCAAAAGGCTTTTCATCCGCCACTGTGCCTTCACTATCAAGATCAGGTACCCACATTCTTGTCCCAAATAGGACCTCATATGGAGTGACCCCCCTAGAGAACTTCTTGGCATTTTGTTCAATGCTCGCTGTACTCCATACAGATGTTTTACCCAACTCTCACCCGTGCCTAATACTCTAGCTGTTAAAGACAGCTTTAAGTCTCGTTTTTTTCTCTCCACAACCGGATTTTCCTCGGGATGGTATGGAGAGGAGTACCGCAATGCTACACCCAATCCTCGCATGGCCTCCTTGTAAACCCGAGAGCTAAATGCAGGGCCCTGGTCAGAATGTAATGTGACAAATGCGTATGTCCCTATAAAGGCTCGCAAATCTTTTATAACAGTTCAAGCGTCAGCCGAGCGTTGGGGCCTCACCCATATGAATCTTGAGCAGGAATCCACTGCAACCATGATATATCTGTAAGTCCCATCTCTTTGTAAGGTGCCGCAGTGGTCCAAGTAAACACACGCTAGTGGTTTGTCAGATATTAATAATGGTGTCTGTGCTGGACGTGTCACGGTGGAACCTTTCATCTGCTGGCAGATGTCGCATTTCAAGACATAGTTTTTAGTCTGCTTTGTTAACCCAGGCCACCAATAGTGTTGTTTCAATAAAGAAACAGTCGCCGTAACTCCTGCATGTGCAGAACCTATCCCTTCGTGTGCTGCTAGAATTAAACCTAACCTACGATCCATGTTTGGAATTACTCTATCCCCCACTCCAGGAATCTGAGCAAATGGAATGCTTTTGGCATCTAACTTGTATACTTGAGTGGAAACCTTTTTGGTACTGCTCCGCTGTTTTTGCCAGAAGCATTCACAGCTACCATAAACTCACCCTCTATTCTTGTTTTAGAACGAGTGATTGCAGCTACGGAAGCCGTGCGTACAGCCCCCTATGCGGCTTCATCAGCCAATGAATTCCCTTCAATGTGAACGCCATCACGCTGATGACTCAGTGTATGTATCACGTGAGCTCTCGGTAGTTGGGTTTTCAACTCCACTACCTGTTCCCAGAGCATGGTATGCTTAATTGTGCCACATTTTGCATCTTTGAACCCGTTTTGAACCCAGTGCTGCAAATATTCATTATATGACTGTACACAGTAAAAGGAATCGCACACAATTAGTGTGGGGAATTCTCGATCCGTATTCACCAGTGCCAGTATCAAGGCTTTCGACTCTGCCAGCTGTGCCGTGTAGTCTCCTAGAGATTGCGTTTTTGTGCAACTTGGGTGTAACTTTCCATCCCGCATGCGACCTTTAACGATTGCACATGCCGCGCTATATTGTTGCTTACTTCCTATGGCCGGTTGAGCTGATCCGTCGGTGTAAATTATATATTCATATTGATCTAGAGGCATTATTTCATTTGGTAGCGGATATTCTTGTTCGTATTGCAGAAATGCTTGTGTCTTTAAATTTGGGTCGTACCTGTATTCTACATCTGTTGCAGTGAGAGAATTAGCCCATTGTATCCATCACGGATGTAAGGCTTAAGCATTAGGAACGCTTGCCTTTGTTGCAGCCTCTAAGGCTGGAACCGGAGTCACTACTATTATTCGTTTCCCCTGAGCCAGTGATCTTTCTCTTACTACAGCAGTCTGTACTGCTGTTAGAATCTTTTCTGTAGATGCGAAGTGCATCTCAGCATTTGTGTACAAATGTGATTTGTGTACAATTGGTACTGTTTCACCTTCATTATATGTTAGATAGGTGTACCCAGATTGACCCGCAACTATACGGATCACCAGGTTGCGTACGTTTACGCGTGTCTGTAAGTGTTTGGAAGCTATCATGTCAGCTTATAAGGAACGAAGTGTATCTGTGTGTTCCTGTATCCATTGTTTTACTGAAAAATCAGGTTTTATTAAATCGTAGAAAGATTTTACTCTTTCTGCGTAATCTAAAACGTATGTTCTACCAAAATTTAGGAATCCCAGGATTGATTGTACATTTTTCAATGATTTTGGAGGTTGGAGCAGCACGCATTTTTCTTAGAAATTGGCTGCTAGGCTATTTCCTTCACTTGAAAGCTCATATCCTAAAAACAGGACACTGAGATGGGCAATTTTTATTTTTTTTTGTCTTAAATTGCCACGTAGGTCGGTGTCCCCAAAGTGGGGTGGCCAGTGTGATCTTGCCCTCCCAACCCAAGCTCCTCGTGGCTGCCCGCCACACTTGGACCACGTGTCCCGTGGGTCCCGACAGCTTCAGTTTGGCTGGGTTAGTATATAGTGTCCCTACAAAACCACCCCCCGAGAGGAGCAATCTATCCATGTGAAATCCAGGATCTTCCTGTGATCTATATGTACACTGGTTTATCGCGGCGAGTTGTGTCGCCCAATAATATTTCTTGATATCCGGGAGGGCAATTCCTCCATCGTACCACCCTAATGTTAACTTCTGAGTTGCAATCCTAGTCGGCTTCCCGTCCCACAAAAGCTCCCTTAAGGCACTGTTTATGGCTTTGAAGTAATCTGATCCCACCGGGTGTGGCGTGTTCTGCAAGACATATAAAAACCGGGGGAGGGACATCATTTTAAATAGGGCTGCACGCCCCAATAGGGACAGTGGGAGCAACTTCCAGTGTAGGACATCACTCCTAAGCCGCTGTAGTGGGGGCAGCAGATTATATTCATAAAAGAGAGCCGGGTCTTTAGAGACTCGGATTCCTAGGTATTTGAAATCCATAGCCGCTTCTGTGATAGTAAAGCCCCTAGGCAATGACGGCATCCCCCACTAAGTACATAGATGACTGACTTAGACCAATTAATCCTGTATCCGGCAAATTTACCAAACACTATGAAGATATGCAATATCCTATTCAGGGAGGCCGCCGGTGAAGCCAAGTACAATAGAATATCATCGGCATACAATGAAATACGGACTGCCCAGTCCTCAGCCCACCTGAGCACTCTGATAACGGGATCTTTCCGTATCCACATCGCTAATGGTTCGAGTGTCAAGGCAAAGAGCAATGGGGAAAGGGGGCAGCCCTGCCTGGTACCTCTGCTGAGTGTGAAAGTGTGAGATTTCCTGTTATTGACTACTATTTGGGCGAGCGGTTCCATGTATAGAAGGTGAACCCACCCCACAAAACCAGGGCCGAATCCCAGTTTCTTCAACACTGAGAACATATAGGGCCATTCGATCGTGTCGAATGCCATGGCCGCGTCAAGGGACACCACTGTGTCTTCGTCGATCGTCTTGGCTCGGTGTAGCACTCCGTGGAGCCTCCGCAAATTAAGAGAGGTATTTCTGGCTGGCATAAAGCCCGATTGATCCGGGTGCACTAACTTTGTGATTACACGTAGTAAGCGAGTAGCTAGTATTTTCGCCAATATCTTGGCTTCCGCATTAAGCAGTGATATTGGTCTATACGATGGACATATGTTCTTAGGTTTCCCCATCTTATGGATGACCACTATCGTTGCCAACCTTTGATCGATGGGGAGCGAGCCCACTTTCTTACTTTCTTTGAACATTTTAATTAAATAAGGTGCGATTTTGCTCAGGGCAAGTTTATATAGTTCGATGGGCAAGCCATTTGGACCTGATGCTTTACCGGCACGCAAGTCAGGTATGGCCTTTTCTACCTCAGCCCCTGTTAATTCTAGTTCCAAATCCGACCGCTCTTCGTCAGTAAGCCTTGGCAGCGAGATGTCCCTCAAAAAGGAGTGTGCCTCCTCCTCCATGTGTGGCATCTGGGACACATAGATATTTTGATAGTAATGACCAAATGCATCTGCGATAGCCTGCGGTTCGGTGAGTCTCTTACCAGACTCCACCACCAATTCCGCTACAACTCTGTTTGCCTGTTCCCTCCAGTCTAGGCAGGCTAGTAATTTCCTGGCTTTATCCCCACCTTCATAAATTCTGCTGAGTGTTGCCCTATGTTGTGTCTTGGCAGCATCGGTGGCCAAGTCGATGTACTCCTTTGTTTTTAACTGTAAGGCATGCTTCAGATACCACGGGTTGACAGGGACCATCCTTCCTATTGTAGGTTCCCCCACCTCCAACTGGCACCAGATGAGCGAGTGATCTGATATACCCCTGGCAAGGTGATTCACCTCTTTATTACTTTCCATCTGATCCGCCGGCGTTACAATGTAGTCTATTCTAGACATGCTTCGATGAGCACCCGAGTAGAATGTATACTGTTGCTCTATTGGGTGGAGCATCCTCCATGCGTCCACTAGACCCATTGCTCCCAGAAAATTATGGATTTGTGTACGGGCAGGTGGCAAATCTCTAGGGGGCCACGATCTAATGAATCAGAGACAATTGAGTTAAAGTCGCCCCCGATCACTAGCCTTCCCTCTGGTAGGTCGAGAAGGAGGTCGCCAAGATCTCTAAATGCCTGGGCCTGAAGACCCGGCGGTATGTAGGTTGAGACTAGGTTTATCGTACTTCCCTCCCACGTCCCAGAGGTTGCCACAAATCTATCCAGGTTATCTGTCCATTTGCGGTCGATCGTCATTTGAAAGGTTTTCCGAGTCATTATGCCCACACCCCTTGATCCGGAACCCAACGCAGAGTGTGCCACAAGTTTGAACCCCCATCTCGACAGTGCGTTGCATATATTCCCTAGTAAGTGTGTTTCTTGTAGCAAAATCACGTCAGGGAAAGGTCGCTTTATGAATTGGAGCACTACTCCCCTTTTTATCTTGTCTCCAGGCCCGTTTACGTTCCAGGACAGCAACTTAAGTCTTTGTTTAAGTGTGGACACCATAGTCGCCTAAGGTATTAATCCGCTTTCTCAAGGGGAATCCCCTGTGTGTCCCAGCGTTACGTTCAGCTTCCGTCGTCCACCCATCCCTGACATCCGCCAGTATCACCTTGTCAATTTTGCTAAGTGTGTTTTCACCAGTTTTCCGTCTGTTGTCAACCATGTCCGAACTACTCTTAAACTGAACTAAACTTCCCTTACCCCCCTTCCTGTCACGAGAGATGTCCCCTTGTTTTCGAGTGATGCGGCTATAGAGTGTGTCGGAGATTCTCAGTGACTGGAGCCCCACCCCCCTTGTTATTGTCAACTTCACCCCCCTCCCCGCCTCCCTGCATGGCGGTATCGGAACCTCCCGCCGCCCCAAACTTGCAGAGTGCCTATCGCCCGCCCCTTTAATTTGTGGTGTGTGTACCAACCGCACACCCGTTCAACAGTTACTTTAAAGAATTACTGATTCAACATAACGGTGCTCCCATCAACTTCATACTTAAATAACATTAATCAGTCTCGCTCCTTCAATGAAGCTTCGCACTTCATGCCTCACCCTCCCTTGTTTCTTATCTGGAGGGTCGAGTTTGAACCGGGCCCGGGGAGTGAGTGTCTCTGGGACCCTTGCAATTAAATGAATCATACAGACCAGTCCTCATTTGCCACCTTCAACCGACGTGTTTTCGCCCGGTGGAGATCTTGCCCCCTGTTTCTCTCGAAGCCTCCCTTGTCTGTCCCCTTGGGTTTGGCGATTCTTCTTTCCGGCCAGTCGCCACCCATCCAGCCAGTCCCATGCCTCTTCAGGGGTAACAAAAAACCAAGTCCTTCCCTCTGATTCCACTCTTAACTTAGCTGGGAAGAGCATCGCGTATTTAATGTCTTTCTCCCACAGTGCTCTTTTAATTTCGAGGAAGCTGCGTCTCTGACGTTGCACCTGGAGCGTAAAATCTGGAAAGAAGGTCACTTAATTGTTTTCCAATTCAATTGGAGGTGTTGTACGGGCAGTTTGTAGTATGATATCCCTGTCCCTGTAGTTGAATATTCTCGCCACTATAGGCCTCGGGGGGGCACCAGGTTTTGGCTTGCCTCCGGGCAATCTGTGCGCCCTCTCGACCGTAAAGAATTTTGACAATCTCGTAGGCTTTAGGTGGGTCGTGACCAGATCCTCCACAAACAAGTCCGTTGCCTGCCCCTCCGCGCGTTCTGGAACCCCAAGTATTCGCACGTTATTGCGCCTCGAGCGCCCTTCATATTCATCAAGCTGGGCCTCCATCCTTTCACCACGGGCCTGAAGCTCGTCCACCCTCTGCTGAAGGACAGACGTGTCCTTGACTAGGGAACCTGCAGTCGATTCGACGTCCTTGAGTCTGGTGTTCATAGACCGCATATCCGCTCTAATTAGGGAAATCTCTGAGGACACAGAGTCAATCCTGGACTCCAGAGACGTTCTCACCGTCGTGATGGCCGTTATTATATCTTGGAGGGTCAACTCCTGAGCTCCAGCAACTTCCTGTTGATTCTTAGGCGGGTCGTCTGGTTCCCTGTCTTTAGGGCCTTCGCCCTTACTCCAAGCGTACTTATCCAGTTTGGCCTGCATGGAGGACTTGGTGTTTCAACCTCCGGCCATATTAGGTCCGTGCCAATCCCGGGTCAAGGGGACGAAACTGGCTGGGTAGTTCTTTTATTTCACTGACTTAGTTCTACGAGATTACAGCCTCCCACCAGGACGACTCGGACGGTTGTGCTGGTCACCACTTTCTGCTTTGGGTCTGTTGAGCAAATCCACTACCACTTTGCGTGTGGTTACCTTCAGTATTGTACCGGCTCTTCTTCAAACAGCGGGCTGCTGGGATAACTCCGAGACCCCTACCACCACCTGGTTCCTCTTTTCAAGCAGCAGGCTACCTCCCAGGCCCGCCAGCGGCCGTCGTAGCCTCGGGACAAGAGAGCCCTTCAGTCAATACCACCACTCCGCTCCCTTATGAATGCGAGAGAGAAGGCAGACTTTCCCCTGATTAGCAGAGCAGCCTCGATTTTGCGCGACGCTGGAAGGGCAGAACCACAAAAGTCAGGTAGCGGGAAGTGTCTACTCCAGTATCCTATATCTGTATCCCACTGGGTTTCTTGCTAGTGAGCGTCGTCGATCGGGCCGCTGGGATTGGCCACTAGACGCACCTTTCTGCCCGCTGCGCACACACGGCCTTCAGTGGCAATCTGTTATGGTCGTGGCTTCACTGACCTTTAGTGGACGCCAGGGCCTCTTTGCTGCGATTATGGGAGCCAGTCCTGTGTCCCCTCTGGGAGTATGCGGAAGGGATCCCATCCAACATGGTTTTTGTATAATGTAGGTGCTTGGGCTACCGCCCACTCCTGCGCATATGTGTGTTGTAGGTGCCTGGGAATATGGTCTGAGAATGCCGGTAATTATACCGTTTCTCTTTTAGGGCAATCCATGACGAATGCTGGCGGCCAATCTTGTTCAGCTAACAAAATGTCATAGCCTGTCAAGGCCTTGACTCCTCAGGATCGTGTGTTGCTATGTATGATCCACCTCCTGATAGCCCCAAGGTCTGATTTGAATATACAGACTTGATGGAGTGATCAAGCGGGGGAAGGAAAGGATGGGGACAGCGGGAAAGGAGACCTGCAACAAAAAGCAATATCGTTGAGAACACTGTTCCACTAGAATTTCCACAATATCACCCCCATTTACTTTCCTGTGTTTAGAAATACCTGTAAAGCCTTATTCCAGTACGGGAAAACCGTGAGGTACGAAATCCACTTGTCAATCTAAGGAAGGGAATAAATGGTTCAATACACCTTCAGGGATTACCAACAAAAATCATGGTCATGCTATAACTTCTAAGAAGAGACACATACCAAAGGTTCTACACAGGTGGAGAGTAACAGGGGTGGAGAGCTTGCCATCCAGGAACGCTCGATCAACCCCTGCTGTGGGAATACATAAACATAAACAAACCTAGTCAAATAACACTGGTTTAAATCAGGCGTTGGGGTTGGCTAACCCTTAAGAGTAATACTGTTAAAGTATCCCTTGTGACCCAGACCCTATGCCTCTTGGGTCACTTCCGAGACTCAACAGTACAAACAAATATCCATAGGCATAGCTTAAGTTTCCATAACCTGAATGCCTACTAGAGTCACAACTTATAGAATGGCAGTGAGTTCCAAGTACATAAAATTCAAACATAAGATTGCCACAAATAAGAGTTTTTCCCAATAACTCCTTGGGAATTGTGATGCAAAATGCAAGCCTTGATATTACATGAAGCAAGCGCTATACAAGCCCCCGCTCGTTCTCCCTGCATGAGTTAGATCCCCAACTCGCCAACACGGGAGAACGGCGGAACAAATTGTTACCAGCTCAGGATGAAGCCATGCAACCAGCACAGACTGCAATTAGATAGCGGAAACAAGCCAGCTATCACAAGGTTTTAACCCGCCTAGGAAGCAGCCACGCAACCAGTGCGGAATGCAATGCGGGAATCGATGTGAGCAGGTACTCAGAAGTCAATGATGTTCTGCTCGTTTTCGCCCCGCATGAGCCGGAGCCCCAACTCGCCAACAGGGGAAAACAGCAGAAGGTCCAAAGCACGTTGCGAGTGTCAAGCCACAGCGTAACCAACTCCTGCACAAACGAAAAGGACTAAGAAACAGGGGTGCACGAAGCACCCTTACCGGACCTCCCTTCCTCAGCGCTGAAGCTCCGGGTACGGATTAACGGCCCGGACTGGTGCACCGGAAGCGTTTTTGTTCTCTCGCTTCTTCTGACATGGCCTCGTCAGATACGGCAGTATTCCCATGGAATCATGGGAGTTGTAGTCCATTTGAGTTTATACGGGAATCCACACGGACACAGGTTTCTGTCAGTGTTCTATGGACGCCCTGTTCCTCTCCAATACGTTGCGACAGTACATCTCTCTCCCGAAGAACACTGACAGAGACATGGTTTCCTAGGGAATCTTTTATGAAACCTGGCAGTGAATCAAGGGGCATGAACCCCTGCAGCTGGTTCCCATGAGTTTTCCTCATTCCTGTATCCCTTCCATGCTTCCAGATACAATAATCTTTTCCGGTAGATTTTAGAATCCATGATGCCCCTCACCTCATGCTCAACATCATTATCCACTAAGGGAGGCAATGGATGTTTCTTAACTGGAGAATGGGATCGTTTGAGTAACGATACATGAAATGCAGAGTGTATTCTCAGATTAGAGGGCAAAGCTAGTTTCACCACCACAGGGTTTATAAGCTTGATCACTTTATAGGGCCCGATGTATTTGGGATTGAAGATACTATATTTTTTAAACCTGATGTTCTTCGTAGATAACCATACGTAATCCCCCACTTTGTACACTGGCCCTGAAAGTCTGTGTTTGTCAGCGTATTCCTTATATCGGGTCTTAGCCTCTCTCAAACCTTTCTGGGCTTCCCTCAGGGTGTTTTGAATGTGTGTGATTCTATCCTGTACCTCAGGGATCTATCCATTGTGTAAAGGGTTCAGAAAGGGGATGAATCTTGGATGAAATCCATAAGTGCAGTAGAAGGGAGTATGTTTAGTAGAACTATGGTTAGCACTGTTATACGCTATTTCTGCTAACCATAAGCTGTCTAACCAAACTTCTGAAGAGGTATCAACATAACATCTGAGGTACTGCTTTAAGGTCTGATTTACTCTTTCGGTCTGGCCGTCTGTTTGTGGGTGGAAGCTAGTGGACATATTGGAGGAGATCCTTAAAGCGGAACACCACACTTTCCAGAAGTTAGCTGTAAACTGTGAACCACGGTCGGAAACAATGACCCTTGGTAACCCATGTAATCTTACTATGTGTACTAAGAGTAAGTGGGCTAACTGACCCGCTGTAGGTATCTGTTTGCAGGCAATGAAGTGGGCCATCTTTGTTAGGTAATCCATGACGACCAGAATGACAGTACGGACCTTGTCAAGAGGTAGCCCTACCACAAAATCCAATGATAAGTGTTCCCACGGTTGCACTGGAGTAGGGAGTGGTTGTAGAAGTCCAGCCTGTCGAGCATGGTTGTCTTTCATTTGATTACATATCGTACATTCTTTCACCCATTTACAGATGTCCTTTTTGGCAGTTGGCCACCAAAACTGTCGCAATACTCTTTCAGTGGTTTTTTCTGCGCCATTATGTCCAGCACTGGGTAACGTATGACACCATTTAAACACCTGTTTTTGTAGTGAACAGATAGGTATCAAAAGCGGATTCCCTCGTACTGGAAGTCCTTTTTTCACTTTCCAGTCTTTGTTTCTCCCCAACCATGCCTTCCACTCTCCAGACAGGATATTGTTTGCAACACTTTTAAGAAAGGTTTCTGTGTTTGTCACGCAAACTACATTCTGAGGATTTATGATAGCATATGCGGGGCCTTCTTCAAGTGACAAGGGAGTTGCCTGGCGTGTTAAAGCGTCAGCCTTCCTGTTCTCACTTCCTGGTCAATAGGTCACCAAGAAATTGAATTCCGCAAAGAACAGCATCCATCGCAGCTGTCGAGGAGTTAGATGTCTTGCAGCCGTCATGAACTGAAGGGTACGGTGGTCGGTAAATACGGTGACGACGTGCTTGGCACCCATCAAGAAATGTCTCCAGTCCAGGAAGGCGTCTCTGATGGCCAGCAATTCTTTCTCTGCTATCATATAGTTACGTTCAGCAGGGTTAAGCTTTCTTGACATATAAGCTACCGGGTGTAACTGGCCTGTCGTTATATGACACTGAGATATTACTGCTCCTACAGCAGTATCAGAAGCATCCGCTTCGACTACGTAAGGTCGATCAGGATCGGCATGCATCAATACAGTGGCGGACACCAAAGCAAGTTTTAAGGCTTCAAACCCTTTCTGAGCCTCTTCAGTCCATTGAAAGACGGTTTTCTTCCTTAACAGACGCGTGAGGGGTGCTGCCAGGTTCGAGAAGTGGCCAATAAACCGGCGGTAAAAATTAGCGAACCCCAAGAAACACTGGATGTCTCTGACGTTCTGTGGGATAGGCCAATCCTTAACTGCAGTTATCTTCCGTTCAGACATTTCTTGTCCCCATGGGGTCAGCATAACTCCGAGGAATTCGACCGTAGTCACTCCAAACTCGCATTTGCTGATCTTGCGATACAAATGGTGATCTCGTAAAGCTTGCAATATGGCACGCACATGTTGTTTATGAATCCTTACATTCGGTGAATAGATCAGGATGTCATCAATATATACCACCACAAACTGATCTAAGTACTCCCGCAAGACGTCATTTAGAAAAAACTGTAATGCTGCGGGAGCATTACATAAGCCGTACGGCATCACAAGGTATTCATATAAGCCATAGAGGGTCTTGAATGCCATCTTCCACTCGTCCACTTCCCGCATACGGACTAGATGGTATGCACCTTTCAGATCCAGACGGGTGTAAATCACAGCTTTCTTTACCTGATCCAACAGGACGTTGATAAGAGGTAACGGATACCGGTTCTTAACCGTGATGGCATTCATTGATCGATAATCGATGCAAGCATGCAATTCCCCATTTGCTTTGGGTATAAAAAACAAAGGGGAAGCCGCAGGGGACATGGAGTTGCATATGAATCCCAACGCCAAATATTTGTCCAGATAAGCACGAAGATGAGTATTTTCATGTTCTGTTAGTGCGTATACTCTTCCACAAGGGATGATTGCACCAGGTACCAGATCTATCTGGCAGTCATATTGCCTATGAGGTGGAAGGACTTCTGCCTTCGTTTCATTAAAAACATCTGCGTACTCCTTGTATTCTTCTGGTAACATCACCCTTTGTTCAGCAGCAGTGGCGATGTGGTGACAAAGAGCCAAGGCTTTAGCAGGGCTAGTACGTGGTTGAGTACAATGTTTTTGGCAATACTCTGAGGTAAACAGAAGGGTTTTCTCCACCCAATTCACCTGTGGATTGTGCAACCTCAGCCAGGGTAAACTTAGGATCACCCCATATTGTGGAGCTTGGATGGTATTAAAGGCTAAGCTTTCCAAATGTTCTGCTCCATACAAGACTTCCAAGGCACTAGTGATAAAACGAATGGGTCCTGAGTCTAGAAGTCTTCCATCCACTGCAAATACTGCCTCTGGTGTTTCTTTCTCCTGTAACATAACTCCCAAGGATTGCGCCTGCTCTTGGTCCATGAAGCAACCTGTTGCCCCAGAATCTATCATAGCCTGTACATTACGCCACTCTTCTTGGATCAGAAGGTGTATCTCCAAATAAAAATGTTCTTTACGACTGGTTGTGTCGCCTTCCAGTGAAGGGATGTAATTTTGGCTCGAAGCGGTCCCTTCGTCCTTCTTCAAGCTTATTCATTTCCCGTCTTGGGTTCAGAAGTGACGGTCGATACCTTTTTATACTCAGTCCGAGGATACTTCGGCCTTAAGGCGCATTCTTTAATAAAATGCCCTTTCTTCCCGCAGTATATACACAGGCCCTTCTTTCTTCGGTAGTCTCATTCTTCAGGGGTTAGAGAGGAACGTACAGTTCCTATCTCCATAGGCTCTTGCTTTTGAGCGTGGCTATTTTCAGAGGACCGAGGATGCTCGAATCAGGAATGGAATCTTTCATTCTTCTTGTGTTCTCCTTTTCTTTTGCTGATGCGATCATCCAGCCTTAAGACAAGGCTTATTAAATCCTCACAAGAAGTGGGTTGAGGATCGATTTGGGCCAATACGTCTTTCATTTCCTCTTTTAACCCTTGATGGAAAATAGCCGCTTGTTTGGCCTCTGGCCATTCTGTTTCTGTAACCAGTCTACGAAAGTCATTCAAGTAGGTTATAAAGTCCCTGTTTCCTTGCCTCAATTCCAATAAATCTCAGTCCGCTGAGAGTGTGGCTGATTTCCGATTGAAGGTTTTCTTGAATTCCCTAATGAAGGAATCCCAGTCGTATAATAAAGGGTCGTCCATCTTTACTAAGCGTACCGCCCATTGGGCTGCATCTCCTGCCAAATATGAAATTAAAAAAGCTACTCATGCATGGTTGGTGCTGAATGCCTTGATCTTACATGAAAAGTGAAACATCACTTGTGTAAGGAATACCTGCAACTTACTACTCTCCCCATGGAAACTTTCTGGTGTAGCTAAAGGAATAGGGGTAGGGATTTCCACTACCACAGACGCTGCTTGCGGTACTTGAGCTAATCCTGCATCAAACGGGTTACGTTGTAGTCTCTCTACTCTGGCCTGTAGGGCAGCTGTTTCTGCCCTAGAGGCGGTCAGTTCTGTTTGTACCAAGGCCAAGGCAGCCAGGACATGCTCTAAGGTAGCCATACTCAATTTACGACCGGGAGGATTGTAATTCGTGGGCCGTTTAATCTGTCAAGGCCTTGAATCCTCAGGATCGTATGTTGCTATGTATGATCCACCTCCTGATAGCCCCAAAGTCTGATTTGAATATACAGACTTGATGGAGTGATCAACTGGGAAAGGATGGGAACAGCGGGGAAGGAGACCTGCAACAAAAAGTAATATCGTTGAGAACACTGTTCAACTAGAATTTCCACAATATCACCCCCATTTACTTTCCTATGTTTAGAAATACCTGTAAATTAACATTCGCCTTATTCCAGTACGGGAAAACCGTGAGGTATGAAATTCACTTGTCGATCTAAGGAAGGGAATAAATGGTTCAATACGCCTTCAGGGATTACCAACAAAAATCATGGTCATGCTATAACTTCTAAGAAGAGACACATACCGAAGGTTCTACACAGGTGGAGAGTAACAGGGGTGGAGAGCTTGCCATCCAGGAACGCTTGATCAAACCCTGCTGTGGGAATACATAAACATAACACCTTCCTAGAAAGTTTTCCCGACATGCTGACAGAGAGCATCATGTCAAAAAATTCTATAACCATTCTAGGCGACCTTAACATTCACCTAGACAAAAAGGATGATCCTACTACCTCTAGATTCATCCACGATATGGAAGCTATGCAGCTGAATTTAAAGATACAAGAAGCAACACACGAAAAAGGACACATTTTTAGACGCGATATTCACTAACGATCCCACACTCACAGTTTCCTCCCCCTCGCCACTGCCCTGGACAGACCATTTCTTTATCCCTTTCTCCCTTAGCAATACACACCCCCAGAATACAAGACACATCTCCTTTAATATGAGTAGGAAATGGACAAGAACCATTCCAGAAAAATTAATAGAAACCCTAAAAGAAGGTGCTCCTACGATAACTGGGGAAGTTGTGAGCGCTGACAGAAGGTGGGATGATTGGCTCACTAAGGCGGCAGAACAAAGGGAACAAAAGGGAGAATTTGTGCTAATCGCCTCGGAAGGGACCAGCATGGTTTAACAGCCACCTGGCAGCTTTAAAGAAAGCTTGTAAAAACAGAAAGGAAATGGAGGAAGTCTTACGACAATTCATTAAAGAAACAATACAAAATGGAGATTAGACTCTACCATAATGAAATTAAAATCGCTCAATCTAAGCACTTGCAGGAGAAAATTGAGGCAGCCACTAACTCCTCGAGAGAACTTTTAAAATTGTAAAATCCCTCACAACATTAGCACCTGAGGCCCCTACAATACCCCCATCTATAGAAAGATGTAACGAATTAGCTACCTACTTCAAAAAGAAGATTGACATTATTTACAACTCCTTCTCAGAGAATGCTCACATCCGAGACCCTCATGGTAACCCAGCGGACTTAGAGACTTGGGGGAAACCTACACTTGACGCATTCCCTGAATTGGATGTAGACATTACATCCAAGATTCTACAGGGAATGAAATCTGGCTCCCCTCTGGACCCCATTCCCCCTCACATACTGGCTCAGGCGGGGATATAGTCATAACACCAGTTACAACTCTACTTAACCTCTCCCTCAGCCAGGGTACGGTACCAAAAACCTGGAAACATGCCATAGTACGCCCGCTAATCAAAACATCACATCTAGATCCAACAGACCTGGCCAACTTTCGCCCTATTTCGCTCCTTCCCACGCTAGGTAAGATTGCCGAAAAGCATGTAAACTCCTCACTGTCCCAGTTTCTAGAGGAGAATTCGATCCTCCATCCGACCCAAATGGGCTTTAGACCCTCACATAGTACTGAATCCGCCCTATTGCTGGTAACAGAAAAACTGAAGGGCATTCTAGACCAGGGGGGCGAGGCCGCTATCCTTCTGCTAGACCTGAGCGCAGCGTTTAATACTGTGGACCATACGACGCTCGCATTCAGGCTTGAAAGGGCAGGAATTCAGGGTCAGGCCCTAAAATGGATCACATCTTTTCTGAACGACCTGTCCTTCCAAATCACGGAAGGAGGATTGCTTTCAGATAGTCTCAAAGTTACATGTGGGGTTCCCCAGGGCTCTTCCCTGAGCCCCACATTGTTCAACCTATATATGCAGCCATTGGCCGACATTGTCCAGGAATTTGGATTGTCAATAATTACCTATGCAGATGATACCCAACTGGTAATTTCTGTTGCAAAGGATGCTGAATCAATAAATAATTCGGTAGTCCCGTGCATGATAAAAATAGCCAGCTGGATGACCTACAGCAGGCTAAAATTTAATGGGGACAAGACTGAACTCATGTTTTTGGGCAACAAAATAAATCCGCAAATCTTCGTGAACTGGCCGGAAGAACTAGGGCACCCACCGGGACATAAAAACTCCATAAAAAACCTGGGAGTATGGTTAGATCACCACCTCACAATGGAGACTCAAGCCAGCAAACTTGCGGCCACTTGTTTCGGAATCCTGAGGATGCTCCGAAAAATCTTGGACCTCATCCCAGAGAAAGCACAGAGAACCGTGGTTCAGGCATTGGTGGTGTCCCGCCTGGACTATGGGAATATTCTCTTTCTGGGGTCACCTAAATATGTTCTTAACAGACTGCAGGTGGTGCAAAACGCGGCAGTCAGACTTCTACGAAAAATCCCTCGGCATGAATCCACTAAGTCAGCTTTGAAATCATAACACTGGCTGCCCGTGCATGCAAGGATCAAGTTTAAGCGCTATGTATAGCACATAGAGCCCTTAAGGGAAAAGGCCCAACACTACTGAAAAATTTGATCACCCCATACATACCAGACAGAACTCTGAGATCCTCCTCGGAACATCTTGCCACAACAACCAGAATAAGGAGAGCCAGATGGGGGAAGATCCTTCTCACATCTGGCTCCGAAATTATGGAACTCAATACCATTAGAGCTAAGAATGACCACGGAGGAACAAACTTTCAGAAAGAAACTAAAGACCTGGCTATTCCCAGGCTGAGAGGCATCCGCACCTAGTCCTGGTTCGCAGCGCTGGGAGGCCCATGGGCAGCTATGCGCTTTACAAAATCTATAAACATAAACATAAACAAACCCAGACAAATAACACTGGTTTAAATCAGGCGTTGGGGTTGGCTAACCCTTAAGAGTAATACTGTTAAAGTATCCCTTGTGACCCAGACCCTATGCCTCTTGGGTCACTTCCGAGACTCAACAGTACCAACAAATATCCATAGGCATAGCTTAGGTTTCCATAACCTGAATGCCCACTAGAGTCACAACTTATAGAATGGCAGTGAGTTCCAAGTACATAAGATTCAAACATAAGATTGCCACAAATAAGAGTTTTTCCCAATAACTCCTTGGGAATTGTGATGCAAAATGCAAGCCTTGATATTACATGAAGCAAGCACTATACAAGCCCCCGCTCGTTCTCCCTGCATGAGTGAGATCCCAACTCGCCAACACGGGAGAACGGCGGAATAAATTGTTACCAGCTCAGGATGCAGCCACGCAACCAGCGCGGACTGTAATTAGGTAGCGGAAACAAGCCAGCTATCACGAGGTTTTAACCCGCCTAGGAAGTAGCCACGCAACCAGTGCGGAATGCAATGCGGGAATTGATGTGCGCAGGTACTCAGAAGTCAATGATGTTCTGCTCGTTTTCACCCCGCATGAGCCGGAGCCCCGACTTGCCAATAGGGGAAAACAGCAGAAGGTCCAAAGCACGCTGCGAGTGTCAAGCCACAGCGTAACCAACTCCTGCACAAACGAAAAGGACTAAGAAACAGTGGTGCACGAAGCACCCTTACCGGACCTCCCTTCGTCAGCGCTGAAGCTCCGGGTACGGATTAAACGGCCCGGACTGGTGCACCATAAGCGTTTTTGTTCTCTCGCTTTCTCTGACGTGGCCACGTCAGATACGGCAGTATTCCCATGGAATCATGGGAGTTCTAGTCCATTTGAGTTTATACGGGTATCCACACGGACACAGGTTTCTGTCAGTGTTCTATGGACGCCCTGTTCCTCTCCGATGTTTTGTGCCATAGCCAAACGGCAAGTTCTCCCAAAAGAGACCTTTAACTGTCCTACATTTGTCCCCCTCCATTTGTAGTGTTATTTCGTATAACTTATGTGGGACACTTACCCAAGTATCTGGTGTCTCTACCATGATTATAATCAGTCAAGTCCGCTGTCACCAGAAATTCCATCAGGTTCTGGCGAGCTATTGTTACTTCTGCCGCACTGTCTAGCATTGTCAGAGCCCATTCCCCGTTCAGTAGTTGAGTCCTCAGAATTCTGGGCATGTCTGATCTTTAGACCTGCAACCTTCTTCTTTTTGAACTGTGGCTTTTGCTTTGGTTTCTCTTCTTTTTTAGAAGTGTAATCTTGAGCGTGCTGCTTGTCTCTGGACTTTGTACGCTCTTCTTGTCTGTCTGACCGTCCTTCCCTCTCGGAGTTTTTCGATGAAGCCTGAAAGGAACGAGAGGAACGTGTATCAGTATCCTGATACCTGCCAGGTTTCCTAATAATATTCCTATTCCTAAGGTTATACCTCTTTTCGGAGGAGATCTACCTCTGGATTGAGATCTGTTTCCTTTAAAGTTTTGTTGTTTTTTATTGTCCCACTTCTTCTTTGTTGAAGCAGGTATCTGCTTAGAAGTGTCCTTTTCAGGACAGCCCATCAGTTGTGGTTTTAAAGCTTTCCCACCCAAACTGTCTCTGCCTAATTCTGCATACGCAGTTTCAATTATTTTCGGTAGTTTGTGTTCTTGTCCTGAAGGACTGAACTCCCTTAGGCATTGGCGGATAGCCACTGAAGCTACTTCCCCTTTAATATTAGCTAATATTATGGCTGATACCTGGGCATAGTTACCTAGTAACTTCATCCCTAAGTTCAGAGCAGGCTCTGCTCCGTATTCTTTTTGAATTTGTCTCAATACGTCTGGTACTACTGCTAATGACGGGATACCATGAGTTCTGGTATAACTGGCAGCAAAGACTGTCCCCCAAGTGGTACAATCCTCTATTTGTGGTGTTATCCCCATGGGCAAGCAGATTGTTAGCATTCTGTGTTTTTCATACGGGGTAGTATTCAGGAATATTGCCTCTAGCTGTGTTATTTTCTGAGCTACCCAGAATGGCATTTGTTCACGTTTTGTGGGCATTTTACCCATCACTGCGGGTAATGTTTGTGGTGTTATTTTAGTTGCTGTACCCTGAACTTGAGTTTGATTTGTTGCAACTATTGCTGGTTGGACTGTAAGTGTCCTCATGACAAATTGCGTCAAGTTTCTGTAAATTTGTATTAATTCTTTGTGTTGTGTGAGTAAGTCTCCTGTTGGCATTGTTTCAATGTCAGGATGTGGTGTGTAGGCCGCTAATGGGCCGAGTCTCACTCTTCTTCTTATATGGGGTATGGCGCCTTTAAACCAGTATAAGTGTTCCTGGTATGTGAGCGGAACCTCAATGTCCTCAAACGGACTATATTTCGCTGGTGCATCTCCTTCTGTGTAGGAGTGAAATGTTTTTGTTCTTGCATTTGCTGCTGGGAATGTAACCCACGAATAAAATACCTCTGTTCTATTTGATTTGTGCGCCTCAATCACGAATACCACAATACCACCCCTAGGTGTTAAACCATGCTCTAGTAGTCTCAGGGTGACCGTATTTCTAAAATTTGGTGCAATGTGTATTGCACCTGCATCTACCGCCTTGTCTGAGAGGGGCAAAGATTGTTGCAGTGGGTCTAAGACCTGGTTAGTCATTGTGTATAGAACACGGAATGATTTCCCAAGGAAACTAAGATAAGGTGTTTTTGCACAATTTTAGGAACACTGTGTCCTTCAAGCTTGATTAACCAACAGCCAATAAATAGGATTTTTTTAGCCTACTCAGCTGTGACGGAGTTTGTGCCTACCCACTCCAGACGTCTCTGGTGTTTTGTGAGTAGGGGTCTCTGAGAATAGCACGACTGAACTACTCAGATTCTACTGTTAAATAAGTACCCAACCAACGTTGGGGGTGCCATGTCTTGTAGTTCCTATGTAACCTATACAGGATCTGCGCGTTTGGATAACAAACTGTGGGATTGGTGGCAGACTGATTCCAAGCATCCCCACCGGATACGTTAGCCTGTCTGTATTAGCTAGCTCACAGTGCCACCAAAATCTCCTCTTATCACAGAGAGAATAGATTCTGGAAACCTCAGAACATGACAACCCTGATCCCCCAGAATCGTGGAAACAATAAACTACCTTTCGCTCAGTCACTCGTGCTCACTTAGTTTGTCTCAAAGAGATACACAGAATAAACAGGCTGGGCGTTTTCAATAAGTATTTATTGAACAGTTGTTATTCTAGTGTAGAATAGATGAGCTGCAACAACCATTAGACAGTAGCAGAGATATATTATTAGCAGTACTATGAAAGTAAAGGGATGGTATAGTTCTACCATCTTGCAGAAATCATGAATATATACAAGTACATAAAACACATGATAAAAGGTGCGTACTCCTACACTGCCTCCCTAACTAGATGTACCTAAATGTACCTAGCATCTGTGTAGGTGTTATGCCAAGAATCCCTCTAGGATCTAGTCCACCCCATTAACTGAGAATGAGAGGATATGGGACCCCGTCCTGGTCTCGAGTTGGACACCCCACAAGGGATGTTAGACCACTGCAAGCTGGAGCGTCTGCATGCAGGAACCTCAGCGTCTCTGGTCAGTGTGTCAGCCGGGAAGTCTCGGTCTCCTCTGTCCTTCTAAGCAAGATGTGATGTATATATACCCATAGGTCTCCCCAGGGGTCCTACCTTGCTGTGTTACTGTGTCGGCCTAAAGGATGACGTTGGGCCTGAACTTTAAACAGAGATATTATACAGGAGATGTTCGTCCTGCTGTTAATCCTGCTGTGCTTCCAAGAAGCCTCATACACAATGTATGAGATTTGAACTAGGGGGAAACCCGCGTTTTGAATGCAGTGTCGTATCTAGGTAAAAGGTCAGTCCCTAAGAACCGTTATGTATGTAATGTAGGGAAGAATATAGGTGAAAGGTTGCAATGTTACCTGCGTCTATATAGGGTACCTATATGGAATATAACATAACCACCTACTGGCTTCAGAGAATATCTGAACCTACCAACCTCCAGTAGGTTAGTAGGATATGTATATATATATTGCATACGATAAATCACTTGAAAAGATGATTCTCGAGCCCGCTGATCGATGGTAAGGTGTTTATTTAGGCAGAAAAATGACGCGTTTCGACCACAGCCATGGGCTTGAGATATATATATATATATACATACACATTATCTATTGGCGGTCGCCAGTAGATAGTTATAGTTAGGACCTAGTTTCCATAGGAAAAGTGTTTTTTCTTTTCCCAATAACTTTGGCGCCGGTTGACAAATCTTCGCGAAATTTTCAAAACTTGTGGCCCGCTCCAGTCAGCTCCTATCCTAAAGGTTTCGGGGTGATTCGCCAAGCGGGGGCCGAGAAAAAAGGGGGGTCCCAAAACGTGTTTTCTCCATGTTATTTTCCATAGGAAACTTTAGACACGGCTACAGCCCGAACTGCTGAACGGAATTACACCAAATTTGGCAAAAAGGTAGCCCTTGGTTCAGAAAGAGCCCTTTTTGTTAAATGGTGTAAATCCGTTCAGTAGTTCCTGAGAAATTGAAAAAAAAGAGGTCGGAAAATGAATTTCCCATAGGAAACTTTAGACACGGCTACAGCTCGAACTGCTGAACGGAATTACACCAAATTTGACAAAAAGGTAGCGCTTGGTTCAGAAAGCGCCCTTTTTTTTTAAATGGTGTAAATCCGTTCAGTAGTTGCTGAGAAAATCAAAAACTAAAAGTTTCGATATTTAGAGGCGCAGTGGATCCGCGGACCCTCCCGACCACGAGCTTTATTCTAATTGGCTGTCAACACTCCAAACCAGGAAGTGTTGGCAGCCATCTTGTGACTCGGTAGAACCGAGTCACAAGAAAAGAGAAAAACAAACGGGAAAAACAAGAAAAGGGGGCAGGGTAGAAACACCCTGACCCCCTAGGTCTGCTCAGGGGGTCCCACAAGGACCCCCACGGCCCAAAAAAGCATATATTTTTTTTTTTTTTAAATCGGCCGAATTCGCGCTGGGTGCGCGAACCCGGCCAACAAAATGAAAGATAAACGAAGCGCGGGCTCCCGCACTTCATTATATTGAAGCCCCCGGGTGGGCTAGGTCCCGGGGGCACTGAAAAAATGTGTGGGGGGCCCAATCCCCCCCACACTGCCCCGGGGACCGCCACCTCCGCGGGGCTTGATTTATGAGTTGCAGGGGGCACACAGCCCCCCGCAGCCCTGGGGACCGCCACCCCCTGGGGCTAATTTTTAAATGTGTGGGGGCCTCCAAGGCCCCCCAAGCCCCGGGGACCACCACCCCCAAGACTTTCATTAATTATTTGCGGGGGCGCACGGCCCCCCGCAGCCCCTGGGACCGCCACCCCCGGGGCTTGTTTTTTTAAAAAAAAGATAAACCTGTGTGGGGGGACTCGAACCCCCCACATGCCCCAGGGACCACCACCTCCCCGGGGCACTAAAATGCAAATTTGGGGGTCCGTTACGGACCCCCGAGCCCCGGGGACCACCACCTCCCCGGGGCTTTGTAATTGAAGGGAGGGGGGCCGCGTGGCCCCCCTCCTGGAGCCCGTGATGGCCCTGGGGACCGCCACCCCCCAGGGCCGGCTCCTGCAGTGTCCCGGGTTGCCCACCCCCGGGACACTTCTGTTTGCTATGGCAGGACGGGAGCCTCGCGGCTCCCGTCCTGCCATAGCAAACTTGCTTTGGATTTTGGAAGCGAGAGCAGGGAAACCTGCTCTTGCTTCCAAAATGCAAAGCAGATTGCTTTTCAACACGGGGTGCTGCATGTCAGCAGCTCCCCATGTGGAAAAGCAATGCCGGCTCCTGCAGGACGCGGGGAGCCGGCAGGACCGTGGGGGCATTGGGGCTCCCCCACGGTCCCCAACGGATAGGGCCTGCCCCGGGGGATGGGGTCCCCGGGGCTAGAAGTGGCCCCCCTCCCCCTTCCAAAAAATAAATAATTTTTTTTTTAAGAAGGCCGGCCCCGGGGGATGGGGCCCCCAGGGCCAATAGAGGCCTCAGGAGGGGGGCGATGCAGCCCCCCTCCTTAAAAAAAATATATATATGTGGCCATGCCCCGGGGAATGGGGTCCCCGGGGCTGGAATTGGCCACGGGAGGGGGGCCCGCGCGGCCCCCTTCCCGTTCAGATTTTATTTTTATTTTTTAAAAAGGGATCAGGCCCTGAGGATGGGGTCCCCAGGGCCCAAAAAAAGGAAAAAGAAGGGGGGCCACACAGCCCCCCTTCTAAAAAAAAAAAAAAAAAGACTGCGATTGTGCCGGAGGCCCCGCCCCCTCCCAGCAACACGCTGCAAACACCCTGTGGCGCGTTTTAAATTGGGGAATTAATTCCCCTTCAATACTGGGGGTCCCTGGGGCCAACTAGCCCACCAGGTACCTCCAGTAAGCGCCACAGGGCTGCGTTGCAGAGAGGTGGTCCAGGCCACGCCCCTTTTTACACCTCTCTGCAAAGCAGCTCTGTGGTGCTTACTGGAGGTACCTGGTGGGCTAGTTGGACCCCAGGGGCCCTCAGGATTCAAGGAGACTTTATCCCCCAACTTAAAACGCGCCACGGGGCGCATTGCACAGTGGTAAAGGGAGGGGGCGGGGCCTGAGGTGACATGTGTACAAACACACCCTGTGGCGCGTTTTAAGTTGGGGAATTAATTCCCCTTCAATCCTGAGGGACCCTGGGGGCCAACTAGCCCACCAGGTACCTCCAGTAAGCGCCACAGGCCTGCGTTGCAGAGAGGTGGTCCAGGCTACGCCCCTTTTTACACCTCTCTGCAACGCAGCTCTGTGGCGCTTACTGGAGGTTCCTGGTGGGCTAGTTGGACCCCAGGGACCCTCAGGATTCAAGGGGACTTAATCCCCCAACTTACAACGCGCCAGGGGCGTGTTTGCAGAGTGGTGGAGAAAGGGGCATGGCCTTTGTCTACCTCTCACCAATCCCACTGCGTGGGGCTTACTGGAGGTAAAGGTAGGCTAGTTGGCCCCTAAAGGACCCCCAGCAGTGAAGGGGACTTCAATCCCCATCCAAGAGCGTGCCAGGGAGCGCGTTTGTAGAGTGGTAGGCAAAGTGGGCGTGGCCTGGTACGAGTACTTACCAGTGCTGCTGTGTGGGACTGACTGGAGGTAATAGTTTGGGAAGTTGGCCCCCAAGGATGTCCTTGGGAGCCAACTACCCTCTTGTTACCTCCAGTAAGTCCCACACAGTGGGATTGCTAAGACGTCTTCGGAGGCCATGGCCCCCTTTCTCTACCACTCTGCAAACGTGCCTCGTGGCAAACTACGGGATGGGGGATGAAGTCCAATTTAGTCCTGAGGGAGTTTGGGGGCCAAGAATCCCTCCTGGTACCTCCTGTAAGTCCTACGCAGCGGAATTCCTGAGCGTTGGTTGGACGCCCAGCACCCTTTCTCCACCACTCTGCAAACGTGACTACTAGTTAAAGTAGCATATTTCTGCACCTCTGACTTAGAGGTAGTTTTAATCCCCCTGCCCTATCATGTACTAGGGCCTTACATAGGAGGTCGTGCTAATCACAGGGGTATCCCAACGCATAGTGTTCCCTAGTGTATGTAGGTGTTTTCACTGTATTCTAAGTGTCTTTTAGCATAGCACTGGCTCTAGGCCTGGTTAGTCAGAGTCAGTTACCACCAGTACCCGTCTGAAAAAGTTGTGGGCACAGGATGATTTTGCAACAAGGCCTCTTTCTGCTCCTCTGTTGGTTCTTTCTGCACATGTCTTGCTTCTTCCTGCACTTTTGTTCGTCTTTGTGGACTTCTGTTGCTTCTTTCTGCATTTCTTTTGCTTCTTTCTGTGCGTTTTTTCTTCTTTCTTCACATGTCCTACCTCTGTAGGCATAGTTATAAACTAGCATTTAAAAAACCTTTGAAATTCACTTAAAAAACCATAGGTTTCAGGCACGTTATAGTTAGAAATTAGCATTTAAAAAACCTTTGAAATTTACTGAAAAAAACATAGGTTTCAGACACGTTATAGTTAGAAATTAGCATTTAAAAAACCTTTGAAATTCACTGAAAAAACCATAGGTTTCAGGCACTTTATAGTTACAAATTAGCATTTAAAAACCTTTGAAATTCACTGAAAAAACCATAGGTTTCAGGCACGTTATAGTTAGAAATTAGCATTTAAAAAACCTTAGAAATTCACTGAAAAAACCATAGGTTTTAGGGAAAGTTATAGTTAGTTGGACATTTCACTAGTACAAAACCAGAGAAATTCCCCCGTTATAGTTAGTTCAGGTAACTATAACTCACGCCCCCGCAATGCACTGCTGATGACGTCACATATTACATCACTCATGACATGGTCAGTGACATCACTGATGACATCACTGATGACATCTCAAATGACATCACTGATGACATCATCCATGTGATAATTTGATGCATCTTCTCACACCCTAATATAACCTTTGATACATCCACTCTAAATTACAGATTGCCATTCTCAAAACCATAGACACTCCAACACCAATAACTACATACCCACTCACTGATTCTTAGGTCTACACACACATCCAATCACTCACCCGTACAGTCACTCATACTTACGGTCACTCAGTACAGGACTATCATATGCACTCATACACCTATATAGACACTCACACCGCCACTCATCCATAGAGGTACTCACACACCTAGTCAGTCATGCAAATAATTAATCACACTGCCATTTACTCACCTATACAGTTATACACACACCAGCTCACTTACTCATACAAATACTAGCACATTCTTACGCTCTTATACAATCACTGATACAAGCACACACTCATCCATACAGCCACTCTCACAATCACACACTCTCACTTATAGCCATTTATATACTCCAACACACATATATACTGCCTTTCACATATGTAGTTACTCACACATGTACCACTGAGATATACATTCACTCACTAACACACCTATACACACACTCACCCACCCATACAGTCCATCACAGATGCACTCTTGAAACCATGCACCCAGTGAATCACCCACGCACACATCTATGCACAGAGTCACACACACCCCACCCACACAAACACTCAGGCACCCATAGAGATACTCAGACAACCAATCAATAACCCATATAGACACTCATGTAGCTATTCACAAACCCATGCAGCCGCTTACACACCAACAGACAGACGGATACAGACATTCACACAGTTTAGTCACTAACCCATGCATTCAGTAAGATACGTTTAATCACTCACTTATAGAGACAGTCACGCACCTACTAAATCATCCATTCAGACACTTATACACCCACTCATTCTTCAATACGCCTTTCCCTATATATATTAAACATATTTAAACTTTACAGAAACACACAGTCACAGTGATGTCATCAATGATGTCATTTGAGATGTCATCAGTGATGTCATCACTGATGTCACTGACCATGTCATGAGTGATGTAATATGTGACGTCATCAGCAGTGCATTGTGTGAGAAGTTGGCCTGGCATATGCTGTCCACTAATTATAGTGGGCACCTTGCACCAGTCCAAACAACCCCTTATTGGAGATAGGTTAAAGACAACCTTATTGAAAGCTATCCTAGTGGTAGCTATGGAGAGCAGCCTTCAGGCTAAGTCTTGAAGGAATGTAAAGCAGCTTGTTTTACCAGTCTATAATCTCTTGAGTGACCAAATGAAAGAGCACCACACCAGGTATATATTCAAAATATATGTATTTATTGCTAAACACACCCCTCTAGTCTCTTTATGAGGCTAGAGTTCGAAGTACATACGTTATAAGATATTAAATCACAGTAATAGCACAAATACACGTTTGGGCCCTAGGGGCGTACCAAACCATATACCAATAAAGTGGTATGCGAACCACGACTGAACTAGACACTAGGCCTAGAGCCTCTAGAAGTGCTTGGACCACAAGGAACCACCCAAGGTAGTGACACAGGGGACCCACGGGAGACGCGTGCAGTGTAAATACACAACCGCGATACGCCGTTAACTTCTATGGAGAAAGTCGGGATCGGGAAAGTATAGAAAAGGGACACTTAAAAGAGGACTAGGACAAAACCCTTTGAGATCTAGGACTTTGAAGAGTCTCTACCCACGGGAGCACCGGAGTACTCGTGTTACCTTACCCAGGGAAGCCGGGTGCATAGGTGCCTTTCGGGGTCGGGTTTCGTCGTCGATTCGAATGGCGATCTGCTGCAAAGTGCTGCTGGCGGCCAAGAGAAAAGTGTCCGGGTGGATCCAAGAGTGGATCGGAGTTCTGAAGAACCTGAAAGCAGAGGGGACAGAGTCTGGGTCACTAGCCAGTGACCAGGAAGGCGATGGACAGATGCCCACCGATGTTGAGTGCTTCAGGTGCGTTGACGGTCGTCTTGACTCTTCAGCCACGAGGTCCAGGAGGTGTTGTCGGCAACCAGGAGCAGGATTCGGGCTGGTACACAATGTCTGTCGAGTGCTGAGGTGTCAGCAACCGGATTGGACCCAACAAGCCTTGGCAACGGCAAGTCTCGAGGAAGATGTAGATCGTCGATGGTGCAGACCAGCAAGGTCTGTAGAACTCACCCAGCGAGGGTAAGTGAGGGCAGGCCTGGAGCAACCAGGATGCCAAGTAAGAAAAGGATTGGCCTTCGTTAAGGGCTACTAGCCAACGGGCTAGCAACCGCAAAGGAGCCTCGTGACGCCACACGTGGAGCTGGCTTACAGGACACTCGTGGAGTGGGGGCCAGTGATCTTCGGTGCAGGTAGTGCTGGAGGCTAGGGCTACTCGGAGCCCAAAGCATGATTTCTTGGAAGACCTAGAAGAGGATGCACTTGCAAATGTGCTCGGTGTCCAGGGGTCACGGTCTCAAGTCACCCACTATAGCCACGGGCCTCAGCTTTGCTGGGGACTCAGGGTAGCCTCGGGGAAGTCTGAGAATCCACCTCTGGTGATGCGATGACTTCGGCGTCCGACGGGAGCTTCAGAAATGCGAACCGGACAGATGCTTCTTTGGTGCCTGCCAAGCAGGGGAGTCACTCCTTGACCCCAAGGGAGATTCTTCAGTCCTCTAATCTTGTCGTAGAGCGTCGAAGGTCCAGGATCCAGTTTCAGAGTTTCGTCCAGGTATAATCTAAAGTCCTAAGGACTGGGTTCCTACCTTTATTCTAAAGATAGGGGTTGGACTACTCTGTGGCCCCACCTATGGGTGGGTCAGGGCAGAGGGGTGGCTACACCCCTTTCCCTTTGTCCAGTTCACGCCAAAGCAGGGGCTGGAAGCCCTGATCCGGTTTGAACTGGGGTATGCACAGGGACACCAAATGTGCCCCCAGTGCAGGACTTCAAAGCACACAGATGGTGCTCCCGCCCAGCCCCAATACACATTATCCTGTCTGGGGAGGTGGTCACACCTCCCTGGGACAGGAAACCTATTGTCCAGGCCTCCCCTGCCGGAGTTTCGTCCAGCAGCAGGAGGCCAGACTCGTGTCTGTGGCAGCAGCATCCATTTTGTGATGCCAGGGCTCTGGAGAGAAGTTACCGGGTTAGTCAGGGTTAACATGTCTTTCCCTCTAGAAGGGTGGAATGCTACCCCCGCCGCCAGAATTGGCGGGGGGTAGTATTCCAAGATGTTTGACACCAAACACGACATGTTTAGGTGCAGCCATTCCAAAGTTAGCATTTTACCGCGAGGATATAATGCGCTTAAGAGTATATGGTCAGGCTGCACTACAAACAGCATCAGAGATGGTCTCCGAACGCTGCAGAGGGGCCCTGCTCACGCAGGGGCACCCTCTCACATAGGAACCACGCACTCTGCCTTTAGGATTGATAAGGCCTGCCTTAGGAGTGACTTATAGGTTTATATGTGTGTATGTATTTCGTGATATAGGTAACCTATATCACAGTAAGGGGTGCATGCACCACCTTACCCAGGCTGCAGTAGCAGACCTGTGGTGTCAGTTTGGATGGCCTTCCAGGGGTGGCATAATACATGCTGCAGCCCCTGGCAGGCCTCTGAGGTACCTATGCCCTGGGTACATAGTATACCATATACTAGGGACTTATAAGGGCACTCCATATCCCAATCAGTGATGTGCCTAAGGCACATGGAAACCATTTTAGAGAGGAAGCAGCTAGGCTGGGGTTCTGATTAGCAGGGCCCCAGCCAGACTAATGTCGAAAAACAGTGAAGCATCAGCAAAAAGTGGGGGTACCCATGTGAAGCAGATCCTACTCTCCTACACAACCCCCCCCCAAACGTAGGGACATTAAACTAACCTTGCCCAGTTAAGTCTTCATGTTCTAAGTGGAAATACCTAGATAGTCCATCTGCATTCGCATGGTTACTCCCAGGCCTATGTTCCACTGTAAAGTCCATCCCCTGTAGGGAAATGGACCACCTAAGCAGTTTGGGGTTTTCACCCTTCATTTGTTTTAGCCATAAGAGGGGCTTATGGTCTGTCTGAACCAGGAAGTGGGTACCAAATAAGTATGGCCTCAACTTCTTCAGAGCCCAGACCACAGCAAAGGCCTCCTCTCTATGGCTGACCAACGTTTCTCTCTAGGGGTCAGCCTTCTGCTAATGAAAGCTACTGGCTGATCCTGACCTTCTTCATTCAATTGTGACAGTACAGCCCCTACCCCCAATTCAGATGCATCAGTTTGAACAATGAACTTCTTGGAGTAATCAGGACTCTGCAGAATTGGAGCAGTGCACATGGCCTGCTTGAGGTCATCAAATGCCTTTTGACAGCTAGCTGTCCACTGAACCTTTTGGGCATTTTCTTAGAAGTTAAGTCATTCAGGGGTGTCACTATTGATCCATACCCCTTGACAAATCTCCTATAGTACCCAGTCAGGCCTAAGAAGGCCCTCACCTGAGTCTGGGTAGTGGGAGCAGTCCAGTCCATGATGGTCTGGATCTTGCTCTGCAAAGGTTGAACCTGGCCTCCACCCACAAGGTGGCCCAGGTACACAACCTGACTCTGCCCTATCTGGCACTTAGTGGCCTTGATAGTCAGGCCTGCCTTTTGCAGGGCCTGTAAAACATTCCTGAGGTGGACCAGGTGATCCTCCCAGGTGGAGCTAAAGACAGCAATATCATCTAGATAAGCTGCACTATAGGCTTCCAGTCCTGTGAGAACTGTATTCACCAACCTCTGGAAAGTGGCAGGTGCATTCTTCAGACCAAAGGGCATTACCACAAATTGATAATGTTCACTAGGGGTTGAGAATGCTGTTTTGGGCTTTGCAGTATCAGCTAGTCTGATCTGCCAGTAGCCAGCTGTTAGGTCAAATGTGCTGAGATATTTGGCAGAGGCCAAAGTATCTATGAGCTCATCTGCCCTGGGTATTGGATGGGCATCAGTCCTAGTGACTGCATTGAGACCCCTGTAGTCTACACAAAACCTCATCTCTCTTTTTCCACCACTGGTGTGAGGTTTCGGTACAAGGACTACTGGACTAGCCCAAGGGCTATCTGAGGGTTCAATTACTCCTAATTCCAACATTTTCTGGACTTCAGTCCTGATACAGTCCCTGACATGGTCAGGTTGCCTATAAATCTTGTTTTTAATAGGCAGACTGTCCCCAGTGTCCACTTCATGAGTGCACCAGGTGGTCTGACTGGGTGTCAGTGAAAACATATGTCTAAACTGATTGAGGACTTGCCTGCAATCAGCTTGTTGCTGGGTAGTGAGGCTGCCTGCCAAGGCTACACCATCAACTGACCCATCGTCAGGGTTCTGTGAGAGCAGGTCAGGGAGTGGGTCACTCTCTTCCTCCTGCCCTTCATCAGTAGCCATGAGCAAGCCCATGTCTGCCCTGTCCACATATGGTTTTAACCTGTTGACATGGAGAACCCTGTGGGGACTCCTGGGTGTTCCTAGGTCCATTAAGTAAGTGACCTCACCCTTCTGCTCAACAATAGTGTGGGGTCCACTCCATTTGTCTTGGAGAGCTGCTGGGCCCACTGGCTCCAACACCCACACCTTCTGTCCTGGCTGGTAAACAGTCAGAACAGCTCTTTGGTCATGCCAGGCCTTTTGAAGTTCCTGGCTAGCCTCAAGGTTTTTGGTTGCCTTTTCATGTACTCAGCCATCCTGGAGCGGAGACCAAGTACATAGTCCACTATATCTTGCTTTGGGGGCTTGAGAGGTAACTCCCATCCTTCCTTCACCAAGCACAGTGGACCCCTCACAGGGTGGCCAAACAGAAGTTCAAAAGGGCTGTAACCAACCCCCTTCTGAGGCACCTCCCTATATGCGAATAAAAGGCAGGGCAAGAGTATGTCCCATCTACGCCTAAGCTTTTCTGGGAGCCCTTTAATCATGCCCTTCAAGGTTTTGTTGAATCTCTCAACTAAACCATTGCATTGTGGGTGATAGGGTGTGGTGAACTTATAAGTCACTCCACACTCCTTCCACATTGCTTTTAAGTACCCAGACATGAAGTTAGCACCCCTGTCTGATACTACCTCCTTAGGAAAGCCCACTCTTGAGAAGATTCCCAGGAGGGCCCTTGCCACCACAGGTGCTGTAGTGGTCCTGAGGGGAATAGCTTCTGGGTACCTGGTGGCATGATCCACTACCACCAGGATAAACCTGTGCCCAGAGGCTGTTTGGGGATCCATGGGACCAACAATGTCAATCCCTACCCTCTCAAAGGGCACCCCCACCACAGGTAGTGGTATCAGGGGGCCTTTGTAGTGCCACCTGCTTTGCCACTGGCTTGGCAGGTTACACAGGAGCGACAAAACTCCTTACTGTCTTCAGACATGTGGGGCCAGTGAAAGTGAGGGACAATTCTGTCCCAAGTCTTGTTCTGGCCCAGGTGACCTGCTAAGGGAATATCATGGGCTAGGGTCAATAGGAAGCCCCTGAACTTCAAAGGTATTACCAACCTCCTGGTAGCACCAGGCTTGGGGTCTCTACTCTCTGAGTACAGGAGTCCATCATCCCAATACACTGTATGGGGACCACTAGCTTTCCCAGCAGCCTCAGCAGCAGCTTGCTGTCTGAGGGGTTCAAGGGAGGGGCAGCTCTGCTGCTCCTGGCTCAGATCTGCCCCAGAAGGTCCCCCTGTCCCCAAGAACTCAACCTGGTCAGGTTCAAGTTCCTCTGGGACAGTTCCTTCTTCAGGGCTGAGATCATCCCCCTCAAGGGACTGATCTTCCTCCTGAGCCAAGGGGGAAGGCACTGCCTTAACCCTACTACTCCTCCTCTTGGAAGGCACTTGGTCCATTCTTCCAGAATCCAAGGCCTGTTCAGTGCTAGACATTTTGGCTTGTGACCTGGTCACAGCAAACACATCTGCAGGGATCCCCAGCATTTCTGCATGGGTCCTGAGCTCCACTTCTGCCCAAGCAGAAGTCTCTAAGTCATTGCCAAGCAAGCATTCGACTGGTAGGTTTGCACTTACCACAACCTTCTTAAGGCCAGTTACCCCTCCCCAGGAGAAGTTAACAACTGCCAGAGTATGGTCTGTTCTGACATTGCTAGCATTGGTCACTTGGTACATCTCACCAAGTATAACTTGCCCAGGATTCACAAGGTCTTGTGTCACCATTGTGACACTTGCCCCTGTGTCCCTAAATGCCAAAGCCTCACGTCCATTTATTAAAGGCTGTTGTCTGTACTTGCCCAGATTACTGGGACTCATAGAGGAGGGCACATCCATGCCTCCATCACAGACTAACACAGCCTGAGTCAGTTCTCTGACTAAGTCAGAGCCCAACTCAGTTCCCAGGGTGAACCCTACTAAACCCTTTGCTGGAGCACTTCTACCAACTGTACTAGGGGGAACAGGTGCCTTAGGGGCATTGGTGGGTGCTGGACTGGAGTCTTTGGACTTGGTGCAATCACTGGTCCAGTGGGTCTTTTGCTTACAGACCTTGCACCATGGTTTTCTTTGGCCTTTCCCTTTTGTAGACTGTGAATCCCCACCAGAAGAAGATTTTTGGGGGCCTGATGAAGACTTTTGATCTTTACCCTTCTCCCCACCCTTTTCAGAGTTCTTAGCATCTTGCTTCTTGGTTTCCCCACCTTGGTTCTGTACCTTCTGCTTCACCCTGGTTCTGACCCATTTGTCTGCCTTCTTTCCCAATTCTTGGGGAGAGGTCAGATCAGAGTCTACCAGGTATTGATGCAACAGCTGATTTTGACAGTTATTAAGAATCTGCTCCCTCATTATCAGATTGTACAATCCTGAGAAGTCACACACCTTACTGCCCATCAACCAGCCTTCCAGAGCCTTGGCAGAACAATCCACATAGTCTACCCAGTCTTGAGTCTGTGCTTTTGGGTGTCTCTGAACTTCAACCTGTACTGTTCAGTGGTTAGGCCAAACCCATCAATAAGAGCACTCTTCAAGACCTTGTAATTATCAGCATCCTCCTCTCTTACAGTGAGGAGCTTATCTCTACCTTTGTCAGCAAAGGAGAGCCACAAGATTGCTGCCCACTGCTCCTGAGGGACCTTCTGTACCTTACAGGCCCTCTCTAGAGCAGTTATCCACTTGTGGATGTCATCCCCATTCTGATAGGGAGGGACAATCTTTCTCAGGTTCCTATGGTCATAGGACCTTTCCCTATCTCTAGGGATATGGCTGCCACCATGGGACTCTAGTCCCAACTTTCTTCTCTCTCTAAAGAGATCTAGGGACTCCCTGTCTATGGCTAGTTGCTTCTTTTTGAGTTCAAGCTGAGCTTCCTCATATTGAACCAGCCTCTTTCTTCTCTCATGAGAGGATTCCCTCCTATGAGATGAGACAGAGCTCCCTATTGAGGTGCCAGAGTGGTTAGACTCCTGAGAAGAAGATCTAGACCTTCTGGGCACACTCACAATCCTTCCTGGGGGACAAAGGGAGCATCATTCTGATCCTCCTCTTCCTCAGGAGGGGTTGGATTATCCAGGTCAGGGCCATTGTCGCCCTCCTGGCCAGTTTCAGAGGGGGCTGGGGGTACTGGTACCCCTGGTCCCATCCTCATCTTCTGCCCCACCCTCAGCTCCTACCCCTTCAGTCCCCAAGGGCTTACTAAGGTCATAAGCCACCAACAACTCCTTGAGGTGTTGGGTGGTGGGGCTTTGGCCTGTCCTTATTTTTCTCAAGTTGCATAAAGCTCTCAATTCCAAGAATGGGAGTGTATCATACTTGGAGGGTGGAAGCTCAATGGCTTCCTGCAAGGATTCTTTGGATCCTGCCCTTAAAGACATTACTAGTGTGGTGTGGTGTATGCACCACCTACTCTAGTGTGGCCTACTAAACTCTCTTGAGTTGTAGAAAGGGTTGTGCTATCCCTTAACACACAACTCTAAGTTCAGTAGAACTTACTGTTATTCTAAGCTTAAATTATATGTACCTTAGGTACCTTTAGTGGTTTGGAGTTGATCAATTCAATTGAGATTATCTGGTAAAACAATAGCAAGCTGGAATCCCACACGCTGCACACCAATGTGAGAAGTTGGCCTGGCATATGCTGTCCACTAATTATAGTGGGCACCTTGCACCAGTCCAAACAACCCCTTATTGGAGATAGGTTAAAGACAACCTTATTGAAAGCTATCCTAGTGGTAGCTATGGAGAGCAGCCTTCAGGCTAAGTCTTGAAGGAATGTAAAGCAGCTTGTTTTACCAGTCTATAATCTCTTGAGTGACCAAATGAAAGAGCACCACACCAGGTATATATTCAAAATATATGTATTTATTGCTAAACACACCCCTCTAGTCTCTTTATGAGGCTAGAGTTCGAAGTACATACGTTATAAGATATTAAATCACAGTAATAGCACAAATACACGTTTGGGCCCTAGGGGCGTACCAAACCATATACCAATAAAGTGGTATGCGAACCACGACTGAACTAGACACTAGGCCTAGAGCCTCTAGAAGTGCTTGGACCACAAGGAACCACCCAAGGTAGTGACACAGGGGACCCACGGGAGACGCGTGCAGTGTAAATACACAACCGCGATACGCCGTTAACTTCTATGGAGAAAGTCGGGATCGGGAAAGTATAGAAAAGGGACACTTAAAAGAGGACTAGGACAAAACCCTTTGAGATCTAGGACTTTGAAGAGTCTCTACCCACGGGAGCACCGGAGTACTCGTGTTACCTCACCCAGGAAGCCGGGTGCATAGGTGCCTTTCGGGGTCGGGTTTCGTCGTCGATTCGAATGGCGATCTGCTGCAAAGTGCTGCTGGCGGCCAAGAGAATAGTGTCCGGGTGGATCCAAGAGTGGATCGGAGTTCTGAAGAACCTGAAAGCAGAGGGGACAGAGTCTGGGTCACTAGCCAGTGACCAGGAAGGCGATGGACAGATGCCCACCGATGTCGAGTGCTTCAGGTGCGTTGACGGTCGTCTTGACTCTTCAGCCACGAGGTCCAGGAGGCATTGTCGGCAACCAGGAGCAGGATTCGGGCTGGTACACGATGTCTGTCGAGTGCTGAGGTGTCGGCGACCGGATTGGACCCAACAAGCCTTGGCAACGGCAAGTCTCGAGGAAGATGTAGATCGTCGATGATGCAGACCAGCAAGGTCTGTGGAACTCACCCAGTGAAGGTAAGTGAGGGCAGGCCTGGAGCAACCAGGATGCCAAGTAAGAAAAGGATTGGCCTTCGTTAAGGGCTACTAGCCAACAGGCTAGCGACCGCGAAGGAGCCTTGTGACGCCGCACGTGGAGCTGGCTTACAGGACACTCGTGGAGTGGGGGCCAGTGATCTTCGGTGCAGGTAGTGCTGGAGGCTAGGGCTACTCGGAGCCCAAAGCACGACTTCTTGGGAGACCCAGAAGAGGATGCACTTGCAAATGTGCTCGGTGTCCAGGGGTCACGGTCTCAAGTCACCCACGATAGCCATGGGCCTCAGCTTTGCTGGGGACTCAAGGTAGCCTCGGGGAAGTCTGAGAATCCACCTCTGGTGATGCGATGACTTCGGCGTCCGACGGGAGCTTCAGAAATGCGAACCGGACAGATGCTTCTTTGGTGCCTGCCAAGCAGGGGAGTCACTCCTTGACCCCAAGGGAGATTCTTCAGTCCTCTAATCTTGTCGTAGAGCGTCGAAGGTCCAGGATTCAGTTTCAGAGTTTCGTCCAGGTATAATCTAAAGTCCTAAGGACTGGGTTCCTACCTTTATTCTAAAGATAGGGGTTGGACTACTCTGTGGCCCCACCTATGGGTGGGTCAGGGCAGAGGGGTGGCTACACCCTTTCCCTTTGTCCAGTTCACGCCAAAGCAGGGGCTGGAAGCCCCTGATCCGGTTTGAACTGGGGTATGCACAGGGACACCAAATGTGCCCCCAGTGCAGGACTTCAAAGCACACAGATGGTGC